>OY755240.1:11019877-12219877 GCA_963576725.1 Azorinus chamasolen | reverse complement strand
ATTTCTTCTTTTTTGTGCATACTTACTTTAATTATTACACGTAAAACTTTTGTCAGTTCGTATGGAAATTATAAGGCGGGCCTTATCGTGTTGAAAAACTTTGAAAAAAAACTATTTCGACCCTTTCCTCCATAAAGTCGCTGTTCTATGTTTTTGCATACAGACTAGACCGAGATAAGATGGCCCCTGTACAGTGTAGGAACTATCTGATCAGGGTCTGCTCCGTTTGCTTATGGAATAAAATAGATCTGATTTTATAGTTCAAATTTTCGTAAAACATACATGTGTTAATCTGCTATTTCAAAATCCATCAAATAGATATTAATGATTCCATCATTTCTTACATGAATATTCATGGATTAAATGGCTAACACGCTCAATCAGTTTGGTCCAGATCAGATTGTAAAACTGATTAGAATTCACACTATTTGGCAACACGCTGTGCCTTTGCTGTGTTCCGAACATATTTCTTATTTATATCAGAAATCACCTCAGATACCAAATGAAATTTGAAATATTTAACCCATACCAAGTGTAGGAAACCAGACTATAAGACATCTGCCAATTGTGATGACCCTACCGAGTGTTTCCTAGAGGGGTTCTCATCAGCGTCTGCATTGTTTGTTTTGCAAATATATTTCGGTTGCACCACTCTAGATTAAAACTGAACTCTTTCAGTGAGAATTTTGACAACTTCATTTGAAAATTAAACCTTCAAGACATTGAACTTCTCTTGCAAATTTCATTGACTAAATAAAAAGGTATGGACCCAGATAAGACGTTTATTTGATTAAAAACAGAAGAGACGTATAATATGCAATAATTCTTACTATATAACAGCTTCTGATCCGTATCCAAAATGTATTATTATTGTTCTTTTTTTTGTATGTTTTGCTGAAATTGGGCAACAATCCACGCCGAAATATTGGCTGCAAAAACATGTATGTTTGTTATGTTATACATAGAATCTTGCAATCCTGTTCTTGATTATTGGATTTATTAAATGAATCTTTTCAAAATGATAAAAACGAGCTTTAGCGCGTGTTTATCGTTTTAAAAAGTCCAATAATCAAGAACACTCATAAAAGATCCTCTCTATGTATAATTCTCAGCTGAAACTAATGATTTACATGTATCAATCAGCAACAATTACATACTATACATACTCGTATGCCCTGTATTCATGAACATTCAGCCTCAATCGCATCATATAACTGTACTATTCAACGACAACAACGTTATATACACGCACAACTGCAATATAAATATGTTACACTCAGAGGCAACCACATCATATACTTGTAACATTCACTCAACGGTAACCACATCACAAACATATGAAACACTTGGCATCAACTGAATCATAGATTAAACTGAACCAAACAAGAAACGCAGGGTGAACTCTCTAGGTCTCTAATATATACATCATTTTATCAATTACTCTTAATCAACAAATTACTAGAATGTCATCAGATTTTAAGCAGTAACTCACATCACAAAATGATATCGACTCACTCTTCAGTGTCTCGCATGCCTCCCTTGCGCATTTGTCTCCTGTGCATGGAGGTAATACGTTCATTCTCATAGGAATATTATTCCACTCTTCAAACAAAGCAGAGTTTAGTTCGCCAAGAGTAGCGGGAAAATTTTGACGCCTTCTAAAGGCCCGGTCACAACCCACAGTGCGTGTGTTTAGCACGTACGTTTTTTTGGGAGACCACGGCCGCTACGTTTGTCCTGAAAATGTGGGGAGATAGTGGCAAGAGCAGGGATGGAGTATGTCAACGCACGTCACTTGGACGGTTCCGCAAAGTGTAAGTACGTGTCCCGCGCACCACGCCTGGCCGTGAGTGATTGCGTTTATCGTACATTGCACACGTGGTAAACGAGCTTTACGTGCATACAACTTGCTTACTACGTCCGATCTCCGTGCGATTGTCACGTTATCGCACGGAGGCCGTCCTTACACGTGCTATTCACATACGGTGTTTTTACTCACTCGCATGTTGTACGTCCGTGCAAGTGCGATGACCGTGAGTTTTTCCGTACGATGTCGGGGGTATATTAAGGACGAGCTTCCTATGTTCTCCAGAAGTCTCATCTGTTGCTGCCTCAATCCACTGTAGAGACTCCGGGTTCTGATGCTGCAAGAGCAGCTTCAAGTAACAGCACATGAACACTACGTGGTATTACCTGCCTTGATACGGGAGAGGGAGAGGCAACAGGGATGCCGACGCAGGAGATGGAGCGTTCGTCTATGGATCGAGAAGAGGAGGATTTTGGGGCAATACAAAACGTTGCAAGAGCTAAAGAATGAATCCGAATGGACCCAAGCTCTACGTCGAGCACCTGCTATAAATAACCCCTCAAATCATCAAGGGCCCAAGGTGTGTATTCACAAACAGTGCACACAACGTGCGTTGTAACTGCGGTTCACGTGCTTACTCGGTACGGTCCATGTGAGTTCTGCGTGCCCATTTGACAGTAGAATTGGAAAAGTATCGAGTAAACACAGACTACGCACTTAACACGTGCGCAACACGCACGTGCTTAATGCGCCGTCGTTAGAGCAAGTTATGAAAAATGCAACACTACTCAAGCTCCCTAGCACCGACTTAAGCAGTATGCAATTTTCAAAACTAATAACATCGAAACTAATGACCCCGAATGATAAGAAATTATAACATCACCGTGAATGAAGTACGGGTGACATTTTACGGCCACCACACAAGCACATCTCATCAGCATCCCAACCGATTTTATAGGTCATTACGAGATCGCTCTATACATAGTCGTTCAAACACTTTTGCATTCATCTCTCCCTCCCTCCCCCCTCTCTCTCTCTCTCTCTCTCTGTTTACTGTGTTTTCAAGATTTGGCACATCATATAACATTCAATATAAAAAGGAGAAAGGTTTCAAAAGTAGGCTATAACCAAACATGGGCAACGATAGAACATTGAAAAGCCTCAAATGATTGACTTTACCACGCTTTCATTAGTTTTATACGTACTTACGGATATGTTGATGGAAGTTCATCAGTGTTGTATTGTACATTATACTGAATGATTTTAAAACTTTTAAATCTCACACACAATTTAAATTGAAAGCATACCTGGGGCTTTCGACCGAGTACTTCGGTCTTCGTCAGCACAATCTTGTTATTGGGAGTTCGCTCGAGGGAGTTCTGAGCGATGTTAACACCGTGCTGTACACGTGTGGCAGGTTGAAACAGCCCCGCCCCTGTTACTTATGGATGTATCAACGTAATTAGAGAGTAAAATGCTAACAAAATGATTATGACAGACTTATCAAAACCAATGCTACACGCCTGGTTCATAAGCGCCTTCTTGTAATGATCAATGCATATTATATATGTTCCGTTACCGAGGTGAAAAGAAAACGGATCAACTTTGGTATTAAAACAAGAGTCGTTGCACTTTTCTGACACGTTTGCTTTGTTAAATATAAGACTTGGACAGTGGACAACTGTTGGGGCATATACAGTGTTTATGTGGCATATTTGAGCGTAACGCATTACTTTACTCTGCATGTATTTTATTAAAGTATAATCAACGTCAGCGATACCGTAAGACAACGTTACATTAATTTTCAAATTTTCCAAAAAGACAACGACTGGTAAAGTCTTATAGCTGAGAAACATATTTTCCAATAGTGCAAGGTAATCGCATTTCTCTCCAGAGACTACAGTAAGTTCCAAGGACATTGTATCGTCATGCATTTGTACAAAATTCATTCCACACAGGTCGCATTTTATGGCACTGTTACTTGTAAACATCTTTGTGAAGTGTTCTAAGTCTGCTAGAAGTATGCTGTGATCATCTGGTTGAACTTCAGCTTTTACATCAATCATCAATTTGAGCCGAAGCAAAACAACATATCGTATCTCTTGCATTGCTGGCTGACATATGCCTTGGCCAGGAATGGTTCCCGGTGGACATATAAGGGGTGTGCATCTGTCCTGAAATAGGAAATCAAGGATGTCACATTCTCTAATAGTTTCTCAGGTTAGATGAGTGTTGGTTAAGAAAGTAATCTCAATCACATATGGTTGGTTTCGAATACATTGTTTCTTTAATGTTTGCGTATAAATCAATCAACACCAAAGGTTGTTTCAAAATATTCAAAATTAAATTAATGCTTACTGCTCATTTTCCATCTATATATATTCAAGTAAATATCAATGTTATCTGAAACTTGCTAAATTCTATGACACAGCCGACGTTTTGAGAGACTTAAAACTTTGTCGATTACAGGTGACATTTTCGATCAGTCTTTGATACCGGACCAACACAATATGTATTAACCCTTTCGCTGCCAATGCCAGATCTGTGATTACCTATGCAAACAGTTTGGATCAAGATGAGACGCCGAGTAACTCGGCGTCTCATCAGGATCCAAACTGTTTGTTACTGTTACTATGTTTTTGAAACAAAAATGAAGAAATTCAAAAAATGAAATTTTGTAGCAGACGACAAAGTTACGAGACGACAGAATTTGGCAGCGAAAGGGTTAAATGGGGTTTCACAAGAAAAAATGACTCGTGCCAGTAGAAAGTGTAAATGAAAGGAATAGTAAAATCAAGCAGGAAAAGCCGCCACACACAAGGCGCAAATACACATGAAAACCGAATAGCTACTTTTAAATCAAATAGGTCTGGTAAAACATTGGCCGAATTATGCGCAGTAGACATATCTATACTACTAAAAGAACGAGCTCGATTTTGTGTCGGATTTGCCGTAAATACGGCATAACGTACATATTAGGCAATGTTATGTGCGGGTAGCTTATTTGACATCGAAAAAGCATTAATATTTCGCTCGAGACCCCGCACATGCAAGCCCGGATACATATCCATTGCACCAAGACACCTATGTTGAAAAAAATTCAGCTTGCGAAGGCTTTTAAATATAAAGAATCGCTGTAGTCGCTTCGTTTGGTTTACATTAGAGTCGGTCATGTTTTGTTCCAAAATAAGTTGGTCTATCCGTATACAGTAGTATAGGTAAACAACGAGCAGTGAGTCGTGACTGTACTTTACATTTTGGTACGTTCCACGATTTAGGGGTGTCGGCATTCATGCAGTCAATCTAACTAAGATACGTACTTTACATGCGACAGTCAATCACGATTTTCTCATGCAAGTGTTTATGCTGGCTGAATGCTGATTCCCCAAAAAAGTGGACGGCGCTGTTTTTTTGGCTCACTGGTCGTTGTTTACTTTTTTTATACAACGATCAATTGGCGCTGTTTACAAAACAGTACGTATGTAAACACAGAAAAATTAACGATAAACTAGAGGATTTTGTCACAAAAACGGATGTCTCCCCTCTAATAAAAACAATATGTAAAGGGAAATCACTAAAAATGTTATGGACTTGATGATTGATACTTCCCCTCATTATGCGCTTTCCACACCACATTTTTAAGAAGAAAATGATAACAGCTAATAACTTCAAAAATATTGATACCAGAGTTATGGCCTTTGTGCATGACGCTTACTTTCATCATGCTCTTTCCATAAGTGTAATGTCATTCCAATAGCATCAGTCGAACAGGAGTTATTGATCGGACAAAAAATGTAACAAAGGGCAATAACTCCAAAAGTATTGAAGCCAGAGCTATGTCCTTTGTTCATGACACTTTCTCTCATCATGCTCTTTCCATGTATAAAGTTTCAATACAATGGCAAGAGCCATGCAGGAGTTATCGTCCGGACAAGAAAGCGCTAAACAAATGTACAATGGGCAATAACTCAATTTATTGAAGCCAGAGTTATGGACCTTATGCATGCCACTTTCTCTTATCATGATCAATCCATATATGAAGTTTCACTCCAATGGCATGTGCCATATAGGAGTTATCATCCTGACAAAAAATTGTGTGTTTTTTTACAAAGGGCAATAACTCCAGTATTAGTGAAGCCAGAGTTATGGACCTTGAGCATTACACTTTCTCTTATCATAATCTTTCCATGTATGAAGTTTCAATCCAATGGCATCAGTCATATAGGAGTTATCGCCCGGACAAAAACATTGTTGAAAACATTACAAGGGCAATAACTCCATTATTAATGAAGCCAGAGTTATGGACCTTGTGTATGACACTTTCTCTCATCATGATCTTTCCATATATGAAGTTTCAACCCAATAGCATGAGCCATATAGGAGTTATCGTCCGGACAAAAAAGTGTGCATTTTTTACAAGGGGCAATAACTCCTATATTAGTGAAGCCAGAGTTATGGACCTTGTGCATGACACTTCCTCTCATTATGCTCTTTCCATATATGAAGTTTCAATCAACTGGCATCAGGCATATTGAAGTTATCGTCCGGACAAAAAGTGTGACGGACAGACGGACAGACGGACGGACGGACAGACGGACAGACAGACAGACAGACAGACAGACAGACAGACAGACAGACAGACAGACAGACAGACAGACAACTCTCACGAAAACAATATGTCTCCCCCATATAAATATGGGGGGAGACATAATTAAACTGCGACATGTTGTATAGGTTAATCAAGGCAGTTGACTTGTGTGGTTAGATTGCTTAGTGGATAAGCGTGCGGGTTAATGGTACTTACGTTTTAGGTCGAGAGTTCGAATCTTACGAGAATCATTTTTAACTTTTTTCTTTTTCATTTCTTTTGTTGTCAATTGCAATAATGCGCTCATATACGTTATTTATAATAAAACTGGATAAAATGCAATAAAAAAAACTAAATGAAAATACTAAAAAAAGAAAATGAAAAAAAGAAAACAAAATGGAATAATATATATCACCAGAACAGTTAAAATAACATAAAATTTATAAAAGAAAAGAAAAAGAAATAGCCTAACAATAAACCTAATGAATATGTGAGAATGAAAATCTACGGGAAGAGAAACAGAATGTCATCAAGTTAGATTAATGTAAAAAAAATAAAGCATCAATTGGGATTCGAACTCGAGACTTCTGCGTTTAAGTCTAACAGCACAACCACTGCACTATTGCTTCCTATCCTAATAAACATGCCACAGTTGTATTTATCCTTCCAATTTGACCTGAGACTCGATTAATTTTCGGCGTGTTTATCGGGACTGATCGTAATACCCTGTGACAAAATAGCAAACCAAAAGCTGGTAATAATGATGTTCCACGAGGATTGTATTCTTACAGCGCATTCTTATACCTACGGAAATTTATCCGAAGATTACCGACGATAATAAACGGAATATGCATGAGTCTCAGGTCAAATCGGGAGGATAATACAACTGCATTGTCCTGTTTTATTGACCTGTCAAAATGTGAATATTCGTACGTCACTGAATATTACGTCTTTTTTAATAAACAGTCACAAACCGTCTGGTGTTTTGTCAACAAAAAGTAAAGGAGAAACAAAACAAACACACAAATAAATAGTATACAAGACATTTAGGCCCAGTCCATCCGTAGAGGTAAAACACGTCACAAAAATGTATTTGTTCCGGAGTTAACTGTGTATAATACAGACAAGAAATAAGCATATACAGTAAAACCTCTCTATAACGGCCACTAAATTCTGTTAATTAGTTGGTATTTAGGGCAGTTGGCTCCTTAAAGCAAGGTGAAAGTAAAACAGAACGCTCCTATAGGGTGCTTTCTGTTTTATTTTCACCTTGCTTTAAGCAGCCATTGTCTTTAACACAAAATACTTGATATAATTTAGTGGCCGCTATAGAGAGGTTTTACTGTATATACTAATACTGCACGATTACTACGATCTTCTTGTGAAATCATTGTCCACTTAACCATAAATTAGAATGGTTGCAACTTCTATAAATAGAAAAGTGCAGTCACGGCTCAGCACTTGAAATCGAACTATACGTTTGTGTCCGTATCGGAATATTTGCCATTCGTCACTCACATAGGAAGGTCTTTTCCCGTCTATATTTAGATGGTTTTTTTTCTGTAGGTACGGGAATGTCTCTGTCTGTATCCAGACTGCTGCTATTAATGCTTTTTCGATGTCAAATAAGCTACCCGCACATAACATTGCCCAATATGTACGTTATCCCGTATTTACGACAAATCCGACAAAAAATCGAGCTCGTTCTTTTAATAGTATGTATAGATATGTCTACTGCGCATAATTCGGCCAATGTTTTACCAGACGTATTTGATTTGAAAGTAGCTATATGGTTTTCATGTGTATTTGCGCCTTGTGTGTGATTTTACTATTCCTTTCATTTACACTTTCTACTGGCACGGGTCATTTTTTCTTGTGAAACCCCATTTAACCCTTTCGCTGACAAATTCTGTCGTCTGCTAACTTTGTCGTCTGCTACAAAATTTCAGTTTTTTGTTTTTCTTCATTTTTGTTTCAAAAACATAGTAACAGTAACACACAGTTTGGACCCAGATGAGACGTGATAGTCTAGTCCGAAGGACTTGGTATGTTTGTTATGTTTTTGTGCGTCTCGTTATGTCTTTTGATATGTATTTACTGTTCTTTTGATACGCCCGAAGTTTACTTCGGCCGTATTATTATATAGCGCTTGTCCGTCCGTCTGTTTGTCTGTCTGTCCGTCAGTCTGTCTATCCGTCCGTCAGCAACATCTTTGTCCGCTCAATAACTTAAGAACTATTGGGTGTATAGTCCTCATATATAATAGGGAGATAGATCATGACCAGTATATAACCCCTATTGATTTTGAGGTGAGTCAGTCAAAGGTCAAATTCACAGTGACCTTCAACTCAAAATCTTGTTCGCTTGATAACTTAATAGCTTTGAGGTCAGTCGGTTAAAGGTCAATGTCACAGTGACCTTCAACTCAAAAGTTATTGTCCGCTCATTGAAGAAGTAAAAATGTACCGAGTTATAGTCTACTTTCAGTCCGAATGACCGCTCAGCATATAGTACATTTTCTCCCCTAGTCATTGAGTCATTCGCCTATAATAATGAGCACTGCTAACATATGGCAGCAGCCGCAGTACCGGCTAGAGTCCCTCACATGTACTCATTTTAACTCCTGGGTGGAGAGGAGGTGCGGGTGGCAGACACTGAAAAGTGTCTCTGAAATTTCCGGGAGAGACTGGGATTTGAACGCTGTACCTCTGGATTGGTAGTCAAGCGCGTTACCACTAGACCACCGCACACCAATAAGTTGGCAATAACATGATAAGTGTTTAGTGTGCTGTCTTTATATTTAATAGGACGGTTGGTCCTGGCTAGTAGATCATCAATATTCACTTTGAGGTGAGTCGGTAAAGGTCACAGTGACCTTCAATAAATAAAACATGTCCGCTCAATAACTTGATAATTATTAGGTGTGATAATCAAACTTGATAGAGAGGCTTACCATGGCCAGTAAATGACCCTACTGATTTTGAGGTCATTCAGTCAACGGTCAAGGTCACAGTGACCTTCAACTAAAAAATGTTGTCTATTCAATAGCTTGACAACTATCAAATGTGCTGTCTTCATACTTAGTAGGGAGATTGGTTATGTTCAGTCGATGACCCTTTTGATTGACAAAGGACAAGGTCACAGTGCTCTTCAATACAATACATGTCCGGTCAATGACTTGATAATTATGAGGTGTGAAGTATTCATACTTAATAGGGAGGTATGGCATGGCCAGTAGATATTACTTATTAATTATGAGGTCATTTGGTCCAAGGCCAAGGTCACAGTTACCTTCAATTCAAAACTATTGTCTTCTCAATAACTTGACAACTATCAAGTGTGTTGTCTTCATAATTAATAAGGAGATTGGTCATATTCAGAAGATGTCCCGTATTGATTTTGAGGTCAGTCGGTAAGTCGGTCAAGGTGACAGTAAAAAACATGTCTGCTGAATAATGTAATCATTAGGTGTGAAGTCTTCATACTTAAAAGGGAGGTTTTTCATATCCAGAAGATGACCCCTATTGATTTTGAGGTCATTTGACGTCAGTCAAATGTCAAGGTCACGGTGACCTTCGCTCAAAAGAACGTTTCCGCTCGATAACTTGATGTACTGTTAGGTTTGCTGTCTTCATACTTAATAGGGAGGTTGGTCAAGACAAGTAGATGGCCCCTATTGATTTTGAGGTCAGTCAGTAAAAGGTCAAGGCCACAGTGACCGTAAACTCAAAAACCATTGTCCGCTTGATAACTTTATAATATCAGCCCCCTCCCAAATTGACTTTATGCATGTTACGACAGCAACTACTTCGGGCGAATAATGCTCGGACACACGGAGCTCGTGTTTGTCGTTGTGCTGTTAGGTCGACTGTGTGTTTGTATGCGGTGTTTCCTGCATGACTCATACATGTATTTTGATGCCAGCATTAGTCAACCTGACACTTTGAGGAGTCGTCTGATCAGGACGTGCCCTTTTTGAAAGTAATTAAATAGATCTGATTCTAAAGTTACTAGCAAATCAGCAAAACAGGTTCTCATTATTACATGGAAACTAACGTTTTCCTTCATAGAAGCGCATTTCTATGCCTTTACCAACATAGTAGACCTAAAAGAGATGGCTCCTATAGAAGCTATCTGATAAGAGTTTGCTCTATTGCCGTATGGAATTATAATGACAGTTTCTACCAAAACCATAATCCAAATCATATGATAAATAACTAATTTACTGATACATTAGAATATGGGATATTTTCTAATAAAACGCATGTGCCGAGAATGATGTATCATCACCATATATGTATTTGGTCAAGTTCACGTAACCAAGGGTTTAGTTCTTGTCTGGTTAATCTCGACTGGCCGACAATAGCAGACTGATTCGGACCAGATTTGACAGCAGGTGGTTCGGATTCCGGATTTCAAATATGTTTTGCAGTCAGACGAGGCTTCTTAAACACGTTTGAAAGTCGCAGGCCAGAAAATATGTATAACAGTGGTGTGGTTATTTATAAACTTACCATAACAGTGTCACGCACTTCTCCGGCTGAACATGTTTTCTGGACTGGTACAGAAAAGTCGCTTCTCTTCTTTGATGGGATTAGCAATCCACTGAATACCGTACTTCCCCCTCTTGTAAGGAATTTGTTTATTTCATTTAGCGTGCTACACTGCTTGAGAGCGCGTGTTCCTTTTGGATAATTGCACATGACGCAATACACATTTAAAAATGTGTCTCGCTTATTTAGATCAACTGACAAGTAACTGTGATATGACAGGCATGCTTTTTCCAAATCTCTATCATAATAATCCCAAAGGCCTGTTACATTACATCTAGTTATACTTTTGGTCTCACAGAATGACAATAAAGCCACATGAGAAGATGGTGGTATCATTTTGAAATGGCCTGTCCTCAGCAAAATATCGTCCCTTTCCTCAAACGATGAAAAGACTAAAGCATTGTCCATTCCAAAAAGATACAGGTCCCAGTTCACGAAGTCGTATTCGCCGTTGCATCTGGCACAATGTTCATTGAGATAGGTCAGCCCTGATAGACGCCCTGTTACAAATATAAGATCGACAGCCGTTTTAGCCGATTTGCATCTGGATATTATCTCTTCATTGCCACCTTCACTTTCATATTTCGCTGGACATTCGTCAATCACACGGTAAGCAAATCCTCCGACAAACGTTGTACTCCTATTGAGGTACTTTTCATAGATGTGGCTCTGTTTTCTGCACGGGAACCTTGGTGCGTGTCTCAATGCATTGTTATGACCAGGGCAACATATACCTGTTAACGTGCATGCACCTGAACATGAACACGGTGAACAACATTCAAGGGAAATATTGCTTCGAGTTGTTCGATCAGATTCTTCTTTGCAAACATTTTGGAAAAGACACTGTTCGTCGAATGCCGCTAGTGATGTAGAAGTTGCCACTCTCAAAAGTAAACTCACTATGGCAAGTGGTAACATCGCAGTTTTCCTGTAAAGTGAAAAACAACGTTAGTGCAACAGTAGAGTAAAACCTTTCAGAATGACCACCCAAGAGAGACTATTCTGGGTCCATGCTCATAAAACTTTTAGTTGAGTCTGAGTTCGTTCTCAAGTTTTTGATTGGTCAGATTTGAGCCTTTGGCTCAAATCTGACCAATCAAAAGCCTGAGAACTAAAATCTGACCAATCAAAAGCTTGAGAACTCAGACTCAAACTAAAAAACTTTATAGGCATGGATTTAAATTGTGTCATTCTGTTCGTATTAATCAATCAATACCAAAGTTTGCTTTTATCAGTAAGTATGCTTTTATCAGTAAGTGTGCTTTTATCGGTAAATATGCTTTTATCAGCAAGTTTCAAACTTTCAAACTACACAGATTCCGACTTAGGAAGTCATTTTGATATGTTAATTGGAGAAAAATATGTGCAGACTACATCTTAAGGCAGGTGATACGTTTGGAGCTGACTATAGGACGAGAGTTATGCACAAAACCATTTTCAATGTTCATTTATCGACCACGTGCTCTTAATCGTGTACATTGTGTACCGATTTACCCCATTCCGGTCGAAAACGAATAGTTTTATATTGGTTTCGTTTATAGACTATACTATATAGTAATACTATAGAAGGACAGCTAACTTCATCAGTTGTTTTGTAGAATGATATCGCAAAACGACCATTAAATCAATTAGTTCGCTGCCAAACTCTGTCGTCTGCTAACTTTGTCGTCTGCTATAAATTTTCATAGATACTTAAACTGCTCTGATCTAATATTTCGATCACTAAGGGCCTTTGTCAAAGATTATCATGTCAAAATACACGTCACATTTTTGTTACATGCATTCAGCCATAAAATCAAAGAGAATAATGTTGATCCAGCGTCGTCATGGTGACATTGGGTAGTTTTTTAAAATGTCATGACGTCATCAAAATGACGTCATCAAATGACGTCATGGGTGCAACGACGTCATGCATGCATTAGCGCATTATCCTCTTTGATGTTACAGCCAAATGGTATGTAGGTTCTCAGCCTCCATATCCAATCAGTTCCATGGATCTGTCTTTCAGTTCTACATGCATGGAACATCCGTTTCAAAACTACAAATCTCACATCATCACTGCTATGACCACCGATTCCAAAATGTCTATTTATTGGCTTCTCTCTCTCATGCCTCACATCACTCAAATGTTCTTTCATTCTCTCCCGAATTTCTCTCTCAGTTTCACCGACATACACCATTATATCGCATTTACTGCATTTAATTGCATATACTACATTTCTTTCTCTACAGTTAATATTAGTTGACACATTGTAAACTGATTGCCTATTTGTGTCACTTATACTTGACATTTCAAGAATACTGCAAGTAGCACAACCCTGTGAACAGACTGTATTGCTTGGTCTAACAATCCTGTTAGTTTTTGAATGCACCAGTGTGTCACATAGATTTTTATCACGCCTGAATGCTACGATTGGCAGTTGTTGGAATACTTCTTTAAGCCGATCTGATTGATGCAAAACTTTTGAATGTTTTTTTACAATGTAATGTATATTCGGTAGCAGATTTGAATACGTCAAAACTAAAGGGACCCTATTCATTTTCCTATTAGATCTAACTGTTTGTTACTTTACTAATGTGGCAGATCTGTCAAGTTTATCCACCCTTACCAACTGATTTTCTATCATCCTGCCACTATATCCTCTCTTCCTTAACTGACCCTTGAGTTTATTTCTTTCTCTAATATAGTCCGATTCTCTTTCGCATATACGCTTAATTCTTAGTCCCAAACCATATGCTATGCTCTTTTTTGTACTAGAAGGATGGCAGGAAGAATTATTAAGGTACAGCTGTTTGTCTGTAGGTTTTACATAAAGATCTGTATATTTATGGCCATTGTCTATTTTAACTAGAGTGTCCAGAAATTCTATCTGATCCAAACCATATCTAAGCTCTATACTAATATTCGGGTGAATACTGTTTGCATGTTTCGGAAAATCTTCCAGTTCTTGAACTGTACCATCCCAGATCCCGAAACCATCATCAATGAATCTCTTGTAAAACATTGGCACTTTTTTGTGTGACATCAATTCTTCATCCCATTTCCTCATATATGAACAAGCAAAATTCTTTCCTAATTTTGAACCAATTGCCACCCCATCTTTTTGTATGAAAGTGCTATCTCCAAAAGAAAATGTGTTGTTGTCTAAAACTGTTTGAATCATCTTAAGAACATTTTCTGTATCAATCAACGGATCACTTCTGTTTGCAAGGCCTTCCATACATGCATCTAGTCCCTCTTTCTTTGGGACTGATGGATACAACTTTGCTACGTCAAAACAGAACAAAATGCAATTTTCTGAAAGTGGTTCATTAATCTCTTTTAATTTGTTAATAAAATCAGTTGTATCCCTGATGTAGCTGGGTGAAGTTTCAACAAATTCACTAAGTTCATGCTCAGCAACTTCAGCTAACCTCTCAGTGGCAGTACCCATGCCATTAACTATTGTTCTAAAAGGAGCAGTTGGTTTGTGGATTTTAGGGTTCCCTTACAAATTACCTGGTCTGGAGTACTTTGGGATAAGATACTGTTTCATTTCTTTTGATATGGCACCTTCCCTAAACATTTTGTTTACTAGTTTTTTCACTTCTTTCAGGCTTATTTCAGTTCGGTCACTATTAGTTGCCTCATACGAATCACTTGTTAAAACCTCTTTTTTCATTGACTCTATGTATACTTCCTTATCTAAAAGTACAAAAATGAGTCATGCAGGAAATACCACATACAGAACAAACACTCGCCCGAACAGCAACACAAGGAAACAGCAAATATACATGGGTAGAAAAAACAACAAGAGACGCACAAAGACAAAACAAACATACAATAGGAGGAAGGGTTAGGGTTAGGTAAAACAACTATACCTGAACCCTTGTCTGCAGGTCTGATCACTATGTTTTCATTGTGCAAAAGTTCATAAAAAGCCTCTTTCTCATCTTTCGATATATTTAGCTGACTATTCTTTTTCAAACTATTGACTATGTCATTCTTAACCAGTTCTATATATAGGTCAAGATGCCTGTCCCTGCCTGAATTTGGTGTGAAGTTTCTATCTTTCTTCACTTTAAATTTATCACTAATATGATCATTATCGTCATCATGTAGATCTACACTATCATTTTCAAAGAAATACTCTTTCAGTCTCATTTGTCTTTCCCATTCAGAAAGATCTGATAACAGTTTTACCTTGTCTATTTTTGTCCTAGATGGTATAAATTTTAAACCCTTTTCTAAAAGTAATTCTTGTGCATTAGTAAGTGGGTAGCTAGACATGTTAATAACTGATGTATCCTTATTTCTTTTATTTTCTGTAATGTTTTTGGTTGCGTAATCAGACTTAGAACGACTCTTGACACTAGAAAATTTCCCTTTGCCCAATCTTGTTTTTATTCTAGAAATTTCCGGTGGCATAGTGGTTTGGCTTTTTGTCTCCAATACATCATATCCTTTTCCTGCAAAAACTGAAATTTCTGAAGCTGTAGGATTTTCAAACCAATCTACTGAAATGTTGGGGTTGTTACTTCCTGCAATTGGATTAACATTTGGCAAGGATCTATCGGTAACAACTAAACTAAAATGGTGATTTTCAAGAAGAAGACTTACCCCTCTGTTTCCACTCTCACACTTCTCATTTACAAACCTGTGCATGTGAATAAGCAGTCATACAGACACTTGGTAGACGATGATAGTGAAACTCATATCAGAAATCAGTTATTTACTGATGGCATAGTATCATCGTGGGCTACTGAGGCAGAACTTCACGCTGCTACTGATTTATATTGCATACCTATCATCGTGACATATGATAGGAAATACAATAATTGGCACACCATTTTAGTTTAGTTGTTACCGATAGATCTTTGCCAAATGTTAATCCAATTGCAGGAAGTAACAACCCCAACATTTCAGTAGATTGGTTTGAAAATCCTACAGCTTCAGAAATTTCAGTTTTTGCAGGAAAAGGATATGATGTATTGGAGACAAAAAGCCAAACCACTATGCCACCGGAAATTTCTAGAATAAAAACAAGATTGGGCAAAAGGAAATTTTCTAGTGTCAAGAGTCGTTCTAAGTCTGATTACGCAACCAAAAACATTACAGAAAATAAAAGAAATAAGGATACATCAGTTATTAACATGTCTAGCTACCCACTTACTAATGCACAAGAATTACTTTTAGAAAAGGGTTTAAAATTTATACCATCTAGGACAAAAATAGACAAGGTAAAACTGTTATCAGATCTTTCTGAATGGGAAAGACAAATGAGACTGAAAGAGTATTTCTTTGAAAATGATAGTGTAGATCTACATGATGACGATAATGATCATATTAGTGATAAATTTAAAGTGAAGAAAGATAGAAACTTCACACCAAATTCAGGCAGGGACAGGCATCTTGACCTATATATAGAACTGGTTAAGAATGACATAGTCAATAGTTTGAAAAAGAATAGTCAGCTAAATATATCAAAAGATGATAAAGAGGCTTTTTATGAACTTTTGCACAATGAAAACATAGTGATCAGACCTGCAGACAAGGGTTCAGGTATAGTTGTTTTAGATAAGGAAGTATACATAGAGTCAATGAAAAAAGAGGTTTTAACAAGTGATTCGTATGAGGCAACTAATAGTGACCGAACTGAAATAAGCCTGAAAGAAGTGAAAAAACTAGTAAACAAAATGTTTAGGGAATGTGCCATATCAAAAGAAATGAAACAGTATCTTATCCCAATGTACTCCAGACCAGGTAATTTGAAAGGGAACCCTAAAATCCACAAACCAACTGCTCCTTTTAGAACAATAGTTAGTGGCATGGGTACTGCCACTGAGAGGTTAGCTGAAGTTGCTGAGCATGAACTTAGTGAATTTGTTGAAACTTCGCCCAGCTACATCAGGGATACAACTGATTTTATTAACAAATTAAAAGAGAATAATGAACCACTTTCAGAAAATTGCATTTTGTTCTGTTTTGACGTAGCAAAGTTGTATCCATCAGTCCCAAAGAAAGAGGGACTAGATGCATGTATGGAAGGCCTTGCAAACAGAAGTGATCCGTTGATTGATACAGAAAATGTTCTTAAGATGATTCAAACAGTTTTAGACAACAACACATTTTCTTTTGGAGATAGCACTTTCATACAAAAAGATGGGGTGGCAATTGGTTCAAAATTAGGAAAGAATTTTGCTTGTTCATATATGAGGAAATGGGATGAAGAATTGATGTCACACAAAAAAGTGCCAATGTTTTACAAGAGATTCATTGATGATGGTTTCGGGATCTGGGATGGTACAGTTCAAGAACTGGAAGATTTTCCGAAACATGCAAACAGTATTCACCCGAATATTAGTATAGAGCTTAGATATGGTTTGTTCTGTATGTGGTGTTTCCTGCATGACTCATTTTTGTACTTGGATCAGATAGAATTTCTGGACACTCTAGTTAAAATAGACAATGGCCATATATACACAGATCTTTATGTAAAACCTACAGACAAACAGCTGTACCTTAATAATTCTTCCTGCCATCCTTCTAGTACAAAAAAGAGCATAGCATATGGTTTGGGACTAAGAATTAAGCGTATATGCGAAAGAGAATCGGACTATATTAGAGAAATAAATAAACTCAAGGGTCAGTTAAGGAAGAGAGGATATAGTGGCAGGATGATAGAAAATCAGTTGGTAAGGGTGGATAAACTTGACAGATCTGCCACATTAATAAAGAAACAAACAGTTAGATCTAATAGGAAAATGAATAGGGTCCCTTTAGTTTTGACGTATTCAAATCTGCTACCGAATATACATTACATTGTAAAAAAACATTCAAAAGTTTTGCATCAATCAGATCGGCTTAAAGAAGTATTCCAACAACTGCCAATCGTAGCATTCAGGCGTGATAAAAATCTATGTGACACACTGGTGCATTCAAAAACTAACAGGATTGTTAGACCAAGCAATACAGTCTGTTCACAGGGTTGTGCTACTTGCAGTATTCTTGAAATGTCAAGTATAAGTGACACAAATAGGCAATCAGTTTACAATGTGTCAACTAATATTAACTGTAGAGAAAGAAATGTAGTATATGCAATTAAATGCAGTAAATGCGATATAATGGTGTATGTCGGTGAAACTGAGAGAGAAATTCGGGAGAGAATGAAAGAACATTTGAGTGATGTGAGGCATGAGAGAGAGAAGCCAATAAATAGACATTTTGGAATCGGTGGTCATAGCAGTGATGATGTGAGATTTGTAGTTTTGAAACGGATGTTCCATGCATGTAGAACTGAAAGACAGATCCATGGAACTGATTGGATATGGAGGCTGAGAACCTACATACCATTTGGCTGTAACATCAAAGAGGATAATGCGCTAATGCATGCATGACGTCGTTGCACCCATGACGTCATTTGATGACGTCATTTTGATGACGTCATGACATTTAAAAAAAACTACCCAATGTCACCATGACGACGCTGGATCAACATTATTCTCTTTGATTTTATGGCTGAATGCATGTAACAAAAATGTGACGTGTATTTTGACATGATAATCTTTGACAAAGGCCCTTAGTGGTCGAAATATTAGATCAGAGCAGTTTAAGTATTTATGTATTATATTAATTCCCTATTTTGGAATATTTACTTCATTACAAATTTTCATTCTTTTGATTTTCTTCATTTTTGTTTCAAAAACAAAGTAACAGTAACAAACAGTTTGGATCCTGATGAGACGCCGAGTTACTCGGCGTCTCATCTGGATCCAAACTGTTTGCATAGGTAATCACAGATTCGGCATTGGCAGCGAAAGGTTTAAGTGTCAAGTTATTTAGAATCGACTGAAGGCTTACTCATATGGACACGATACAAATGATGTTGTATTTCTTTATGAACTTTCCTCGTATATGGAATTACTTTCAACGGATTGTCTGACAATATATCAGTATTAGACGAATATGGAGGAACGACTCGTTATAGTACAGAACGGTATTATTTCAATATTCAACTCTGATCGTTGGAAAACAAGACTTTCAAAAGAGCCAAACAAATAACACCTGTAAAATGTAATACAAACAAAAATTAGAACAAAATAAGTCTTCAAACTAGGTGTAGTTGATGTCGTATTATATAAACAAAATATTCTCAAATTGTTTGCAAAATTAATAGGTCTCGGAAATGTTTCAGATAATAGACAATAGCTATCACAGCCGTCAGAGGAAGATAACCAAGCCTCCAAAGACAAACCACCAGATATCATGTGATATTAACCCTTATTTCGGTACCCGCGACCTTCGTCGCTTTACAAACACATTGGATCCCAGCTACTGCTACTTGACACTTGGTCAATCGTTTCCCAAAATGCTTATGACATGCAACTTTTAGTTTTGAAAATTAATAATGCTTAAGCCGGTGCTATGGGGTGTGAGTAGTGTTGCACTTTTAATTACTACTCATCAACAGACTCACTAAAACCGAGTCTGCATTGTTTTCTTTTTGCATTTCTACAGAATAATCATATTAGTCAGTATTTTCACAAAAGCTTGATCAAATTGGAAGTGGTCGATTTTGAACAGATCAAAATTTGAGCAGACATGATTTCTTAGTGCATAGTATAAATTATTACTAAAGTCAACCACGATTGCCAAAACAAACAATACCTAATCCATTTAATGAAACTCAACAAATTGCTTACTTCTATACGCAAGTTTGTCACACAGCTTTGTTTCAATATCCAATTCTACTTTTGTGAAGATATTTAGTTAATGTTTTGGTTAACTATATGGCACGTATAGATATGCGCTTATGATACATATAAATACTGCTTAACCCTTTCCCTCATATAAACGTGTTTTCACGCATTTGCAAACAGAGTAGACCCAGATCAGACGGCTCCTAGAGGAGCCGTCTGATCAGGGTCTACTCTGTTTGATAATAGAATTTGATAGATCCATTTCTTTACTTTCTAAAATGGCTACAATTTTCCATTTTCCATATTTCGTTATAATCATTTTATCTATGAATATTCAGTAGGTATTGAAATGTGGAATGAACACAGAACAGGGAAAGGGTTAACATAAATGATAGGGACCTCTCGTTAACAGTAAATCTTGTTTCAGTCGACCACTTACACATCAAACATCGCCCTGTTAACAGATGGCACTATTCATTAACTAAAGTGTTAGAATGTAGCATTTTCAAGGAAATGTTTTGCTTTCACAAACAATGCGGTATCAAATCTATGTCATTCCACAAGAAATAGAACAAACATTGATCGATCAGACGGCTTCTACAGCCGTGAGAGACATCTGAGTCTGCTCTGTTTGCAAAGGCACGACAAAGCGTTTATACGAAGAAAAGGGTTTTGGTCGGTTTTAGCGGTTTATTTTGTCTCTTTCCAGATAAGAAGCTGTCATATGATGCAATCCTGAAAACGTTTCTGTAACTGTTTGAGTATCATTACAGTTTGACACTTTGATCGCGGAGATGTTTAGCATTCATTGAATACCGCATTAGCCGGTGTTAGTGGACATGAGTAGTGTTGCTCTTTAATAACTGCGCATCAAAAGACTCAATAAACCCGACTCTGCAATTTTCTCATTTTGCATGGCTGCTTTTGATTTCGAAGGATCGCCTATTTTCAGAATGTATGTACTTCAAAACAGCAGATGTTAAGTACTTGTGTGTCGGTACGTCGCCCCGTACTTAATTCTCAGCGTTGTTATATTTTCTGGTATTTCGGGATAATTAGTTTCGATGGCATTAGTATGAAAATTGAATACAACTTAAGCCGGTGCTAGAGGGCGTGAGTAGTGTTGCACTTTAAATAACTGCTCATGAACAGACTCAATAAAACCGAGTCTGCAATTTGTTCCTTTTGCCTTTCTGCTTCTACTTCAGAATATAAAGGCAACTATTTGATTGATTTATAACAAATCACTTGATAAATTACGTTCAAAACTGTTTTTGTCTCGGTCATACATGTATTTGTAAGTGAGGTAAAATCGGGCGGGATACTCGCAGCTGACTATATAAGTATATTTTTGGCCGAGAGTGAACTAGTCAGAACATAGTAGACCCAGAAGAGACTGTTTCTAATTTGCAAACTTAGTAGACTCAGATGAGACTGTTGGTCTGAGCAAGTTCTGCCCTGTTTGCTTCAGGAAAATTCTAGATATGATCCTGTGACTTCTGAAATAACAAAACTCCCCTTTTCAGTGGCCATTATAACAACCCAATTAATGAATTTTCATAAATTCTGAAAATATGAGATCCTTCGAAAGCAAACACGGCAATACGAAATTAGAAAATTGCGGACCCGATTTTATTGACTCTGTATATGAGCAGCAATTAAAAGTTCAACACTACTCATGTCCCCTAGCATCGGATTATACCGTATTCATTTTTCAAATCTAAAAGCACTTATATTAACCCTTTCGCTGCCAAGCTCTGTCGTATGCTAACTTTGTCGTTTGCTATAAATTTTCATATTTTTTTTTTATTTTCTTCATTTTTGTTTAAAAAACATAGTAACAGTAACAAACAGTTTGGATCCTGATGAGACGCCGAGTTACTCGGCGTCTCATCTGGTTCCAAACTGTTTGCATAGGTAATCACAGATCCGTCATTGGCAGCGAAAGGGTTAATTATCCCGAAGGACCAGAATATATAACACTGAGAATGATGTACGTGGTACGGCCGCCACACAGGCACTTAACATTTGCTGTTGTGAGATAAAATTCCGCTTAGATGAGATCCTTCGAAAGCAAAACCAGTACTGTGAAAAGAGAAAACTGCAGCCTAGGTTTTATTGACTCTATTCATGAGCAGTAATTGCGGTATACAATTTTCTGAAATTGATGATCCCGAAGGACCAGAATATATAACAACACAGAAAATGAGTTCTATGTATTAACCAAGAACCCATTTGCAACGGTTTAAAGCTTTGCAGACAACAAATACCCAGTATGCAAAGATAAATCAAAATACGCCCACCTTATCTTCACTTAACTCGTACACATCAGATTTTGGACCCGTCATATTGAGGGATGAAGCGTAACGCAAACAAAAACATAACTGTATATATACCCTTGACATCCAGGTATTGAGTGAACTGTGTTGATCAAAATATGTGGGCTTCTGTAGATGGCCTATCTATCGGGTGTTATTACTTCAAATAGTTTGTGTTGAAGACAGAAGGCTGCTTAAAGCAAGGTGAAATTAAAACAGAACGCCCCTATTGGAGCGTTCTGTTTTACTTCCACCTTGATTTAAGCAGCCACCTGCCCTAAATATAAACTAATTAACACAATTTAGTGACCGTTATAGAGATATGTTACTGTATCTCTATGTATCTCTACAGATGGTTTTCCTATTTAGATCTAATTCTTCTAATCTATAAATGGAAAAGGATGGAGTTCGGTATACTGTGTTGCACTTGTCGGCCGATACCATCGAACGATAGAGCAAATGGTTTCGAGTCAAAAACATCCCACATCGTCTGCTTTACCTACAGTCTTCATGTTTGACTAAGTTATGGCCATGTTAATTTTGAGCTCGTCCAATTTATTGAAAATGTTAGAAAACAGTTATGCGAGTTTCCAGTTTACGGTGACCAGTATGTCAGGATGTGTCACGAGCGAGTTATAGACGGAATAAACTCACCTTGTCTTACGCAGAGCATTCACTTATCTTGGGCTTTCACAGTTTGTAAATGGAAGAGTAACTTGGCAGCTAATTTTCAGACATTTTTAAATAATATTATTGCTAGAACATTCCCTTCTGAAGTAATGTTAGACCCAAACTTCGTATAAATCTATTTAAAAAGGAGCATTAGCTAGTGAAAATGAATGTTTAGAATTATATACTTTTGATACAAATATGATAAATAGAGCATAAGCTCTGATGGAGCAAATGTTCTATCTATCACAACAATGTTTTAAAAATCACTTTTACAGAGGCTTCAAAAGCGTCAGTAGGAGGGAATTGGCTAGTCTTTAACCCATATCATCATAGGCTATGTTTAGAAACAACCTCTCTGAATAAATCTACCGAAAAGGAGCATTAACTAGAGAAAAAGACAATTTTAGAATTTTGTAGTTTGAAACCATCGTGATAAATAGAGCATTTGCTCCTATAGGAGCAAATGCTCTATTTATCACAATGGTTTCACAAAGTGACTTTTACGGAGTCGTTAAAAGTCGTCAATATGTGGGTATGGGTTAAGGTTATTGCACGACAAATGCAATACGGAACGCGTCCAGAGGATAATTCTTTACCATTTTTGACCTGCAACTAACAACCATTTGTTTATTAACGTTCTTATATTGAATCAATAAGTTTATGCACAATACAGGCTTTACGGTGCCGGTAAATACAATTAAAGATAAAGAACCTGAACAATAATAAAACTTAATACACATTTTCAAATAATATACATTATTTAAAAACAAATATAATAACTTCAGTACTCACCGAGTTTCACTTTTTGTATGACTGTGCCCAATATTATGGCCGCGGTATTAACACATTTATGCCCTTTTATCACACACACCTCCAGAGCAGGTGTTAGTAAATGTGGATCTCCCCGACAAGGGGTACTCAAAATGTATTCCGAAATATTCTTACAAAACACTCCAGAGCCAGCAAAAAAGTTATATTTTGTGTATAAAGCGTTAAATTAATGTTAGTGCTGACGCCCAAAACGGTATTACATGTAGTTCATATTCACAGTGGAAGGCCCATAATTTAGTTTGACATGGTACCATTTGCTAGGTGATTTTTATGGAAACACAGTGTAGTCTTGGAACCTTGTGATCCAAGTATACATTGTTTGGACATGTTTTCACTATTTACGACTGCTAGTGCACTCGTTTCCCGGACGTGTGTTTCACTGTTTATATATCATCATTTAAACGTTCCCATTCATCTAGTTTTTAAATATAATATGTACAAAAATGTCTACAACGATCTCTTAGACATCTATCTTCAGGATCCTATACATTGGAAATTGACCAATAATCTTGACCATTAGTGTCCCTGATTAGGATTAACCCTTTCACCGCCGATGTCGCATAAATGCACCACGACAAATAGTGCCGTCCCCGATCAGACGCCGCCTTTTCAACGGCCAAAGAAGTCTATGATTTATACCACCATAGAAGTCTATGATTTATACCACCATAGAAGTCTATGATTTATACCACCATAGAAGTCTATGATTTATACCAGTATATAATGGGTTTGCGATGTCCAATGAATATGGCAAACGGGTACGTTTCAACGAACGCTTATGTATACGTCGCATATATGGAATCACTTGTTTGTATATGTTAATCAAAGTGCACTTATTGGGTATACGAGGCAAGTGATATATCTCCATGCGTTTTATGGACCGTTTTAACCCTTCGCTTGCTGAATTTTAAAATACATTTCTCCTTCTTTACCCATGCCCTGTTGTATAATTACATATATCTTCACTGTGTACAAGTATTTCGCTGTGCAACCACTGCTGTGGAGTGCACTGGTTGCACAATCAAAATGTAAATAGTGCAGACCCTGATGAGACAGCTCCTGCAGGAGCTGTCTCATCTGGGTCTTCACTATTTACAGGTAGGTATATTGACGTGAATAGCAAGCGAAGGGTTAATGAGAATCTTTTAATGATGGCCTTTTTACTTTAATATCAATAGTTATCCCAGAATGCACAAATTTGATTAGCCAAGCCAGCTCCAAAATGTCACCGGAACTACAAAAGTCTTTCCTTTGAATATGTATTTATATTAATTTGTCCAAAACTTCATGACTATTCATTAACATAAAGTTTATAATGTAAAACTGTCAAGAAGGTTTTGATTTGTCAAATACTGTTCGATGAGATTTATATAATATAATTCCAATAGGAAACAGAGCACATCTTGATAAGACGACTTCCACAGAAGCCGTTTGATCAGAGACTTCATATGAAAATGCGTAAAACGGATAATGTCAAGACGATTGGGAGCAGAATAACGTTAAGCTCTATGGGAAGTTAGTATAGGAGCTTTCTGAATATATTTGGTATGTATCTGGTATGTATTAAGCAGTCAGGATCCATGCTTATAAAGCTTTTAGTTGAGTCTGAGTTTCGTTCTCAAGCTTTTGATTGGTCAGATTTGAGTTCTCAAGCTTTTGATTGGTCAGATTTGAGCCAGAGGCTCAAATCTGACCAATCAAAAACTTGAGAACGTACTCAGACTCAACTAAAAGTTTTATAAGCAGGGACCCAGGTTTATTTTATTATAAAACTGTCGTGTTATTTGTTAAATTGACACTCTATAAATGTGGTACTGTTTTGTTACGCAAGCAGTGTTACTGTTTTGTTACACAAGCAGTGTTACCTGTGTTGTTACGCAAGCAGTGTTACCTGTGTTGTTACGCAAGCAGTTTCGTTGCTGAGTATTGAAATATTTCAGTACCCTGTGCGTTATCCGACTCAACCCTGTTGAGTAAACTATTGATGATATATGTCCATGTTACACTATTGGTAAACTATTGGTGATATATGTCCATGATACACTATTGGTGATATATGTCCATGATACACTATTGGTAAACTATTGGTGATATATGTCCATGTTACACGGGCTAACAGAAAAAAGTAATCGATTGTATTAACCCTTTCCCTTCTCTATGTTTATTAAGCATTTTAAATTTCAGTACCAACTGATTATTCATGGGCAGTATAGTTGAAATGAAATATGGGAGATGCAGCATTGTAGCCATTTAATAAACTAAAGACACAGGTATATCAAATTTCATTAGCAGACAGAGTAGACCCTGATCAGACGGCTCCTCGAGGAGCCGTCTGATTTGGGTCTACTTTGTTTGCAAATGCGAGAAAACACGTTTGTATGAGGGAAATGGTTCATTATTATACGCCCCTCGTTACAGCATTCGTCGTTAATTAAATACCTCCTTTACTTGGAAACATTATCCAGTTTAATTATTGAAAATTGGAAAAAGAGCCACAAAGGAGCGCCACACACAAAAGGACATGTCACCAAACATAATCAAACACGAAACAGCACAATTACAAGACAAAACGTGACGAAAGGCACACCACTTTTTGACAAATAATAGAAGTGCAAATTGGATATGTGATATTTAGATGTACATCTGGTCAGATTATAGTTATACATGATATTAATTACGACTGCCGGTTGTTGTTTACATCATGCTGATCTTATTTTACTACAACCACACATAGTTTTCACCCTATCTATATCGTACGGCATGTGGTACGTGTTCTGTCACATATGAGCAAACACATTTTAATGCAATAGTCATTACTTACAACTCGTTTTAAAAATGACTAAAATACACACAGTAAAACCTCTCTATATCGGCCACTAAATTGTATTAATTAGTTGGTATTTAGGGCAGGTGGCTGCTTAAAGCAAGGTGAAAGTAAAACAGAACGCTCCTATATAGGAGCGTTCTGTTTTACTTTCACCTTGCTTTAAGCAGCTACCTACCTTTAACACAAAATACTTGATGTAATTCAGTGGCCGTTATGGAAAGGGCTTACTGTATTTCATTTATTTTATATGCTGAATAGATGTACATATCGCAAGAAAACCGATCAATTAACACCTTCATTTGTTTTATATCGCAGACCGTGATTTTTTTCGCCGTTTATTAGTATATATTCGGATTGCGTTAACCCCTTCCGTGCCACAATGACGGGTTTATGATATCACACGCAAACAGTTTAGATCCTGATGAGACGCCCGAGTAACTCGGCGTCTCATCAGGATCCAAACATTTTGTCACTCTGTTTACTGTTTTATAAAGAAAATCGAAGAAGTGCACACACTTGCACTAAAAATAAACGAAACTATGCCCAGCAGACGACAATGCTGGCACCGAAAGGGTTAAATTTCATAACTGGTCGACAAATGCTGATGATATCCGATTGTACACACAATAAACGGGTTATTTGGTATCACAAAGACATTTATTATTATTATTATTATTGGAAATATCAATGTATTGTAGACTATCACTTTCAATTCGACATTTTTGGGGTCTAATTGAGAATACGTTGAAACTCTCTAAAACAGATTTTGGGCGTTCTATCTGGATTTTTGTGCAGTAAAACCTCTCTATTAATGTGCAGTAAAACCTCTCTTCAACGACCACTAAATTACATCAAGTATTTTGTGTTTAAGACAGGCGGCTGCTTAAAGCAAGGTGAAAGTGAAACAGAACGCTCCTATAGGAGCGTTTTGTTTTACTTTCACCTTGCTTTAAGCAGCCGCCTGCCCTAAATACCAACTAATTAACACAATTTTTTGGCCGTTATAGAGAGGTTTTACTGTATTTGAAAGAAAATAACAATGTCGCTCGTAACAGGTTGAACGTAAATATATATCCTGGGAAAGTGACTATAAACAGTGTCTATTCTAGGGAGGGGATTCATCCGCCTTTTTTAAATAAAGCCCCCATATTTTTCATGGTGGGGGATTTCTATATAGGCAAAGAAGGCGAATTCGCTTCAATTGGTATATTTGAATTTTATTCAAATTTACTCCCTCTTTTTTGAATCCTAGAACAGACACAGTATAAAGATTCCGATGCTCTTTATGAAACCGTGAACAGTTCTTACTCCATCCAAAATATTGAAATTTACAACTAGTTGATTACACGACCAGGCGGCGGATTTGACAAACGGTTAAACAATTACTTCATTAAAATGTGTATCGGCGGCAGATATACGATATCGTAACGAAGATGGTACAGTGGTAAATACGCTATTCCTACCCATTTAAGCGTTTTTCTACGCGTAAAAACGAGTAGTGAACTGTTAACGAAAGCTTAACGAACGGTTACGCGATAAACGGTTTAAACCCCTTAAACGCGTAAAGAAACGATTATACCAGAGAGGTTGGTGCATCAGTTTCCGTTTCATGCGGAGATTTCGGATCTTATCGATGATTGCCGTTTTCAAAAATGTCCGAATGAAACGGGTTAACCCAAAAATAAGTATCGATTCGTCACTCAACGAAAGCTTAGCGGTTCAATCCCGGCTAGTGTCGACGATTTGCTCATTTAGGGAACGACATGTTCTTAAAACTATTTTGTATAAAGCTATAATATCAGATATCTACTGTATATCAACCAAATATATGGACTGAAGAGTTAGTTTATTTAATAGGTTTCTGCATTTCAGATCAAAAACTGTCACAAGGTAAACCAACAAATTTTGGATCTGGAATGAAGAAACCTACTAAAGAATTCAGATATATTCTATTTCTTAACCCTTTCCCATTTGAATATTTCTGTCAGAAAAATGACATCATGAATATTTATTAGATATTGCTGAATTTTAACAATAATATAAGTGCACACGACTTTTTGGTGTTGGTAGTAAATATAGTCAGTTATATTAATTTATAATTTCATAAGCAGAGTGGGCCCTGATGCGACGGCTCCTTCAAGAGCCTTCATATCTAGGTTTACTCTGTTTGCAAATGCGTTAAATTGTTATATCCATGTGTATGTAATGGGATAAGCAAACAGTGCACACCCCAAGATCAAACGGGCTCCAGGTGAGCAATCTGATCTGAGTCTATTCTGTTTGCAAAGGTGTTTCCATCATTATGAGGTAGATCTAAAGCGTTTTAAACAAATAAGCGTATTTTATGCACACATATAACTATGAAAACGTTCTTATTATTTTCTTACTTTGTGAAGATTTAACTTTTGTATGCCGAAATTTAAAAGAGGGATGACCCATTATTGTTTAACTGTATATTCCATTCATTATTATCAGGCTTAAAATTGCTATATGAATTTTAATTAGGCCTATAAAAATACTAGTGAAGACCCTGATCAAAACCCTGAATTTGGAGCTATATTATCTGTGTTTACACTGCTTTTAAATGTCAGTACTTTTGTTCCCCGCATTCAAATATTTAAAAAGTACTAATAGCTATTTAATTGTTTTGAATGCATGAAAATAAATTGTCTTAGTTGAAGACTTTATTATTTACTCAGCCTAAATATACGATCAAAGGCGCCAGATGGTCAGTAAATCCCCTAGCTATTGTCTCAGTAGGGGACAATGGTCCCCAGTATTGACATCTGACAGTGATGACACCACTACCATCTTTCTTATCAACAAATTTACGAATCATTACGTAACAGGTAATGTGCCCGATTATCTAAATTATGATTTGTTAGCTTCTCCAAAATAGAAGAAAACTATGTGTTGACTTATTATAGATATATGGCTCGGCTCAAAGTTAAATCCAAACCTTTTAGACAAATTTGGATTATTATCAATTCTAGTTTTAAAGATAGTTTAAATTGATATGATCTAAATGATAAATCTATTCTAAAATACTTCTACTATATCTGCTAAGGTACTGTACATACAGTATCATAAAAGACATTTTACAGCACATAGATGAACGCCATGAGACTGTAGATCTATATTTTGATATAGATCTAGCTAGATCTTATGGACATGAAACGAGAATTAAATTTTTAAATACTGTTGATCTTAATTTTACATATCAGGCGTGTCCAACAGGTAAATGAGAAAGAATTCAAAGAAAGGCCATATCAAGGATTACCCCCCTTTCGTCCATGATTACTCCCCTTTCATCCGGGCTCTTAAACGTTTAGGAAACGCGTTAAGAAACGCGTAAATAAACGGTTAGAAACCCGTTTAACGACACGGCTAAGAAACGGGGTAACAAACGGGTAGGAAACGCGTAAGAAACGCGTTAAGTGGGTAGGAATGGCGTATTTACCACTGTAATATGAACTTTCAGCCGCCACTTTATCAAATTTCTTCGTTCATTCTTTCAAGAGGCGATAAGTGGGACAGATAAACCTATGTTTATTTTGTTGTATCGTTACGTGTCTAAGGCTGTAGCTTAATTATATTCCTTCGGACATTTGAACTACTTTGCAAAATCGAAACCAAAACATATCTGTATATCTACCTAATGTCTATCTCAATATTCAACTAATTTTGAAAATAGAATAATTGACAAAAGACTAGTTAATTCAGATGAGGACTCGAAGAAACTTTCCAGGTTGATAAAAGAAGCCAGCAATCGTCTACAGGATGAAATGTTGCCTGAAATAGTTGTACGTATGATACTAAACATAACTCTTGAGGATACAAAAAACAAACAATAAAAAAGAAATAAAGATAAAAAACAAATATCATTCACATGATACAAGTACAGGTAAAATTGCAGAGAGGGGGCGTTTGTACCCATAACGAACATACCCTTTCCTCCATAGGGTATTTTTAGACCCAACCTCTTTGAATGAATCTATCCAAAATGAGCATTTACTAGAGAAAAGTAAAACTTTAGAATTGTGTAGTTTGAAACAATTGTGATAAATAGAGCATTTGCTCATATAGGAGCAAATGCTCTATTTATCACAATGGTTTCAAGAAGTGGTTATTACAGAGGCGTAGAAATGCGTATTTATGGAGGAAAGGGTTAAACAGGATAAGAATGGACCATATTCATAAATATAGGTGACGGTTTACCCTTTTTCAAATCTAACTGACTATCATAAACTAACGGAGAAATTCAGTGGTTGATGGGAATCTCTGTATAGTATCACTGTCAGTTGATTAGAGTGCGATTAGACTTATCGAATTATATTCACCCTTTATTCTATTAATAAGCCTTTCTATGCCTTTGCAATCAGAGTAGATCAAGACCAGACGGCTCTAAGAGGAGCCGCCTGATCAGGTTCTACTCAGTTTGTTTACGGTTCAAGTTTAAGTTAATATGCCATTTAAAAATAAATCTAATTTAATATTCATAAGTCATTATTTCTATCTGTCTATCTGTCGTCATCATGTCATCTCATAATTCATCGGCACAATATGACCTGTTCAGTGTCGCAGTGTCGTAAAACCCAACTCACTCACTCTATCTTCGATTACTGACTATCCCTCTTTCGAGTGTTACATTCTTTCAAGAATATTCATAGAGTAATAAAGTGATCACCATGTATCGCTTTAAACAAGAGTGTTCAGAGGAACACATAAGTCACCTGCTCGCAAATGACACAAAAACTGTTAATATGCTGGAGTGCGAATATCAGAACAAAGGAGAATAACTCAAAAAGTATTACATGCAGAGTGATGGACCTTTGTTAAATCAAAAATAATGCCTGTTAAAGTTTGGATCTAATGTAAAAGTACAAAAATGATTCATGCAGGAAACACCACATACAGAACAAACAGTCGCCCGAACAGAAACACAAGGAAACAGCAAATGTACATACATTGTAACTATAAAAACATCAAGAGACGCACAAAGACAAAACAAACATACAATAGGGGGAAGATGGAAGTACCGCCTTGGAACGGTCAGTGACAAAAGTCACTGGGGGGTTAAACCGGTTTATGGGCGCCTAACCTCACACTTATTCCATCCCCACCCTAAACGACAAACAGTGTAAATAAACGTATCCCCTCTCCGACTAATCTACAACAACCGCGACGGCAAATACAGTGGTAAAGTGCATGTATAACGAAAACATTTAAGTGAACAAACTGTATCCACCTATCGCTAGTGTACTCAATGATTGAACTGCAAACAGAGTAACTGTAGAAAAGTAATAAAGGGTACGACAAAAACGAAATAGTACAGATATCCGACGTTCTCCTTCCATTTCTGGATTTAAGAGGTCGCCTTCATAGAGTACTAAACCTTTCTTGTCGGCGTACATGCAAAGAGGCCAGCGTGATTGCCAACTGTAAAAGGGTTCACAACCAAACATGCAGTATGTTGTAGTACTACAGGATCATATCCCTTTTTAATGAATTTTTTAACATATTTGATGAACAAAGTGAGAACATGCGTATGTCCAATAATTTTACGAAGTTTGTAAATCACATCACCATAAAATCCAGGATGTGAAATACCGTGTCGCAGAAGCGCCTTGAGATGACATTGGTACTTGCCAATAAGCGAGAGATTTCGATAGTAAAATTTAGAGAAAGTTTTTCTTAGTTTATGATATCTGTATCCTTGCTTAAGCAGTTTTTCAGTTAAAATGAGAACAAGCTCTAGCAAAACGAATAAGTTGAGATATATAAACCCCGTATGATGGAGCACGGGGAACATCCCCGTCAAGATGAGGAAAATTTACAATATTAAAATCAAAATCATCTCTTTTGTCATATATTTTAGAAGAAATCATTCCATTATCAATTTTAAGGTCTAGATCAAGAAACGCTGCATAATTGTCGGACGGGTTAGCTTTATTCAATTTGAGTTCTTTAGGATAAATTGTAGGAATCAGAGCATCAAAGAAAGGGTTATCTAAGTTAAAAATATCATCCAAATATCGACAAGTTTCATTGAAGGCTTTTCTTGTGATTGAGGATTCAAACGCAACATGAAATCTCTCTCATAGCAGTACAAAAACAAATCTGCGACAAGTGGTGCACAATTCGTACCCATAGGAATACCAATTACCTGACGGTATATAGCATTCTCATAACGTACAAATATGTTATCCAAAAGAAAGGTAAGTGATTCGCAAACTTCTGAGCAAGTCCAATTGGTGTAATATTTCATTTATTGTAAGTTTGACTATGTTCGCTTTGAGGAACTATTAACCGAGTGTAAAACAGACAGCCTAGATCCAAAACCAGCGCCTCACTTGGACCCAACTGGCTTGTAAATGAAATTAACACATTATCCCCTAGTGACGCATTTTTGCGCCACTTTAAAATTCACATTGTGAGACCACTGTGATGAACAGAGCATTTGCTCCTATGGAGCAACTTCTCTATTTATCACAATAGTTTCAAGACTACACAATTCTAAAACTCCCCTTTTCTATAATTAATGCTCCTCTTCGGTAGATTTATTCAAAGAGTTTGGATCTAAAAATAGCCTAGGGTAGAATGAGTTAACCCATTCTCTCCTACCGATGCCCTTTTTGTCTCTGTAAATCTCTTTTTTTAAATATTGTAATAAATAGCTCTATTTATCAAAAGGGCTTCAAAACTACACATTTCTAAATTTCCCCCTTTTCTATAGTTAATACTCCTTTCCGTTAGATTAATTGAAAAGAGATAGGGTCTAAAATAGTGTAGGAGGGAACAGGTTAAAGTCGTGGATAGCACACTAACTATTAAATAGTGAGAAATGACATTTTCGCTGTCAAAATGTGTTAACGTGACTTGATTTTCTAATTAAAATTCGAGCGCCTATTCAGTTAGTGATATGCGGAACATGACAACCTTGGATGTACAGTATAATTTTCCTGGCAACTCGGAATTAAAAGTATCCAATATCTGTTTCGACACTGCGATGTTAGGTACAGGGATTGGCCCTAAGGTGTTTTTTTTTCATTACATGTCCATACTCAGTATTTCAGTAACATCTCCAGTTCAAGCTGATTACAGGTGGAGGGAGATCAAATATGTATTTCCATGCATAGAAAAAAATAGCATTGTTTCTTGCAGAGATCACCCAGGTGGAACAAACGACATACGACAAGCTAGCTGGAACGCTTTCTCATGAAACATAGATTTCGAATGCCCAGGCAGGCATTCGAACCACAGAGGTGAGGGTTAAATGGCCATAACCTCGCGACCACGGATGCCCCGTGTACTCTTGCAAACATTCGAATGTGCTGGGTGTATGTATATATAGGAGTTAGTCTATCAATCGTTATAGTGATCATTGTCGATCTAGGTAAACTATGGGACAAATGTGATAACTAGTTTTACTATTATTACTTCCGGCACGGCAGTGTTATAACTTGGGAACTATATTTGCGATATTGAAGGCTTTTTATACAACTCGTTATATATTCTGACCTAACTTGTATTCATACGCGCTGTAAAAATATCAAAACAAACATGGCACACATTGGAAGCACCCCTCGAGAAACATACACCTTTATGAAACCAGAACTGTGGGAAAACTTGGACACACCAAACAGGTGCTCAATAGCAGTCTACAGACAGCATGCCAAAAGACGACACTCCGGTTATTCCGAGCTTGACTGTTCAATTTACATAGCATCAACAACTGTCCACCCACCTTCACCGAACAACGTGCAGTTTCGTAGAAGTCCGATCGTGTAAACATTGTCCGTAGTTCTGTACCATGATGAAACACATGGCCCAGCGCTTCGTAATCTCAATTAACAAACACTTGTCCAACCACAGCGCCAGAAAACACATGATTCCAAAGATGGGTGACAACGATATTCCAGCGAACCAGATAATGCAAATATCTGGTCACAGGTTCATGGCTTCAATTAACAACTACAGTCGAATTAATCAGAATCAGCACCAAATGATCTCATGCATCCTCCACTATACTGACAGCAATCATAACATCGCTCAAAACCAGATCACTAGAGCATACCCAGTGCAGCTGAACTCAAACTCTCTAACGCTGTACCCTATCGTCAAATGTCCGTGTTACTGGTGGTTTCCAGAGCATTTTTCGCCGCCCCCAATATATGGCGGGAACATCCTTGTACATATCCACCAGAATGATAATCCAGCAAAATCAAACAATCAAATAGATAACGAATCAGATTGATCGATAGTGACACTGATTGAAAAGTGTCAATCATATAGATATAGATACATGTATTGGCGTAAAACATGTATACGGTGGTTCGTGTTCTACGTTCTATGTACCTTGAGCTGATGTATTATCCGTGTAGGAAACGATGTCATCATGCATGCTTATTATCCGAAGTTCTATAATGGTAAATAAATACAGGGCTTTTCACAATGGCAGAAAAAGTATAATCACATCTATATGTTACCATAAGTAAACAGAGCAGACCCTGGTCAGACGACTCAGACATAATTGACTCGCTGTTTGAACTTGCAGGTGAGATTTCACGAGTTAATAGTGTTAACCTTTTCCCTAATATTATTATTACGCGTTATAATATTATTTATATAAACGCGTATTCACGCATTTGCAAACAGAGTAGACCCAGATCAGACGGCTCATAGATGAGCCGTCTGATCAGAGTCTGCTATGTTTTCTTATGTAATTTGAAAGATCTATTCCTTTACTGTCTAAAATAGCTACAATGTGTAATTTTCCATATTTCATTATAACCAGTTTGTCCATGAATATGCAGTAAGTATATAGAGATTTGTACGAAACATAGAACAGGGAATTGGTAAATATAACAGCACAATGCAGGAACTTTACATAGACTATACGTATTCACCTGTGCCGTCTATTTCCTTGTGTAACACACTGTGAGCTTAGAGCCTAATATATGCGTATCTAGTACTAAGAACAATAAAACACTAATTTCATAGACATGGAAAGCGTCTTTGAAACTTCGAACTGGTCCAGCCGATATTCGATCCCCGGACCCCTTGGTTATCAGCTAAACGCTCAACCACTAGTCCAAACCACCATCAGTATAGACACTGATAAGACACAGAGTGAATGTGTGTTTCATTTGGATCCAAAATGTTTGCAAACGTAATAACGAATTCGTCCGTAATATGCTAATGGTGAAACGTACGTATGCCAAGCCAACCGTACCCATGACAAGCTAATCATATGCATGACAAGTTGATCGTATCTATGACACGCTAAACGTATCATGACAAGCTTAACGTACACATGACAAGCTAAACGTATACATGACTAGCTAAACGTATACATGACTATCTAAACGTACACATGACAAGCAAAACGTATACATGGCTAGCTAAACGTATACATGACTATCTAAACGTACACATGACAAGCTTAACGTATACATGACAAGCTAAACGTATACATGGCTAGCTAAACGTATACATGACTATCTAAACGTACACATGACAAGCAAAACGTATACATGACTATCTAAACTTACACATGACAAACTAAACGTATACATGACTAGCTAAACGTATACATGACAAGCTAAACGTACCCATGATATGCCGAACGTATCCATGCCTATCTCAGCGTATGCATGGTTGAACAGAGGCATGCCAAGCTAGACATACGCATGGTTGAACAGAGGCATGCCAAGCTAGACGTATGCATGTCAAGCTAAAAGTAAAATTCCATGCTTAACGTATGCGTTTTGTAACAAATTGTGATCGGATTTTAGTCTAAACACGTACAAAGGAAGTTATTCTGGCATCGTCGTACTCTTTCGCATTGTAATGGTGATTTCCCTTTGCAATAAAAAAGTTCTAACAGAATCAACACACACATTCGTGATCGAGCGCAATAAATACCACAAATAATAAGGTAAAAATGACCACAAAACAAACATATTTTAGAAAAACAAAGACTCAAGTGTACCCGCATCAAATTCTCTGTTTTCTCACCGAACAACGGTAGATCATAACAACGATGCTAATCATAGAGCCTAATGTAATTTTGCTTTGCGCGATTCTAGAATGGTCCGCCATTATTGGAATTCCTAAAACGCACAGGGCAATTCTAGAATCGTCAGTATTCCAATAATGCGCAGAACATATACACATTAATAAGGAATTCATAAAGCGGCACATATTTGTTTAAATAGTTTATGCTATTAATCTATCATTTGTGAAGGTTGCATGGTAAAACCCTAATTACGTCAGTATCTTGGTCTATTCGGGTATACCTTATATCCATGTACACTGCTTCTTTATTTATTATTTCGTCTATAAAATGTACCGGTCAATATTTTGCGATAGTGCCCGCCTATATGTCTTGCTGTGCTCAGAAATTTCCGGTAGATTTCGCATGTACGGAAACGCATGTAAACTAATTACGCCATTCTAAATCATATATTATGTAATACATGTAATGCTTCTATTTTTGGTGTAAAATAATAATTATTATTCAGCTTGATTAAGATTAATACAAAACCCCGTTTTTGTAATTTTAGTAAATGTAATAATGGATTTGCAGATTAATACTACTGAAAAAAGTGAAATATATCATGGAGCGACACAGAACTGCCAAAATATGTACATGGGCAAAGAGACACGGTACGAAATAGTTCATCACACTTCGGACCTAATTGCACTATATAGTGACCTACCAGCCAGTCCCAGACAGTTAAATGCTATTTTTGCGCTGACTGGTAAGTCACTATAATGAAATAAGGCACCCAATGGGTTGTACTATTTCTTATTTATTGATCTCGTGGTGAAAAAAAAGAGAAACCTCGCTATAGGTCGGCTGCCCACAATTTCTAACATTCATCAAATAAACCCTAATAAACCAAACTACTCATAAAAGCATTCTTTTTAAGTAAGCAATTCTTCATTACATAAATTCTGCACATGTCTGCTACGACAATTGAACGAGAAGCATTAAGAATATTGCTTACACGTCTTAAGAAATGTGGCGCAAGCGTGTTCCATGAGGACAGTATATTGTATTTAAGTTGTTTTTCGTCCAGCTTTAATCCATTTCCTCGTAAGCTATTTTAGACCATTCCCTGATAAGCTATTTAGACCATTCCCTGATAAGCTATTTTAGACCATTCCCTGATAAGCTATTTTATGAATACCATTCCCTGATAAGCTATTATATAACATTCCCTGAAAAGCTGTTTTACATCATTCCCCGATAAGCTATTTTAGACCCAGCCTTTTTTAATAATTCAGCTGAAAATAAGCATTTATTGGAGAATGGGACATTTTAGAACTGTGTAGTTTTGAGACCATTGTGATATGGGGCAAGTATACATCAAATATTATCACAACTGTTTCGAAACGCGTCTTTCAAAGATGCGTCAATATCGTCAGTATGAGATAACGGGTTAAGCTGCCATATAATATTATATTCCCTTGACTAACTTCCATGTCCATAATATAAGACTAACAATAGACATATTTCAATTCCCTTTATTGAAATGCACTAAAGCACCTGGACGATGACAGATGCGTGTTATTCGCTAATAACATGCTAAAACATGACAAAAACTGGATTCCAACACAGAGAATAGAAATCTGGCAAATTCTGCATAAGTCTCCGATGTAAACCTATCAAATACTAAAACACCGAATTCACCAGGATAATATTCAAAAACTTCAAAGAGATTGCCCAATCGTAAAATGCTACAATTATAGAAAAGTAATCTGCTATCTCATTCTCTGTTCTTGGAATCCACTCTATATCAGAAGATATTGAAATACTAATGCGCAATTTAACTATGCTCATCATAAAGAAAACTATCCTCTCTCAAATAATCATAATTATAATTATCTAAATGTAAGTACATGTAATACTACTCGATCCATCGACAACGAAAATAAACAAAAACAAACTAAAGCACACGTCTTATCCAGTCAGGAGTCCAGAGCTGAATGACCACGCTGTCAATAACTGCACGTGTTAGACGTGCACCAGTACGCCGCCTATCGGACATTACATCCAGCAAAGGGAAATCAATTTTCTTCTAATTCATTTCAATCAACCGAAGAAAATTCCACTTCCCTTGACTAACTTCCATGTCCATAATATAAGACTAACAATAGACATATTTCAATTCCCTTTATGACCGATGACCGATGAAACTTAAAGAACGGGGAATTAGAGAATTGTAGATGGATCGAATATATATTAAACACAACGTAACTCCATATTCAGATATACATAAAACTTAAACACAAGAGTTACAGACCCAAATTTAAAGACACTGCAAGTCGTTTGTGTACGTATATTATCTTTAACATAACCATCCTTTGCACTCTCACTTATCCAACGACCATGCCTCTTAAACATTCTGTCTGGTACACCATTGTTGGCTGCTGCAGTAGCACCACCTGAGCGTAGCGAGTGCAAAGCAAATTTTGAAATATCTTCAACATGATGAACTAACGCCTCCAGAAACACTTCTCTTACATTTGTGTATGACATCTTAACGGGATTCTTCCTAACTTTATATCCAGATTTAGTTGCACATATGTTACAAAATATAAAATTATCATGCACTAGCTCAGCCCAGGAAATAAATTTAAACACATTTTCCACAGGGCACAATTTAGTGCCCGTCTTGGCTATCATGATCCATGAACCATCTCTGTATTTATCAGTTTTACTGCACTCTATAAATATGGACATATAAGTGGATTGAAATATAATATCCGAAACTTTAATGTTTAACAATTCGGCACTACGCATAAAACCAGAATAGCCAATTAAAATTGCACAAATCACTCGCTGTGACTTAATATTTCCCTCTTGATACAGTCTATTGTATACTGACGAAATAATGTCTACATTGATGGGTACTTTCTTAATTGTCTCTTTCGCTAAAATTCGCTTCATGGATCTGAAAAAACATATGTAAAAACAAAAGACTAATAAGAAATAATTCTTGGCACTCATAACATGAACTATACAAAAATATAATGTACCAAAGATCCTACTAAGCGTGCAATGCGCACAATATATGGCATGAGCAGCACTCAAAAATATAGATACAAGAAACCACTTATCACAAATCTGGCAAAGCCATTGACAATGCTGTCTGGCTATAACAAAGCAATGCTGCTTTATATTCCGGCAATGCTGCCTGTTTGTAAAATGTACTTTGCTCATAACTGGCAATGTTGCCTCAAATACATAAAACTTTAGACAAATGCTTCTGAATAACAAGGCAACCCTGCCAAATTTTTCGTATAAGAACAACATTGTTACACACTATACACAGACCCACATAAAGCAATACTGCTGTACATAATGATATAGCACTGGTGCTTTATATGTCTTCAAAACACTGCTACTCTATGCTAAATCCTCTTAACGGATAAAGGGAGATAACTCTTGCTAAATACTACCAACGTCTATACAGAGTTATTTCCCTTGCCCCATCACTGAAAATCACAATTCAATGCTAACATGCTGAACTGAAGATCTGCATTCCCAAAAATGCCTTTTCTATTTTTACATTTCACATAGAATTCTTTCTGAGTAGGCAAACATATCCAATGCAGTACTTCTTTAATGAAAAAACCATTAGGACAAAGTAATGGCCAAAAAATAGCAGACATCCAATTAGGGATGACTAAAACTCCCCTAGCATTATCTGCCTGTATTTTCTTCAAAACTTTATGAATAATAGAAATGGGAGGCACAAATAAACCAAATTTGTCTCCCCAAAACTCTGAGAAAGCATCTACCCCCTTAGAAGATGGATTCCAAAAGCGAGAATAGAACTCTGGCAATTTTGCATTACTCTCCGATGCAAACCAATCAACTTCTAAAGTGCCAAATTCTCTTTTAATAATATTCAAATGAGATTCCCCAATCGTCATAATCTATAATTCTAGAAAAATAATCTGCTTTCTCATTCTCTGTTCTTGGAATCCACTCTACTTCAAGACATATCGAGTTACTCATGCACAACTTAAATATGCTATAAGCAACTGACTGCAGTTCTGGTTTCATAGAACCCTTAGTCACAATGGATTTGGTACCCTGGTTATCTGTGAACCACTTAACGTTTTAATTTTCAAAACATCAACCAATGAACTCAACACTCTGTATACAGCAACTAATTCCCTCCATGTAGAGGACTTAAGTGACTCTTCCTCAGACCACATACCATGACCAACTCCATTAAAAGTGTTAACTTCATAACCTGCATAACCAGTCGAACTGGCATCTGAAAAAACAACTTTGCTGCACTTATATAACTCACATATGTCTCTTGAATTAACTGATCTTAGGTTAGTTGACCAAAAGATGAGTTGCTGCAAACTCTCATCTGAGATTGGTATAAACTGATTCCAGTGGTGAGCTGTGAGTACATCCATACTCAAACACCTAGTCATGATCTGTGAAATGTGACCTATTACAACACTCATAGAATGAGTTGACCGACAATACTTGCAACTGTGCGAACAGAAACTCTCCTGTGACCTTTAATGCTCGAAAATATACTTTCTATGGTGGTTAAAGCCTTACCAACCCTTCTATCTGTGATAGATACCTTACCATTTAAAGAATCTAAAAGAACACCCAAATATTCAAGCATCTGAACATGGATCCAAATGGATTTGGATACATTTGGGACAAACCCGGACTTTAACAAGTCTGTTTTAATCTCTTGGCTAAGATTTACAGTTTTTTCATACCCATTAGCACATCCATACCCATCATCCAGAAACATAGTAACACGCTTACCCTCTCCACGCCATTTGTTTACCAATGGCCTAGTCAATTTTGTAAAGAGGTAACAAGCACTTGAAACAGCCAGTTAAATATGAGGATATTAAAATTGCTCTTTCCTTTTTAGAGAAGGGCTATTTTCAAATTAAATTTGACTTAACAAGTGCATATCATTTTGTAGAGATTTTTGCTGCTCATACTGAATTTCTGGGATTTTCTTGGCATGATCATAATGGTAATTTGGTATATTACAAGTTTTTAGTTCTTCCGTTTGGTATTTCAAGTGCTTGTTACCTCTTTACAAAATTGACTAGGCCATTGGTAAACAAATGGCGTGGAGAGGGTAAGCGTGTTACTATGTTTCTGGATGATGGGTATGGATGTGCTAATGGGTATGAAAATACTGTAAATCATAGCCAAGAGATTAAAACAGACTTGTTAAAGTCCGGGTTTGTCCCAAATGTATCCAAATCCATTTGGATCCATGTTCAGATGCTTGAATATTTGGGTGTTCTTTTAGATTCTTTAAATGGTAAGGTATCTATCACAGATAGAAGGGTTGGTAAGGCTTTAACCACCATAGAAAGTATATTTTCGAGCATTAAAGGTCACAGGAGAGTTTCTGTTCGCACAGTTGCAAGTATTGTCGGTCAACTCATTCTATGAGTGTTGTAATAGGTCACATTTCACAGATCATGACTAGGTGTTTGAGTATGGATGTACTCACAGCTCACCACTGGGATCAGTTTATACCACTCTCAGATGAGAGTTTGCAGCAACTCATCTTTTGGTCAACTAACCTAAGATCAGTTAATTCAAGAGACATATGTGAGTTATATAAGTGCAGCAAAGTTGTTTTTTCAGATGCCAGTTCGACTGGTTATGCAGGTTATGAAGTTAACACTTTTAATGGAGTTAGTCATGGTATGTGGTCTGACGAAGAGTCACTTAAGTCCTCTACTTGGAGGAAATTAGTTGCTGTATACAGAGTGTTGAGTTCTTTGGTTGATTTTTTTAAAAATCAAAAAGTTAAGTGGTTCACAGATAACCAGGGTACCAAATCCATTGTGACTAAGGGTTCTATGAAACCAGAACTGCAGTCAGTTGCTTATAGCATATTTAAGTTGTGCATGAGTAACGCTATATGTCTTGAAGTAGAGTGGATTCCAAGAACAGAGAATGAGAAAGCAGATTATTTTTCTAGAATTATAGATTATGACGATTGGGGAATCTTATTTGAAGTTTTGGATATTATTAAAAGAGAATTTGGCACTTTAGAAGTTGATTGGTTTGCATCGGAGAGTAATGCAAAATTGCCAGAGTTCTATTCTCGCTTTTGGAATCCATCTTCTAAGGGGGTAGATGCTTTCTCAGAGTTTTGGGGAGACAAATTTGGTTTATTTGTGCCTCCCATTTCTATTATTCATAAAGTTTTGAAGAAAATGCAGGCAGATAATGCTAGGGGAGTTTTAGTCATCCCTAATTGGATGTCTGCTATTTTTTGGCCATTACTTTGTCCTAATGGTTTTTTCATTAAAGAAGTACTGCATTGGATAGTTTTGCCTAAATTTACAAAATTGACTAGGCCATTGGTAAACAAATGGCGTGGAGAGGGTAAGCGTGTTACTATGTTTCTGGATGATGGGTATGGATGTGCTAATGGGTATGAAAATACTGTAAATCATAGCCAAGAGATTAAAACAGACTTGTTAAAGTCCGGGTTTGTCCCAAATGTATCCAAATCCATTTGGATCCATGTTCAGATGCTTGAATATTTGGGTGTTCTTTTAGATTCTTTAAATGGTAAGGTATCTATCACAGATAGAAGGGTTGGTAAGGCTTTAACCACCATAGAAAGTATATTTTCGAGCATTAAAGGTCACAGGAGAGTTTCTGTTCGCACAGTTGCAAGTATTGTCGGTCAACTCATTTCTATGAGTGTTGTAATAGGTCACATTTCACAGATCATGACTAGGTGTTTGAGTATGGATGTACTCACAGCTCACCACTGGGATCAGTTTATACCAATCTCAGATGAGAGTTTGCAGCAACTCATCTTTTGGTCAACTAACCTAAGATCAGTTAATTCAAGAGACATATGTGAGTTATATAAGTGCAGCAAAGTTGTTTTTTCAGATGCCAGTTCGACTGGTTATGCAGGTTATGAAGTTAACACTTTTAATGGAGTTAGTCATGGTATGTGGTCTGACGAAGAGTCACTTAAGTCCTCTACTTGGAGGGAATTAGTTGCTGTATACAGAGTGTTGAGTTCTTTGGTTGATTTTTTTAAAAATCAAAAAGTTAAGTGGTTCACAGATAACCAGGGTACCAAATCCATTGTGACTAAGGGTTCTATGAAACCAGAACTGCAGTCAGTTGCTTATAGCATATTTAAGTTGTGCATGAGTAACGCTATATGTCTTGAAGTAGAGTGGATTCCAAGAACAGAGAATGAGAAAGCAGATTATTTTTCTAGAATTATAGATTATGACGATTGGGGAATCTTATTTGAAGTTTTGAATATTATTAAAAGAGAATTTGGCACTTTAGAAGTTGATTGGTTTGCATCGGAGAGTAATGCAAAATTGCCAGAGTTCTATTCTCGCTTTTGGAATCCATCTTCTAAGGGGGTAGATGCTTTCTCAGAGTTTTGGGGAGACAAATTTGGTTTATTTGTGCCTCCCATTTCTATTATTCATAAAGTTTTGAAGAAAATGCAGGCAGATAATGCTAGGGGAGTTTTAGTCATCCCTAATTGGATGTCTGCTATTTTTTGGCCATTACTTTGTCCTAATGGTTTTTTCATTAAAGAAGTACTGCATTGGATAGTTTTGCCTACTCAGAAAGAATTCTATGTGAAATGCAAAAATGGAAAAGGCATTTTTGGGAATGCAGATCTTCAGTTCAGCATGTTAGCATTGAATTGTGATTTTCAGTGAGGGGGCAAGGGAAATAAATCTGCATAGACGTTGGTAGTATTTAGCAAGAGTTATCTCCCTTTATCCGTTAAGAGGATTTAGCATAGAGCAGCAGTGTTTTGAAGACATTTAAAGCAGCAGTGTTATATCATTATGTACAGCAGTATTGCTTTATGTGGGTTTGTGTATAGTGTGTAACAATGTTGTTCTTATACAAAAATTTTGGCAGGGTTGCCTTGTTATTCAGAAGCATTTGTCTAAAGTTTTATGTATTTGAGGCAACATTGCCAGTTATGAGCAAAGTACATTTTACAAACAGGCAGCATTGCCGGAATATAAAGCAGCATTGCTTTGTTATAGCCAGACAGCATTGTCAAGGGCTTTACCAGATTTGTGATAAGTGGTTTCTTGTATGTATATTTTTGAGTGCTGCTCATGCCATATATTGTGCGCATTGCACGCTTAGTAGGATCTTTGGTACATTATATTTTTGTATAGTCCATGTTATGAGTGCCAATAATTATTTCTTATTAGTCTTTTGTTTTTACATATGTTTTTTCAGATCCATGAATCTGATTTACAAGTGTTGCCTGAAGTACTGGTGGGCAAGGCGTGCCTTCTCCCAGAGCTATTACAGAAATCTAGAGCCAACAGTACCACAAAGAAATACGAAAGTGCTTTTGTAAGGTATCATAAATGGGCTTTGTGTAACGGTTTAGGGAGTGGGGACGTTTTGCCTGCTAGGCCTTAAACAGTTGCCATTTATTTGGCTTCTTTGATACAAACTTCTAATACGAATAGTTCAGTTGTTTCTGCATTTTATGATATCAAGTGGTATCACGCTATTTATGGTTTGGAATCTCCTACTGAGTCCAAACTTGTACGCAATGTCTTGGAATCAGGGAAGCGAATTTTAGCGAAAGAGACAATTAAGAAAGAACCCATCAATGTAGACATTATTTCGGCAGTATACAATAGACTGTATCAAGAGGGAAATATTAAGTCACAGCGAGTGATTTGTGCAATTTTAATTGGCTATTCTGGTTTTATGCGTAGTGCCGAATTGTTAAACATTAAAGTTTCGGATATTATATTTCAATCCACTTATATGTCCATATTTATAGAGTGCAGTAAAACTGATAAATACAGAGATGGTTCATGGATCATGATAGCCAAGACGGGCACTAAATTGTGCCCTGTGGAAAATGTGTTAAAATTTATTTCCTGGGCCCGAGCTAGTGCATGATAATTTTATATTTTGTAACATATGTGCAACTAAATCTGAATATAAAGTTAGGAAGAATCACGTTAAGATGTCACACACAAATTTAAGAGAAGTGTTTCTGGAGGCGTTAGTTCCTCATGTTGAAGATATTTCAAAATTTGCTTTGCACTCGCTACGCTCAGGTGGTGCTACTGCAGCAGCCAAGCCAACAATGGTGTTTAAGAGGCATGGTCGTTGGATAAGTGAGAGTGCAAAGGATGGTTATGTTAAAGATAATATACACGAAAGACTTGCAGTGTCTTTAAATTTGGGTCTGTAACTCTTGTGTTTAAGTTTTATGTATATCTGAATATGGAGTTACGTTGTGTTTAATATATATTCGATCCATCGACAATTCTCTAATTCCCCGTTCTTTAAGTTTCATCGGTCATCGTCCAGGTGCTTTAGTGCATTTCAATAAAGGGAATTGAAATATGTCTATTGTTAGTCTTATATTATGGACATGGAAGTTAGTCAAGGGAAATGGAATTTTCTTCGGTTGATTTAAATGAATTAGAAGAAAAGTTATTTCCCTTTGCTGGGTGTAATGTCCGATAGGCGGCGTACTGGTGCACGTCTAACACGTGCAGTTATTGACAGCGTGGTCATTCAGCTCTGGACTCCTGACTGGATAAGACGTGTGTTTTAGTTTGTTTTTTGTTTAACTTCGTTGTCGATGGATTGAGTAGTATTACATGTACTTACATTTAGATAATTATAATTATGATTATTTGAGAGAGGATAGTTTTCTTTATGATGAGCATAGTTAAATTGCGCATTAGTATTTCAATATCTTCTGATATAGAGTGGATTCCAAGAACAGAGAATGAGATAGCAGATAATTTTTCTATAATTGTAGTATTTTACGATTGGGCAATCTCATTGAAGTTTTTGAATATTATCCTAGTGAATTCGGTATTTTAGTATTTGATAGGTAGCGACACGGTATTTCACATCCTGAATTTTATGGTGATGTGATTTACAAACTTCGTAAAATTATTGGACATACCCATTTTCTCACTTTGTTCATCAAATATGTTAAACAATTCATTAAAAAGGGATATGATCCTGTAGTACTACAACATACTGCATGTTTGGTTGTGAACCCTTTTACAGTTGGCAATCGCGCTGGCCTCTTTGCATGTACGCCGACAAGAAAGGCTTAGTACTCTATGAAGGCGACCTCTTAAATCCAGAAATGGAAGGAGAACGTCGGATATCTGTACTATTTCATTTTTGTCGTACCCTTTATTACTTTTCTACAGTTACTCTGTTTGCAGCTCAATCATTGAGTACACTAGCGATAGGTGGATACAGTATGTTCACTTAAATGTTTTCGTTATACATGCACTTTACCACTGTATTTGCCGTCGCGGTTGTTGTAGATTAGTCGGAGAGGGGATACGTTTATTTACACTGTTTGTCTTTTAGGGTGGGGATGGAATAAGTGTGAGGTTGGGCGCCCATAAACCGGTTTAACCCCCCAGTGACTTTTGTCACTGACCGTTCCAAGGCGGTACTTCCATCTTCCTCCTATTGTATGTTTGTTTTGTCTTTGTGCGTCTCTTGTTGTTTTTATATTTATGTACATTTGCTGTTTCCTTGTGTTGCTGTTCGGGCGACTGTTTGTTCTGTATATGGTGTTTCCTGCATGACTCATTTTTGTACTTTTACATCGGAGACTTATGCAGAATTTGCCAGATTTCTATTCTCTGTGTTTGGAATCGAGTTTTTGTCATGTTTTAGCATGTTATAAGTGAATAACACGCATCGGTCATCGTCCAGGTGCTTTAGTGCATTTCAATAAAGGGAATTGAAATATGTCTATTGTTAGTTTTATATTATGGACATGGAAGTTAGTCAAGGGAATCATTGTATGCGCCACTTTTAGTCATTTTACTAGGACTGTAACAAACGTAGACCAAGATCAGTTGTACCATCTCCAGAGCAACATCTGAACACTTAGCCTCCTGAATACATTATGCCTGCCGAAACTCTGTTACAACATGGATTAGTTTTAAACACCAATTCTTTGTGTGTTTCATCTGGATCCAATCTGTGTGCAAATGCCAGTCAGTTCGCGCTTTGAATTGACATGCAGACAAACTCGATTATTCGAACACTCAGATAATATTATCATTATTGATATTTAAGACCGGTGGTAGCTTAATGCAGGGTGATGAAAGGTAATGCACTCCTCTGGGAGCTTTCTGCACGACTTTCATCCGACATTAAGCTGCCACCTTTCTCCAATGCCGATATTTATACTAAATTGAACGTCCGGTTTAGAGAGGATTTACTGTGCAATCATCAAATGCTATCATAAGAGGTGTAGTTACGCAGTCAAAACTCAATTATTCGAACAATCAGAAGATAATATTATTAATCTTTTAGGCATGTTGCAGCTTCATGCAGGGTGAATGGCATGCAGAAAGCTCCTCTAGGAGCTTTTTGCACGACTTTTACCCTGCATTTAGCAACCTCTTGTCTAATGAGACATCAGTTCTTCATTACTAAACTTAAGTTTAATATTATACCGACAAGATATATTGTTCGATATGTCACTCCATCATAAACAGTAAAATTAAAAGTATGCTACAGTAGAACCAGTCCTAAGTGGCCATTCAGTCATTGAACATAAGAGTCCTAAAGATCAGGTGGTAGAGTACGTCTTAACCATTCTCTTGCTGAATTTTAAAATACATTTCTCCTTCTTTACCCATGCCCTGTTGTATAATTGCCTATATCTTCACTGTTTACCAGTATTTCGCTGTGCAATCACTGTTGTGAGTGCACTGGTTGCACAATCAACTTGTAAATAGTGCAGACCCTGATGAGACAGCTCCTGCAGGAGCTGTCTCATCTGGGTCTTCACTATTTACAGGTAGGTATATTGACGTGAAGCGAATGGTTAACCCTGTAATCGCTAACAGTTTGGATCAGGATGAGTAACTCTGTGTCTCATCAGGATCCAATCTGTTTGATACTTGGTCATTATTGTCTCAAACATTTGATCGAATCGGAATTAATCGAAAGTGCACAATATCCAAATTTAACCGGACATTTGTTTCATACGAGGGTAAAGGCTAAATTCAGTGCAACAGGTTTTGTAAGGACAACCGGAATTCAGAACTATTTGCATTTGGCCTCTACAGGATGTTCCGATGACCAAACACTTGGTTGTAGCTTTTGCAGTTTACACATCAGACAAACTTGTGTATTTCTATTGCAGCGATTCTTATTTTAGGCTGTTTTTTCCTTTGTTTGGTTGTATGTTTTTATTGTTATTTTGTTTCGTGGGGATACAGGGAGGGAGTAATATTGAACTCAACTGATTTTGTAATTAAATTTAGGAATTGTCTTGGAAACATATAATACTGCTCTACAGTTCAGACATAAAATTACGTTTTGTCTAGGAATCTTGACGTGAAAGTTGATTGTTTATCAAATTAAATATTGTTTAAAGAGATTTGCTTTTCAAAGCTGAGGTCTGGCGGTATAATAAATCGTTTCGTACTTAATTCTCAGTGTTGTTATATTTTCCGGTCCTTCGTCGATCATTAATTCCAATGCTTTTATTTATGAAAAATGAATACCAATTATGTCTTATAAAACGATAAAATTAAAGGTCAGACTCTTTTAAATGTATTCCTCGAACAATTACTTACGATTATGATATTAAAATTTATATTTGCCTTTTATGGACTATTGGTAAGAAATTGAAATGCTAAATGAAGTCTAAATATTATCAACATGACAGTTATTATGTCCACGCGTAGCTTCATGAAGAACATTATTTGTAGTTGTACAGTAAATCTATTTAAACCGGGATTCTAGCAGAGAAAAAATATATACTTTACGGTAGGTTGTTGCTTAATACAGGGTAAAAGTAATGCAGAAAGCTCATAGAGGAGTTTTCTGCATGACCTTTACCCTGCAATAAGCAGTCACCTGTCTCCAAGGTCGATCTTTATACTAAATTGAACGTCTGGTTTAGAGGGTGTTTTTCTGTATTCCGTATCTGTATTCGTTTATGTTTTTGTAATGAGCAGTCAATGATGTTTTTGTAACGTCAATGATGTTTTTGAAGTCAATGACTATAGTCAGTCATGTATTTGTTACGTCATTTTCCATTGTGTCATGATTTTTGTAACGTCATTGACCATTGTCAGTCATATTGTTATAACATCATTGACCAGTCACTCATGTATTTGTAACGTCATTGACCAGTCACTCATGTATTTGTAACGTTACTGACCATTGTCAGTCATATTTTTATAACGTTATTGACCGGCCAGTCATGTATTTGTAACGTCATTGGCCATAGTCAGTCATGTTTTTGTAACGTATTTTGACCATAGTCAGTCATGTTTTTGTAACGTCGTTGACCATTATCAGTCATGTAAAAAACAAGGAAATATTGAATTTTATATACGTATTGTCATAAACTGTAAAATACGTATTGGCATAAACTGTAAAATTAGATCAATATTGTTCCATAAACAAACAGAGCAGACCCTGCTCAGACGGCTCCGTCTGATCTGTGTAAACTCTGTTGTTTGCAATGGATTCAAAAGACATCTGAATCAGGTAAAATGTTACGGACGTTCTTTACCGTTTAGGTACTTTTCATATTCTATATATTGTGTTCTTCGTTGTTATTCTACCGGTGAATGCTAAATATCTTAACCCTTTACCTCAATTCCACGCCTTTGCACACAGGGTAGACCCAGATCAGACGACTCCTGTAGGACCTCTCTGATCAGGGTCTGCTTTGTTGGCTATGACATTATGATAGATCTGATTCTACAGTTTCTATCAATACCAAACTACCATGTGTACAAATGCAATTCAAACATAAATAAAAACATTCAATTCATTAATATTCATGATGCTATTATTTCTTACATGGATATTCATGGAGTAAAGAGTTAACGTTGGATATCAAATACAAAAATTTATAGATTTTATTTTCATGAAACATAGTGAAGCAGCGATATTAAACTGTGCAAAACGTTCATGTTTTTATGATTTATTTTTCAAATTCAAATGCTAATTTCTGATTGTGTTATTGGGAAATTTGAGGACCCATATGCCGGACAAGGGGCCATGAGTGAATGTTCTCCCAACTTAAGCGATATTGTTATATTAACAAAATCAATCTGCACTGCCAGCCCGATATAACATCTCTGCATTCACCATGTCACCTTGTCGCAAAACATCCGGCGGACCTAACAATAACAGACAACACTATTCAATCATAACATTGGTTTATTAAAACATATGTACAAATAAAGTTCAGGTTTGACTCTGTTGGGCATGGCTCCGATCCCATCATTCTAGCCCACTTGGCTAGCAGGTAAACCGGACGACTTGTCGTGTAGGGGCGACCTTTAACAGCCATCCGCATTGGTATCCCCAGTTTATAATCATTGGGCTCAATAGCCACACATTATAACCCAATAGGCTTCAAAACATACTCCAAATAGGCTTCAAATTATGCCCTAATAGGATACAAAATATGCCCCAAAAGGCTTCAAAGTATGCCCCAATAGGCTAAATAATATGCCCTCAAAGGATTGCGTTGAAAATATGCCCCAGAAGGCTCCTGACTGAACAAGTCACATGCAAATTTGACATTAGCTTGTACGATTGAGCTGCAACCCCGAAAACGGATGTATCACCAATTCATCTACGGCAGATCCTAGGAAATCAGTAATCCAGCCATCATCTACAATGACGACACACCGTACTTCTATTAGCATTGCAATCCTTTTGAAATTAAAGTTTAATATAAAATTATTAAATATGATTCAATTACGAACCTAAATCATTAGTTTAGATTTCGCCGTCGGCCAATCACCCCTTTACCTTCAAACAAGCTGTAGCCCAATGGCATTAATTGTAATAGACTTCTAGGAACCACGCCGTTACTTTAATAGATGTAGGTGGTCCCTTACGTGAAATAAAGGACTAAATAAGAAGACGACCGGCATGCTGCTAATGACATTTATCATGCAACGTTACCAAATACAGTCACTTCCTATTAGCATAATATTTTTCACGTCGACGCTGATTTTGTGAGGTACAGTGCATGTGTACTGACCCCACTGGGATGCAAGTTTAATTCAGTCAATAGGAGGAAAACAGAAGGAAGAAAATGCATAATTTAACATAAACATCGAATTTAACACATTTGCTCACCTTTGTGTCAACTTTTTGTCCATGTAAAATGACTAAATTAAGTTTGTTTATGTTGTAAAAATCGACGACGTCACTGCTTGCCAATATGGCGTCACGTATATTGTACTGGTATGTATTTTTATTCAGGGTACAGAACCGCTTGAGCAAACTTTCTTTTTCTTCATTTTCTCCATTCTTTATTGGTGTTGCATGATAAAAGAATTACTACGCTAGTAGTTTTGAAGTTAAACCGTATTTTTGGTTCGTCAGAAAAGTAGTTAAATGCTCGCCAAGGCTCGCATTTGACAACTTTTCTAACTCGCCAAAATAAGCAGAACTTCAAAGCTACTAGCATAGTAATTCTTATTTATCATGCAATGTCATCAAATATAGCCCCTTCCTACTAGCATAATATTTTCCACGCCGATGCTGTATTTTGTGAGCTATAGGGCATGTGTATTGACTCCACTGGGATGCAAGTTTGGTTCAGCCTATAAGAGGGAAATCAGAACGACGAAAAGGCATACTTAAACATAATTTAACACATTTGCCCACCTTTGTCTCAACTATTTGTCCATATAAAAGGATTAAATAAAGTATGTTTATGTTGTAAAAGTCGATGACGTCACTTCACGCCAATATGACGTCACGTATATCGCACTTGCATGTATTTTTGCTCAGAGGACGAAACCGTTTGAGCAAACTTTCTTTTCCTTAATGTTCTGCATTTTTTCTTGGTGTTGCATGATAGATGAACTACCTTGCTAGTAGTTTTGTAGTTAAGCTGCATTTTCGCTTTTCAGAAAAGTAGTTAAATGCTCGCCAAGGTCGCATTGACAAATTTACTAACTCGCCAAAATACAGCTGAACTTTAAAATTACTAGCATAGTAATTCTTATATATGCCAATCTTAAATTACAAGGCATTGAACAGTAAAGAAAGAACGATGACAGAATGGACGTGCGGTGGGTGGGATTTTAGTCGTCTAAAACTTAATACATGACGCCATTATCCCACTCACCTTCGATTAGTTGCGAATCAGAAGACAATGGAACAAAGAGATTTGGGCGGTTTTTGCGCGCGAAGAGTACCAATGTCGTTTCTGTCAATGACCATTCGACATGCAGTATTTCGCTTCTATCACATAAAAAATACACAACCAAATAGAGTTCAAAACTCTAATAACAAAATAACAATCGATTATTATTGAACAATAATTGCGTTTATTGGGAGATTTGAGTTCCCAAGCTGCCCGGCAAGGGCCATGAGTGAATGATCTCCCAATATAAGCGATGCTCTTTATATTAACATATCAAAATCAATCTGCAATGCCAGCCCGATATAACATCTCCGAATTCGCCCATGTCACTTTACCACATAACATTTGGTGGACCTAGCAATAACAGGCAACAATCTTCAATCATACAATTGGTTTCTTAAAAAATATGTACAAATAAGGTTCAGGTTCGGCTCTTTTGGGCATGGTTTCCGATTCCACCTTGCTAGCCCACTTGGCTAGCAGGTACACTGGACAACTTGTTCTGTAGGGGCGACTTCAAAATATTTCTCAATAGGCTTCAAAGTAAAGTATGGCCCAAATAGGCTACACAATATGACCCAATAGGATTCAAAGTATGCCCCAGTAGGCTACAAAATATGCCCCAATAGGCTTGGATTGATAATATGCCAAAGAAGGCTCCTGACTGAACAAGTCACACGCAAAGTTTACATTAGCTTGTTCGATTGAGCTCGGACACCGAGAACGAATGTAGCACTTATTGAAGTACAGTAGACCCTGGGAAATCATGAAGTTATAGTTTAATATAAAATTATTAAATATGTACCTAAACTTTACACCTTAATCTTTAGTTCTGATTTCGCTGTCGGCCAACTGGGGCCAACTTAATCACATGGATTGGGAAACAGGCGGCACCAACACGAATAGAAGGAGAGAAACCAGCTTTTGGCGCAGCGGCCATATGGACACTGCTTGGTACATTAGTACTCTATGTAGGCGACCTCTTAAATAAAAAAATGTAACGAGAACGTCGGATATCTGTACTATTTCGTTTTTGTCGTACCTTTTATTACTTTTCTACAGTTACTCTGTTTGCAGCTCAATCATTGAGTACACTAGCGATAGGTGGATACATTTTGTTCACTTAAATGTTTTCGTTATACATGCACTTTACCACTGTATTTGCCGTCGCGGTTGTTGTAGACTAGTCGGAGAGGGGATACATTTATTTACACTGTTTGTCTTTTAGGGTGGGGATGGAATAAGTGTGAGGTTGGGAGCCCATAAACCGGTTTAACCCCCCAGTGACTTTTGTCACTGACCGTTCCAAGGCGGTGCTTCCATCTTCCCCCTATTGTGTGTTTGTTTTGTCTGTGTGCGTCTCTTGTTGTTTTTATAGTTATGTACATTTGCTGTTTCCTTGTGTTGCTGTTCGGGCGACTGTTTGTTCTGTATGTGGTGTTTCCTGCATGACTCATTTTTGTACTTTTGGTACCGACTACGGATGGTTGGCTGGAAACGGAAACTTTCTTTGATCTCTAACGGGCTATAATTACTGAAAGAATCTGTGTTTCTTAGAGTGGAATTCCAGCAGGGCTGATTACAACTGGTTTAGAAACAGACATTTGCCAATGAAGGACAGGTGCGAAGAGTAAAAAGCTGACGACATTTCGTGAAGAACAGTGTGCTGAAAGTAACACCCACCTCCTTGCAAAGTTTTATGAGCAGCAAATTATTCAAGCGTTTCCTGTCAGACTTCATTGCTATATTATCGTCAAAATAGCACCATCTCTTCCTTGGTGATATGTCTGACAAAATAAGGCAGGCATTGAAGTTATCTATTGTGAAAGTACAAAAATGAGTAATGCAGGAAACACCACATACAGAACAAGCACTCGCCCGAACAGCAACACAAGGAAACAGCAAATGTACATAGGTAGAAAAAACAACATGAGACGCACAAAGACAAAACAAACATACAATAGGAGGAAGATAGAAGTACCGCCTTGGAACGCTCAGTGACAAAAGTCACCGGGGGTTTAAACCGGTTTATGGGCGCCCAACCTCACCCTTATTCCATCCCCATCCTAAAAGACAAACAGTGTAAATAAACGTATCCCCTCTCCGACTAATCTACAACAACCGCGACAGCAAATACAATGGTAAAGTGCATGTATAACAAAAAAACATTTAATTGAACATACTGTATCCACCTATCGCTAGTGTACTCAATGATTGAGCTGCAAACAGAGTAACTGTAGAAAAGTAATAAAGGGTACGACAAAAATGAAATAGTACAGATATCCGACGTTCTCCTTCCATTTCTGGATTTAAGAGGTCGCCTTCATAGAGTACTAAACCTTTCTTGTCGGCGTTCATGCAAAGAGGCCAGCGTGATTGCCAACTGTAAAAGGGTTCACAACCAAACATGCAGTATGTTGTAGTAATACAGGATCATATCCCTTTTTAATGAAGTCGCCATACCCCTGCCACCGGAGGTCTGCAAGTTCCAGTCCAAGGTTGGTCTCTCCTGGCAGTCTCCTTGCCACAACAAATGCATTTTTGATGATGGAGGAGCCAACACACCAGCTCTTTTCAGTACCTTGAATATCTTTGGTTAAATTCTTTTTTAAATATGATCCCTAAACAACCACGCAAATAATAACCTAGGTAGTGTCTGAATGCCATCAGGCCGAATGTGTTGTCTTCAAGTAATGAATTCAGCAATCTCTCAGGCTTTTATTGTAGATCTTCGACAGAAAGCGGTTTGGGATGATTCGAGGTTTTTGAAACCAAATCCACTGAGAAATTGAGTCTGCTGCAATAGAATATGTTGGAATATGCATTGCTTTGATAACGATGCAGTATTCCATTGCTAGTAACACGTAAAGTCTAACCAGTTGCGCAAGGCGTTTCTATTTTGATAATTCTTTGTTAATGACGGCACCCAGGGCCTCAGTATTTATTTTAAACAATATCCTACGATTCATTAACTGCTCTTTCCATAGCATTATTGCAAGCAATACAGAAACAATTTCAAGGAATGTGCTGTCTTTTTTTACATTGTTTGACCACCAATACTCCGGCCATTGAAAATAACACCACTCACCCCTTAGAAAACAACCACAACCTAGCCCAACAGGTCGTGCACTTTCTGTGTAAAGCTGCAGGTTGTCGCGATCTAGCAATGACTCATCTGGAATATGAGCCACTCTGTTAAAAATCAAGAAATGATACTCAGGCCTGAAGATCCTGGCTGACACCTTCTGTTATTCTGAGTTTGTGATGGGATTTTTGTATACCTATTATTGCGTCATAAAACATGCTCTACTTGATCGGATCGCCCTACTAAAAAACGAGAGTTTACCAACCATAAATTGAAATTCACGTACAGTGATCTTCTTGTGAGCAGGTACAAGCATTTCATTTAGTTCTTCAAGTTTGTGTAAAGGAATGCGAATAAGCATGTAGACTGAATCCAGCTCTAAGCCTAGAAATATCAGTTTAGCGCAGGAATCAATAGATTTCTCAATGGCCAAAGGAACTGAAAGTTCACTGCACACGAAGGTAAATGTATTAACCAGGGCTTCATAATTATTGGTCTTTCTAGAACCACCAAACATAAAATCGTCCAGATAATGATCGAGTGTATCCTAACCTGCCATATGTGCTATCAACCTATGCAAAAATGTTCAGACATTTATGGAGATATCTTGCAGTCCATTGTCAAATATAAATGGAAAAGTAGTAAAGTCAAGCAGGCAAAGCCACATGCAAGACGCAACCACCACCAAATCACCGATAGACAGCATGACACACACACACACACAACCACACACCCAAACGCACACACACACACGAAATGAACACAGAAAACACCAAAAGACACACAAGAACCAGGGACAAACGTTCCACAACATGAACAAACCACAAGCACAAAGACGCAAGGCAAACAAAAGGAAGGGTGACAAAGAGAGTACCGCCTTGGCACGGTCAGCAGCAAAAACACCACTGGGGGTTTAAACCGGTTTACGGACGTCCTAACCTCACACTTCTCTCAAAGTCACCCTAGCTTTACAAATATTGTAAATAAAGGTATCCCCGCTGGACTTACCCACAACATAGACGACGGTGAACACAGGACAACATGTAAAACATAGCATAATAACTGTGACAATCCGTCAAATATGTACTCAATGACTTTGCTGAAGTCAGAGCACCTGCAGGTAAGCCGTTAAGGGCACGACAGGGAAAAAGTAATACATGAGTCTGGTAAGCTCCTCCTGTATCCAAGTTTAAGAGTATACCATCATAGAGTACTACCCTCGGCCTGTCATCGCGCAAGCAAAGAGGGAAGCGTAGCTACCGACTGTAAAAGGGTCGATAACCAAACATGCAGTGTGTTGCAATATAATAGGATCATAACCTTTCTTTTTAAATGTTTTAATGCGTTTTATAAACAAATCATGAAAATGGATATGACCCCGAATTTTCCTAAGTTTGTAGATAACATCCCCATAAAATTCTGGTTGAGAAATGCCTTGTCGCAGTAACGTCCGTAGATTGCAATTATATTTACTAATGAGAGGTAAATTTCGATAATAAAATTTAGAAAAGGTTTTCCGAAGTTTGTGATATCTGTAACCTTGCTTAAGAAGTTTATCAGTTATAACTAAATTACGTCTGTTAAAATCTTCAAGCAAAGAAAATCTTCTCTTTTATCGTATACTTTGGACGAAACTTTATCATTTGTAATTGAAAGATTCAAATCTAAAAATGAAGCATTAATGTCAGATTGATTCGCTTTGTTTAAAGACAGTTCTTTTGGGTAGATTGAAGAAACCATAGTATCAAAATAAGGATTATCTAAATTCAAAATATCGTCTAAATACCTTGAAGTTTTATTAAAAGCATTAACAATATCGGTCTGTGTATCAGGTTTTAAGCTAAGCATAAAATCCCTCTCGTAGCAATACAAAAACAAATCTGCAACAAGAGGGGCACAATTTGTACCCATGGGTATACCAACAACTTGACGATATATGGTATCCCCATATAAGTCATGCAGGAACACCACATACAGAACAATCAGCCGCCCGAACAACAACAGTTTTCTTTTGCAATGGGTAAAAGAAAGACGAAAAGCTGACTTAGTGTCCCGCTTAGCCATCTTTGATGCTGGAACAAGCTTAAAAATTACGCACCAACATTCAGTACAAAGAAATGTGTAGACCCATAACAGGGAACCCTAGGGATCAAAACGGTTCGATAACTGAAGGAGATCGTATATACTTGCTATGTAACTACATACAAGGATAGATTTCGTTAACACATTCAGTACAGCGGAATGTGAAGATCATCAGAGGGCCCCGTGTCTCCACCCCGTGATATGAATCAGAACCGTTCGTTAACTCAAGATTTATACATGTAATATACTTACCTGTTAGGATGCATATATCTGTAACAAGGATACTTATTCATTCACTTTCTGTACAACGAACTGCGTAGACAGATATCAGAGGGCTCCTTGGGGTCGACAATTGAAGAATTATGCATGTAATAAACTTGCATGTTATGATGCATATAACACCCAACAATGATTTTTTTCCACAAATATTCGGAAAGAAACCTGTGTAGACCCTTATCAGGGGGCCATCGAGGATCCCTGGCAGGAAGCAACACTGTTCATTTACTGACTGAGCTTGTGTAAGGGTACTTTCAGTTTGGAAATGTAACTACCAAAGGGCTTCGCACATACATCAAGTGTAGATTCATGTCAGGGAACCCATCTAGTGCCCTTGATACAGATTATCACCATTCGCTTAACTGTTAGAGAATGCATATATTTACTAGATAAGAAAAATATTTCTGTAGCTACCCTGTCATAAGTATGCACATTTCAACAAATAAATTTATATGCTTCATATATATATATGCACAATTCATACAGATAAGCAAACTCTTGTTGATAAATGAGAAAAACGGATATCGGTATCCTTTCTTTTCGGCTCCGAGGATGTGTCTACATAGAAAGCAGACAACCTATATTGTCGCCGCTAGCACTCATGTTTTAAGTTTCGGCAAGGTTACATAAGCTCTTACGATGACGGTAAAGGCCCAGTCACAACCCACCATACGTGATTTTAGCACGTACATTTTTTAAGGAGGTCACGACCTCTACGTTTTTCTGAAAACGTGGAGGAAGAGTGGCAAGCGCAGGGAGGAAGAACGTCACCGCACGTCACTTGTGCGGTGTGCAAGGTGTAAGTGTGTGGCCTGCACGCCAGGTCTGGCCATAAGCGATTGCGTGCATCGCACGTTGCACACGATGTAAGTGGGTTTTACGTGCTGACATCTTGCTTACAACGTACGACTGCCGTGCGATTGCCACGCTATCGTACGGAGGACGTACGTATACTTGCTGTTCACGCATGATGTCCTTACTCACACGCATGTTGTACGTGAGTGCAAGCGCGATGAACGAGAGGTTTTCCGCCCGATGTCCGGGGGTATAAAAGACGACCTTCCGAGGTTCTCCAGAAGTCCCAGCCGTTGCTGCTGCCGAAGCTGCCGCGCATTCTACCGCTTAGACTGTGACGCTACAATAGCAGCTTCAAGTGGCAGCGCATGAGCACGATGGGGTATTACTTGGCCTGATACGGGGGAGGGAGTTGCAATAGAGACGCCGACGGAGGAGAGTTCATCAATGGATGGAGAAAAGGAGGTTTTTCGGGAAGTATGAAACGTTGTTGCAAGAGCTAGAGTGTGAATCCGATTGGAACCCAAGCTCTTCGCCGAGCTCCTGCTTCGAGTGACCCCTCGGATCACCAAGGGCCAACGGTGTGTATTCGCAATCAGTGCGCACAAGATGCGTTGTAGCTATAGAACACGTACGTACTCGGTACGGTCGACGTAAGTTCTGTCTGCTCATTGGACAGCAGAACTGAGGAAGTGCCGATTAAGCACAGACTACTCACTAATTACGCGCGTCACACGCACTGGGGTGAATCAGTAGTCCGAACACAGCCCTGAAGCAGCGAAAGTTCCTCATGCACTCAAAGTGATACGGCGTGTCTGTGTGCTCCCAAGGTCGTGTGGAGGCGGAACTCACCACGTACAGATCCCAAAATTTTGACCATGTTTTTGCAAGTAGGCTCCACGCACTTGCAAGTACGGCGGGTTTGGACCACGGCTTAAGCAAGCATATCGATACCATTTAGAGAAACGTACTTTGCATTCTTTAGCCAAAACGGGATATCGTCCTTCATATCCTGTCACTAATTTGCCAGGGACTTCGGGACAGAACGAAACGTAATAACAGGTGTCATTTTAGCCTAGATATCGCCGACATTTTAAAGCACGATTTTACAACTCATATTGTTGATCAAATAATACAGATTGTTCAATTCTTATACAAAATTATCTTAAGCCATTCAAGCGACACAAGAGGCAGGTATTTATTAATATTGAAACAAATAACAACACATATGTGTTAATAAATATGTATACCTTTAACCCCCAAAAGAACGAAAAACGTTTTTCTAGAAGGTAATTAAATTACTCAGTAATTATTCAGAAAACATTTTATCTTAGGTGGAGATTTTAATGAAGTATTAACCAAATCGGATAGAAAGTTACACTAACATAAAACTTTCAAACGTTTTGACAGATTTAATCAAGCAATTAAAATTAATCAACATTTTGAGAAATTTTAACTGCCACAAGAAACAATGCACATGGAGGGGCAAAATAATATCGAAAAAAAGCAGAATAGACTGCTAGCTAGTTTGTGAAAACATAACGCCACTCGTTCATTCAACTGATACAAGACCAGTCATAATTCAATATACAGATATACAGTTTTGGTCCTCCAATTGAATATTTTATTGTCTGAGGATGTTATTATCATGTTAAACTGCATTTAAAGTTGCTTTCTGATATATGTAGGATAAATATCACTTGTTTACGTTATTTCTATACTTTTTTTATTATTTTTTAATGTTTTCAGTTATATTCATGAGTATGCAAACAAGGAAATTTAAACAGATAGCTGAAAATAAAAGCACAATGTCTTATCTTTAATTTAGTACCAGTTTTATATGCTTAGGACAACATATGTGATATAGGCAATTTGCAGGCATGTGTCATCATGACGAAAACTACAGGGTCGCCATGGAAACAGTTAAAATACACATAGCCTAAAATAAAAAATTATTCTTGAGTACATTCATGATTCTGATTCAGTAGACTTTTCTGAACATTTCGGTACCCATGAAAAAGGGTGCGGGTGCACGATAGACTCCTATGGGGTTTAACATTGAACTAAAATTTTTTTAACCGACTCTGAAGCAGATCTATGTGAAGGAGATACTCTACAGAAAGAGCCAAAATAGCTGCATTTGGAATGAAACTAAACTAAAAGTCCTGGGGCCTGACTGGCTCAAAGTAGAAGTTTAATTGAATACTGCTTAAGCCGGTGCTAGGGGATGTGAATAGTGTTGTACTTTTAATTACTACTCCCGAACAGACCCAATAAAACCGAGTCTTCGAATTTCTATTTTTGCCTTGCTAGTTTTGCGTTCGAAGGATCTCTCACTTTCATGATATATTTATAGAACATTTTGAGACGTTTTAGAAACGTTTAGAAATGCTCTTAATTTGGATCATTCAACGAAGGCTATATAAAGGCAAATTATCACGAAGCCAAAGGCATGGCATAATTTCATTGATCTATAAACAGTCAGCCCCTGAAAATATCGAAAACTGGAGACCAATCTCTTTGCTGAACATTGACTTCAAAATAGCAGCTAGTGTATAAACTATACGACTTTAAACAGTCCTCCCGAAATTTGTCAGCATTGATCAGCAGGGTTTTATACAACATAGATTCATAGCTTATGACATACATCAAATTCAATACGTGAATAAGCTATTGTGAAATGTTTTAAGATTTAAAAAGCATTTTACACTATTGATTGGAACTTTATGTTTAAGGTGTTGAAATACTTTGGCATCAACGACGGTTTTTGTAAACGGTGTGAAACTAGTTTACCAGTTTATCACGTTGGATACATTAATGATACGTCAATGATATCATCTCACTTATTTGTCGTGAAACCAGAAAGGTTAGCTTGAGAACATTGATGGGATTGAAAAATAACTGAACATTGATATTCATAATATAAACAAAATCACAACTAGTTGACAATACCACACTATTCATGAAAAATAAAACGGAAATAGAAAATGCTATATCATTTGTGGGAGAATTGGGTTCCTACTCTTGATAAAAATTAAACAGCAAGAAAATTGAAGAAATTAGGCCGCTCGGAAAACACAGAATAAGTGATGATACATTTCTGAAACGATTATGTAAAATGCTAGGTGTATAACTGGGACATGATAATAGCCCCTGTGTAGCAACCTTTAACGACATAAAGCATACATGGTAAATGTCTTATATTTGATAACTGGATAAAATCAGGGTTTATTTTTGTTAATGACATATTAGGATATGATGACAAAATTAACGATACATTGATTTATGAACACTTTACAGAAAACGACATGGATAACTAATTTATATACACTAAAACCTGTCTTCCCTAAAATAAGGTTAAACTGCGTTAAAACGATAATTGAAGAACGAGCACAGTTAAAACAAAAATAGACATAAAAGTAAACGGGATTTGTAAATGAAATGATTTACTCAACATAGAAACAAACTGGGATACCGGCTTAAGTAAGGCTACAGATATCATACAATTCGGAAAGCTCTTTCAAAATTCTATTATAGAAATGTACCCCTCATTAGTAAATATAACTGCAATTTACGGACGTTACTGCAACACGGTATTTCTCATCCAGATTTCAATGGTGATGTTATTTACAATCTTAGGAAAATTCGGGGTCATATCCATTTTAGCGATTTGTTTATTAAACGTATTAAAACTTTTAGGAAGAAATGTTATGACCCTATTATATTGCAACACACTGCATGTTTGGTTATCGACCCCTTTACAGTCGGTGGCTACGCTTCCTTCTTTGTTTGCACTATGACAGGCCGAGGGTAGTACTCTATGGTGGTATACTCTTAAACCCAGAAATGGGATGAGCTTACCAGACTCATGTATTACCTTTTCTCTGTCGTGCCCTTAACGTCTTCCCTGCAGGTGTTCTGTCTTCAGCAAATTCTGAAAGGAGGTGATCCCACGAGAGCATAAATTGCAACACAAAAAGAGAAAATAAAATTGCAGACTCGGTTTTATTGAGTCTGTTCATGAACATTAATTGAAAGTGCAACACTGCTCACGCCCCCTAGCACCGGCTTAAGCGGTATTCAATTTTCAGAACAAGAAGTACTGAAATTCATGATCTCGAAGGACCAGAAGGTATAACAACACTGAGAATGAAGTACAGTCATGGAGTACATATTGTTATGCAATGTTTTACATTTTGTACTGTGATTACTGTCTTCTATGTTGTGGGGAAGTCCGGCGGGGACACATTTGTTTACAATGTTTGTTTAGCTAGGGTGACTTTGAGATAAGCGTGAGGTTAGTACGTCCGTAAACCGGTTTAAACACCCAGTGGTGATTTTGCTACTGACCGTGCCAAGGCGGTTCTCTCTTTGTCATCCTTACTTTTGTTTGCCTTGTGTCTTTGTGCTTGTGTTTTGTTCATGTTTGTCTCTGGTGCCTGTATATTTGTTGGTGTTTTCTGTGTTCTTCTCGTGTGTTGCGTGTGTTTGGTTGTGTGCGTGTGTAACATGCTGTCTTTCGATGTGTTGGTAGTGATAGTTGTCTGGAGGGGGGATTTTATTTACAGTTTGACTTTGGTGAAAGTGGGATAAGGACGAGGTTGGGTACCCGTAAACCAGGTTTAAGTCCCCCAGTAGCCCCTTTTTTTTGGCTGCTGGTCGTTCCAAGGCGGCACTCCTGCTTTCAGCCTACGGTCAATTTCGTTGTTTAATATGCTTAATGTTTAATGTGTTTCGTCTTGATATGCGTCCTGTTATGTTTTGTCTTGTGGCTTTACCGTTTCTTGTTAGATGGTGCGGTGTCATTTCGTGTGTGGCTCTCCCTGTTTGACTATTTTTCCATATATTGTATGTGACTTTCTCATGTATGTGTGTATGTGTATAAATTGCTATATAAATTGCTTTCTGTCGGTGTTTTGGTGATGGTGGCGTTTTGTGTGTGGCTTTTCCTGCTTGACTTTACTACTTTTTCATTTATAAATAAAGTCTTAACAGACAATTTAGAGTTAAACAGTATAAATTCAAATTAATGCATAACATAATAGCTGTGGTGGTATTGCAAAACCTGTATAGAACTTACAGTTTCAGTATTTAGGTACAACATCAAATAGAAAGAGTTCACGTTTATAAACGTCTTATTTCCATACATAGGATTCTCTCAATATTAAGGGTATTTTAGCAGCGAACGACGGACGAAAATATGCAACAACAACTAAATACTGAATAATGAATTGATGTATACTTATCAAATTCTAAAATAGTGAAAGTATTCAATGCTGCTTCCTCACACACTTTTACGATTGTCTTCAGTGACGCTAGAACAATGGTTGATTTGAATATTACGTAACATTACATTTACGTTTAGAGTTCTTTGTTCTTTCTGTGATATTGTTAAAATGCAAATAAACGGACTGGCTTATGCTAGTTCCAAAGAGAAAACAGATGTAGCACGGGAAACATCCCCATCTAAATGGAAAAAAGGTAAGTATGGTTACATCAAATCACCCCTTTTGTAAAATTTTTAGAAGAAGTCTTTCCATTGTTTATAGCTAACTTTAATATCAGAACTAGTTGCTTTTTTATAACTTATGTTAGGACGCTCGTGAACCGGTTTAAACCCCCAGTGATGGTTTTGCCACTAACCATTTCAAGGCGGGTACTCTCTTTGTCACACTTGCTTTTGTGTTTGTTTTGTGTTTGTTTTGTGTCTTTGGGCCTTTGTGTTTGTGCTTTTGTTCGTGTTTGGTGTATTTCGTCTCGTGTGTTTGTGTTTGTTTGGTCGTGTGGATGTATTGCTTGCTTTCGGTTGGTGGTTTGGTGTTGGTTGCGTTTTGTATGTATATTTTCCTGCTTGACTTAACTACTGTTTCATTTAGTTGTATATTAAAGCCGAAATGAAGCATAAACAAAGGCATGTGTGTGAGTAATGCAGAAAACACAACGTACAAAACACACCCGAATAGCGCCACGATAAAACAGAACATCAACTGTACATGTCTATTAAAAGACACAGACGCACAAAGACAAAACAAACAAACACATAATAAGGGGATATTGAAGTTCCGGTTTGGGACGGTCAGTGACAATTATTACTGGTGTTTGAATCGGGTTTACGGGTGCTCAAGTTCACACTTATCCCATCTCCACCATATTGGGCAGTGTAAATAAACATAGATGTAGATGTAAGTACAACAACCACGATGACAAATACAGAGGTACAATGCATGTAAACAAAAACATATTAAGCGAAACAAACTGGATCCACCTATCGCTAGTGTACACAACGATTGAGCCGCAAACAGAATAAATGTAGAAAACTAATAATGTCCAATAATTTTACGGAGTTTGTAAATTACATCACCATAAAATGTCGGATGTGAAATACCGTGTCACATGAGCGCCTTAAGAATTTACTTATACTAAGAAATAAGTGAGATATTTCGATGGTAAAAATTAGAATTATTTTCTTAGTTTATTATAACTGTATCCTTGATTAAGCAGCTATTCAATTAAAATGAGATTGTGACTGTTAAAATCTTGAAAAGAGAATAGGCTCTAGCAAAACGAATAAGTTGAGATATGTTAATCCCGTAAGATGGGGTATGGGGGAAATCACAAAATAAAAATAAAAATAGTCTCTTTTGTCATAAATTTTTGAAGTACATGTATAAGTCATGCAGGAAACAACAAATACAAAAGACTAAGCCTTCAAAACGGCACCACGACAAAAATAACAGCAGATATACATGCATATCAAAACACACAAAGGAACGCACAAACAAACACATAGGGAAGATGGAAGTACTGCCTTAAGACGGTCAGTGACAATTTTCACTGGGGGATTAAACCAGGTCAGAAACGCCCACCCTAAACGACAAACATTGTAAATAAATGTATCCCCTCTCAGACTAATCTACAACAACAATGGTGGCAAATATTGTGGTAAAATGCATGTAAAAATATATTAACTTTAAGCCTGTTGAGCAAAATGTTTTTTGTAGAAAATGGCATCGATTCACTGTTCATTTATCCTGCATTCATTTTCAACCCACGGTCAGACTATCAAACAGTTTGGAATTACTCGGAGTCTCATCTGGATCCAAACTGTTTGCAAAAGTAATCACTCATCCGCCCGCATCAGCATAAATGTTAAATGAAACAAACTGGACTCATCTATATTTTGTAGGTTTATGCACAGCGATAGTTTGTTTCACTTAAATATGTTTCGTTTTACATGCAATTTACCAAGGTGTTAGTCGGAGAGGGGGTATGTTTATTTACACTGTTTGTCTCTTTTTCGGGGTGTAATAAGTGTGAGGTTGGGCGCCCCTTAACTGGTTCAAACCCGTTATATTTGTCACTGACCGTTCGAAGGCGATATTTCGATCTTCACCTTTTTGTTTGTTTGTTTTGTCTTTGAGTGACTCGTTTTTATCTTTTGATTGACACGAGCCGTGTACATTTGCTGTCCCTTTTTTGTCATGGTGCTGTTTGGGCGACTGTGTGTTTTGTATGTGGTGAACGGCTCATACATTTACTTTAACAAGCGAATACATTATACCTAATAAATATATGGATCAATGGATTCGTTTAGAATTAAATACTCGTTCATTTTGTAAACAATTTAAACAATCGAAAGAATAGACAAATATAAAACAAAAATATACAACATCAAAAGAAATATGCAAATACACATATGGAAAAATACCCCTAGGTCTATTACTTGAGATTTATATTTAGCGTTCATTTACTAACTGTATTATACAACATTGCAGAAGTTAACACTTTTGAAATGTTCGTAAATTGTTGTTCTAAACGTGTCAGTTATTGTTTTTTTTTACTAGTATTGAAAAACACGATCAGAGTCGTCTGGATCCAAGTTCGTTCGATAGCTCCTGATTTTGTACTATGCTTTCAAGGTATGATTCGTAATGAAAATACTAAAATTATAACTATAACCAAACATAGGCTCAAATAGTTAAGTTTCAAACATACATTTGGATATATATCAAAAGATAAAGAGAGTAAACCACTAACAAAATGCTCATTACACACTTATCAAAACCAATGATACACGCCTCGTTTAAAAACGCCTTTTTGTAACGGTCAATACAAATTATATATGTTCCGTTACCGAGGTGAAAAGAAAATGGGTCAATTTTGTCATAAAAACAAGAATCATCGCATTTTTCTGACAGGTTTGTTTTGTTAAATATCAGACTTGGACAGTGGACAACTGTCGGGGCATATACAATGTTTGTAAAGCAAATTGAGTTTCGTTTACTCTCCATGTGTTTTAATGAAGTGTAATCAACGTAATCGATACCATAAGACAATGTTACGTTAATTTGCAAGTTGTCCAAAACGACAACGACTGGAAAAGTTTTATAAATGAGAAACATGTTCTCCAGTAGTGCTATGTAATCGCATTTCGCTCCAGTGAGTATTCGCTGTTCCCAAAATATTGTATCATCCTGCAATTGTATAATATTCATATCACAAACACGGCATGTTATGCCTCTGTTCCTTGTTATCCGGTTTATGAAGTGTTCTAAGTCTGTTAGAAGTATGCTATAATCATATTTTTGTATACCATCTTTTGCATCAATCACCAATTCGAGTCGAAACAAAATACCGTATCCTGTCACTTGTCGCATTGCTAGCTGACATATGCTTTCATCAGGAATGGTTCCCGGCGGACAAATAATGGATGTGCATCTGTTCTGGAAGATGAGATCAAGGATGTCTCATTAGTTATAGTTTCTCAGGATAGGGACTTAACCCCTTACAAGTCATACATGAAACAACATACAAAACACACAGCCTCCCAAAAACACCATGAAAAAAAGTACAGCAAACTCTTATATTAAACAAGAGGGCCAGAATGGCCCTGAAGCGCTACCCAGACAATCAGAGGAGACGATTTTCAAGGTGTTCACTATATGTTTCTATAGAAAACTAGCCTGCCCTGGGACGGGACTAATTTTGACCCAAGAGGCACACTATATATAAATTTTGTAGAGGACCAAAACATGATGTTATGCGCAAAATATGAAAGCTGAGAACCTTCAAGTTTCAGAGGAGAAGGTTTTCAAAGTTTTCACTATTTGTTTCTATTGAAAACTGCCCACCCCTGGGACGGGGCTAATTTTGACCCCAGGGCCATAATTTATATAACTTTTGTAGAGGACCTAAACATGATGCTTTGTGCCAAATATGAAAGCTGAGAGCCTTCCAGTTTCAGAGGAGAAGATTTTCAAAGATTTCACTATTTGTTTCTATTGAAAACTGCCCACCCCTGAGGCGGGGCCAGTTTTGACCCCAGGGCCATAATTTATATAACTTGTAGAGGGCCTGAACATGATGCTATGATTTTCAAAGTTTTCACTTTATATTCCTATCGAAAATTGCCCACCCCTGGGGCGGGGCCAACTTTGACCCCAGGGCCATAATTTATATAAGTTTTTTAGAGGACCTGAACTTGATACTTTGTGCAAAATATGAAAGCTGAGAGACTTCCAATTTCAGAGAAGAATGTTTTCAAAGATTTCACAATATGTTTCTATTGAAAACAGGGCACTCCTGGGGCGGGGCCAATTTTGACCCCAGGGGCATAATTTATATAAATTTTGTAGAGGACCTAAAGATGATACTATGTACCAAAGATGAAAGCTGAGAACCTTGTAGATTCAGAGGAGAAAATTTTTAAAGGTTCAAATTGTTGAAGACTGACAACGGACGACGGACGACGCACGACAGACGACGGACGACAGACATCAGGCAATCACAAAGGCCCCCCCCCCCCGAACACTTTGTGCTCTGGTGAGCTAAAAACCCGTTTTAGTTGTGTATTGGAATCGATCCATTTTAATGCCAAAAACATATATTCTGGTGAAAGTGTTTGTCATTGATTGGTACTGAAAACAGTGCAGGCAATAACAAGAGGGTTCAACCGGTGTCCTCTGATCTTGGTCTATATTACTTGGTCATGTCCCCTGTAAGGGATCATGATGATTATGGTTTAAGAAAGTATTCTTAACTACATTTGGTTGGTTTTGAACCTTGGAACCAGATATCAAACTTCAAATATTTTGTTTCTTTAAAATTAAAGTGCGCCCAATTACGTATAAACCAATCAACGTCAAAAGCTGTGCACTTATCTAAAATTAAAATAATGCTGATATTTTCAATGAATTTATATATGGATGAGTAAAGTCACTGAGTCCATATTTGACGATTCTGTTATACATTTGTTATGCTATGTGTTACATATTGTCATGTGTTTACCGTCTTCTATGCTGTGGGAAAGTCCGGCGGGGATACCTTTATTTACACCATATGTTAAGCTAGGGTGACGTTGAGATAAGTGTGAGGTAAGGACGTCCGTACACCGGTTTAAATCCCAGTGGCGATTATTGCCACTGATCGTTTTAAGGTGGTACTCTCTTTGTCACCCTTACATTTGTTTGTTTTGTGTCATTGTACGTGTGCTTTTGTTCATGTTTGGAATGTTTATCTCTGGTGCTTGTGTGTTTGTTGGTGTTTTATATGTTCATCTCGTTTGTGTGCGTGTGTTTGTTTGTGTGTGCGTGTCATGCTATCTATCGATGTTTTGGTGGTGGTTGTGTCTTGTATGTGGCTTTGCCTGCTTGACTTTACTACTTTTTCATTTCGTTGCTTGAATGTACTACTTTTTTATTATTACTGAGAGGTAATTTTCGATAATAAAATGTAGAAAAAAGCTTACCTAATTTCATGATTATAATATAATAGTGGTAATTCAGTTATAACTCATAAACGTCTTAAACAAGGGTACATAATTCATAAAAGAACTGTATGACGAATTTATTATACTGAAACATTTTACGGTTTGGATAATTATTAAAATCTATTTTGGCATGTTGAATCACTAAACGCGCTAATTCCCCTGAAAGCGCCCAAAATATATTTCTATCCGAAGGTATCCGAAGTGGTGTGTACTGTATTTAATCGGCGTTCGTGTTATAATATATGGCTGACCGATATAACTCATCTAAAACTGTTTTATGGATCATTTCAAACAATAGCGTTTTTTAATTCATTTCTGTGCATCTTATGGTGCCAACGTCAACGTTAGTATTCCGCGACATCAGTGGCGTCACGTCATAGATCCGTTACACCGATGTCACATAGGTTGTTTATATTTTATACTTTGAAAATCAGTCTTTATTAAAGTATTGAACTAGTAGGTCTTATTTACATGTGCTGTCATAACAATTATTAATTTTGCTACTGTTTAGCCGAGTCGGGAAATCGGTTATTTTTTTCTGACCAGATATATGTGGGGCATGCCAGGGGAATTTCTATGTACCTTGTCAGCTCACAGGACACATGGACCCATGTACATGATTAGTTAACCAATCAGAAGTGAGGATTAAACTTTTCTGTATAATAAATGTGTTTGTTCAGGTTTATTGGTTTCATCTTGTGCGTGTGCGTGTGCGTGTTTGTGTGTGTTCACCCTTATATTTGTGTTGGTCTGGTGTGTTTTTATATTTGTGCGTTTGTTCGTATGTAACATTTACATCTCTTGTGTGTGTGTTACGTGTTGTTTATGTTTTGGTGATGGTGGTGTTTTGTGTGTGACTTTACTACGTTTTCATTTATCATTTATTTTGGAAAGATTCACATCTAAAAAGGAAGCAATAGAATCGCTTTGTTTAAAGTAAATGGAAAAGTAGTAAAGTCAAGCAGGCAAAGCCACATACAAAACGCAACCACCACCCAAACACCGATAGACAGCATGACACGCATACACACACAGCCACACACCCAAACGCACACTCACACACGAGATGAACACAGACAACACCAAAAGACACAAAAGAACCAAACAAACATTCCACACATGAACAAAATCACAAGCACAAAGACGCAAGGCAAACAAAAGGAAGGGTGACAAAGAGAGTACCGCCTTGGCACGTTCAGTAGCAAAAACACCACTGGGGGTTTAAACCGGTTTACGGACGTCCTAACCTCATACTTTTCTCAAAGTCACCCTAGCTTTACCATTAGTGTAAATAAAGGTATCCCCGTTGGACTTACCCACAACATAGACGACGGTGAACACAGGACAACATGTAAAACATAACATAATAACTGTGACAATCCGTCAAATATGTACTCAATGACTTTGCTGAAGTCAGAGCACCTGCAGGTAAGCCGTTAAGGGCACGACAGGGAAAAGTAATACATGAGTCTGGTAAGCTCATCCTGTATCCAAGTTTAAGAGTATGCCGTCATAGAGTACTACCCTCGGCCTGTCATCGCGCAAGCAAAGAGGGAAGTGTAGCTACCGACTGTAAAAGGGTCGATAACCAAACATGCAGTGTGTTGCAATATAATAGGATCATAACCTTTCTTTTTAAATGTTTTAATGCGTTTAATAAACAAATCATGGAAATGGATATGACCCCGAATTTTCCTAAGTTTGTAAATACCATCCCCATAAACGTCTGGTAGAGAAATGCCTTGTTGCAGTAACGTCCGTAGATTGCAATTATATTTACTAATGAGTGGTAAATTTCGATAATAAAATTTAGAAAAAGTTTTCCGAAGTTTGTGATATCTGTAATCTTGCTTAAGAAGTTTATCAGTTATAACTAAATTACGTCTGTTAAAATCTTCAAGCAAAGAACAGGCTCGGGCAAACCGAATAAGTTGAGAAATATACACCCGATAAGATGTAGAACGTGGCACATCTCCATCTACAAAAAGATAATTAACAATTTTAAAATTAAAATCTTCTCTTTTATCGTATATTTTGGAGGAAACTTTATCATTTGTAATTGAAAGATTCAAATCTAAAAATGAAGCTATAATGTCAGATTGATTCGCTTTGTTTAAAGACAGTTCTTTTGGGTAAATTGGAGAAATCATAGTTTCAAAATAAGAATTATCTAAATTAAAATATCGTCTAAATACCTTGAAGTTTTATTAAAAACATTAACTATATCGGTCTGTGTATCAGGTTTTAAGCTAAGCATAAAATCCCTCTCATAGCAATACAAAAACAAATCTGCAACAAGAGGGGCACAATGTGTACCCATGGGTATACCAACAACTTGACGATATATGGTACCCCCATAACGCACAAATATGTTATCTAAAAGACAGGTAAGAGATCTACAAACATCAAGGCAAGTCCACATTGTGTAATGTTCAACTTCTGAATTCGAAAAGAATGAACGTTGAACATTAGAAGCAATGAACATTTTGTTTTCTCTGGCAAAGATTGTTTTTATTAATTTATTTTCTATAATTTTCTATTATTAAATTAATTTAATAAATAACTCAGTAAAGAAATGTTATACTGTTCATTTTCAAGTTTCATCAAAACATCATTTGAATTTTTTTATGGACCAAAAACCATTAATACCAGAATTTTCATATATTTTATCACAGTAGCGTTTTACATGTTATTTGATCGTAGTAAGATAGGACGTCAAAAGTTTAGATAATTTAGTAGTGGTACAACAGCTAGAGTTATTATTATTGCACATTTTTACATGTTTTGAGACTATATCTTTTTCAGGTGTTTGAACTGTTATATAAGTTTTTGAATCAGTTAGCTCCTTCTTTAAAACATCAACATAATACAATCTTCAAATAATGATTACATTATTTGATGCTTTGTCAGCAGGAACAAGAACATAATTTGAATGAAAATTAGAAATGTTTTTTCTTCAAATAGCGAAATGTAACTCTAGGTCGAGGTGGTAAAAGATGGTAATTTGATTTGTAAAAAGTAATACGCGTATCAATAATATCAAAAATACATTTCTTCCAATCCGAAAGGGTATTAACATCAGCATGTTCTCGTCGACACCATTTGATGCAGAATTCTTTAATAGCTTCCGCAATATGAGTTCGACAAGCGTCAAAATCAATAAGGGAAGGTAATCTATATTTAGGTCCTTTAGTTAGGAGGGTCCTGACATTTATCCTTAATGATATCAAAATTACCAGTAATGACATGACCAACTGGTTTATAGCGAAAGCTAGAAATGATACGATCTCACAAAATAGGGGTATTAACATCAATATTCAAGTCAGAGACAATTTTATTGTAGTTAGAAATAACATTCCTAATAGGTTTATTATATTTATAACAGACGATATGTGATTCAGAGTTGATGAAATATTTGGGAATAGTATCGATTACATTATTATCACGAAATATACTTTGAATATCAACAAAATCGATACCTTTATTTAGGAACTGAAGTTTCAATATAAGTATCAATACGTGGACAAAGAACATGCTGTGTGTAACTTTGTTTAAGTGAGGCAGTATTAATTAACGGATCTGTACGCATATAGATTTTATCAGTCTCTTCGTCTATGGACTTGAGACAGGAAAAGGGTAAAGACGATAAACAAGATAACATTTGTCACTGACCGTGCCAAGGCGGTTCTTCCATCTTCCCATTATTGTATAATTGTTTTGTGTTTGTGTGTCTCTTGATGTTATAGTTATGTAATAGATACAGTACGAGTCTTACTACCAAAGTGTCTTCTAACAACCGTTATCAGGACAGTTTGTTCGCATGACCGAAGACGTGTCCGAGGCGTAGCCGAGGACACTTGTCTGAGGTCATGCGAGCAAACTGTCCTGATAACGGTTGTAAGAAGACACTTTGGTAGTAAGACGAGTACATGTATCTTACTTGTACGACAGTACGTTGTAGACTTTTAATTTTGATTAAAAATGAATAAAAATGAATATTTCACAAATGAGTACAAAATGTTTTCCCCTTAGTTCACCCAATTCAAATCCTTGGTAGATAGGTTTTAACCACAAGAATCACGTGCGTACAAAAGTGTCCACTTACAACCGTTATCAGGACACTTTTTCAATAGCTTTGCTGGGGGTCTATCGTACAAGTACATTTGCTATTTCCTTGTGTTGCTGTTCGGGCGACTGTTTGTTCTGTATGTGGTGTTTCCTGCATGACTCATTTTTGTACATGTAAATAATGAATAGACATATTACGACGTAATTTACGCTTCATATTACCAATTCTACGTCTGCCATGTGATCTACCTTTACGTTTTCGAATAGAAAATATAGAGAAAATATCGATGCTTGGATCTTTCGAAATGTTGCCGCTTTGGAAAATGTTATCATTAAGGCCTAAAGGAAAAGGTGTTTGTTATTCTTTATCCAGTCTAGCTCTGTGATAAAACAAGCTTTAGATATTAAACTACTAGTAGTTTTAGAATCATAATAAATTTGTTCTACTGGTTGAACGGAAACATATTTGAAAGAATGTCCTGTATGACGAAAATGCTGGTAAAGAAAATTTCGTACTTTTTTGATCCGGCATTGGTAACTGTGTTCATGAAACCTAGTTTTTAAAGTACTTCCTGTCTGACCTACATATTGAATACCACAGCGTGGCGCATTTCATGTAAGAACATATATAATATTAGATGAGTTTCAGTCTAAATCAGAATTAATCTTCAACTAAACACTCTATCATTAACAAAAGATTTAATGGTTGATCTAGTAGAAATAAAATTGCAACACATGCACCTCTTACTATTGCACTTAGTAATTATTGGATACACCCTATGTCTATTGTTCAAATAATGTGAATTTAGATGGACTTTACTATAAGGAAGGATAGATTGCTTTAAAGGAGACGGAACGATTTTTGGTCCATTATGAAAAATATTACTAATAGCAGAAGAGGGAACATGAAAAGACGAAGCAGAAGACAATTTAAGTGGTTTAATACAAACTGACGGCTGTAGTGATTGGAAATTAGCCAGGTTATGAGGAATCTGAACAGAAGACACAGAGTGTAAGTTTAAGTTAGTAATGTTGAGTATAGGGAGACTATTCATAATTTGTGTAGTAATTGTAGCACCCTTCCGTAAGAAGCGACATACGTATGTAACGAAACGAAAAGTTGTGTAAAAGAATAAAAACATACCAGAGGTTACGAAAAAAATAAAGAAGACTAAGGATATGAAGGGAAACATTGAATGGCTAAAAAGTAAAAAGAAAAACGAGTAAGGTAAAGTCACACTAGAGAAAACGCAAAGGGCACAGATCTTAAAAGGGAAATTAAATTCATTTGGGCAAATAGAAGAAACCAAAGTTTCAAAATAATGATTATTCAAATTCAAAATATCGTCTAAATACCTAGAAAGTTTATTAAAAGCAAGTCAGTTAGTACATATTTAACGGACTATCACAGTTTTGTTATGCATTTTCCCTTGATGACTGTATTCTATGTGGTGGGGAAGTCCGGCGGGGATATCATTGTTACACTGTTCGTTACATAGTGTCGTGTGTTTACCGCCTTCTATGTTGTGGAAAAGTCCGACGGGGATACCTTTATTTACACTATTTGTTAAGCTAGGATGACATTGAGATACGTGTGAGGTAAGGACATCGTAAACCGGTTAAAACCTCCCAGTGGCGGTTTTACCACTGACCCGTTCGGAGGTGGTACTTTCTGTTTCACCCTTAATTTGATCTTTGTCTTGTATCTTTGTACTTGTGCGTTTCTATACTTAAACAGTGTGTGTATTTGCGTTGCGTTGTGTGTGTGTCACTTATTTTCTGGTATGTGACTTTATCCTGCTTGAATTTATTACGTTTTCATTTATGTGATGTCTAGTTAATCCCGACTGGCTGACATTAGCAGACTGTTTCGAACCAGGTTAGACAGCAATTGGTTCGGATTTCGGAAATTTAAATTTTATTGGTAGCCAGGCGTTGCTTATTATCAGGCATTTTTGAAAATAAGATGTCAGCAAATATGCATAGCAAGGGTGTGGTTATTCATAAACTTACCAGAACAGTATCAAGAATTTTTCCGGCTGAACATGTTTTCTGGACTGGTACATAAATGTCGCTTGTCTTCTTCGATGGGACAAGCAATGCACTAAATGGCATAAATTTACTTTCTAATCTAAAGATTGTGTTTTTGATTTCATTTAGTATGCCACACTGCTTAGGGATGTGTGTTCCTTTGGGATAATTGCACATGAAACAATAGACGTTCAAGAATGTGTTTTGTTGACCGTCAACTGAAAAGAAACTGTGATATGACATGCACTTTCTTTTCAAATCTATATCATAATGGTCCCAAAGGCCTGTTACATTGCATCTAGCAATACTGCCGACATCGCAGAATGACAAAAGGGCCACATTAGCAGATGGTGGTATCATTTTGAAATAGCTTGTCCTCAGCAAAATATCGTCCCTTTCCTGAAACGATGAAAAGACTAAATCACTATTGCCCACACCGAAAAGATAAAGGTTCCAGTTCACGGTGTCATATTCGCCGTTGCATCTGGCACAATGTTTATTGAGATAGGTCAGTCCGGATAGACGCCCAGTTACAAATATTAGATCCTCAGCCGTTTTAGGCCATTTGCATTTTGATAGTACCTCTGCATTGCCACCCTCTCTCTGATATTTCAATGGACATTTGTCGATCACATGGTAAGCCTGTCCTCCGACAAACTGTGCGCTCCTATTGAGGTACCTTTCATAGATGTGTCTTTGTTGTCTGCAGGGGAAATATAGCGCGTTCCTTATTGAATTGTTATGACCCGGGCAACATATGCCTGTTAAAGTGCAAGCATCTAAACACAAACACGGCGAACAACATTCTAGGGAAATGTTGTTTCGAGTTGTTCGATCAGATTCGTCTTTGCAAACATTTTGGAGAGGACACTGCTCGTTGAATTCCGGTAGTGATGAAGAAAACGCCAGTCTCAAAAGTAAACTCAATATGGCGAGTGATAGCATCGTGTCTGTCATATAAAACGAAAAAAAAATCGTTCAAAGGTACAGTAAAGCTTTTCAAAATGACCACTCAGGCAAAGTACTATTCTGGGTTTATATTCTGCCATTGTTTTCGTATTAATCAATTATTACCAACATATGCTTTTATTTTAAGTTTCAAACTTCTAAAAAGTACAAATATAAGTCAAGCAGGAAACACCACATGCAGAACAAACAGCCGCCCGAACAGTAACACAAGAAATCACAGCAAATGTACATAACTAGCAAAACCATAAAGAGACGCACAAAGACAAAACAAAACAAAACAATAGGGGGAAGATGGAAGTACCGCCTTGGAACGGTCACTTGGGGGGGGGGGGGGGGTTATACCGGTTTTGGGGCGCCAACCCTCGCATTTATTCCACCCACAACCTAAAAGACAAACAGTGTAAATAATCCCCTCTCCGACTAATCTACAATAACCGCGATTGTGAATACAGTGGTAAAGTGCATGTTTAACGAAAACATTTAAGTAAAATTTCTGAAGAGAGGTGATAGTTTATCTTGAAGCTTTTCTAGTTTTATAAAGATATTCATTTAAGATTTGAGTTAGCGACAAGGTATTTCACATTGGTGAATTTTGTGGTGATATGCTTTAAAACTTCGTAAAATGTCTCACTTTGTTAATCAAATCACTAAAACGGGATATTATCCTATAGTACAACAATATACTGCATGTCTAGTTGTGAACCCAGTTGGCAATCACGCTACCCTCTTTTAATGTACGCTGACAAGAAAGGCTTACAGACTCAATAAAACCGAGTCTGCAATTTTCTCATTTTGCATTTTTACTTTTGCTTTCGAAGGATCGCCCATTTTCAGAATATATGCACTTCACAACAGCAGGTGTTAAGTGCTTGTGTGGCGGCTGTAAAAAGTCGCACCGTACTTCATTCTCAGTGTTGTTATATTTTCTGGTCCTTTGTGATCATTAGATTTGATGTTATTTGTTTTGAAAATTGAATACTGCTTAAGCCGGTGCTAATGCGTGAGTAGTGTTGCACTTTTAATTACTACTCATGATCAGACTCAATTTTCATTTTTACTTTTGCTTTCGAAGGATCACCCATTGTGTGGGAGTGGTGGTCCAGTGGTAAGACGTTGGACTTGGGATCGAAGGGTCCCCGGTTCGAATCCTGCCATCGGACTATCAGAATTTTTCTGAGCAAAAAATGCATCCCACGTTTGCTCCTCTCCACCCAGGTGTATAAATGGGTACCTGTGAGGGAAATAAGCCAATGTGCCATGGCTGCCTTGGGCGCCGAGTGTTAATGGCCGACTTATAACCCAGTGATCGGGGGGTAAATTGTGAAGTCGGGAGAATATGTACATTGTATATAGTTCCAGACTATAAACCTCACCTTTACCTTTTACCATTTTCAGAATATTAGTACTCTATGAAGACGCCCTCTAAAATCCGGAAACGGAAGGAGGACGTCAGATATTTGTTATTTTTAGTTTGTATACCCTTTATTTCTTTTCTAAAGTTACTACGTATGCAGCTCAATCATTGAGTACACTAGCGATAGTTTGTTTCACCTAATATGTTATCATTTTACATGCAATATATCAGTGTATTTTCCATTGCGGATGTTGTAGAATAGTCGGAGAGGAGATATGTTTATTTACGCTGTTTGTCCTTTAGGGTGGATATGGAATAAATGTGATGTTGGGCGCCACTAAACCGGTTTAAACCCCCAATGGCAAGTGTCATTGACCGTTCCAAGGCGGTACCTCCATCTCCCTCTATGGTTTGTTATGTCTTTGTGCATCTCTTTGTGTCTTTGATATGTACATTTACTGTTCTTTGTCGGAGCGCTGTTCGGGCGACCGTGTGTTTTATGCGGTCTCAAAGTCATCCAAACAGTTTTACACTAAGCTCACGGAGACTTGCAGCTTTCATGAAGTCCGCTTAAGTGTTAGTGTTAATTTAGTGTTAAGTGGGCACGGGTAGTGTTGCACATTTAAATATGCGCATGAACAGACACAATAAAACTGGGTCTGCAATTTTCTCACTTTGCATTGAGGCTTTTACTTTCAAGGCATATCCTTCTTTCAGAATTTATGTACTTCAAAACATCCGCAGGTGTTAAATGCTTTTGTTGCGGCAGTAAAAGGTCGCCCCGTACTTCAATACTAGTGTTGTTACATTTTCTGGTACTTCGGGGATAATTAGTTGCGACGTGATTAGTTATGAAATCTGAATACTACTTAAGCCGATGCTAGAGGGTGTTAGTAGTGTTGCACTTTAAATAGCTGCTTATGGACAGACTCAATAAAAATGCATCTGCAATTTCTCCCGTTTGCCTTTCTGCTACAACCTCAGAATGTAAAAAGCGGATATTAGATTGATTTTTAATAATCACCTGTTAGATATTACATTCAAGACCGTTTTTGTCTCGGTCATAACTCGAAGTTCGAAGCAACTCGCGGTTGACTATATAAGTATATGTTTGGCTGAGAGTGAAATATTGATGACATAGTAGACCGAGAGGAGATTGTTTCTTATTTGCAAATTTAGTAAAACAAAGAACAGACTGCTCATGTCTGAGCCACTGATCAGGATCAAATTGCGGAAAAATTAGATATGATCTTGTGAATTCAGAAATGGCAAACATCCCCTGGTCAATGGGTATTGTAACAACTAAATTAATTAATAGTCATAAATAGACACGAATTTTGTTTTAATAATTAAGAAACCCATTGAAACAGTTAAGAGATTTGCAGACACAAATACCCAGCATGCGAAGATTAAATCAAATTACGTCTAAGCTTATCTTCAGTCAATTCGTCAAAATAAGATTCCAAGGCGGCACTCCTGCTTTCAGCCTACGGTCAATTTTGTTGTTTAATATGCTTAATGTTTAATGTGTTTCGTGTTTCATTCTCAGTGTTGTTATACCTTCTGATCCTTCGAGATAATGAATTTCAGTACTTCTTGTTCTGAAAATTGAATACCGCTTAAGCCGGTGCTAGGGGGCGTGAGCAGTGTTGCACTTTCAATTACTGCTCATGAACAGACTCAATAAAACCGAGTCTGCAATTTTCTCTTTTTGTGTTGCAATTTTTGCTTTCGGGGGATCACAACCCTTCAGAATTGATATGCGTCCTGTTATGTTTTGTCTTGTGGCTTTACCGTTTCTTGTTTGATGGTGTTTGGTGTGGTGTCATTTCGTGTGTGGCTCTCCCTGTTTGACTATTTTTCCATATTTGTAACCCATCAATTTGTCAAATTGAGGGGTGGGGGTACAAAAAAAGAATATAATAGTATAAACCCTTGACATCCAGGGACTGAGCAAACTGTTTTGACCCAGATCTGTGAGCTTAGTACTCTATAAAAACGGCCTCTTAAATCCGGAAAAGGAATGAGGACGTCGTACCCTTTACTACCTTTCCCCGGTTACCCTGCAGCTCAATCATTGAATATACAGAGCGATAGGGGTATCCAGTTTTTTCTCTCAAATGTTTTCGTTTTACAGGCAATTTACAACTGTATTTGTCATCTCGGTTGTTGAATATTATTTGGAGAGGGTGTACGTTTGTTAACACTGTCGTTTAGGGTAATGATGGAATAAGTGCGAAGTTGGATGCCCCATAACCGATTTAAACTCCCAGTGACTATTTGTACTGACCGTTCCAACTCGGTACTTCCATCTTCTCTCTATTGTGAATGTATTTGTCGATAATATTACTGTTAACACGTTTCCTTCTAGAGTAATTTAAGACTCAAACCACTTGAATAAATCTTCTGAAAAGGGGCATTTACTAGTTTGCCACAAATGTGATAAATAGAGCATTTGCTCTTATGGAGTAAATGGTCTACTTATTATAATGGTTTAAAAAGGGGTCGTGTCTGTGTCTTTGTACTTCTGCGTCTGTTGATGGAAAAGTAGTAAAGTCAAGCAGGCAAAGCCACATGCAAGACGCAACCACCACCAAAACACCGATAGACAGCATGACACACACACACACACAACCACACACCCAAACGCACACACACACACACGAAATGAACACAGAAAACACCAAAAAGACACACACGAACCAGGGACAAACGTTCCACAACATGAACAAACCACAAGCACAAAGACGCAAGGCGAACAAAAGGAAGGGTGACAAAGAGAGTACCGCCTTGGCACGGTCAGCAGCAAAAACACTACTGGGGGTTTAAACCGGTTTGCGGACGTCCTAACCTCACACTTCTCTCAAAGTCACCCTAGCTTTACCAATATTGTAAATAAAGGTATCCCCGCTGGACTTACCCACAACATAGACAACGGTGAACACAGGACAACATGTAAAACATAGCATACTAACTGTGACAATCCGTCAAATATGTACTCAATGACTTTGCTGAAGTCAGAGCACCTGCAGGTAAACCGTTAAGGGCACGACAGGGAAAAAGTAATACATGAGTCTGGTAAGCTCCTCCTGTATCCAAGTTTAAGAGTATACCATCATAGAGTACTACCCTCGGCCTGTCATCGCGCAAGCAAAGAGGGAAGCGTAGCTACCGACTGTAAAAGGGTCGATAACCAAACATGCAGTGTGTTGCAATATAATAGGATCATAACCTTTCTTTTTAAATGTTTTAATGCGTTTTATAAACAAATCATGAAAATGGATATGACCCCGAATTTTCCTAAGTTTGTAGATAACATCCCCATAAAATTCTGGTTGAGAAATGCCTTGTCGCAGTAACGTCCGTAGATTGCAATTATATTTACTAATGAGAGGTAAATTTCGATAATAAAATTTAGAAAAGGTTTTCCGAAGTTTGTGATATCTGTAACCTTGCTTAAGAAGTTTATCAGTTATAACTAAATTACGTCTGTTAAAATCTTCAAGCAAAGAACAGGCTCGGGCAAACCTAATAAGTTGAGAAATATAAACCCCATCAGATGTAGAACGTGGCACATCCCCATCTAGAAAAGGATAATTAACAATTTTAAAATTAAAATCTTCTCTTTATCGTATACTTTGGACGAAACATTATCATTTGTAATTGAAAGATTCAAATCTAAAAATGAAGCATTAATGTCAGATTGATTCGCTTTGTTTAAAGACAGTTCTTTTGGGTAGATTGAAGAAACCATAGTATCAAAATAAGGATTATCTAAATTCAAAATATCGTCTAAATACCTTGAGGTTTTATTAAAAGCATTAACAATATCGGTCTGTGTATCAGGTTTTAAGCTAAGCATAAAATCCCTCTCGTAGCAATACAAAAACAAATCTGCAACAAGAGGGGCACAATTTGTACCCATGGGTATACCAACAACTTGACGATATATGGTATCCCCATAACGCACAAATATATTATCTAAAAGAAAGGTAAGAGATCTACAAACATCAAGGCAAGTCCACATTGTGTAATGTTCAACTTGAATTCGAAAAGAATGAACGTTGAACATTACAAGCAATGAACATTTTGTTTTCTCTGACAAAGGTTTTTTCTATTAATTTAATAAGTTTATCCTTTATAAGATGGTGAGGTAGAGTAGTATAGAGTGTAGAGAAATCATAAGAGCTCAGTAAAGAAATGTTATATTGTTCATTTTCAAGTTTTGTTAAAACATCATTTGAATTTTTTATGGACCAAAAAACATTAATACCAGAATTTTCATATATTTTATCACAGTAGCGTTTAACATGTTCTTTGATCGTAGTAAGACAGGACGTCAAAAGTATAGATAATTTAGTAGTGGTACAACAGCTAGAGTTGGCAATAAAACGCGACTTATAAGGGTTTTTATGTAGTTTCGGAATCCAGTACAAAGTAGAAAGTTTATGTTGTTTTATGTTAGGACCAGACTTAAAATTATTGCACATTTTTACATGTTCCGAGACTATATCTTTTTCAGGTGTTTGAACTGTTATATAAGTTTTTGAATCAGTTAGCTCCTTCTTTAAAACATCAACATAATACAATCTTCAAATAATGATTACATTTTAAAAAATTCATCTCGTGTGTGTGTGTGTGTGTGTGTGAGGTTGTGTGTGTGTCGCTTGTTTTCTATCGATGTTTTGGTGGTGGTTGCGTCTTGTATATGGATTTTCCTGCTTGACTTGGAATAAGTGTGAGGTTGGGCGCCCATAAACCGGTTTAACCCCCAGTGACTTTTGTCACTGACCGTTCCAAGGCGGTGCTTCCATCTTCCCTCTATTGTGTGTTTGTTTTGTCTTTGTGCGTCTCTTGTTGTTTTTATAGTTATGTACATTTGCTGTTTCCTTGTGTTGCTGTTCGGGCGACTGTTTGTTCTGTATGTGGTGTTTCCTGCATGACTCATTTTTGTACTTTTAATACTTATTTATTTTACACAGGCATCAAGAGCGTCAGTAGGAGGGAATTGGTCTCGTTGAAACTTGTCTTAGATCACTATTAATACCAATACATATATTAGCCTTTAACCCTTTCGGCATAAAATTTCTAATTGTCGTCTGCAAACCAATTTGTTAAATCGTTTGGTAAAATAACAAAATGAGTTAAATAAATGCAAATTTCAAAGGAATAAAGCACATACATAAAAATAGAGTTTGGGGACGCGTCTGATCTGGGACTGCATTATTGGTCGTGGTGCATTTTTGCGACATTGGCGGTGAAAGGGTTAAGGCAGATAATGCACGACACATGTAATGCAGAAAACTCCCAAATGATAATTCGTTATTAGTTTGTACTGCATTTAGCAACCAATTGTTTATTAGGTTTTTACTGTGCCGGTAAAAGCAGTTGAAAGATAAATAACCTCAAATGTAATAAAACTACTTATAACATAACACGTGGCTTAAGCGTGACGTAACACTATCATTTATTTTTTTGATAATCATGGGCATATAATCACTAGTGAATAACATTCGAACGACCGAATGACATTCGAACGATTCATACGCGCTGTCAAAACAAACAAACTGGCGGACGGTGGTCGACCTACCTGTCCACGATTGAGTCACGATAGATGGCAAAGGATTGTTGGCACTTGCGCCTTAATTTCGATAAAATAATACAAATTGTAATCGCTGTCAGGAATCATATACAAAATGTATGCCAAAAAAGACCTACCAGCTACTCTGACCCATACAATCAATTCTACATTTAAATTAAAATGCCTCCTCAACTTTGCATTTTCTTCACTGCATGTCCTTTTGTTTATGCAGATTTCTACTCATACAAATATCTCATCAATCAACAACAATAGTCATCTGAATCCAGCACAGCACAAACATATTTCAAATATGCTATACTCACTAACTCAGCTGATCGCGAAAATCTTCCTCCTGTTCCAACACATTTTATGCAGCAGTTCGTACTGAATCTTTTGTCCATTTCAAACATTTTCACTGAACTTGAATCGAGATTTTTTTTTCTCGGTGGAAATGTCCATGTCCATGTGTATACATACAACACTAATGAAGGGCTTAATATACCAAAACGAAGGCGCATTTCGAATCCCATTGACAGTGAGTGTCGGACGTGTTGGTGACTGTATAACGTGTAGGTCTTCTTGTAAATGGCGCGCTTTACATAGACACATGGGTGTGTACAATGACGTCATAATGTGACGTGTTCGTAACTATGTATGTCAAAACTGTAACTCAAAAATTATTCGACGTGTTTCTGTATGTTTTTGTATCATAAACTATCACAGTTAAATTGAATACCAGAGAGGTCTGAATTAGATCCTGGTTGATATGACAGTAAGTAAAAAATAAAGTTGGAAAATTTGGACCTACTTTGTCCCAGTTACCTAGCGAACCTAATAACACCTTTCATTCATCATTTCTATATGTAAGGAGAATTTATAACAATCCACGTTACTGCTGAAATATTGGCTGCAAATAACATTTGTGTGTGTTATGTTATAAATAGGATCTTGCATTCGTGTTCATGATTATTGGATTTATTAAATTCGTCTTTTTAAAACGATAAAAAACTCGCTAAAGCTCGTTTTTTATCGTTTTAAAAAGACTCATTTAATAAATCCAATAATCAAGAACACTCATGTAAGATCCTCTATATACAAATAATTAAATAATATAAAAGCAAATTTAATAACATCAGTACTCACCGAGTTTCACTGTTTGAATGACTGTGCCCAATAATGTGAGATACCAATATTCTGAAAAAGGGTGATCCTTCGAAAGCAAAAGTAGAAGTGCAAAAAGAGAAAATTGCAGACTCGGTTTTATTGAGTCTGTTCATGAGTAGTAATTAAAAGTGAAACACTACTCACGCCCCCTAGCACCGGCTTAAGCAGTATTCAATTTTCAAAACTAATAACATTAAGTCTTGGTATTAGCACGTTTATGTCCTTTTATAACAAACACCTCCAGAGCAGGCGTTAGTCAATGTGATCTCCAAAATTAGGGGTATTCAAAATGTATGCCGAGATATTCTTACAAAACAGTCCAGTATCAGCAAACAAATTCTACTTTTGTGTAGAAATGGTTTAATTCATGTTAGTGCTGATGCCAACAACGGTATCAGTTCGTATTCATAAAGGAAGGCCCTCCACTCAGTTTGACATGGTACGATATGCTGGATCATTTTTATGCAGAACCTTTTCAGTTTAATTTCAGAAATAATTCCACTTTAACGACGTTCGTAAAATGTGCAGATTTGATTAGCTGATACTTGGCTCTCATTTATCCTAAAAGTTCAAAAGAATTACACTATGATCTTGTGGCAATCGAACTAGTAAAAAGGGCAAGCAGGAAAAGCCAAATACAAGAAGCAACCACAACCAAAACATCGATGGAAAATAGGCAACACACGCACACACGCACACGCACACACACTCACGCACGCACGCAAACTAAAAGAAATCACGAAATCAGTAACAAATATCCGTGCATCGACCCTAAACAACCGTTTCTATATGTTCTATCACGTCCCCTCTACTATCGATTGCCCAACCCAATTTAATATGAGTGCCACAGTTCGTATACCGGATAGCATATCTAACAAACGATATTTTCAAAATCACTTTTACACTTACCTTTGTTAATATTAGTCAAAGAGAGTTACTATATCATTATACATTAGAAAATATCAGAAAAATGTATTTTACTGCAACGAAAACACAACAGGAGCTTAACTATCAGTCTTTAACATTTCATTTGAATCTTTATGCGTGATTTGCTCACTTCATGACATTTCATTAACTTATGGTTGATAATATAAAACATTAAAGAAGGTTTTGATTTGATAAACACTGTTTGATGCGAAATATATAATTCCGTTAGGAGTCATCAATCAGATTTCTTTCTGAGCATTTGAGCTATTTCTTTACCCGAGCTAATCGTAGATTCTGATCAGTTTCTGTGCCTATAGCCGTGATCGTTGTCCGAGAGAACTCTGTTGTCAAGATACAAGAGATATATTTCCAAAAGTACAAGTATGAGTCATGCAGGAAACATGACATAACACACAACCACCTGAACAGCACCACAACAAGAAAACACAGCAAAATGTATGTATTTACCAAAACACAAAGTGTATCTATCCAAGTCAGAATCAAGAAATCGAGTATTATAATTATTATACGTCCCTTGTTACAGTATACACTATTATCTGAAGACCATCATTACATGGAAACACTATCCACTCTAGCCATATGAATTATTAAATCTGAAATTAAATCATAATAAGATATAAAATATTCATTGTGTGATATTCTAACTTACTGTCTGTTCCTCTAATTCTAATTAACCCAGATGCACTAATAACAGTGTGAAAATTGATATGTCACGTCCTGAATAGACTCAATAAAAATACTACGGTGTTCTATATAATATCCTTTGAAAGACTGACAATTGTAGTCTGGAAATATGTTTTTAACTTTTGTAGAATAAGTGTGGTATGTTGTCACTGGGGGTTAAACCGGTCCAGGGGCGCTTTATTCAACCCACATTAAAAGACAAACCATTTAAATAAACATATTCCGTCTCCGACTAATCTACAACAACCACGATGGCAAATAAAGTGGTAAATTGCACATGAAATGAAAAACATATATTGAAGTGAAACAAACTGTATCCACCTATAGCTAGTGTACTCAATGATTGGGCTGCAAACAGAGTTCCGGTAGAAAAGTTATAAATGGTATGACAAAAACGAGATGGTTCAAATATCCGACGTCCTCATTTCGTTTCCGGATTTTAGAGGGCGTCTTCATAGAGTAGGAAGCCTTTTCTGTCAGCGTACATGAATAGAGAGTAAATTGATTGCCAAATGTAAAAAAGATTGACAACCGCACATGCAGTGTGTTGAAGTACTGTAGGATCATATTCCTTTTTAATGGTTTTTTAACACATTTGATGAATAAAGTGAAAAAATGGGTATGTTCAATACTTTTACGAAGTTTGTAAGAGTACATGTATCAGCCTTGCAGGATACACCACATACAACACACACAGCTTCCCGAATAGCATCATGGCAAAATTAACATGCAGATCAAAACACAAAGAGACGCACAAAGACACAACAAACAATAGGGGGAGATGGAAGTACCGCATTGGAACGACTAGTAGCAATAGTCACGTGGGTTTAAACCGATTTAGGGGAGCCGAACCTCACACTTATTCCATCCCCACCTTAAAAGACAGTGTAAATAAACGTATCCCCTCTCCGACTAATCTACAACCACCGCGATGGCAAACACAGTAGTAAATTGCATGTTAAACGAACACATATTTAAGTGAAATAAACTGGATCTATCTCTACCTAGTGTACGCAATGACTGAGTAACTGTAGAAAAGTAATAAAATGTACAACAAAAACGAGATCCGACGACCTCCATCTGTTTTCGGATATAAGTGGGCTTCCTCATAGAGTGTAAGCCTTTCCTGTCGGCATACATGAAAAGAGAGCAGCATGATTGCCAATTGTAAAATGGTTGACCACCAGACATGCAGTTAATCGCATCACCAGAACATTCAGAATGTGAAATACCGTGTCACAGGAGCACCTTCAAGATTACACTTATACTTGCCAAGTTTGCAATTTTCTCTTTTCGTATTGCTACCTTTGCTTTCAAAGGATCTATCACTTTCAGAGTATATTACATTCATTACCAGATCAACGACTGTTTCCTTTTCTGATGAAGACTCCGCGAAACTGATAAAAAACCCAGCAAGCGTCTACAGAACAACATAATAATATAATAAAATCAATGGAGAAAGTCAGTGGATGTTGGGAACCCCATTCATAGTATCGCTGTCAGTTTATACTATCGAGCAAGATTAGACGAAATATTTTATTCACCTTTACTCCATTAATACTCCTTTCTATGTTTTTACAAAAAGAGAAAACCAAGATCAGACGGCTTCTCCGCCAGGGTCTGCTCTGTTTGATTATGGTATAATATATGTATCATTCTATAGCTTCTATTTGGGCAAAAATTGCATGGGTTAACCCTTCGCTTGCTGAATTTTAAAATACATTTCTCCTTCTTTACCCATGACCTGTTGTATAATTACATATATCGTCACTGTGTAAACATATTTCGCTGTGCAACCACTGCTGTGGAGTGCACTGGTTGCACAAATAGTGCAGAACCTGATGAGACAGCTCCTGCAGGAGCTGTCTCATCTGGGTCTCCACTATTTACAGGTAGGTATATTAGCGTGAATAGCAAGCGAAGAATTAATATGCCATTTTAAACATGAACCCTTTCGGCGCCAAATTTTCAATTGTCGTCTGCATTCCAAATTTTGCTAATTCATTCGGTACAATAAGGAAATGCGATAATAAATGCAAATTTCAAAGGAATAAAGCACAGATATAGAAAGATTGAGATTGAGACAAGCTTGGACTGCACTATTTGTCGTGGTGCATTTATGCGACATTGGCGGTAAACGGGTAAATCTAATATTTTCATAATGTCACATTTTCTTTTATAAATATTCATTGAGTAAAGGATAAGTCCTTACTCCGCTGCTAAAATAAATTTGGATCTGGTGCAAAAACCGGTTTAACCTCCAGTGACCTTTTTCACTGACCGTTCCAAGGCGGTAGTACAGAAAAACTTTACTGAGTAGCTAGTGTACTCTTAAAGTAAATTTTGTACTTTGGCTACTTTCGAGTCAACATATTTTTGAGAAACTATAAACCGATTGCAAAACAACTTAGATCCCACACAGCCTCTCATCTGACGTTGATGGCGAAATAATGATCAAGCAGTTATCAATTACTAGAAAGGGAATCACCTACACGTGTAAGTGGCTCACATTATCTCTTTCAAAATGCGTTAACGTGGTACGATTATCTAATTAACTTTCTAGCGCCTATCCACCACACCCGTAGATGTACAGTATTATTTTCTTAGCAACTCGGGATTACAACTATCCAATATCTGTCGCGACACTGTGATGTTGGGTACAGGGATTGGTCCTAAGGATGTTATTTAATCATGATTACATTGCATACTCATACTCGATGTTCGGGGTTTTATTCTCTCTAACAATATGTCAGGCATATTGCAAAGTTCAGCTAATTACAGGTGGAGGGACACTTAAAATTCATTTCCGTTCACGGAACAAATTGTATTGATTCATGTACAGAACATACGAGTGGAACAACCGACCTGCGACAAGCCAGCTGAAAGGCTTTCTCACATGAACAATAAATTCCGAATGTCCATACCAGGATTCGGTTTGGACCATAATGGTGAGGGGATGAATGGTCATAACTAATCGACAACGGAGGCCCCGTGTATTCTTGTAAACATTAGAATGTAATGGCCTGGTGGTCATATGTATATAGGAGTTAGTCTATAGATTGTTGGTCTAGGTAAACTGTGGGGTAAACTATGTCTCAGACTAATTTTTGCTGCATTTTTATTGCGCATAGATGAAAATGATGATAGTTTTAATTGTGTGAGATGTCTGTTAAAACAAAAACAAAACAATCTGTTGTGCAACCTGTTGTGGAAATTTAGCCAGATATTTCATTAGCCACGATTGCATTAAAGACGATTTCGGTAGTAAGTTCTGCGCAGCTTTTTGCGCTGAATACTCTCTACAAAGGAAACAACCGGTACAGGTATTCTGGATGAATTTACAAACCTTAAATATATGAACAACTTCGATTACACAAGAAAATTGCTAAAAGATAATTATAAAAAATTAAAATAAAACAGGAAAATCCGGTACGGGAGTATAGTAAACAAATTGGTTGCAATGTGACGTCACTGACGTCAAAAGATGTCTGCATTTTGGCGTAATGTTCATGAAAGAGCACCACCACTAGATGATAAATTGAGTAATTACTCAAAAACGAAGCTTGCACCCCACATATTTCTTTTTGATTTCATGTTCAGGACACTGTAAAGCAAACATGTGAAATTTTGAAGCAAATTCTTCGATAAGTTTCTTAGAAATTTACGAAAATATCACCGATGTCATGCTTTTTGTACTGTCCCATATGTAAAAGGCAGACAGCACGCTTATGTTTATTTCATGGTAATTACTCAAAAATAAAGTCTGTAACCCCCTCTTTTCTTTTTTTGTTTGGAATCGGCATACCTTAAACAACAAAATATTAAAAAATCCAAACAAAAGCTTGGAACGTCTTTAAAAAGATGATAAATGTTCTATCATTGCGATATATGCTTTTGGATATAAGTTGTACCAATAATCTGTATAATTACATGTATAAACACGATTCTTCAATGCAGTAGCGTGTAAGAGCCCCGGAGCAGAAATACCATACGACATTAACCGTGTGTTGACCTGACAATTCAAAAGTAAGTCAAAACAAATGATCATTATGAATTCTGCACCATACAAAAAACACACACACACAAAATACACACACATATACTTTCAAACAAACACAGGAGACAAAGAGAGTATCACCTTGTACGGTCAGTGGCAAAATCACCACTCGGGGTTTAAACCGGTTTACGGATTCCTAACTTCACACTTATATCAGATTCACCCTACTTTAACAAACAGGGTAAATAAAGGTTCTCCACCGGACTTCCCAACAACACAGAAGACGGTCAACATCGGACAGTATATAAACCGTAGCATAACAACAACTGAAAGTCCGTCGTCAGAGCAACTGCAGTGAAGCCGTTAAGAGATCGACAGAGAAAAGACAATACATGAGTCTGATAAGCTCATCCCATCTATGGGTTTAAGAGTATACCATCATATAGTAGTACTACCCTCGGTCTGGTGTCGCGCAAGAAAAGCAGGAAGCGTAGCTACAGACTTTAAAGTCGCCCATAACGAAACAGAGCCAAATACATATGTATATTGTATATTTTGTAATTATTGTTTAAGTGTTTCATATAGTTTTCCCGTACTTTTAAATTATGACGTCATTTAACTGATGAGGTCGCTTGTTTACCTCTAACGTTTATTTTCAAATCATTTCATTTTAGACATCGTTATGCATGTTGTGGAGTTGTCTGGAGGGGGAATTTTATTTACATTTTGACTTTGGTGAAAGTGGGATAAGGACGAGGTTGGGTACCCGTAAACCAGGCTTAAGTCTCCCAGTAGCTTATTTTGGTTACTGGCCGTTCCAAGGCGGCACTCCTACTTTCAGCCTATGGTCAATTTTGTTGTTTAATATGCTTAATGTTTAGTGGTTTTCGTTTTGATATGCGTCCTGTTATGTTTTGTCTTGTGGTTTTACCGTTTCTTGTTTGATGGTGTTTGGTGCGGTGTCAATTCGTGTGTGGCTCTCCCTGTTTGACTATTTTTCCATATTGTATTAAGCCTCCGACTGGGATTGGCCTGTTTTTGAATCGCAGGTCGATAGCTAACGTTATGTAAGCCATCTAGATTTACACATTGAAAATGAGTCACTGAGTAAAAGTACACGCACGCCTTAGAACTAGTGTAGGGGTTTATTGCATAGAGTGTTTACATGTTTGTTTTTACTTAAATTGGTGCAGTAATAAGGATTTAAGATTTTTATCAGTTATATAAGACATATGTATTTGGCATTACGGGTCTGAGTTTCTCTATTTTCACAAGTCAGTTATCAGACGATTTAGGTATACAATTCAGTGATTGGACGTTTTTGAATCTTGTTTACTTCATCCACGTGAAATCCAGGCTTGTTTAGGTATAATTGGACTTGTAGTCAAGGATATTTCGACACACACTGATACAGCTCTGACTGACCAGGAATTCAATGTCCACTATAAACGGCAGATGAGTGAGTTTTTAATATTTATTTTCGATTAATTATTTCCTGTTACTTTGGGGAGAACAGTCTTTTTCTGCTGAGTTCCGCTGTTTACGGCAGTGAGATTTGGTAGAGAAAAGCTTTACTGAGTAGCTAGTGTACTCTTAAAGGTTTTCAGAGAATTTAGCGCAGGCGTGACCAAATACTTGTTTAAATTGCTGTCCATTGTTTTATATTATTGCGGTTAGGATGTGTGCTAAATTTGTTTTCGTTGCAAAGTTTGAGCAGGGAAGACGTTTTATTTGTGTTTATCATTATTGAAAGTCAATCCGTGTATACAGTATGTTTGTATTAAGGTATTCCGCTGCAGGTAAACAATATGACCTGTTACATACTGACCATGTGCTATTTATTGGACAACGGGGCGTCTTTTATGGGTTATCTCCCCACATTCAATTTATGGGTGGCGCTCGCACCAAGTACGTCCCACATCCGGATAACTTCTGATTTTATCGATCGCCATTGCATGTGTTTACTGAATTTATTCATGATAAGATTGATCAACACAATGATTTAAATCATGTAGATGAAATGAAAATTTCCTACATTTTGAACAAACAGAGAATGGGCTAGACATTACACTTTCAGGTCCGGATATTACACTCCCCCTGTCATAATGTAAATGGAAAGAGTCAAGCAGGCAAAGCCACATACAAGACGCAACCACCACCAAAACACCGATAGACAGCATGACACACATACACACGCACGCACGCACGCACGCACGCACGCACGCACGCACGCACGCACGCACGCACGCACGCACGCACGCACGCACGCACGCACGCACGCACGCACACACACACACACACACACACACACACACACACACACACACACACACACACACACACACACACACACACACACACACACACACACACACACACACACACACACACACACACACACACACACACACACACACACACACACACACACACACACACACAACCAAACACCCAAACGCACACTCACATACGAGATGAACACAGAAAACACCAAAAGACACACAAGAACCAGAGACAAACGTTCCACACATGAACAAAATCACAAGCACAAAGACGCAAGGCAAACAAAAGGAAGGGTGACAAAGAGAATTCTGACTTTAATGATATTGTGTATATGCCCTTGATAGTTGTTTGTTCGATATAGTTTTAATTTTAATAGTTTTTCCTTTATGTTCATTTGAGAATCCATACTTACTTTAATTATTACAAGTAAATGTTTGGTCAGTTTGTATGGAAATACAACTTTCTATGACTTTGCATACAGGGTATACCCAGATCAGATTGCTCCTGTACAATGTAGGAGCTTTCTGAACAGGGTCTGTTCTGTTTGCTCATGGAATAAAATAGATCTGATTCTATAGTTCATACTTTCGCAAAACCTTCATGTATTAATCTGCCATTTAAAACAAATATCTAATTAATATTCACGATGCCACCATTTCTTACATGAATATGCATAGAGTAAATGGTTAACACGTTCACAATGTAAAAACAGTTTAATAACTGATTAGAATTCACACTATTTGACCGTACACTGTGCCTTTGCTGTGTTCCGAGTATATTTTTTATTTATATCAGAAATTACCTCAGATATCAAATAAAATATTTAACCCTTACAAAATGTAGGAAACCAGTCTATATGATATGACATCAGCTAATTGTAATGACCGTAACGAGTATTTTATAGAGGTTTTCTCATCAGCGTCTGCAATGTCTTATTTTTGCAAACATCATTCGGTTGCACTACTGTAGGTTAAACTTAAACTCTTTCAGTCAGAAATTTGACAACTTCAATTAAAAACAAGAGATGTTTGTAAAACATGTACACCCCCCAGATTCCCTGACCTGTGATCTAGTGACCTCAACTATAGAGGTCATCTAGTGGTCATGACTAATCACCACAGCAACTTTGAAGATCCTAAGCCAAACCACTGATCATTTATTGATCTGAATTTTTTTTCACAAGTTAAGGTCATGTGACCTTGACCTTTGACCTAGTGACCTCAACACTTATAGGGGTCATCTAGTGGTCACGACCAATTACCACAGCAAGTTTGAAGATCCTGAACCAAACCATTGAGCAGTTATTAATTGGAAACCATTTCATCAGTTAAGGCCATGATGACCTTGACCTTTGACCTAGTGACCTCAAAATCAATAGGGGTCATCTAGTTGTCATGACCAATTACCACAGCAAGTTTGAAGATCCTAAGCCAAATCCTTGAGCAGTTATTGATCAGAAACAATTTCACCAGTTAAGGTCATAGTGACCTTGACCTTTGACATAGTGACCTCAAAAACAATAGGGGTCATCCAGTGGTCATGACCAACTACCGCAGCAAGTTTGAAGATTCTAAGCCAAACCCTTGAGCAGTTATTGCTCGGAAACCATTTAACCAGTTAAGGTCATGGTAACCTTGACATTTGACCTAGTGACCTCAAAACATTAGGGGATCATCTAGTTGTCATGTTCAACCAGCTAAGCAAATTTGAAGATCCTAAGCCAAACCCTTGAGCATTTATTGATCAGAAACCATTTTACCAGTTAAGGTCATGGTGACCTTGACCTTTGACCTAGTGACCTAAAGAACAACAGAGATCATTGTGTTGTCATGACCAACCACCTAAGCAAATTTGAAGATCCTAAGCCAAACCCTTGAGCAGTTATTGTTCAGAAACCATTTTACCAGTTAACGTCATGGTGACCTTGACCTTTGACCTAGTGACCTCTAAAACAATAGGGGTCATTCAGTGGTCATGACCAACTACCACAGCAAGTTTGAAGATTCTAAACTAAATCCTTGAGCAGTTATTGATCTCAAACTATTTAACCAGTTAAGGTCATGGTGACCTTGACCTTTGACCTAGTGACCTAAAAACAATATGGGTCATGTACTTGTCATGACCAACCACCACAGCAAGTTTGAATATTCTATGCCAAGTCGTTTATTAGTTATCGTTCGGAAACCATCGATCTACCAACCGACCGACCGACCGACCGACATGTGCAAAGCAATATACCCCCATTTTTTCAAAAGGGGGGGGGGGGTATAATTAAGCCATCAAGACATTGATTTTCTCTTGTAAATTTCAGTGACTAAATAAAACGGTATGGACCCAGATAAATGAAAAAGTAGTAAAGTCAAGCAGGAAAAGCAACACACAAAACGCCACCATCACCAAAACACAGACAGAAAGCAATTTATATAGCAATTTATACACACACATACAGGAGAAAGTCACATACAAGACGCAATCACCACCAACACATCGATAGACAGCATGTCACACACACACACACACACGCACACAACCAAACACATGCAAACACACGAGAAGAACACAGAAAACGCCAACAAATACACAAGCACCAGAGACAAACATGAACAAAACACAAGCACAAAGACACAAGACAAACAAAAGTAAGGGTGACAAAGAGAGAACCGCCTTGGCACGGTCAGTAGCAAACTCACCACTGGGGGTTTAAATTAAACCGGTTTACGGACGTCCTAACCTCCAACTTATCTCAAATTCACCTTAGCTAAACAAAGAGTGTAAATAAAGGTGCGCCAACCGGACTTCCCCACAACATAAAAGAAGACAGTAATCACAGTACAAAATGTAAAACATAGCATAACAACAGTGAAAGTCCGTTAAATATGTACTTAATGACTTTGCTGAAGACAGAGCAACTGCAGGGAAGCCGTTAAGGGCACGACATAGAAAAGGTAATACATGAGTCTAGTAAGCTCATCCGATTTCTGGGTTCAAGAGTAAACCATCATAGAGTACTACCCTCGGCCTGTCATCGTGCAAGCAAAGAGAGAAGCGTAGCGACCGACTGTAAAGGGATCGATAACCAAACATGCAATTTGTTGCAATATAATAGGGTCATAACCTTTCTTCCTTCAAGTTTTAATGCGTTTAATAAACAAATCGTGAAATATGACCCCGAATTTCCCTAAGCTTATAGATAACATCACGTTTATTTATTAAAATCGGAACAGACGATTAGTATTCTTACTAGTGACAATCTATTATATTACAGCTTCTGATGAGTATCCAAAATGTATTGTTTGTTTCTTCTCCTTGTATGGTTTGTTTTTGTTTGCTGATATCGGTCAATCAAACTTTAATTGCAGAAGTAAATCGAAATATATTAATATAGCTAAAGTTTTTTTTAATTGCGATATATGTCAAGTAGATACCACTGTTCTCAGATTGATTGGATTTCCGGTTTAGCCCATTTCACCTCGAGATTGCAGTAATAAACAAGACCTTAGTAACTAAATTTGGAGTTTACGACACAAAATTGTTGAAAACTTATCTATGACACAGGGGGGCCCATGACACTGCTAGACTGTTACACACAAAAAAAATGAATGTTCATTTGAACGTCCCCTCCCCTCCAAAAAAGTTTATAACTTTTCGATTTTATTAACCCTTTACTCTATGAATATAGATGTAAGAAATAATGTGATCATGAATAGTAATTAAAATATTTTTATAATAATTTAGTAACACAGGAAATTCGGGGCATAGCAGAAAATGTGGAATCATATATATATGATATATATATATGTGATAAGCGAACAGAGCGGATCTTGATTAGACGGTTCATAGAGGAATTTTCTAATCGGGGTTTACTCTGTTTGCAACTGCATTAAAAGGCATAGCATGTGTTAAATGATTTAATAAAGACATTTTAACATTTAAGTTGCAGCTTGAAATGTAGTCACGTATTTCTGTCGGTTTCCTAGGTTAAGGGTAAATTTATCATTTATCTGCATGTTTTTTAAAGAAAAGTGCAAAATAAAACAAAAATAAAACTTGAAAATGCAAATAATATATTTCCAATCCTTCGCTATTCTCGATTTTAAACAACTTGTGTAATCAAAGTGAAAACAATCAATAAGGGATAACAAAAGTGTAACACAGGACCAGAGATATATACATATATATGTCTCGAAAGGGCCTACTCGGTTACAGCGCCACCTGGTTGGACAGGGGCAGATAACAGACAAAAGACGCCCATTTGCTGTAATTGAAATATAGTGGTGTTGGGAAAAAGTGAAATTGGAACATGCATCATATAATAAGGACTTATTAATACACCGACATGACTAAGGAAGATATTTGGAAGGGTCCTTTTAAATTTGCTTTTTTATTTGTGGTATATGGCACCTCTTTTTTACATATTTTCAGGTCAAATTTTAAGTTTTATTTAACTATTAAAATAACATTGGAACATTTATTATATAATAAGGACTTATTAATACACCAACAGTACTAAAGCGGGTATTTGGAATGATACTTATAAAACAAAATCAAAAGAAATCTGTAGAAATGAGTTACATGACACCTCTTTTTGCATATTTTCAGGTAAATGTTAGCATATATCCAGGTAAAAATTAAAGTTTTATTTATACTCTTAAAAACTTTGTTACATATTTATGAACGTCACTATGACCTTTACGTAATAACTCTATTAACAGAATTGCTGCAAATTGTTGAAATATTAGATTTAATTAATTTTTAATATGAAGGTCAAATCGAAAGGAAGTAAACAAACGGCCATTGCTGGAAATACCTTTAAGCAGCCACTAAAAGGATTTACCAAATTAGTGTTTTCAACGAGGTAGTATTGCCTTGGATAGCTACCGTCTTTAACATATTTATTACCCCCCCCCCTTGTGTGACAGGATATTTATTACTTCCCTTGATTGACAGCTGGAAACAGGGTTTTGATTTTAGATAATGTTTTGTTAGGTTAGTAATTCAACGTGCATTTAGTGTTTGTATTACCGTCGCGTGTAGGCAACGGCGTATGTGGAACTTCACTGTGTATCACCATACTGGTGTACACACGCGAAGTAGTACGTGGCTATTGTTGGTATTAGACTCAATTGGCATAATGGCTTAATATGCAGTTATGGATCTTAATATGCAGTTATGGATCTTATATGTATGACATACGGACATGTATGTGACTTGTGAATAGTAGATTTGCTGTATTTATTTATTTGTTAAATTTACTTCTTGTTTGTTGTTGATTGGCGACCTTAGGCGTCACCCTCGATAGCTTGTCGTTACAATATAGTAATTAGAAACAATATGCACTAATTGTTTAGTGATTGATATCTGTATGCACCAAACAAATGACACTAGTACGCACCAATTGTATTGCATTGTGACTGATACACTTGAGCGATCAGTGGGTACAGTTTGTTTCACTTAAATGTTTTCGTTTTACATGCACTTTACCACTGTATTTGCCATCGCGGTTGTTGTAGACTAGTCAGAGAGGGGATACGTTTATTTACACTGTTTGTCTTTTAGGGTGGGGATGGAATAAGTGTGAGGTTGGGCGCCCCTAAACCGGTTGAAACCGGTATAAATCCCTAATGGGATTTGTTACTGACCGTTCCAAGGCTGTACTTCCATATTCCCCATATTGAATGTTTGTTTGACTTTGTGCGTCTCGTTATGTGTTTGATAATTATGTACATTTGCTGTTCGGGCGGCTGTTCGTTCTTATGTGGTGTTTCCTGCTTGAGTTATATTTGTACTTTTATTATTACTAGTATGCACCCAGACCAACGTAAACATCAGCAAAACGTAAACATACATGTACTAAGACAGCCACAGTGACCTAGTACGGTTAACTGTGCATACACATACATACCCCTGCACACCTTTATACATATTGGCGCATTAACGAAGCAAACTTAAATTCACCTCCCGAATTTAAGATGCTATACGTACTAGGTGTATTTATAACTGAAATGTCATCATCGTGTTCCATCTATCTTAGCTAAACGAAGTGTAAGGTTTATGTTTATACTATAAAAAGCAAAGTGAACAGCACTGCAAACGAGTGTAATAAAATTACTTCAGTATGATAAATTTCTATCTGGTGTTTCCAGTCAGGTGGACAAGTTCCTTAACCGAAATACCCGGAGGTGTTATGTATGCGCAATGTACACCGCAAGACCACGATTTATCTCGCGTTAGGCGATGGCCATTCTAACCCAGATAACGGAATTCATGTCACTTCTGGTTAATTTTATTTAACATGGCATTATGGGTAAAGCAGAGTTGGTTGCACAAGTCATTTGACCAATTTTGAATAAAAGAGGTCTATGAAAACCATAACTTGCTTTATGACAGACAAGCGCAATGGGTTGTGTGGGGCGAAACCGGGAATGAACTGCGAGTCCTGGGACAGAGTTCCACAGCCTGTCGTGAACCGGTTGGAACGAGTTCAGTTTGAAATACCGACAGCCATCAAATCATAATTATTTTATAAATAGTCATTGTTTAATAAATTACAACGGCACTTACGTGACCAATTAATGACACAATTAAGTCTTTCTTGTTTCTGCGGCGAGGTTGTCATAAATGGTAAATATGTTACAGTAAAACATCTCTATAACGGCCACTAAATTACATCAGGGAGCGTACCTATGGGAGCGTTCTGTTTAACTTTCACCTTGCTTTAAGCAGCCACCTACCCTAAATACCAACTAATTAAAACAAGTTAGTGGCCGTTATAGAGAGGTTTTACTGTATATGTATTGCTTTAAAAATAGTGTGCATATTCTTGTATCAGATAGCTTCAAGTGGAACGGTTTGATCAAGGGTTGTGCTGTTTGCCTCCCTTCAGAATTTCATTATATAGCATTTTGTACAACAGTGCAGTCACAAAAATATCCCAATCAATCTATCAAGCAACTCTTAGCAAGACACACTTACTACAGTGCAATACAACCTTCTATCTGATACTTTTCCTAAACACTAATCGATCGGAATAAAATTCATACATTGTTAGTCACTACCTTGTAGAGAATGTGGCATGCAAACAATCTACCCTTTACTACTATCTATTAAGCAAGCATTGTCTTCAATATCAATATGCAAAATGTATACAATCTATTGTATACCAAATGCGTTACCCCATTATATTGCAACGCACTGCATGGTTTGTTATTGACCCCTTTACAGCCGGTAGCTATGCTTTCCTCTTGGCTTGCACGATGGCATGCTGAGGGCAGTACTCTATGATGGTACACACTTAAACCCAGAAACGGGATGGGCTTACCAGACCCATGTATTGTCTATTCTCTGTCGTGCCCTTAACGGCTTCCCTGCAGATGCTCTGACTTCAGAAAAGTCATTGAGTACATAATGACGGACTTTCACAGTTGTTGGCATGCTGTGTTATACATATTGTCATGTGTTTACCGTCTCCTATGTTGGGGGAAATCTGGCGGGGATACCTTTATTTACATTATTTGTTAAGCTAGAGTGACTTTGAGATAAGAGTGAGGTTAGGACTTTCCTGAAGCGGTTTAAACCCCAAATGGTGATTTTGCCACTGACCGTTCCAAGGCGGTACTTTTTGTCACCTTTGCGTTTGTGTTGTGCCTTTGTGTTTGTGCTTTTTTGTGTTTGATGTTTTTTGTCTCGTGTGTTTGTATGTGTGAGTTTGGTTTATGGATGTTTTGCTTGCTTTCTGTTGGTGATTGGTGTCGGTTGCGTTTTGCGTGTGTCTTTTCCTGCTTCACTTAACTACTTTTTCAGTTATAATCTGGAGACTAATGTCTTGAGTGATACCTAAAATTAATCTAAGGAACAGTTAGTATATGATACATCATAGTTGAATAAGGCTATGTCACACTGCAAGTAAACTGTCATTTAGTCTAGTTACATATTGCTGATTCAAACCACAATTAGCGTACGTTCGTTTCAAGGCGGTACTCTCTTTGTCACCCTTGCTTTTATGTCTGTTGGGTATCTTTGTGCTTGTGCATTTGTTATTGTCTGGTGTTTTTGTCTCGTGCGTATTTGTGCAAGTGGTTGTGTGTGTGGTTGTGCGTGTGTTGCTTACTTTCTGTCGGTGTTTTGTTGGTGGTTGCGATTTGTGTGTGTCTGTTCTTTCTTTAATTTGTAATGCGAAAAAAGCTTTCTTTACTGACGATTCGTACCTTATGTGGTTGCTATATACCGTCAGGTGATTGGTATTCCTATAGGTATGAATTGTGCATCACTGGCCGCCGATTGTACTGCTACGGGAGATATTTCATGTTGAGTTTGAACCCATAATCATATGATTATCATAATCATAATCATAAGATGTCTTTAAAGCCTTCAATGTTACTCCTCGATGTTAGGATGGTATTTTCAACTTAATGAACAGACTCAATAAAACCGAGTCTGCAATTTTCTCCTTTTGTATTGCAATTTTTGCTTTCAGGGGATCACCTCTCTTCAGAATTTATAATTTTCCCAACAGCAGGTGTTAAGTGATTGTGTGGCGGCCGTAAAACGTCGCCCCGTACTTCATTCTCAGTGTTGTTATACTTTCTGATCCTTCGAGATCATGAATTTCAGTACTTTTTGTTCTGAAAATTGAATACCGCTTAAGCCGGTGCTAGGGGGCGCGAGCAGTGTTGCACTTTCAATTACTGCTCATGAACAGACTCAATAAAACCGAGTCTGCAATTTTCTCCTTTTGTATTGCAATTTTTGCTTTAGGGGGATCACCTCTCTTCAGAATTTAAATAACCCTTTTTGATAGTTTGATTCTTACCATTTACCCCAAAACACTCAAATTGAATAAAGCTAATCATTCCGACGCTTATGCGGCTATTCGAGATCTAGACCTTAACATTGACATTATTGGCAAGTATAAATGTAATCGCTCCTGCGACACGGTATTTCACATCCTGAATTTTATGGTGATGAGATTTACATATACACACTAAATAAGTTAAAAAATTCATTAAAAAGGGATATGATCCTATGGTGCTACAACATACTGCATGTCTGGTTGTCAACCCTTTTACAGTTGGCAATCACGCCGACAAGAAAGGTTTAGTACTCTATGAAGGCGACCTCTTTAATCCGGAAACTGAAGAACACATCGTTCTGGTCGTACCCTTTATTACTTTTCTACAGTTTCTCCGTTTGCAGCTCAATCATTGCGTTAACTAGCGATAGGTGGATACAGTTTGTCTTACTTAAATATGTTTTCGTTTTACATGCACTTTACCACTGTATTTGCCATCGCGGCTGTTGTAGATGGGTCGGAGAGGGGATACGTTTATTTACACCGTTTGTCTTTTAGGGTGGGCGTGGAATAAGGGTGAGGTTGGGTGCCTCCTAAACCGGTTAAAACCCCAGTGACATTTGTCACTGACAATGACTCATACGTGTACTTTTCATATTCATTGATGGTAAAGGCAAAGTGATGTTTAAAAGAGAGAACATTGCCTTTTTGCCTTAAGGGCAGTCTGGTCTGCCATCTTATGTAATGACAACGTACTAATAAAGTACATTCCTACCAGACCTGGGGTTAATTACATGGCAATGTAATTAATTAAATTACAATTATATGCATAAAATGGCAATTACCATTACAATTACAGGGGTTTTAGAATGTAATTAATTAAATTGCATTTACTTTGCAAACTGAAATTAATTACATCTCAATTACTTTGAAAAGGCTGGCAACAACACATGTCTGAGAAAACAATTTTGAGAGAAGTGTGAGGTTAGGACGTCCGTAAACCGGTTTAAACTTACAGTTTTGATTTTGCTACTGATCGTGCCAAGGCGGTACTTTCTTTGTCACCGTTCCATTTGGTTGTCCCCTTGTCCTTGTCCTTTTGTTCATTCGTAGAATGTTTATCTCTATTCATTGTGTTTTTTTTTTGTTTTCCGTGTTCATCTCGCGCGTGTGTGTGTGTGATGCTATCTATCGATCTTTGGTGGTGGTTGCGTCTTGTGTGTGGCTTTGCCTGCTTGCCTTTACTACTTTTTCATTATTAAGTAACACAACTAGTACATGTAAGTATGCATGTACATGACCAGTAACACTTATTTACAGTCATTGAATTCTGTTCAAGTATGTTTATAAACACTGCATACATAACACTATACTGTATATAAAAGAGAAAAACTTCACCAGAAAGCCGTCAACATGCTATACATGGAGGTTATTATACGAGTGACTAGGGCCGCAAAATGACATTGGCCTGCCACCTTGATATTAGCCCGAGGGATTGAAAACGGTTTTAAAAACTCAACAGAGGAAATGGTGCAATCCTGCGGCTAGACTTCACTTTACCGGAACGTGTACTATGCATGTACATAAGTATAATTAAGTTCAAGTTCAAGTTCAAAATAAATCAGAATCGAATCGGGCGAGGATTGTGGTTTGGAAATTGGGGCTAATCATTACGTTTACGAGCTCTTTGACGAACACTTTGACAATATTTGCAGCATCGGAGCAGAATAAGACATTCGCCACGTATCCGGGTTCTGTTGCTATATATTTAGAAAAATTATCTTGGCAGCGGGTATATATCGGTTATTGGCTAGTCGCTTGGTCCGTATGTGCCTGCTCGGACAATACGACCGTTTTGAGTGTAAGAATGTTAGAATGCTACTATTTATTGTAACAAATGTAATAAACAGATGTCTGATCTGGGTCTTCACTGATTCTAAATGTTCATACATAATCTTGAATACTGCAGATCTACCATACCAGTAAATATCAGGACTTTGAAAAAAAACCATATTTGTTAAGAGCTCAGAACAACACATCATTTAACTATATTGAAGCTCTAGATAGTGAAAGTTCAACATGTTCCGCATCTTGTGATTAACCCTTCGCTTGCTGAATTTTAAAATACAGTTTTCCTTCTTTACCCATGACCTGTTGTATAATTACATATATCGTCACTGTGTACAAGTATTTCGCTGTGCAATCACTGCTGTGGAGTGCACTGTTTGCACAATCAACTTGTTAATAGTGCATACCCTGATGAGACAACTCCTGCAGGAGCTGTCTCATCTGGGTCTTCACTATTTACAGGTAGGTATATTGACGTGAATAGCAAGCGAAGGGTTAATATGAAACATTTGTAACAAAGGAGCAGATATAGAATTTAGCATGCATTGTTCGTCAGCCGGCAAAGAGTTATATGAAGGGGGTAATTTATAGTCACTGCTGATGACTGCAGTTTGCTTTCTGTGGTCAGTCAAGTGTCACAGTTCCTATTGATAATAGCATAACTATCACAGGTAGAGGTTAAGGTGTAAGTGTAAACCTATATGGGCTTATCATTCTGGATACTTATAGTATGCCAGACTTTAAATAACTCTTCAAACACAATAGACTTATTTATATTGCACTGATGACACATGAAAACAGTGTATACCAAGATGCTCTGCTATAGGAGCCCTTTCAACAGGGTCAGCACTGCTTGAAACGGCGAAACAGTAGCGGTATGTGTCAGTCTATTAGCGTTAACGGTAAGGCATTCGATGGTGACTCTACGGTAGAAGGATTTGCTACGCACTTGAGGAATATATTCTGCCAAAGCCATAGCGCGGAAGCCCTTAAACTCGAAATGTTATGCCGTGAAGAGTTGCAGCAGTTCTCTGATATTCTTGGAGTGGAAATTTCTATGGAAGAATTAGAAGGTACCTTAAGAAACTTGAAGCGAAGGAAAGCACCTGGTCCCGATGGCATCGTGAACGAATGCATTATCCATGGTGGCCAATCCTTGAGAAACTTAATTCTTATTTTGTTCAATAGGATCCTTCGTGAAGAAATCACTCCTGTCCTATGGAAGGAAAGTATAATAATCCTCTATACAAGGGAAATGGGAAATGTAAGACGGACCCGAAAAGCTACAGACCCATCTCCTTGGTGCCCTGCCTCAGCAAACGTTTTGAAAAAATTGTACTTGCTAGGTATCGTTCATTCATAGGCAAAACTGCATCGAACTTTCCAAGTCCACAGCAACAAGGCTTTCAAGCATCCTTGAGCTGCACCACGGCAAGTTTTAATCTCCACGAATGTATATATCACAACTACGAATTAGGCAGCAATGTGTACTTATGTTTTTGGATACTATGGCCGCATTCGATACGGTATGGCAAGATGCACTGTTTGTTAAACTCGGTGAACTAGGGGTCAAGGGGAAAATGCTACGTATAGCCAAAGAATCGTACTCAGATATGAAATGTAAGGTACGTGTACAGAATCTTATTTCGCAACCTGTGCCGATCCACAGCGGAGTCAGACAAGGGAGTGTCCTTTCATCTTTTTACTATCTAGTCTTCATCGATATGCTCCTAAAAGAACTAGAAGAGTCTAATTATGGAGCCCGCATCTTCAATCTTCCCTGCAGTAGCCCCACACTTGCTGACGATATTGTTCACAGATATACACGAGACTGGGACTTCAAAATCAACTTGTCGAAATCAAATATAGTAGTAACGACCCGCTCACGCTCCCTCAGAGTCCCAAACTTCAAAATCGATAACGAGGTCATTCCAAAAGTCAAATCAGCCACTCGACTAGGCATACCAATCACTGACAACCTGACATTGAATTCAAGAATAGAGTTACTTTGCAAGAAAGGCAGAAATGCGTTCTATGCAGTGTCAGAACTAGGCATGCACCAGACCGCCTTAAACCCCGTTAAAACTGCCAATCTCTACACGAAAGTAATACTGCCCAGCATCTTGTATGGATAGGAATTGTAGAACGGAATTGCTATCTCTGACAAAAACCTGTTAAATCGTACTCAGCATGATATCGTGAAGAAAATTCAAGGCTTCCTAATACGTACGTGACCCGACGTCTGCGAATCTATGGTTGGTTTAATGCGAATAGAAGCTGAAATCGAAATGTTCCTTCACACTGTTCTTAACCTGCCAAGCAGTGCTCTTTCACGCCAAATATTCATGCGCCGGTACACGTATTTTGCTTTGAATCCTCAAATCAAAATGCTTGGTTTTATTCCTGATATTTGTAAATCTTGCAGAAATACAAACTAGAGGGTACTCTTAACGCTTTCATAGCTGATCATAGTTTTCCAAGTGTATGGAACAAGAACTGTGGGCACAACGTTTAGAGTCTGAGTCGGACTTTCAGCTGTACAGAAAGATCAAAACTGATATGAAACCCGCAATCGTGTGGAGGCTAGCAACTTCAAAGTCTGAACGTGATATCGGCACATTGTATCAAAGGCTTGGGTACGAACTCCTGAAATCCCCGGAAATTATACGTGTACATGCTCAGTAAGCAGTTATATCGACACACTTTGGCATGTAATCGGATCGTGCCAAGCTCTAGAGAACGAACGTAACTGCTTTATGTCAAACGTAGAACTATACTGTGGCAACGGGATACGTCGTTCTCTAGAACTTGCAAATGCAGAATATTTTGTCACATATGTTCTAACTGGTTCGTGCTGTAACGGTCAGATAAAACCAATATTCATGAAACTTGCAGCCAACTACGTGTTTGTGTGCGTAGAATTTATTGAGACTATGTAAACCTAGCACAGAGTATACAACTATGCTAGCGTAGAAACGACTGTGTTTCATGTGTTTCAGGAAAGAGACAGTGCACTTATGACGCACATGTATGTACGTGTACATGTGTATAGTACCATTTAAATACTCGATTATTTATAGCATTACTTATCTTGAAATGTATATTAATATGTTTAAATGTTCAATGAAATCTCCTTTTGAATGGAGGAAATAAAGATACTGAACTGAGCCTGTTCATGGGTAGTAATTAAAATGATACACTACTCACGCCCCTAGTACCGGCTTATACAGTATTCAATTATCAACAATTATAACATAAAAATGGCCAGAACATATAACAACATTGAGAATGAAGTACGGTGCGACTTTTTACGGCCGCCACACAATCGCCGCAACATAAGTTCAAAAACACAAAACATTCCGATAAAATGTAGAAATGGATTATCGTAACTCAAAGTTTTGATATGCTATATGCCAGAGTAAATTTAAGAAAAAAACCCAATGTAGACTGAGATGAGGTGCCTTCTGTATGACCTGTCGCATTAGGGTATGTACTGTCAGCAATGCAGACTACATACCGGTAATGTCTGCCCTGTTTGCTATTGAAGAATGAATATTACAATTTTACAAGTTTCATGAGATATGTTTAATTATTCAGCTGGGTATAATTATCGAACCCTCAAACAGATTTATAGATTTATATTATGTTTTTATAGTTATGTACGTTTGCTGTGTTTTCTTGTGTTGCTGTTCGGGCGGCTGTTTGTTCTGTATGTGGTGTTTCCTGCATGACTCATTTTTGTACTTTTATAATTTGCAAAATACAGGATCTCATTTAGTTGAATATACATGTTACATGAATATTAAACGATATAATACAGTGGAACAAGATTGGTTATTTAACCACTTTCTCAATGGCTCAGTGTTTAAAACATTAAATATAATAAAATTACTGAATGGCTATGCTTTATACTTTATATTGTAAACACACTAAAGTAATTGAAAAGTAATTGTCAATTACACCTTAGTTTCACTGTAATTAATTACATTAGAATTACATGTAATCAAACTAGAACACAATTACACATTACACCAATTACATTTAAAACATAAACTAATTACAATTACAATTTTAATTACCACATTCCTTACAGGTATGAAACCACTTACACATTCAGTATTTGTGGGTTTTTTCCAGTAGTCTATGCGTGACAACTTAAAAACAAGAATTTCCATCTTTGTTTGCGCAAAAGGTGGTACTTCCATCTTCCCCCTATTGTTTGTTTGTTATGCATGTGCGTCTCTTCGTGTTTTTTTTTATATACATGTGCATTTGCTGTTTGTCACCTTGGTGCTGTTTGGACGGTTGTGTGTTATATATGCGGTATATACATGTTGTCCTGTGTTCACCGTCGTCTATGTTGTGGGTAAGTCCAGCGGGGATACCTTTATTTACAATATTTGTAAAGCTAGGGTGACTTTGAGAGAAGTGTGAGGTTAGGACGTCCGTAAACCGGTTTAAACCCCCAGTGGTGTTTTTGCTGCTGACCGTGCCAAGGCGGTACTCTCTTTGTCACCCTTCCTTTTGTTTGCCTTGCGTCTTTGTGCTTGTGGTTTGTTCATGTTGTGGAACGTTTATCCCTGTTTCTTGTGTCTTTTGGTGTTTTCTGTGTTCATTTCGTGTGTGTGTGTGTGTGCGTTTGGGTGTGTGGTTGTGTGTGTGTGTGTGTCATGCTGTCTATCGGTGTTTTGGTGGTGGTTGCGTATTGCATGTGGCTTTGCCTGCTTGACTTTACTACTTTTCCATTTATATGTAGTTTTGGTAACCAATACATTGTAGGAAGTTTATGTTGTGTAATTTTAATATCGGTTCCAAGTTGTTCACACTTTTTGACATGATCTGAAACGATGGTCTTTTCGTCAGTAGTTACTGAAATGTATGGCTTGGTATTAATAATTTCCTGCTTCAAGACATCGATATAATGTAATCGTCAAATAATAATCACATTATTCGATGCCTTATCAGCAGGAACAAAAACGTATTTTGAATGGAAATCCTGTATACCCCTTTTAAGATGTCTAAAAGAAATTCTAGGTTTAGGTGGAAGAAGGTGTTTGTTAGAGCTATAAAAAGAAATGCGTTTGTCAATTATATCAAAAATTAGTTTTTTCCAATTAGAAAGAGCATTAGACTCAACATGTTCTCTTCGACACCATTTAATACTAAAAGTTTGTAAAGCCTCCGCAATCTGAACTCGACTAGAGTTAAAATCTATCAAGGATGGTATTCTATATTTGGGACCTTTATTCAAAAGAGATCGTAGACGTTTATCTTTAATTATCTCAAACTTACCAGTAATTAAAACCTTTCTTGTGGGCGTACATGCAACGAGAGTGTCGTGATTGCCAGCTGTAAAATGTTGACAACCAGACATGCTGTATGTTGTAGTACTATAGGATCATATCACTTTTTAACGATTTTTTAACATAATTTAACCCTTCGGACTGTATCAAAACATGGCCAGAAGAGTTCTTGTTTCTTTACTTTATTTTGTTAAATTACATTTCAATTCAACGTCTCCGTCTCCGAGAACCAGTTGAAGTTCTGAAATAAACAATTAAACAAATATTCAAATGGTTGTCCTGACAACAATGGTTGCCTATATATACATATCTTCAAACCTTTGTTATAGTTATGCTTTGTATAACTTATATATCTTACCAGTGGCTCCATTTAAATAGTACATGTACATATAAATATTCTAGTTAACTTTAAAACAATGCTTGACACATTAACAATAATCTAAATAAAACAATAGTACAGTGGCACAATACATTTTCAACTCACCAAGATATCTGGTATCGTGAACCAATTGTTCTCACACTCTCTCTGTCTGTGCTGGTGCTTTGGTGACTCGCCAGGTGCAGGTGATACTGTAACAATTAACTTCATTAGCATGCGGTTTGTAAAGTGAATAAACAAGTTATCATCCATGACAGTCGAAAGTAATTTCAAAGAAAGAATAGGAGTGGCGCGAATAAACCGAAAGTTCGTCTCTCCTAATTTCAGCCGAAATATCGATAAAAACCAATATACCCGTGGAAATAAGTAACCAACGACAACAATAAATACCTTACCTAATGAATCCTTCCTTCCAAAACCTAATTCTAATTTATTTAAAGTGTATAACTCAATAAAATGCGATGCTATTCAGTTGACGACAGCTCAAGAAATACACGTTTTTTATGAGAACCGGAACTATAATAACTAAAACCTGAGCCGAATTACAAAACCCGAAAAGACCGTAAATTAAGCCGAGTCACATTAATAAATGAACAAAGTGAGAAAATGGGTATGTCAAATAGTCTCACGAAGTATGTAAATAACATCAACATAAATTTCAAGATGTGAAATACCGTGTCGCAGGAGCGCCTTGAGATTATATTTGTACTTGTCAATAAGTGAGAGACGTCGATAATAGAAGTTAGAGTTAGTTTATCTATATCTATATCCTTGCTTAAGCAGCTTTTCATATAAAATGAGATTTCGACTGTTAAACTCGTCAACAGATGAACAAATTCTAGCAAAACGAATAAGTTGAGATATATAAACCCTGTAAGATGGGGCACGAGGAACATCTCGGTCAAGATGAGTGAAATTTACAATATTAAAATCAAAACCATCTCTTTTGTCATATATTTTAGAAGAAAGTATTCAATTGTAAATGTTAAGGTCTAGATCACAAACAGCTGCATCAGTGTCGGAAGGGTAAGCTTTATTCAATTTGGGCTCTTTTGGGTAAATCGTAGGAATCAAAGCATCAACGAAAGGGTTATCTAAGTTAAAAATATCATCCAAATATCGAGAAGTTTCATTGAAACCGTAAACTGGTTTAAACCCCAAATGTTGATTTTGCTACTGACCGTTCCAAGGCGGTAATCTCTTTGTCACCCTTACGTTTGTTTGTCTTGTGTCTTTGTACCTGTTCTTGCGTTCATGTTTGGAATGTTTGTCTCTGGTGCTTGTGTGTGTTGGCGATGCTTGCGTCTTGTACGTGGCTTTGCCTGCTTGACGTGACTACCTTGTCAATTTTCTTTTATAACATCTTCTTGTGATGGTGAATTCAAACATAACATGAAATGCCTCTCATAGCTGTAAAAAACAAATCGGCGACCAGTGGGTCACAATTCGTACCCATAGGAATACCAATTACCTGACGGTATAGAGCATTCCCATAACGTACACATGTTATCTAGAAGACATTTAGTCATTCGCAAACTTCTGAGCAAATCCAATTGGGGTAATATTTCATTTGCTCGTCAGTAAAGACAGATTTATCAGCATTACATGCCAGCTTTGTTTTTTTTATCTGGAAAATACTTTCTGGATTAAGTTAGTAAATTTATCTATAATTAAATCATGATGAAGGGCTTGTGTACAAAGTAGAAAAAATAGTATGTGCTTACAGTGGATGCAAGAAACGAGATGAACTTACCAGACTCATATATTACCGTTTCCCTGTCGTGTCCTTCACGGCTTCCTTGCAGTTGCTATGACTTCAGCAAAGTCATTGTGTATGTATTTGACGGACTTTTCACAGTTAACCGTCTTCTATGTTGTGTGGAAGTCCGGCTGGGATACCTTTATATACACTGTTTGTTAAGCTAGGGTGACTTTGAGATAAGTGTGAGTCTAGGACGTCCGTAAACCGGTTAAAACCCCAAGTGGTAATTTTGCCACTGACCGTTCAACGGCGGTATTCACTTTGTCACCCTTGCTTTTATGTTTGTTGGTTGTCTTTGTGCCTTTCGCCGCGTGTGTTCGTGTGTGCGCGAGCGCGCAAGCTTGTGCATGTGTGCGATTATGTGGATGTGTGGCTTTCTGTTGGTGTTTTGGTGTTGGTTGCGTTTTGTGTGAGTCTTGTCCTGCTTGACTGTACTACTTTTTCATTAATACTTTACGAAAGCATCATTTAAACCCTTTTACGGAGGAAGCTGGACTTCATATTTTGCCAGTTCTGTCGTACCAAAATGACTTCTCCACAACTGCTCTGGTCATCGAGTACTTGTTTTCGATTTCAATTTTTGTTCTCTTTATCCAATAAAACGGCTCGTATTAGTATCCACTTTCATTATATTTTCCTCTGCTTTTTAAAATATCGGTGTCGAATTGTTTCGTGTACTTATCCCGTTATTTTAATTATGACAACAATTAGAACATGGCGTCACTTGTTACTGTTTCAGTTTATTTGGAAATTATGTATTCTTGATATGATTACTCATGCTGTGCAGTTGTCTGGAGGCCGATATTATTTTACATTTTGACTTGAGTGTATGTTGGGAAAGTGTGAAGTTGGGTACCTACAGCAATGTCACCCTTACTTTTATGTGTGTCTGGTGTCTTTGTACTATTGCATTTTTTCATGTTTAAAATGTCCATGTGTATTACTTGATTTCTATTGATGTTTAGTGATGGTTGCGTTTTGTGTGTGGCTTTTTCGGCTTAACGTTACTACTTTTTCATTTGAGCCTACGGTAGTCATGTTTGCTATTGACCGTTCCAAGGTGGTACTCTTACTTTCACCATTTAGTCTACTTTGTTATTTTAATGATTAATAGTAATATGTTCTGAAAGTGGGAGATCCTTCGAAAGTAAAAGTAGCAATGCCAAAAAGGAAACCTGAAGACTCGGTTGTATTGAGTCTGTTCATGAGTATGAATCACAAGTGCAACACTTTACCCTAGCACCGGCTTAAGCAGTATTCAATTTTCAGAACTAATAACATCAAAACTAATGATCCCGAAGGATAAGAAACAACACTGAGAATGAATTACCGGCGACTTTTTACGGACGCCACACAAGCACTTAACGCCTGCTGCTGTGACGTAAATATTTTCTGAAAGTGGGAGATCTTTCGAAAGCAAGCAATGTATCCGGGTAGAGATTGTGGTGAATCAGTTGGTACATTTTACTGAGTGGCTTGTTAGCTCAGTCGATAGAGTGTTGGCATAGTAAGCCAGAGGCATTTGGTTCGAGTCCCTGTCGAGTCACAACTCTTTCACCATGTTACATGCAAATATCCCACAGGAAGATACATATGAAGATAATAATAAGAAACTAGTGGAGTGTTTTTCAAGTAAGAATTCTTGACAAATTCTCGTGTAGAGGGTGTGGGTGTAGCAGGGTAGATATTGTGGTGAATCAATTGATAGGCTTTACTGTGTGATTTGGTAGCTCAGTCGGTAGAGTGTTTGCATGGTAAGCCAGAGACCCTGGGTTCGAGTCCCAGCCAAGTCACAACATTTTACCATGTTACAGCTATGTAAAAAGAGAATGTTAATGTTTTATGTTTTGATATGCGTCCCTTTAGGTTTTGTCTTGTGACTCCCTCGTTTCTTGTTTCATAATGTTTGTGTCGTGACCTTTCGTTGGTGGCTTTCCCTGTTTGTTGTTTATTTTCATTTTAGTATTCTATGAAACGCCTTCTAAAGTTTTTATCGCACCCTATGTTTCTTTTCTACAGTTACTCTGTTTGCAGCTGAATAATTGAGTGCACTAGCGACTGGAGGATCCACTTTGTTTCACTTAAATATGTTTCCGTTGGGATAGAATAAGTGTTAGGTTGGGTGCCCCTAAACCGGTTAAACCCCACTGTGACTTTTGTCACTGATTGCTCTAAGGCGGTACTTCCATCTCCCCCCTGTGGTTTTTTGTCTTTGTGCGCCTCTTTATATTTTTGCTAGTTATGTACGTTTGCTGTATTTTCTTGTGTTGCTGTTATTCTGTATGTAGCGTTTCCTACATGACTCATATTTGTACTTTTAACTGTTATTAAGCACTTAATTTGCCAGCGCGGTTATTGTAGATTAGTCGGAGAGGGGTGTGTTTATTTATACCGTCTTTTAGGGTGGGGTGGAATAAATATGAGGCTGTGTGCCATTAATCGTTATACCCCCCATCCCACAGTGACAGTTGTCTCTGACCGTTCCAGGGCGGTACTTCCAAATTCTCCATCTTATTTGTTTGTTGTGCCTTTGTGCGTCTCTTTCTGTACTTTGATATACATTTACTTAACTTCTTGTCATGGTGCTGTTCGGGCGGCTGTGTATCTTGTATGTTATATTTCCTGCATGACTCATGAATATAATTTTGATAGAACTTTTTGGCATTTCTGGTAGGCAGAATAATAGGCAGTATTTGTCATCCACTTTATGTATGTAAACTATCGTACAAGTAACAAGAGTACCGCATACGGTACATAATACGCCCACTTGCAAACTTTCTCTGATTCAACATGCCTTATAAATGTTGACATTTTCTAATCTGTGCTTCAGATCTTGATTTCCATATTAAGGTGATACTATTTTTTAAAAAAATGAAGTGAATATCTTATTAAATAAAAAAGTTACAGCTAATCCTCATTTTTTGCAGATTTTTGTAAAGTGCAACGGCCATAACTCTGTAAAGACAAACTGAATGAACCTCAAAATAAACTCAGCTTCAAATTTTGTTGCTTAAAACATTTGTGTTAAGTTGTTAAGTTTCATTTATATCATTTTAATAGTTTTCCCAGAAAACAACAGACAAACTAAAAGTTTACCGACTAACAAAGCAACGAACACACGAAGTTCAAGGACCATAACTTTAGAATAAAACTAGAGGTTTTTGCCACAAAAACGGATCTCTCCCCTCTAATAAAAACAATATGTAAAGGGAAATCACTAAAAATGTTATGGTCTTGATGAATGATACTTCCCCACATTATGCGTTTTCCACACTACATTTTTCAAGAAGAAAATGATAACAGCTAATAACTCCAAAAATACTGATACCAGATTTATGGCCCTTGTGCATAACACTTACTTTCATCATGCACTTTCCAAAAATAAAATGTCATTCCAATAGCATCAGTTGAACAGGAGTTATTGATCGGCCAAAAAATGTAACAAAGGGCAATAACTCCAAAAGTATTGAAGCCAGAATTATAGCCCTTGTTCATGACACTTTCTCTCATCATGCTCTTTCCATGTATGAAGTTTCAATATGATGGCAAGAGCCATGTAGGAGTTATCGTCCGGACAAGAAAGAATTAAACAAATGTACAAGGGGCAATAACTCTAAATTTATTGAAGCTTGAGTTAAGGATCTTATGCATGACACTTTCTTTTATCATGATCGTTCCATGTATGAAGTTTCACTCCAATGGCATGTGTCACATAGGAGTAATCATCCGGACAAAAAATTGTGATTTTTTTTAAAAAGGGCAATAACTCCAATATTAGTGAAGCCAGAGTTATGGACCTTGTGCATGACACTTCCTCTCATTATGATCTTTCCATATATGAAGTTTCAATCCAATGGCATGGGCCATATAGAAGTTATCGTCCGGACAAAAAAGTGTGATTTTTTTTACAAAGGGCAATAACTCCTAAATTAGTGAAACCAGAGTTATGTACCTTCTGCATGACACTTCCTCTCATTATGCTCTTTCCATATATGAAGTTTCAATCAACTGGCATCAGGCATATTGAAGTTATTGTCCGGACAAAAAATTATGAATTTTTTTTACAAAGGGCAATAACTCCAATATTAGTGAAGCCAGAGTTATGGACCTTGTGCATGACACTTCCTCTCGTCATGATCTTTCCATATATGAAGTTTCAATCCAATGGCATGAGCCATATAGGAGTTATCGTCCGGACAAAAAAGTGTGATTTTTTTCTACAAAGGGCAATAACTCCTATATTAATGAAGCCAGAGTTATGGACCTTGTGCATGACACTTCCTCTCATTATGCTCTTTTTATATATGAAGTTTCAATAAACTGGCATCAGGCATGTTGAAGTTATCGTCCGGACAAAAAGTGTGACGGACAGACGGACAGACAGACAGACAGACAGACAGACAGACAACTCTCACGAAAACAATATGTCTCCCCCATATAAATATGGGGGGAGACATAATGACATATCAAAACCCCCGCAATATATGTGAAAATTCACATAAGGTTAAAAATGAAGTAAATATCATTTCAAATGAAAAAGTTATGGCCATCCTCATATTTGCATAGATTTGCATTATTTTTTTAAGTGCAAGGGCCATAACTCCGAAACGTTTTATCAAATGATCCTCATACTCGACTTAGCTTTAAGTCTTTATGCATTAAACATTTGTGTGAAGTTTCATTAATATCTGTCAAACAGTTTTGCCAGAAAACAGCGGACAAACTATTTGCATATATTTGCATTTTTTTTAAGTAAAAGGGCAATAACTCCGAAACGAAAAATCAAATAAACCTCAAATCGACTCAGCATCAGATCTTGATGCATTAAACATTTTTGTGAAGTTTCATTAATATCTCTCAAATAGTTTTCCCAGAAAACAGCGGACAAACTATTTGCATATTTTTTAAGGACAAGGACCATAACTCTGAAACGAAAAATCAAATGATCCTCAGAATCAATTCAATTTCAGATCTTGATGCATTAAACATTTGTGTGAAGTTTCATTAATATCTCTCAAATAGTTTTCCCAGAAAACAGCGGACAAACTATTTGCATTATTTTTTAAGTAAAAGGGCCATAACTCCGAAACGACAAATGAAATGAACCTCAGAATCAACTCAGCTTCAGATCTTGATGCTGATGCATTAAACATTTGTGTGAAGTTTCATTAATATCTCTCAAATAGTTTTCCCAGAAAACAGCGGACAAACTATTTGCATATTTTTTAAGGACAAGGGCCATAACTCTGAAATAAAAAATCAAATGAACCTCAGAATCAACTAAGCTTCAGATCTTGATGCATTAAACATTTGTGTGAAGATTCATTAATATCTGTCAAATAGTTTTCCCAGAAAACAGCGGACAAACTATTTGCATGTATTTGCATTATTCTTTAAGTAAAAGGGCCATAACTCCGAAACGACAAATGAAATGAACCTCAGAATCGACTCAGCTTCAGACCTTGATGCATTTAACATTTGTGCGAAGTTTCATTAATATCTCTCCAATAGTTCTCCCAGAAAACAGCAGACAAACTATTTGCATATTTTTTTATGGACAAGGGCCATAACTCCGAAACGACAAATCAAATGAACCTCAGAATCAACTAAGCTTCAAGTTTTGATGCATTAAACATTTGTGTGAAGTTTCATTAATATCTGTCAAATAGTTTTGCCAGAAAACAGCGGACAAACTATTTGCATGTATTTGCATTATTTTTTAAGTAAAAGGGCCATAACTCCGAAGCGACAAATGAAATGGACCTCAGAATCGACTCAGCTTCAGACCATGATGCATTAAACATTTGTGTGAAGTGTCATTAATATCTCTCAAATAGTTTTCCCAGAAAACAGCGGACAAACTATTTGCATATTTTTTATGGACAAGGGCCATAACTCCGAAACGTCAAATCAAATGAACCTCAGAATCAATTCAGCTTCAGATCTTGATGAATTAAACATTTGTGTGAAGTTTCATTAATATCTCTCAAATAGTTTTCCCAGAAAACAGCGGACAAACTATTTGCATGTATTTGCATTATTTTTTAAGTAAAAGGGCCATAACTCCGAAACGACAAATGAAATGAACCTCAGAATCGACTCAGCTTCAGATCTTGATGCATTAAACATTTGTATAAAGTTTCATTAATATCTCTCAAATAGTTTTCCCAGAAAACAGTGGACAAACTATTTGCATATTTTTTAAGGACAAGGGCCATAACTCTGAAATGAAAAATCAAATGAACCTCAGAATCATCTCAGCTTCAGATCTTGATGCATTTAACATTTGTGTGAAGTTTCATTAATATCTGTCAAATAGTTTTCCCAGAAAACAGCGGACAAACAAAATGTTGACGGACGAACGAACGAACGAACGAACGGACGGACGGACGGACAGGGCCACGACAATATACGACCACCTTTATTAGGTGGGCGTATAAAAAAGCTTGAGATATTTTTTCTGGCGATTTCAACCTTAGGATTAGTTCATTAGGTTTCCCTCGTCTAATGAATTTGATTGAAATGTCGTTCTTTTTAAACTTTAGCCAGCAATATAATGTATCTAATAACTATAATATTCGTTTAGAATTTATTGATCTTTCAACATTCGTCCGTGAATTTATACAGTTGAAAGAACAAAACAAATCAAACAAAACATACAATAACAAACGAAACAGGCAAATGTATACAGATTCCCAAAAGTCTATAATTTCAGATTTACATTTAGCTTTCACTTCTTATCATATTATACAAAATTGATGAATTTTGAGCTATAGTTCTAACCATGTTCGAGCTTTTATAAATATTTGTTCTGTTTTCCTATAAGTATCAGTTGTTCTTTTCATTTCTGTTGAAAAACGTGACGAGAGTCCTCTCATCTGGATCAAAACCGTGTGCATAGGTCTTCGCAAGTTCGATCGATATATAGTAGCTATAAGAGTTTTGCATTCAACTCTCGATTCAAATTATGCTTTCAAGATATGATTCTATGACGTGAAACTAATATATAACTATAACCAAACATAGTCAACTATAGACTCTCAAACAGTTTAAACTTAAGCATGCATTTGGATATGTATCAGAAGATGAAGAGAGTAAAATGTTAACAAAATGCTCTTAACAGACATATCGAAACCAATGATACACGATTCGTTCATAAGCGCTTTCTTGTAATGGTCAATACACATTATATATGTTCCGTTACCGAGGTGTAATGAAAACGGGTTAATCTTGGTATGAAAACAAGAGTCGTTGCATTGTTTTGACATGGTTGTTTTGTTAAATATCAGACTTGGACAATGCACAACTGTCGGGGCATATACAATGTTTGCAGAGCATGTTGAACCGAGGGGCATTAGACTATCCTCCATTTCTTTTACTGAAGTATAATCAACGTAATCGATACCGTAAGACAATGTTACGTTAAATTCCAAATTTTCCAAATAGACAACGACTGGTAAAGTTTTATAAATAAGAAACATGTTTTCCAGTAGTGCAATGTGATCGCATTTTTTTCCAGAGACTATTTCCACTTCAAAGTAAATTGTATCGTCCTGCAATTGTATAATACGCATAGTACAAACATCGCATTTTATGCGTCTCTTCCTTGTAATCGTTTGTGTAAAGAATTCTAAGTCTGTAAGAAGTATGCCGTAATCAGTTGGTTGTAGATCAGCTTTTGAATCTATAATCAATTCGAGCCGAAGCAAAACAGCGTATCCTGCAATCTGCTCCATTGCTGGCTGACATATTCCTTGATCTGGAATGCTTGCCGGTGGACATATAAGGGATGTGCATCTGTCCTGGAACAAATAAGATGTTTAATTTAATTTAATGTTTCATTTCTGAGGTGATAGGGGACTTAAATCCAAAACTCTGATAGTATATATGCTAAACGCGGTTACTTTGAGAAATGGAACTCTATCACCTTTCTTGTGAGGAGATATGTTTCCTGGTGAAATGTTTTGCCATTGATTGTTAGAACAAAGCAAACAGTGCAGGTCTCGGTCAGGGAGCTCCTTCATGTGCCCCAAGATCTGGGTCTATATTGTTCGCCTAAGTCCCCCGTAAGGGATAATAATATTTATTGTTTTAGAATGATCTCCATCACAAATGCTGGGTATTCGGTCTTGAAACCAAACAACAATTTTGAAATTCATTATTTCCCTTATGTTAGATGTTGTCCATGTTTTTGTAAAAAAATCTATCTACACAAAACTAATACTTACAAATCATTTCCGTCAGTTTAAATATATATTTTCAGGTAAATATTAATGGGATCTGAATATTGCTTAGAAATCCGCCGACATTTTTGAGGCGTTAAACGTCGCCACACGGAAATAATTGGACATATTCAGCCAATCTCTAATACCGAAACTACAAATATACTTTGGACTTTCACAAAAATAGCTGACTCGGGTAAGTAGAAAGTATAAATACATGACAACCGAAATTAAGAAATTACATGTATATCGAATACGTTCGGTACACATAATTGATGATATGACAGATATGGGTGAATGGCGGAGTTGTTTTCGATGGTTTCCTAGCTAGTGCAAACATATCTTTATTTTCGATACAAACAACTATTTCTTTACAATATGCTTTGGTACTAAGTTGGTTTCAAATGATACAGACTCCGTCTATAAAGTGATTTTGCCACACAAAAATTGACGTTATTTGCACGAAGTAGTACGGAGTAGTCTAGAAGTTGGAGATCCTTCGAAAGCAAAAGTAGCAATTGCAGACTCGGTTTTATTGAGTCTATTCATGAGTTTTGCTGTAACTGTATAATCAGATTCATACCATCTCACTGGCAGAGTAACACGAATCAGCCATCTGATCAGGATATGCTAACAAATGTGTCTCTATTAGGTGTAAGATTAACCCATTTACTCCCAGTGGATTCTCCCATGTTTATATATTGGATTAGTCCACGATTTATCTACGGGGTGCCTGGTCTAAATTTTCAATGTCTTTTGTTTTATATTTATATCTTTTGCATACGTCCCATATATTGGATCGTGGGAGCAAATGGGTTAATATAACGATTTTAGAAACAATTATTATTATTATTATATTACTATTATTATACCACATTTATATATACCAGTGCTCTTTTCACACGGGATATGTGCGTTCAAAAGCGCTTCACATGGAAGAAATCACTAACCAGAACGAGCCGCATGATTATCTATCCAGGCAATGAAATATATACAATAGATAAACAATATAATTATATGAAATCACTTGCCAGAAGGAACAAAATGGTTGACCATCCGGTCAATGAAAGATATGCAAAATATACAATAAATATGAAATCACTAACCGGAAGGAACCGCATGATTGTACAATAAAATTAGACTGGTAAATTTGTGTTTAAACCCTTTGAGCCTTTGAATGACGCATGCAAATAAACAATTTTACTATATTCCTTTCCTCTTTAATTAGGAGAAGGAAATGGGTGAATGAAATAATCCGGTTCACCGATTCCCCGATCAGCCTAAACGGTGAACCCAGGTTAACTTAAATGGAATCCCTGGCGCCAGTCATGGCCGGGTCGCAATGCCAACAAGATGCCCGATATACTACTATTTTGGATACTCTGTTATATAACAGAACCCCATTGGCATTGGATATGGCAACCCGCGGAGACCACACCCGCACGGACATAGCAAGGGGCTTCCTATGAGAAAACAATTAATAAGCCCAACCCAAATACCACTCGAACCATTATATACACTAAATAGAGAAAGCACAATTACGGAATAGTGCATACAGTAACCCAAGTGAATGAACACCCTACAGTGACCATAGGAATTCAGTGCAAACAATGACAATATCTGAAAACGATAACGCCTCATCACAATCCAAAGTTGGTCGGAAATACCACTCACAGACAGTGAATTGGGATCAAGGTCCCACTCTAACATGAACACATGTTCCTCTCAATAGTCGAGCATAGGGAATGGAATTCTTCCTGTTTTGAACTGTTATATGTTAATCTCAAGAATTACAAGCCCCAAACCTGGATTGGATTGAATCAAGTACATTTATCACAAAATAATCAGCAATACAGTCCAGTCATCACAATCACAACCAGAAAATTGGGATCAAGGTCCCACTCTAACATGAACATATGTTCCTCTCAATAGTCGAGCACATGGAATGAAATTCTCCCTGTCACGAAATTCTCCCTGCCCCAACCCTGGATTGGATTTAATCAAGTACATTTATCACAAAAATAATCAGCAATACAGTACCGTCACCTGCGACTGATACTGAAGACGTGGCCTAGATATACAGTAGATACGAAAACACTAACCGAGAGGAACCGTATGATTGTCTACCTGGTCAATGAGAGATAATGCAACATGTCGTTTCCTAAACTGTCCTAGTAATAAATGTTGAAAAAATGCATTTTCAGATACCTTTTGAAACATGCCAGTGATCCTGACTCTCTTATGCCTGACGGTAGAGCATTCCAAAGTTTTGGAGCTGCATGCATGAAACTTCTCTCACCGTATTTTACCATACGACTTTTTGGCACAACCAACGACAATGATCTTTTTGATGACCTTAACTCTCTGCACGGCCTGTACACGTCAAGCATGTCGACAATGTACTTGGGAGATTCATTGTGCATGGCTTTATTTTGAATTTTGAATTCAATCCGATGTTGAATCGGAAACCAGTGAAGTTCCTTCAAAGCCGGCGTAATATGATTATATTGGGGAGTTCTGGTTATGATGCGGGCTGCTGTGTTTTGCACTCTTTGAAATTTTCGCATTGAGTTGTTTTAAAGTCCATGCAGCAGTGAATTGCAGTAGTCTATATTTGATGTAACAAGAAAGTTTACCAAAGTCTTGGTAGCATCAGGTGAGATGTACTTTCTTATATGACCTATTTGTCGGAGCTGTGCATCACTAGACCTACACACGGAATTGACATGTGATGTCATCCATTTGTGAATCAAGCCATGCACCGAGATTCGTTATACACAAAGATGGTCTGAATTTATAGAGTCCTACTTTAACCTGAGAGGGCACATTAACCTCTGCAGGTACTTTTATGTTTTTGTATGAAACATAATGACCTCAGTTTGGCAGTATTGAGCTTCAGCATGTTCTGATGCATCCAAGAGACAACTTCTTTGAGACAGTCTTCAACTCGCGATAAAGCGTCTTGTTGACAGGAAATGCTCTTTGGCTTAAAGGACAGGTATAACTGTGAGTCATCGGCATAGAAATGGTGATTAAGCCCATGGTTTCTGCAGATTGAGCCGACAGGTTTTGTATACATGATGTAGTGTTTTGGTCCTAGGACGGAACCCTGTGGCACGCTATATTCCATTTTAACTGGGGTGCAGTCAGTAGAACAGTCTCTGTTGAATTATGCTTTCGGTATGCCGATTTATGGTGCTCATGTAGTCCGTTTGAGGTCAAGTGAGACTCGATGCGTTTGTCGACCACATTTTCGAAGACTTTGGAGACAAATGGCAAATTCGATAGAGGCCTATGATTCTTAAGTTCACTTGAATCAAGATTCGGTTTCTTCAAAAGAGGTCTGCCATGTGAATCTTGAAGCGTGTTTGAGCGTAGGCAGTGTCTAAAGAGGAGTTTACATTTTTTTGTCAGAGTCGGTAGAAGTTCATCAAGGCATGAATTTAAAAGCCATGTATGTATAGGATCCAGTTCACAGGACTTGCAAGGGGATGCCTTAATGATCTGTTCTTCTTCGTCTTCTGTAGCTGTAACAAAACTATCAAAAGCGTTCGTTGCATGCTGCATTTCAATGAAAACGGATGCACTCGATACAGTGCCTGACCTTTTCTTTAATTACTGACAAAACGTTCGATTGATTTGAAGGATCATCAGTAACGAGTTAGCAATATAAATGAACTGATCTACTGTCAAAAAGAAGTTGGTTCGATCTCCATTCTAAAGTTGTAGAGACCTTCGTGACGGAATAGTAAAAACTGATACGTGACCACTATCTAGCCCATCATCTCAATGGGCTAGACTGCCGAATGAATGCCTGCTGTTGTAGTGCTTCTTTTAGGCGGTTGTGTGTTTTGTATGCGGTGTTTCCTCAAAGACTCTTACAGGTACTTTATGTGAAGAAGTTGTACAGCTGTAATTGGTTGTTGTAGATTTGGCGGAGAGGCGATAAGTTTATTTACCCTGTTTGTCTTTTAGGGGATTGAATAAGTGTGATATCTTTGTGATGCATGTACATCTACAAGTTTTCGTCTTGGTGCTGTTCGGGCGGGTGTGTGTTTTCTATGTGGTGTTTCCTGCATGACTCATACATGTACTTTTAATAATGAAAGTGGCAGATAAGCTTACATGTTTAGAATGTTTACACCCAGGGAAATATTTGTACTGGCAGCTAACTCTCGAGACACAGTTCTATTTGCGAACTGTGATCTATTTCTAAATGGACAGACAGAAAATTGATGTCACTTTTAATTTAAGAAATAGTAGTCAATGGAAAAGTAGTAAAGTCAAGCAGGCAAAGCCACATGCAAGACGCAACCACCAACAAAAATCAACACAAAGACGCAACCATTACACGCACGCACGCACACATACACACAGACCACAGACACACAGACAGACAGACAGACACACACACACAAGGCCTTCGACAGTACCATTTACCAGGGCATGCTCTTTATTTGACACAGTGCCGTTTGACCAGGGCCTTCTTTTTATCCTTTAGCTTACTATCGACGGATATATCCGCCCCGACTATAACGCGCTACACAATTGCGGGCTGCTTAATCCGCCTACGTAAATGTTTCTCTGTACACTCTGGGCCGTTTGATCCGCCAAAACAGTCGGGCCTTATCTTTATGAATGAAATACAAGCAAGTGTTTTATCGCCAACCCATAGTCGTGCAGCTGCCGAAACAAATGTTATTTCTACTTCCGAAACAGCGAAAAAATCCAAAATGAATTTTATCGATCTTTCTCTGAAAAAATGAATGAAAGCTTCGCTGACAACAGCAGTGAGGAGGGAGCCATGATAACTGGAAGTTGTTGTCTTCCAAAAACAGACCAAATAATGATAAAATACACCACGAAGTAGCACTTTGTAAGGAAATATTTCAGGATCGTGCATCTTTGGGGTTGTTTACGATACTTCATGCCAGATATTTTGGTTTTGATACGTGGTACATTTCGTTTCCATTGGTAGCCATGACCTGATTAATGAAACATAGTCATTTCACGTTCTACAAGCCTAAATATTTATTTGTATGTTCCAAAGATAAGTAAATAACCCACGGAAGAAGGAATTACTGTATGCTTATCAAAAAAAATATTTTCTCAAAATAACAATGAGGATTGAAAATACAACTGAAAGTTTCAAAAATGCTTATGGACACTTTATTATACCCCACGTTTGAAAAAAATGGGGGTATATTGCTTTGCACATGTCGGTCGGTCTGTTGGTATGTCAGTCGGTCGGTAGATCGATGGTTTCCGAATGATAACTAAGAAACGACTTGGCATAGAATCTACAAACTTGCGGTGGTTGGTCATGACAACTAGATGATCCCTATTGTTTTTGAGGTCACTAGGTCCGAGGTCAAGGTCACAATGACTTTAACTGGTGAAATAGTTTCCGATCAATAGCTGCTCAAGAGTTTGGCTTGGGATCTTCAAACTTGCTATGGTGGTTGGTCATTATCACTAGATGACCCCTATTGTTTTTGAGGTCACTAGGTTATAGGTCAAAGTCACCATGACCGTAACTGGTAAAATGGTTTCTGGTCAATAACTGCTCAAGGGTTTGACTTAGAATCTTCAAACTTGCTGTGGTGGTTGAGTCATGTTGTTTTTGATGTCACTAGGTCAAAGGTCAAGGTCACAATGACCTTAACTGGTGAAATGGTTTCCGATCAATAACTGCTTCAAACTTGCTGCCGTGGTTGGTCATGACAACTAGATGACTCCTATTGATTTTGAGGTCACTAGGTCAAAGATCAAGGTCACCACGACCTTAACTGATGAAATGGTTCAAATCAATAACTGCTCAAGGGTTTGGCTTAGGAGCTTCAAACTTGCTGCGTTGGTTGGTCATGACAACTAGATGACTCCTATTGTTTTTGAGGTCACTAGGTCGAAGATCAAGGTCACCATGACCTTAACTAATGAAATGGATTCCGATAAATAACTGCTCAATGGTTTGGTTCGGGATCTTCAAACTTGCTGTGGTGGTTGGTCGTGACCACTAGATGACCCCTGTAGTTGTTGAGATCAATGGGTCTAAGGTCAAGGTCACCATGACCTTAACGTGTGAAATTTTTTCCGATCAATACATGGTCAGTGGTTTGGCTTAGGATCTTCAAAGTTGCTGTGGTGATTAGTCATGACCACTAGAGTACCTCTATAGTTGAGGTCACTAGATCAAATGTCAGATGGTCTGGGGGTATACATGTTTTACAAACATCTCTTGTTCATCACATATTTAGATAATTTTATAAAATTCCAAAATTGTTTTTAGCAAAAATGAAGTAAAAATCCATCAGATTTATACTTTTTTTATTTACTTTTTCATATCCATTGAAATATTTGGAATAGTTTTGATAATTATATAGAAATAATAAAGCTACAACAAATCAAGTAAACCTGTGGTATAAACATATTGCATAATGCATGTAGAAAATTACCCCAGTTAACAGCATAGCGTCATGACGTTACATTGATAGTATATAATAGTAGTACACACTAGAGGGGTGGCAGCAAGCTAACGCATTCACACATGACCGTCTGATCAGGGCCTATTTGACACAGGGTTGTCTGATAAGGACATGCTCTTTTTTGACATAGGGCCGTTTGTTCAAGGTTGTATATTTGACACATAACCGTTTGAATAGGGCTTGTTTTATTTGACATAGGACTATGTGCTCAGAACCTGTTCTTTATTTGACAGAGGATAGTCTGATGGCATGCTATTGGTGAATGTAATGATAAAGTTCTGATTCTAGAGTTACTAGCATAGCCAAAACTCCTCTTTCCTAAAGATAAAAAAGAAAACAAAACGCAGGAAACAAGTCTGCATGGTGCAATCGTTAACTGGATAATTATAATATGGAAAATGTTGAATATATCAAGCCGTGCCTAAATTCACTTTCATATCGCTTATCTCCTGGTGAAAATTAGGTTTACATCAAAAGTGCTTATTAAACAAAATTATACGAGTAAGAACTAATTTACTGATACATGAGAAGGAATGATATTTTATAACATAACTCATCTGCTGAGAGTTATGAATCAGCATATACTGTTCTATATATTTAGAAAAAATCACTTATCCCATTGCGCCCAGTTGATTCTTCCATGTTTGTATATTGGATTAGTCCATTTTTATCTAAGGGGTGTCTAACCTAAATTTTCAATTTCGTGTCGTTTTATATTAATATTCCTATAAGCAAACAGTGTAGACTCTGATCAGACGCCGCAGTTTGCGGCGTCTTATAAGAGTCTACGCTTTTTGCCTACGTCCCATATGCGGGAGCAAAGTTCTCGTCTGGTCGACATTAGCAGACTGTCACGAACCAGATAAGACATCAAGTGACTCAATTTCTGCTTCGGATTCCAAATATGTTTGGCAGTCAGTCGTGGCTTCTCAAGCATGTTTGAAAATTAAAGACCAACACAATATATAACATGTGGTTATATACTTACCAGAACAGTGTCCAGTATTTCTCCGGCTAAACATGTATTCTGGACTGGTAGAGAAATGTCGCTGGTTTTCTTTGATGGGATTATCAATGCATGGAATGAATCACGGATACTCCTTGTAACGAGTTTGTTAACCTCATTTAGTATTGTACACTGCTTGTGAGCAAGAATTCCTTTTTGAAAATTGCACATGTAGCAATAGACGTTCGAGAATGTGTTTGGCTGATCATCAACTGAAAAATAACTGTGGTATGACAGGCAATTTATTTCTAAGTCTCTATCATAATAATCCCAAAGGCCTGTTACATTACATCTTCCAATACTGCCGGTATTACAGAATGACAATAGTGCAACATGAGCAGACGGTGGTGTCGTTTTGAAATAGCTTGTCCTCAGCAAAATATCATCCCTTTCCTCAAACGATGAAAATACCAAATTATTTTCCATACCGTAAAGATAAAGGTTCCAGTGCACGAAGTCATATTCGCCGTTGCATCTGGCACAATGTTCATTGAGATAGGTCAGCCCGGATAGACGTCCGGTCACAAATACTAGATCGATAGCCCCTTCTGCCAATTTACATCTTGATAGTTTCTCTTCATTACCAACCACTGTCTCATATTCTACTGGACACTCGTCAATCACACGGTAAGACAGACTTCCGATAAATTTCGCGCTCCTTTTAAGATACCTTTCATAGATGTGTCTCATTGGTCTGCACGGGAAACGCGGTGCCTGCTCCAATATATTGTTATGACCCGGACAACATATACCTGTTAGTATGCAAGCATCTGAACATGAACACGGTGAACAGCATTCAAGGGAAATATTGTTTCGAGTTGTACGATCAGAATTGTCTTTGCAAACATTTTGGAAAGGACACTGTTCGTCGAATTCCGGGAGTGAGGAAGAAAACGTCAGTCTCAAAAGTAAACTCAATATGGCTAGTAATAACATCATGACTCTCCTATAAAGTAAAACAAAAAAACACTTGGTCAACAGTACTGTAATTCTCCCAAAATCACCGTTCAAAAGAAGTACTATTCTGGATTTATATTCTGCTATTCCCTTCGTATTAATCAATCAATACTAAAGTATGCTTTTAAACTAAAGTTTGCTGTTATTCAGTAAGTTTCAAACTTTTAAGCCACTCGGATTCCGACCCCGAAAGCCATTGTGATCCGCTAAATGCAAGAAAACTATAAGCAGTTTACATCTTTAAAGCATTTGATACGTTTGAAGCTTACTCCAAGTACAAAAATGAGTCATGCAGGAAACACCACATACAGAACAAACACTCGCCCGAACAGCAACACAAGGAAACAGCAAATGTACATAACTAGAAAAAACAACAAGAGACGCACAAAGACAAAACAAACATACAATAGGAGGAAGATGGAAGTACCGCCTTGGAATGGTCAGTGACAAAAGTCACTGGGGGGTTAAACCGGTTTATGGGCGCACAACCTCACTCTTATTCCATCCCCACCCTAAAAGACAAACAGTGTAAATAAATGTATCCCCTCTCCGACTAATCTACAACAACCGCGACGGCTAATACAATGGTAAAGTGCATGTATAACGAAAAAACATTTAATTGAACATACTGTATCCACCTATCGCTAGTGTACTCAATGATTGAGCTGCAAACAGAGTAACTGTAGAAAAGTAATAAAAGGTACGACAAAAATGAAATAGTACAGATATCCGACGTTCTCCTTCCATTTCTGATTTTAAGAGGTCGCCTTCATAGAGTACTAAACCTTTCTTGTCGGCGTACATGCAAAGAGGCCAGCGTGATTGCCAACTGTAAAAGGGTTCACAACCAAACATGCAGTATGTTGTAGTACTACAGGATCATATCCCTTTTAATGAATTGTTTAACACATTTGACACAGACGAAATGTATCCAGAAAACCATTGTCGATTTATGTTTATCGCCTACATGTTCTTAAACATGCTTATTTTTTTATAAATTAACCATTATCCTGCCCAAAACAAGACCCCGAGTGAAAGGTTGAGTACAAAACTGAGAAGTTTTATAAAGGTTTCGTTTAGAGATTATACTAGTAATACTTTTGTATTCATAAACATATTTACATGTAGTAAAATATTATATCTATTTTATCGCAAAACCGATAATTAAGTCAATTTGTTCCATGCATATCTCTCTTAAATGTCCGATACCCCTGACGTCACTGTTGAACATGACCTTGTGTTAACCACACGATCAACGATCGATACACCAATGCAAAAGTTAGGATGGATGCTGAATACAAAAGCGAATGAGAAGAAATATGTGTGTGTCAAGTTGTTACGAATCTACTGCAGCTTTACTCGCTCGAGCAAGGTTTAACGATGTCGTACTTCTTTCCGAAAACCCCTCATATATGTATAATTTTCAATCGATTGTCTGCCTATATATCAGACGAAGATATACAAAACGGTGTATTGTCTTTAAAGGGACGACTCGTTACATTACAGAGTGGTATTGTATTTTCAATATCGTACTCAGATTATTTGAAGTACAAAAATGAGTCATGCAGGAAACACCACATACAAAACAAACAGTCGCCCGAACAGTAACACAAGGAAACAAGGAATCTACTCTGTACACAACTCTTCCTCATATTTTAATTAAGGATAAGCTTACTAACTTAATCCAGAAAGTATTTGCCCGGGAAAAAACATCATTCTTGGCATGTAATGCTGAAAAAGCTTTCTTTACTGACGAGCAAATGAAATATTACACCAATTGGACTTGCTCAGAAGTTTGCGAAGCACTAACCTTTCTTTTGGATAACATATTTGTACGTTATGTGAATGCTATATACCGTCAGGTAATTGGTATTCCTATGGGTACGAATTGTGCACCACTTGTCGCAGATTTGTTTTTGTACTGCTATGAGAGAGATTTCATGTTGCGTTTGAATCCTCAATCACAAGAAGATGTTATAAAAGCCTTCAATGAAATTTGTCGATATTTGGATGATATTTTTAACTTAGATAACCCTTTCTTTGATGCTCTGATTCCTACAATTTATCCTAAAGAACTCAAATTGAATAAAGCTAACACGTCCGACAATTATGCAGCGTTTCTTGATCTAGACCTTAAAATTAATAATGGAATGATTTCTTCTAAAATATATGACAAACGAGATCATTTTGATTTTAATATTGTAAATTTTCCTCATCTTGACGAGGATGTTCCCCGTGTTCCATCTTATGGGGTTTATATATCTCAACTTTCGAGATCATGAATTTCAGTACTTCTTGTTCTGAAAATTGAATACCGCTTAAGCCGGTGCTAGGGGGGCGTGAGCAGTGTTGCACTTTCAATTACTGTTCATGAACAGACTCAATAAAACCGAGTCTGCAATTTTCTCTTTTTGTGTTGCAATTTTTGCTCTCGGGGGATCACCTCCCTTCAGAATTTATAATCTTCACAACAGCAGGTGTTAAGTGCTTGTGTGGCGGCCGTAAAACGTCGCCCCGTACTTCATTCTCAGTGTTGTTATACCTTCTGATCCTTCGAGATCATGAATTTCAGTACTTCTTGTTCTGAAAATTGAATACCGCTTAAGCCGCTGCTAGGGAGCGTGAGCAGTGATGCACTTTCAATTACTGTTCATGAACAGACTCAATAAAACCGAGTCTGCAATTTTCTCTTTTTGTGTTGCAATTTTTGCTCTCGGGGGATCACCTCCCTTCAGAATTTATTCGTTTTGCTAGAGCTTGTTCATTGATGATTTTAACAGTTGAAATCTCATTTTAACAGAAAAACTGCTTAAGCAAGGATATAGATACCATAAACAAAGAAAAACCTTCTCTAAATTTTACTATCGAAATCTCTCGTTTATTGGCAAGTACCAATGTAATCTCAAGGTGCTTCTGCGACACGGTATTTCACATCCTGAATTTTATGGTGATGTGATTTACAAACTTCGTAAAATTATTGGACATACCCATTTTCTCACTTTGTTCATCAAATGTGTTAAACAATTCATTAAAAAGGGATATGATCCTATAGTACTACAACATACTGCATGTTTGGTTGTGAACCCTTTTACAGTTGGCAATCACGCTGGCCTCTTTGCATGTACGCCGACAAGAAAGGTTTAGTACTCTATGAAGGCGACCTCTTAAATCCAGAAATGGAAGGAGAACGTCGGATATCTGTACTATTTCATTTTTGTCGTACCCTTTATTATTTTTCTACAGTTACTCTGTTTGCAGCTCAATCATTGAGTACACTAGCGATAGGTGGATACAGTATGTTCACTTAAATGTGGTTTCGTTATACATGCACTTTACCATTGTATTAGCCGTCGCGGTTGTTGTAGATTAGTCGGAGAGGGGATACGTTTATTTACACTGTTTGTCTTTTAGGATGGGGATGGAATAAGTGTGAGGTTGGGCGCCCATAAACCGGTTTAACCCCCCAGTGACTTTTTGTCACTGACCGTTCCAAGGCGGTACTTCCATCTTCCTCCTATTGTGTGTATTTTTTGTCTTTGTGCGTCTCTTGTTGTTTTTTCTACTTATGTACATTTGCTGTTTCCTTGTGTTGCTGTTCGGGCGAGTGTTTGTTCTGTATGTGGTGTTTCCTGCATGACTCATTTTTGTACTTCTAAACGCAAATATATGATTTTTCCTTGGCGCTGCTTAGCCTATATGATTGTTAAACAAACATTGTATATAAAATTACAATTGCTTCAATGATTTACAATTATTAAAAACGGCTTCTTTCCTTTAAAACAATTAAGCCTTAAATTAAGAATAAGAATCACTATATGTACAAAACAATAAAAACTTTCACATATTTCAAAACTTACTTTCTCAGATGCTAGAACGCTTGCTTCGAACCTTTAAAGTCTGTATTTGTGTTTGTGCTTTTGTCCCGTGTGTTTGTGTGTGTGTTTGGGCGTGTAGATGTGTTGCTTACTTTCTGTTGATGTTTTGGTGTTGGTGTCGTTTTTGATGTGTCTTTTCCTGCTTGACTTAAGTACTTTTTTATTTTCTACAAAAACCTGCCTTTACACAACATGCCAGATCCCTGCTTTCCAGATCGTAAAAACCAGGTCTGAAATCACCTCCAAACCTAACCCTGAATGGATGAAATTACTTTTGTTTGTCTTGTGTCTTTGTTATCTGTGTTTATCTCGTGTATGTGCGTGTGTTTGGGTGTCTAGTTGTGTGTGACATGCTATATGTCGATGTTTTGGCGTTGGTTGCGTCTTGTGTGTGGCTTTGCCTGTTTGTCTTTAACGGCTTCCCTGCAGGTACTCTGACTTCAGCAAAATTATTGATAACATATTTGACGGACTTTCACAGTTGTTATGCGATGTTTTACATATATTCATGTGTTTACCGTCTTCTATGTTGTGGGTAAGTCCGGTGGGGATACCTTTGTTACACTATGTGTAAAGCTAGGATGACTTTGAGAGAAGTGTAAGGTTAGGACGTCCGTAAACCGGTTTAAACCCCAGTGGTGATTTTACTACTGACCGTGCCAAAGCGGTAATTTTTCAGAGTGGAATAACCATGGCATTAGTGTTTAACCCTTTCCCAGTTCACTCTCTGTCACCCTTCCTTTTGTTTGTGTCTTTGTGCTTGTGCTTTTATTCCTGTGTGGAATGTTTATCTCTAAAGCGTGTGTGTGTCATGCTGTCTATTGATGTTTTTGTGGTGGTTGTGTCTCGTGTGTGGCTTTGCCTGCATGACTTTACTACTCTTTCATTTACTAGTTTTTCATTTATAAACATTGTGTACAATATTAACGAGTGGTGGTCCAGATCTAATTCGAGCAGAGCTCCTGCATTGCAATAATGCTTTGAGTTAACTAGGCACTTTGTTTAAAGTCCCCGTGTTCGCCAGTATAAACCAGAGCTGGCTACCTCTCTATCCGAAGACAGAGAACATATTAAACATTCCTGTCGATGCGAGCCGCTTTGATACAGGTCTGTTCTAGGTGCGCCCTCTAGCGAGATTATCGTAGTCATTTACAAGCATCTGGGGAAACTTTCCAATGATTTAGCAGTAGCTTACCTTTTAATGAGGGTTTAGTGACACATCAATTCATTCGATAGAAAAAACTAAATACATGTAATCATAATTATTGGATAATAGGGTCAATGTTTAATAAGTCTAATGATCATGTAAACAAATCAGTATACAAGTACTCCAAAGTATTTCTCTGCTTGCCATTGGGAATTCACTATCTACAGTAAATGAAGCACGTTGGTACAAGGGATGTACCTTTTTAACATTCTATATTTTGTCACAAAACAAATAACTACCGTAAAGTGTGGCTAAAACAAACATGCTATAGGAATATAAGTTTTCAAATCAGGTACAATTGATGTCATATAATATTAACAAAATATCCTGAAATCAGTTTCAAATTTAATAATTCTCATAGACAGGCAATTGCTATTACAGGCATTAGATGGAGAATATCAATATTCTGAAAATGGAAGAACATTCGAAGGCAAAAGTAGCAATGCGAAAAGAAAAAGTTGGAGACTCGATTTTATTGAGCCTCTTTATGAATAGTAATTAACCCTTCGCTTGCTATTCACGTCAATATACGCACCTGTAAATAGTGAAGATCCAGATGAGGTCTCATCAGGGTCTGCACTATTTACAAGTTGATTGTGCAACCAGTGCACTCAACAGCAGTGATTGCACAGCGAAATACCTGTACACAGTGACGATATATGTAATTATACAACAGGGCATGGGTAAAGAAGAAGACATGTTTTTTTAAAATTCAGCAAGCGAAGGGTTAAAAACGCAACACTACTCATGCCCTCTAGTACCTGCTTAAGCAGTATTAAATTTTCAAAACTATAAACATCAGAACTAATGATCCCGAAAGACCAGAAGTATAACAACATTGATAATGAAGTACGGAGCGACTTTTTACCGCCGCCACACAAGTACTTAACAACTGTTGTTGTGAAGGGCATATATTCTGAAAGTGGGAGATCCTTCGAAAGTAAAAGTAGCAATGCGAAAAGAGAAAATTGTAGACTCGGTTTTATTGAGTTTGTTCATGAGTAGTAACTAAAAGTTCAACACTACGCATGCCCAATGGCACCGACTTAAGCAGTATTCAATTTTGAAAACCAAGTATTTTCTCAAAAGATCGAATTGGAAGTGGTCGAATTCGAACAGTTCCAAATTTGAGCAGACATTATTTCTTGTTGCATAATACATGACTCAAATAAACTACGATTGCCACAATTAACAGATCCGAATACATTTAATGAAACATTTCTTATTCCTGTACTCAAGATTGTCATAAATTCTGAAATTAGGAGATCCTTTGAAAGCAAAAGCAGCAATTCAATTGGAAACAAATGTATACTCGGTTTAAATGAGCAGTTATACACTACTCACACCCCTAGCAACGGCTTAAGTGGTTTTCAATTTTCAAAATGAATATTCGAAACTAATTATCCAGACGATGGGAAGATTTAGTGTCAGTATATCCAGCTACAGTTCACCCTTTATAGCCACAATGTAGACCTATATGATATCCAGGACATACATGTACATGTTTAACAAATATTTCGTGTACTTTGTAGCTCTTGCGTTCTATTGAAAAATGTGAGAAACAGTTTTGCGAGTTTCCCAGTTTTCGGTGACTAGTATGTATATGTGTCACGCGTGAGCTACAGACCAATCGAATTGACGTTGTCTTACAGAGCACTTAATGGCATTGTAACTAGGTAGCTTCTGTTCAGGCAATGCATGTATCGCTTGTATTAATCTTAACCCTTTCCCTTGCTGAATTTTAAAATACATTTCTCCTTCTTTACCCATATCCTGTTGTATAATTACACATATCTTCACTGTGTACAAGTATTTCGCTGTGCAATCACTGCTGTGGAGTGCACTGGTTGCACAATCAATTTGTAAAAAGTGCAGACCCTGATGAGATAGCTCCTGCAGGAGCTGTCTCATCTGGGTCTTCACTATTTACAGGTAGGTATATTGACGTGAACAGCAAGCGAAGGGTTAACACATTCTTTCCTAGTGTACCTTTAGACCAAAACATCTTTGAATACATCTTCTAAACAGACGCATTTTCTAGTGTTGACGCCAATATGATAAATGCAGCATTTGCACCTATGAATATTACAGAGGCGTCTAAAGCGTCGGTATGAGGGAATGGGTTCAATCGAAACTTGTCTCAGACGATCATTAATATAAATACATATATTGGCATGTAAATGAAAAAGGATTAGTCAAGCAGGTAAATATGGGGAAAAATACTGAAACAGGGAGAACCACATATGAAAAGACATTGCACTAAACACCATCAAACAAGAAACGGAACAGCCAAAGACAAAACAGAATGGAACGCATATTAAGTTGAAAAACATTAAACATTAAGCATATTAATTAACAAAGCTAACAATAGGGTGACAGCAGGAGTACCGCCTTGGAACGGTCAGTAGCCACAGTTGACTACTGGTGGTTTAAACGTGGTTTACGGGTATTCAACGTCACACTTATCCCACATACAAGACGCAACCACCACCAAAACATATCGATAGATAGCATAAATACAAATATGGGTCATGCAGGAAACACCACAAACAGAATTAACAGCCGTTATCACAAACAACTACACACTCATACACGAACCTACACGAGAGCAACACAGTAAGCACTAACGAACACACAAGTATTAGAGATAAACATTCCAAGCATGAACAAAAGCACAAGTACAAAGATACAAGAAGAACAAAACTAAGGGTGACAAAGAGAGTACCGCTTTCAAACGGTCAGTGGCAAAATCACCACTGGGGGATTAAGGACGTCCGGACCTCACACTTATCTCAAAGTCACACTAGCTTAACAAATAGTGTAAATAAAGATATCCCCGCCGGACTTTCCCGGAACTTAGAAGACGGTAATATGTTTAAGACTAAAAAGGTTAGTGAAAGAAAAATGAAATGCAGTAAGTGTCCAAATGATATTTCTGTAGCATTTAGCAGGCATTTGTTTATTAATCAATAAGTTATGGCGTGATAAGGTTTTACTCTGCCGGTGAACAATTACAGATAAAGAATTTGAAAAATAATAAAACAAAATACAAATGGTTAAATAATAGTAATAGTAATAGTACTCACCGCGTCTAGCTGTTTGTATGATTGTGTCCAATAATGTGAAAGACCAAGTCGCGGTATTAGCACATTTTATGCCTTTTTAATTAAAAATGCATCAAGTCCAGGCATTAGTCAATATGCTCTCCTATACAAGGGGTACTCAAAATGTATTTCGAGATGTTTATAAAAGATACAGAACCAGCAAACATGAATGTTCTACGTAGTGTAGAAATAGTTTGAACAGACACTAACAACGTTATTAATTCTTAATCAAATTTAGTGACATGGTTCTATTTGCTAGATGATTTTTATTGAACCACATTGCAGACGAGGAGCTCTGTGATCCGAATACAAACTGTTTACACTGAATATGACATATGGTAGAGTTTTAACAAACGCTTATGTCCACGTATATTGAATCACTTATGTATCTACGTTAATCAAGGTAAACGTTTGGAGTATCGGTATATGATGCAGGAGACTATTTTATTTTAATGTCAATAGTTAACACAGTTTTACCACGTTCATAAAGAATGCACAAATGTGATTCCCCGAAATTTAGCTCTCATTTATCGATGAGCTCCAAATGTTAATAGGAACCACAATATTATTTTTGGCAACTATATACCACTGTGTAAACCATAAGATTAGCAATACATATCAATCTGATGTCTCCCCTCCGCAGACGGGCAGAATTTTCAAAAGTCCCATAACTCTTCCGAAGATCGTAAAACCGGAACAGGAATAAAATATGCACAACTAGGCTTGGTACTGATCAATCCTATGATGTTTTATAAAAATTCGACCAAAGGTTTTCGAGAAACCGCGCAGAAAAAAATCCATGTAAACATTTCAAAGTCCTATAACTCTGCAGAAAATCGTCAAACCGGAATAAAATATGCACAACTAGGCTGATGCTGGTTTTGGAGAAACCGTGTGGACAACATTTTCCATTAAAACAGTTCAAAGACCGATAACTCTGAGGAAAATCAGAGTCAATAACTCCATTATTATTGGAGCCAGAATTATGGAACTTGTGCATGACATTTCATTCAATCATGCTATTTCCATAAATGAAATATCATGCCAATAGGATCAATAGAACAGGAGTTATTGGTCAGTAAAAAAAGTAATAAAGGGAAAAACCTCCAAAAGAACTGAAGCCAGAGTTATAGCCATTGTACATGACACTTCCTCACATTATGCTCTTTCCATCGTCCGGACAAGAAAATGTGAAAAACTGTACAATTGGCAATAGTTCCAACAGTATTGAAGCCAGAGTTATGAGAATTGTGCATGACACTTCCTTCCATCATGCTATTTACATAATTGAAATGTCGTTCCAAAAGCATTAGCAGAACTGGAGTTATTGATCGGACAAAAAATGTAACAAAGGGCAATAACTCCAAAAGAATTGAAGCAAGTGGTATGACCCTTGTACATAAAACTTTCTCTCATCATGCTCTTTCCATGTTTGAAGTTTCCATCTAATGGCAGGAGACAGGAGACAAGGAATTATCGTCCGGATAAGAAAACGTGAACAAACTGTACAAGAGGCAATAACTCCAATACTATTCAAGTCAGAGTTATGGACATTGTGCATGACACTTTCTTCCACCATGTTCTTTCCAAAAGCAAAGTAGAACAGGGGTTATTGAATGGACAACAAAGGGCAATAACTCCAAACGTTTTGAAACCAGAGTTATGACCCTTGTACATAAAACTTTCTCCTATCATGCTCTTTCCATGTATGACGTTTCAATCAAACGGAATGAGCCATATAGGAGTTATCGCTTAGACAAGAAAATGTGAAAGAAATGAACAAGCGATAGAAGCCATAGTTGAAGCCATAGTTATGGACCTTGTGCATGACACTCCCTCACATTATGTTCTTTCCGTACATGAAGTTTCTATCAACTAGCATCATATAAGAGTTATCGTCCGGACAAGAAAGTTTGATAGACAGACAAACGGGTGGACCGACAGCTCTCACAAAAACAATATGTCTCCCCATTACAAATATGGGAGGGGGACCTAATGCAATTGAAAGAGAGTAGATGCATGTCAATGAAAAATTAGTAAAGTCAAGCAGGAAAAGCCACCAACAAAACGACACCATCACCAAAAGCAAACACGGGCAAAGGAAATTGGAGATAATTCCAAACAAGAGTTCTGAATCACCTACATGGAACACTGTCTACATGTGATTAAGATGCGTGCGAAGTTAAATCTAAAATAGTCAGAGAATAAGAAAACTATAACAAAGACAAACCTTAAGCAAAACTAATAAACAAGAGGGTCCACAATCGTTCATCTATGGCAATAGGTCATGATATGTATACTGTGATTTTGGCTCTGACAAAATCAGATTGACAGACAGATACACAACTGTCAATTACACAACTGTTTAGCTGATCACAAGCAGGTCAGAAAAATATCAAATAACCTCACTGTAAGGCAAATTAACAACCAGTATTAAAAAAGTCGCAAACATTATATTTAAGTGTGCTTGAGATGGGGTGGATTTTTAAAAGCCTTAATATTGGTTGACAATGAAATGCTGATAATTCATAAACAATAAACTCAGTAGTCCTGTACATGAATCAATATCCAGTTTGAATTAGTTACGTTTTTCCATTTCTATTTCGAGACACATGGACATGGCAGTGAGACATATGATATGAATTATTACAACAATAGTGTTCAAGGGAGCATGTGACACCTGCCAGCAGAATTTTCCCTAATACAATTCCATTAACAACAGGGCAAACAGAGTACATCTTGATTGGGCGACTCCTCATCAGTAAATATAATTGCAATCTACGAACGTTACTGCAACAAGGTATTTCTCATCCAGAATTTTATGGTGATGTTGTCTACAAATGGAAAAGTAGTAAAGTCAACTTAGAAAAAGTCGGTGTTATTTTCATGATTTGTTTATTAAGAGCATACCAACATTTAGGAAGGAAGGTAATGGTCCAAATGGTCCGTAATTATATTTCAACGTACTGTATGTTTGGTTATTATTGACCCCTTTACAGTCGGAAGCTAATCTTCCCTCTTTGTTTGCACGATGACAGGCCTACTCTATGATGTTATACTCTTAATCTTAAACCCAGAAACGGAATCAGCTTACCAGACCCGCGTCTTGCCTTTTCTTTATCGTGCCCTCAACTGCAACTGCAACTGTAGTTGCTCTGACCTCAGCCAAGTCATTGATTACATATTTTACGGACTTACACAGTTGTTTTCTTGCTATGTTACACATATTGCCCTATGTTTACTGTCTTCAATGTTGTGGGGAAGTCTGGCGGGGATACCTTTATTTACACTATTTGTTAAGCTAGAGTGACTTTGAGATAAGTGTGAGGTTCAGAAGTCCGTGACCCCCCCCCCGGTGGTGGTTTTGCCACTGACCGTCACCATTGCTTTTATATTTGTTGGATGTCTTTGTGCATTTGTAGTTTTGCTTTTATTCGTGTTTTAATGTTTTCGTCACGTGTGTTTGTATGTATGCGCGCGTGTGTGTTATGGTGTGGTTGTGTGGATGTGTTGCTTGCTTTCTGTTGGTGTTTTGGTGTTTTATGCGTTTTGTGTGTGTCTTTTCCTGCTTGACTTTACTAATGTTCCGTCTAACCAGAGTCTTCATTTGTAAGACGAGTGAGAGCATAAAAACATTATGTTTAGCAGGATGTTACAACAGGAACTTTCTGAATTATCTTTGGTATGCATTGAAAGTATAAATATGTTGTTACGCAAGCAGTCTTATTCATGATTTACATACCACTCTAAAATAAACTGGCAAACATTCTGTTATCTTGTTTATCGTCTTTACCCTTTTCCTGTCTCAAGTCCATAGACGAAGAGGCTGATACAATCTATATGCGTACAGATCCGTTAATTAATACTGCCTCACTTATACAAAGTTACACACAGCATGTTCTTCGTCCTCGTATTGATAAATAATCTGAACATAAAAGGCATTTTCTGAAACTTCAATTCCTAAATAAAGGTATCGATTTTATTGATATTCAAAGTATATTTCATGATAAGAATGTAATCGATACTATTCCCAAATATTTCATCAACTCTGAATCACCTATCATCTGTTATAAATATAATAAACCTATTTGGAATGTTATTTTTAACTACAATAAAAGTGTCTCTGACTTTAATATATCTTGAGATTGTAGCATTTCTAGCTTTTGCTATAAACCAGTTGGTCATGTCATTACTGGTAATTTTGATATCATTAAGGAAAAAGGTCTCAGGACCCTCCTCACTAAAGGACCTAAATATAGATTACCTTCCCTTATTGATTTTGACGCTTGTCGAACTCATATTGCGGAAGCTATTCAAGAATTCTGCATCAAACGGTATCGACGAGAACATGCTGATGTTAATGCCCTTTCGGATTGGAAGAAATGTATTTTTGATATTATTGATACGCGTATTACATTTTACAAATCAAATTACCATCTTTTACCACCTGGACCTAGAGTTACATTTCGCTATTTGAAGAAAAAACATTTCTAATTTTCATTCAAATTATGTTCTTGTTCCTGCTGACAAGGCATCAAATAATGTAATAATTATTTGATGATTGTATTATGTTGATGTATTAAAGAAGGAGCTAACTGATTCAAAAACTTATATAACAGTTCAAACACCTGAAAAAGATATAGTCTCGGAACATGTAAAATGTGCAATAATTTTAAGTGTGGTCCTAACATAAAACAACATAAACTTTCTACTTTGTACTGGATTCCGAAACTACATACAAAACCCTTATAAGGCGCGTTTTATTGCCAACTCAGCTGTTGTACCACTACTAAAATATCTAAACTGTTGACGTCCTGTCTTACTACGATCAAAGAACATGTAAAACGTTACTGTGATAAAATATATGAAAATTCTGGTATTAATATTTTTTGGTCCATAAAAAATTCAAATGATGTTTTAACGAAACTTGAAAATGAACAGTATAACATTTCTTTACTGAGCTCTTATGATTTCTCTACACTCTATACTACTCTACCTCACCATCTTATAAAGGATAAAGTGATTTAATTAATAGAAAAAACCTTTGCCAGAGAGAACAAAATGTTCATTGCTTGTAATGATCAACGTTCATTCTTTTCGATTTCAGAAGTTGAACATTACACAATGTGGACTTGCCTTGATGTTTGTAGATCTCTTACCTTTCTTTTAGATAATATATGTGTGCGTTATGGGCTACCATATATCGTCAAGTTGTTGGTATACCCATGGGTACAAATTGTGCCCCTCTTGTTGAAGATTTGTTTTTGTATTGCTATGAGAGGGATTTTATGCTTAGCTTAAAACCTGATACACAGACCGATATTGTTAATGCTTTTAATAAAACGTCAAGGTATTTAGACGATATTTTGAATTTAGATAATCCTTATTTTGAAACTATGATTTCTTCAATTTACCCCAAAGAACTGTGTTTAAACAAAGCGAATCAATATGACATTATAGCTTTATTTTTAGATTTGAATCTTTCAATTACAAATAATAAAGTTTCGTCCAAAATATACGATAAAAGAGAAGATTTTAATTTTAAAATTGTTAATTATCCTTTTCTAGATGGAGATGTGCCCCGTTCTACATCTTACGGGGATTATATTTCTCAACTTATTCGGTTTGCCCGAGCCTGTTCTTTGCTTGAATATTTTAACAGTCGTAATTTAGTTATAACTGATAAACTTCTTAAGCAAGGTTACAGATATCACAAACTTCGGAAAACGTTTTCTAATTTTTATTATCGAAATTTACCACTCATTAGTCAATATAATTGCAATCTACGGACGCTACTGCAATACGGTATTTCTCAACCAGACTTTTATGGGGATGTTATCTACAAACTTAGGAAAATTCGAGGTCATATCCATTTTCATGATTTGTTTATAAAACGCATTAAAACATTTAAGAAGAAAGGTTATGATCCTATTATATTGCAACGCACTGCATGTTTGGTTATATCGACCCTTTTACAGTCGGTATCTACGCTTCCCTCTTTGCTTGTGCGATGACAGACCGAAGGTAGTACTCTATGATACTTAAACTCAGATACGGGATGAGCTTACCAGACTCATGTATTACTTTTTCCCTGTCGTGCCCTTAACGGCTTACCTGCAGGTGCTCTGACTTCAGCAAAGTCATTGAGTACACATTTGACGGATTGTCACAGTTATTATGCTATGTTTTACATATTGTCCTTTGTTCACCGTCGTCTATGTTGTGTGTAAGTCCGGCGGGGATACCTTTATTTACACTATTTGTAAAGCTAGGGTGCTTGTGAGAGAAGTGTGAGGTTAAGACGTCCGTAAACCGGTTTAAACCCCCAGTGGTGTTTTTGCTACTGACCGTGCCAAGACGGTACTCTCTTTGTCACCCTTCCTTTTGGTTGCCTTGCGTCTTTGTGCTTGTCATTTTGTTCATGTGTGGAGAGTTTGTCTCTGGTTCTTGTGTGTCTATTGGTTTTTTCTGTGTTCATCTCGTGTGTGAGTGTGCGTTTGGGAGTGTGGTTGTGTGTGTGTATGTGTGTCATGCTGTCTATCGGTGTTTTGGTGGTGGTTGCGTCTTGTATGTGGCTTCGCCTGCTTGACGTTACTACTTTACTCAATTACCATGTGGGTTATCAAACACCACCCTGTATGTAAACTATTCGTAATATATTTCCATGCGAGCTATCAGAATAAAGTAACCGAGTTTATGAATTATTGTACGCCCCTCGTTACAATATTCGCCGTTAAGACCGCCTTTACTTGGAAGCGTTATCCAGTTCAACCAAATAAATTATGAAATATAAAGTTAAAGTTGAACAACACAACAGTCATAAAGGGAGCGCCATACATAATAGAGCACAGCATCAAGCACCATACAACACTAAACAGCACAATAACAAGACAAAACGTGACGAAAGGCACACCAATGTTTCATATTTAATAGATATAAGATACACATTGTGTGATATTCAGATTTCTCATTGTGTTACTCTACCTCTAATTACATCTGAATTAATGATAACAGTGTGTACAGTAGATAATGCGATATTTAGAATTCGATTCATTTGATCAGATCATAGTTATATGTGACACTAATTACGACAGTCAATTAATGTTTCATGATGCCGATCTCATTTCACTATAACAACGCACAGTATTTACCCTATCTAGATCTTACGGGATGTGGCACGTGGGGGTTTAAACCTGTTTACGGACGTCCTAACCTCACACTTATCTCAAAGTCACCATAGCTAAATAAATATTGTAAATAAAGATATCCCGACAGACTTCCCCACAACATAGACGACCGTAATCACAGTACAAAATGTAAAACATAGCATAGCAACTGTGAAAGTCCGTCAAATATGTACTTTGCTGAAGACAGAGCATATGCGGGGAAGCCGTTAAGGGCACGGCAGAGAGAATGCAATACATGCGTCCGGTAAGCTCATCCCATTTTCGGGTTTAAGAGTATACCATCATAGAGTACTACCCTCGGTCTGTCATCTTGCAAGCAAAGATGGAAGCGTAGCTACCGGCTGTAAAGGGATCAATAACCAAACATTCACTCGTTGCAATATAATAGGTCATAACCTTTTTTCCTAAAAGTTTTAATGCGTTTAATAATCAAATCGTAAAAATAGATATGACCCCCTAATTTTCCTAAGTTTGTAAATAACATCACCATAGAAGTATGGGTGAGAAATACCACGTTGCAGCAACGTCCGTAAATTGCAGTTATATTGACCAATGAGGGGTAAATTTCGATAATAAAATTGTGAAAAAGCTTTCCGAATTTTATGATATCTGTAACGTTGCTTAAGAAGTTTATGAGTTATAACTAAATTACGACTATTAAAATGGCTAGAAGATCATGTGCGTGCAAAGCGAATAAGTTGAGAAATGTAAACCCCATAAGATATAGAACGGGGCACATCGTATATTTTAGACGAAACTTTATCATTAGTGATGGAAAGATTCAAATCTAAAAAGGAAGCCTGCATGTCGGATCGATTCGCTTTGTTTAAAACAAGTTATTTTGGGTAAATAGAAGAAACCATATTTTCAAAATAAATTCAAAATATCGTCTAAATACCTTGAAGGTTTATTAAAAGCATTCACAATGAAATTCCTCTCATAGCAACACAAAACAAATCTTCAACAAGAGGGATACACTTTGTTCCCATAGGTATACCAACAACTTGACGATATATAATATCCCAATAGCCCACAAGTATGTTGTCTAAAAGAAATGTTAAAGATCTACACACATCAAGGCAAGTCCACATTGTATAATTTTCAACTTCTGAATTCGAAAAGAATGAACGTTGAACATTTCAAGCAATGAACATATTATTGGCTTTAGCAAAGGGTTTTTCTATTAATTTAATCAGTTTATCCTTTATAAGATGGTGAGGTAGAGTAATATAGAGTGTAGAAAAATCATAAGAGATCAATGAAGAAATGTACTGTTCATTTGGTTGTGTGGTTTGTATGCGGTGTTCCTGCGTGACTCATACATGTAATTTTAGTTAAAATAATCATTTGAATTTTTTATGGACCAAAAAACCATTAATACCAGAATTGTCATATATTTTATCACAGTAACGTTTAACGTGTTCTTTGATAGTAAGACACGATGTTAATAGTTTAGACAGTTTAGTAGTAGTACAACAACTATAGTTAGCAAAAAAAACCGCGCCTTATACGGATTTAAGTAGCTTCGGAATCCAGTCTCAAAAGTATATGTTGATTTATGTTTGGATTAGACTTAAAAGTATTGCACATTTTTACATTTTTCAGGGGGGGGGGGGTGAACTGTAATATTTGTTTGTAAACCAGTAAATCCCTTCTTTAAAACATCAACATAATACAATCTTCACATAATTATTACATTATTTGATGTCTTGTCAGCAGGAGAAAGAACATACATGTAATTAGAATAAAACCTCAAAACGTTTTTTCTTCAGATATCGAAATGTAACTCTAGGTCGAGGTGGTAATAGATGGTAATTAGATTTGTAAAAAGCAACACGTGTATCAATAATATCAAAAATACGTTTTTTTTCAATCCGAAAGGGCATTTACATCAGCATGTTCTCATCGAAACAATTTGATGAGTTCTTGAATAACTTCCGCAATATGACAACAAGTGTCAAAATCAATAAGGGAAGGTAATCTACATGCTACATGTGTATTTGGGTCCTTTAGTTAGAAGTGTCCTAAGACGTTTATCTTGAATAATATTAAATTTTCAAAAATGCGTGTTGGGTTTTCTGACGAGCAAATGCAATATTACACCAATTGGACTTGCTCAGAAGTTTGCGAATCACTAACCTTTCTTTTGGATAACATATCTGTACGTTATGTGAATGCTATATACCGTCAGGTAATTGGTATTCCTATGGGTATGAAGTGTGCACCACTTGTCGCAGATTTGTTTTTGTACTGCCATGAGAGTGATTTCATGTTACGTTTGAATTCACAATCACAAGAAGATATTATAAAAGCCTTCAATAACACGTCTCGATATTTGGATGATATTTTTAACTTAGATAACTCGTTCTTTGAAGCTCTGATTCCTACAATTTATCATAAAGAACTCAAATTGAATAAAGCTAACCCGTCCGACAATTATGCAGCTTTTCTTGATCTAGACCTTAAAATTGATAATGGAATAATTTCTTCTAAAATATATGACAAAAGAGATGATTTTGAATTTTATATTGTAAAGTTCCCTCATCTTGACGGAGACGTTCCCCGTGCCCCATCTTACAGGGTTTATATATCTTCACTTATTCGTTTTGCTAGAGCTTGTTCATCTATTGACGATTTAAATAAACAGTCGAAATCTCATTTAAACTGAAAAGCTCCTTAAGCAAGGATATAGATACCATACACTAAGAAAAACTTTCCCTAAATTTAACTATCGAAATCTCTCACTTATTGGCAATTACCAATGTAATCTCAAGGCGCTTCTGCGACACGGTATTTCACATCCTGAATTTTATGGTGATGTGATTTACAAACTTCGTAAAATTATTGGACATACCCATTTTCTCACTTTGTTCATCAAATATGTTAAAATATTATTAAAAAGGGATATAATCCTATAACAGAACATACTGCATGTTTGGTTGTCAAACCTTTTACAGTTGCAATCACGCTGGCCTCTTTGCATGTACGCCGGCAAGAAAGGTTTAGTACTCTATGAATGCGACCTCTTAAATCCAGAAACGGAAGGAGAAATTCGGATATCTGTACTATTTCGTTTTTGTCGTACCCTTTATTACTTGCCTACAGTTACTCTGTTTGCAGCTGAATCATTGAGTACACTAGCGATAGGTGGATACAGTTTGTTCACTTAAATGTTTTCATTATACATGCATTTTACCACTGTATTTGCGATCGCGGTTGTTGTAGATTAGTCGGAGAGGGGATACGTTTATTTACACTGTTTGTCTTTTGTCTTTTAGTGTGAGGTTGGGCGCCCAAAAACCGGTTTAACCCCCAGTGACTTTTGTCACAGGCCGTTCCAAGGCGGTACTTCCATCTTCCCCTTATTGTATGTTAGTTTTGTCTTTGTGCGTCTCTTGATGTTTTTATAGTTATGTACATTTGCTGTTTCCTTGTGTCGCTGTTCGGTTGGCTGTTTGTTCTGTATGTGGTGTTTCCTGCATGACTCATGTTTGTACTTTTACCAGTAATGACGTGACCAACTGGTTTATAACAAAAGCTTGAAGTGCTACAATCTCAGATTTGATATTCGGTCTGAAGCATAATCATAGTGAGTTGTACCGTGTCTCCCCTATTCAGGTCTGTCGTTCATCTACTTCCTGTTTGCCGACACTTTGACTGAATTTTAATGATTGTTTAATGACAAAATTTCGTCAAAGATTTCTTCGCTTGTGTATACAGGAACGATTTTATATTTGGTAGGAAGCATAACCATAGTGAGTTGTACCGTATCTTTCCTTTTCTGGTCTGTCGTTCATCTACTTCCTGTTTGCCGACACTTTGACTGAATTTTAATGATTGTTTAATGACAAAATTTCGTCAAAGATTTCTTGGCTTGTGTATACAGGAACGATTTTATATTTGGTAGGAAGCATAACCATAGTGAGTTTTACCGTATCGTTCCTTTTCTGGTCTGTCGTTCATCTACTTCCTGTTTTCCAACACTTTAATTGAATGTTCCTGTCGGGGGCACCCGTGTCCCATGGACACATTTTCTTTTATTGTAAATATGCATATGTTGACAGAATTACAGAAAAATCCAAATTATGTTCATAAGAGAAAAAGGAAATCGAGAAGGACAATTTGGCTATTGGTGAATTCGAACCCACGCCGGATCAATTTAAAACAGCTGGTTAAGACGATAAACATTGCTAATTTATCAGTTTTATTAACCTAATCCACCGCTGGAGAAACGCGGAGATACTTTTATTTACAATGTTTGTTTAGCTAGGGTGACTTTGGGATAAGTGTGAGGTTAGGAAGTCCGTAAACCGGTTTAAGCCAATGCGGTACTCTCTTTGTCGCCCTTACTTTTGTTTGTCTTGTGTCTTTGTGATTGTGTCTGTGCTTATGCTTTTGTTCATGTTTTTCTCTGGTGCTTGTGTGTTTGTTGGTGTTTCTGTGTTCTTCTCGTGTGTTTGTGTGAAATGCTGTCTATCGTTAGCTTTCTCCTGGATGTGTGTGTATATAAATTGCTATATAAATTGCTTTCTGTCTCTGTTTTGGTGATGGTGGCGTTTTGTGTGTGGTTTTTCCTGCTTGCTATTCTTCATTGAATAAAAATCAAGTCAGGAAGCAAAGATGAACGGATAAATAAAAGATGTTTTCTTTTCATTCTCATGATTGTTTGACCGAGATTTTCTTAAAGGGGCGGGAATTGTCATAGACCTGAATAGATTGCCATCGATTTATGTGTTGGCCTATACTAAGCTCAGGACAGTAACTCGAATTCACGAGCAATGTCATGTAAATACGCATATCGCAAACGGCCCTATGGCGGTATTACATATCGTGTATGTTGATATAGACCAATCGGGTATCTATTCTCTAAATCTACCGTACACATGATTCAACATCAGGGCTAAATTTGATCTTTGCCATGTCCAAAACGATCAAAACAACCAAAACTCGATTGTTTTTTAGAGAGCGTCACGGAGAAAATATTCACATACAGTAAAACCCTGCTGATGCGACCACCTAAAAGATGTATCATTCTGGGTGCTATATGCAGGTGGTAGTTTAATGCAAGCCAAAAGTAATGCAGAAAGTTCCTAGAGGAGCTTTCTGCATTAACTTTGTCCTGCATTAAGCAATCACCTGCTCATGAAGACATCCATTTTTATTCATTAAGTTGTCGCATTAGAGGGGTTCTACCGTATATCTGAATTAATATATCGACATTTTCGATCCAAATGATCTTATGTTTCAAATTCAACCACGTGTTCGCCTCTTGTAATGTAAGATCAAAGTTATGGTCCTTCGCGGTAACTCGTTTAGGTTGAAATGGAATTGATAAACTTCGGTTGATAGAAACAACACAACATGCAAATTTGTTCATGGTAGTCAAGAGTGTGATAGTTTATGGGCCTTTTAAAATATGATAATGACTGGAAAAATCGAATGATAGGCCAGTGCCGTAGATATGACGCGTTTTTCCGACTGAAGGATTTTAATAGACCAGAGGAAATTTATTCAAGCATGTGTATAGGTCGTATCACAATAGAATTCTACAAGTTAGACAAGAAGTCAAACGTATTGAAAACTGAGATATACATAGCAATGGCACATCCTTTATATGTTTTATGTAGCTTTTGTAACCAATACATAGTAGGAAATTTATGTTTTGTACTTTTAATAGCTGCTCCAAATTGTTCGCACGTTTTGACATGGTCTGAAACGACGAAAGTCAGTAGTAACTGAAAAACATGACTTGGTATCAATGATGTCCTGCCTAAAGTCATCGATATAATGTAATATTTCAATAATAATAACATTTCTGATGCCTTATCAGCAGGAACAAAGACTGTATTGAATCGAAGAATTGTAAGCCATTTTTAAGCTGTCTAAAATAAATTCTAGGTATTGGTGGAAGTAGGTGGTCATTTAAACTATAAAATTAAGTGCGTTTGTCGATTAATCAATTTCGTTTCCAATCCGATAGAGCATTAGACACAACACGTTCACTACGCAACAGTTCATTCTAAAAATCGGTAAAGCCTCTGCAATCTCACCGCGACAAGATATCAAGGATGGTATTCTATACTGTGGACTGTTATTCAGAAGAGATTGAAGACGTGTGTCTTTAATCATCTCGAAAGTATCACTAATTACATGACCAGCCGGAGAAAAAGCAAATATATGAGGTGGCGCAATGTCAATTACCAGGAATATTAGTATTATTATTAACTCATTTGCTACCACGATCCCATATATGGGACGTAGGCAAACAATGTAGACTCTGATCAGACGCCGCATAATGCGGCGTCTGATCAGAGTCTACACTGTTTGCTGATGGAAAATTCAATATAAAACAAAAAATGAAATTTTAATCGAGACATCCCTTAGATAAAAGATAGAAATCCAATATATAAGCATGGAAGAATCCACTGGGAGCAAATGGGTTTAATATTAAGGTCGGCAACAATCTTATTATAAATGAAATTATAACATAACTCGTGGCTTCAGTGTGACGTAACACTATCATATATAGTTTGATATTCACGGGCATATATTCACTAGTAAATAACATTCGAACGACCTAACTGTATTCATACGCGCTGTCAAACCAAATAAATTGGCGGACGGTGACCTACCTGTCAACGATTGAGTCACGATAGATGGCAAAGGAATGTTGGCACTTGCGCCTTAATTTCGATAAAATAATAATAAAAAAAATGTAATCGCTGTCAGTAAGTATCTACAAAATGTATGCCAAAAAAGGTCTACCAGCTACTCTGACCCAAACCATCCATTCTACATAAAGAAAATGCCTCCACAACTTTACATTTTCTTCACCGCATGTCCTTTTGTTTATGCATATTTCTACTCATAAATATATCTCGTCAATCAACAACTATAGTCATCTGAATCCAGCACAGCACACACACATTTCAAATATGCTATACTCACTGATCGCGAAATTCTTCGTCGTGTTCCAACACATTTTATGCAGCAGTTCGTACAGAATCTTTTGTCCATTTCAATAAACGTTTCCACTGAACTTGAATCGAGATTTTTTTCTCGGTGGAAATGTCCATGTCCATGTGTATACAACACTGTTGAAGGGCTTAAAATACCAAAACGAAGGCACATTTTGAATCCTATTGACAGTGAGTGTCAGACGTGTAGGCGAACTGTATGTGGGTCTTCATTTAAATGGCGCGCTTTACACAGACATATGTTGTGTACAATGACGTCATAATGTGACGTGTTTGTAACTTTGTATGTCAAAACTGTAACTCAAAATTTATTTTGACGTGTTTCTGTAGGTCTTTGTATCATAAATTATCACAGTTCAATTGAATACCAGAGAGGTCTAAATTAGATCCTTGTTGATATGACAGTAAGTCAAAAAAAACAGTTGGACATTTTGACCTACTTTGTCCCAGTTACCAAGCGAACCTAATAACACCTTTCATTCATCATTTCTATATGTAAGGAGAATTTATAACAATCCACGTTACTGCTGAAATATTGGCTACACAAACATCTGTGTTTGTTATGTTATAAATAGAATCTTGCATTCGTGTTCATAATTATTGGATTTATTAAATGAGTCTTTTTAAAACGATAAAAAACGAGCTTTACACTCATGTAAGGTCCTCTATTTATATATGTGTGATTGGTTTGTTATATGTGTAGCAGATAATCGGTGGCTCTGTATATTATAAGTACATTGTATTTAGGAATGATGTTACATGTAATGACATTTTTCCTCTGATTATACTTTGTAAGTAAAAGAAAATCAACACCTTTATTAATAAGATGAAATTTCAAAATGGCAGTATAGCAACCATCATTGTCGTCTAGGTAAACTTTGGGGCTAGTGCTTGCCATCGTAGAAAGGTGTAAAATAATATTTGTTTTAAACATAAGCGATGTCTGTGAAGAATAACAATAAAAACAATTGCTGCGCAACGTGTGGGAATGTTAGCTAGATATTGTATTGGCGATTGCATTCAGAAAAATGGCAAATTACCTATCAGTGATATATTTATGGTTTCGGATATATGTTGTACCAGTAACCAGTATAGTAACCGCTTGTTTACCTGATAAGTAAAACGTGATTAAAAAGAATGAATTCACCTGCTTTACGTATCATTGAATAGACCTCGATTAGTTGACCGCTTAACCCTTCGCTTGCTGTTCACGTCAATATACCTACCTGTAAATAGTGAAGACCCAGATGAGACAGCTCCTGCAGGAGCTGTCTCATCAGGGTCTGCACTATTTACAAGTTGATTGTGCAACCAGTGCACTTCACAGCAGTGATTGCATAGCGAAATCATTATTATTATTATTATTATTATCATTATATTACTATCATTGTATTATCCTACCAATTTGACCTGAGACTCATGCATATTCTGTGTATTATCGTCGGTAATCTTCGAATAAATTTCCAAAAGTATAAGAATGTGCTATAAGAATACAGTAAACCCCGTCTAATACGACCAACAAAAAGGGACATAATTCACAGTGGCAAAGGCATGTGGTAGCTTAATACAGGACGAAAGTTACACATAAAGCTCTGTCCTGCATTAAGCAACCACCTGCTTATACAGACAGCCATGTTTATTCATTAAGTGGTCGCATTAAAGGGGTTTTACTGTACAATCCTCGAGAAACATGATTATTACCGGCTTTTGGTTTACTATTTTTTGTCACAAAGTATGACGAACAATCCCGATAAACACGCCGAAATTTAATTTAGTCTCAGGTCAAATTTGGAGGATAATAGTAGTAGAACCTGTCCATTCATTCATTGAACATAGGAGTCTTAAAAAATCAGGTGGTTGCATAATGCAATAAGCTACCACCTATCTCACATACCATTAATAAGACCTCTTTTTGGTGGCCGCTTAACACATGTTCTAATGTATTATAATTATTATTATTATCATAAAATGCAGTGATGCGTGAACTAGCCGGTAAAATGATGCTCGGTGTAGGTTGCAGTTTGTATATCATTTACATGCTTGTGGGTCCAGACGAGAAGCTTTTTAGGAATCTACAGAGAACTTGTCCGAATCAGATATCGAACCTATCTATTTGTCGTATTTTGGGAGGAATAAAAAACAAAGAATATATGTCGTACACATGCTTATCCACTTTAAACATTAGCCTGCAAATCTCAACACCAAATGTAACTTATTAGAATCACGATCTGAGTGTTAAACAGTATACAGTAAAACCTCTCTATAAGGACCACTAAATTTAATTTTAAATGTTCATTAGTTGGTATTTAGAGCAGGTGACTGCTTAAAGCAAGGCAAAAGTAAAACAGAACGCTCCCATAGAAGCGTTCTGTTTTACTTTCACCTTGCCTTAAGCAGCCACCTGCCTTTAACACAAAATGATTTTGATTTAATTTAGTGGTCGTTATAGAGAGGTTTTACTGTATATACTAATATCTATACCAAGTGACTGTGTGCCTTATTTGGATCCGAACTGTTTACACATGTAATTACGGATATGTCTAATGGTGAAACATATCAATGGCAATTTGAACGTATGCATGGCAATCTCGTCGTGTGCATGACCGGCCAAACGTATGCATGACAATCAAAACTTATACATGACCAGCTTAACGTACACATATCATTCTGAACATGTACATGACAAGCATGCTTAACGTTTGCATGACACTCTTAACGTATGCATGACGATCTAAACGTATGCATGACGATTTAAACGTTTGCATGACACTCTAAACGTATGCATGACGATCTAAACGTATGCATGACGATTTAAACATTTACATGACGATCTAAACGTATGAATGACGATCTAAACGTATGCATGACAGTCTGAACGTATGCATGACGATCTAAACGTATGCATGACAGTCTGAACGTATGCATGACAGTCTGAACGGATGTATAAAAAGCTGAACGTATGCATGACAAGCTGAACGGATACATGGCAAGCTGAACAGAAGCATGCCAAGCTAGACATATGCCTGGCGTTCTATGGTTTCTACTTTGAATTGGTACAAGGGATGTAATCCAGTTATTGTGTGACGTTTTCGCATTGTAATGGTGATTTCCCCTCGCTATAAAGTCGTACACACGCATTCATACACGAAGTCAATGTGATACACGACTGATACAGGAACGTGTATCGATATCTGCATTACAAATAATAGTACCAATGTTTACAATGTTGACGTTTCTTCTCCTATCTGTAGCTCACACAGTGTCATCACAGTCGAAGTGAATTTTCAACCTATAAAACATATGCTTACAAACGAACCATTAGAAATTACAATTTGGCAAATTATGATGGATTAAACATGGAGCTATCTTCTCAAAACTGGGATAGAGACGTTTTTAACAGTAACAATTTAAATACGGTGTATACTAACTTTGTTAATATGTTCCATAACTGTGCACAACGTCATATCCCAACAAAAACTGTTGTTATCAGGCCGAAGGATTACCCTTTTTATTAATAACACTATCCGCCATAAAATGCGTCAAAGAAATCGTGCTCACCAAAAAGCAAAGCGCTCCAATAACCCGAACCATTGGGTAAATTTTCGTAAACTCCGGAATGACGTCATCAAATTAGTGCGTGAATCGAAAGAACAGTATAAAACTAAATTATGCTCACAACTGACTGACAAATATTCCTCCAGGTAAATGGTGGCGAATTACAAAATCTATTGCTAAATATAATAATGTTAAAGCTTGTAACCCGCCCCTAAAATCAAACGGTAAAATCTTATTTCACCCTACTGAAAAGGCAGAGGCTTTTAATGAGTACTTTAGTTCGGTCTCCCAATTAAGTGATGAACCACCACTACCACAATTCAATGAACGCACAAGGTCACGGCTCGAAAATATAACGTTCCTTGAATCGGAAGTGGTCGATCAATTAAAACTTTTAAATAGTTTGAAGCCACCTGGGCCAGACAATATTAGTCCTAGAATTCTCAAACATGTAATCCTATCCATATCTGCACCATTAACCAAACTGTTCAATTTATCCCTCTCTCAAAATCAAGTCAAGTCAGTGGAAACGGTCACATGTGACACCAATCTTCAAAGGAAAGGGAGATTCTGATATACCAAACAATTATCGTCCAATATCGCTAACCAGTGTTGTATGTAAGATTATGGAAAAGATTTTATTTAAACATCTGTTTAATTATATTAAAGAAAATAATTTATTATGCAACCAACAATCAGGGTTTCAGTCCAATGACTGTACAGTCAATCAGCTTATAGATATTTATAACTCGATTATCTCCAATCTAGATAAGGGTAAAGATGTAAGATTCATTTTTGTGATGTTGCCAAGGCTTTTGATAGAGTTTGGCATACCGATCTTTTACTAAAATTAAGCCAATATGGTATCCGGGGAAATATTCTAAACTGGGTAGAAAGTTACCTAAGTGATAGGGAACAAAAGGTCGTGACTGAAGGGTTCTATTCAAGTTTTTCACCGATCGAGGCCGGTGTTCCCCAGGGCTCGGTATTAGGTCCATTCCTATTCTTACCCTATGTTAATGACATCATAGATAATTTAACAAACAATGTCAGACTTTTTGCAGATGATACCTCACTTTTTGTGATAGTCGATAAAAACCGGGAAACAATGTGTGCAGCATCTCTATCCAGCGACCTTAACTTAATAAATAACTGGGGAAATCAATGGGCAGTTTCCTTCAATCCTTAGAAAACCAAGTCGTTAGTATTTACTCGGAAACGCACTAGTCACCCTACTATTCACTTTGCCGGGAGCCCGTTGAAGAAGTTCAAACACACACTCACTTAGGGGTAACGTTCAAATCAAATGCATCTTGGACCGCTCACATCGAAAGTATCTATAATAAAGCATGTAGTAGATTAAACACCCTTCGCATGCTTAAAAACTCTGTTGGCCGTCCTTCACTTCTAACAATTTACCTCTCATTCATTCGACCTGTATTAGAATACGCTAATTCGGTATGGACAAATTGCACTCAGCAAGAATCAGATTTATTAGAAAGTGTCCAGGTTGAAGCAGCCCGAATAATTACCGGACTGCGTCGAAACTCTTCCAGATCTTGTCTGTACGCAGAATTAGGTATAGATACTCTGTCTGAAAGACGAGAAAACCACAAACTAACAATTATCTTCAAAATCTTACATGGTATGTGTCCGCAATATTTAACGGATCTTATTTCTCCCTTTTTACCTGTAGAAGCAGAATATAACCTCCGATCTCGCGGTCAAACTCTCCAAATCCCACGTTGTAGAACATCTCCCTATCAAAATAGCTTTATACCTAGCACGATAAGAGCATGGAATGCCATTCCAGATACAGTTAAGTCTGCTACTTCCGTTCACCAATTCAAAACTAAACTATCGTCAATTACAAGCAGAACGAGGCCTCCTATTTATTACAATCTAGGCAGGCGACGAGAAAATATTCTTCTTTGTCAACTGCGTAACAACGCCAGTTCACTTACTAAGCATCTTTTTAACCATTTTCTATCAGAATCGCCCTCGTGCCCAAATTGCACGGACATACCCGAAGATTCTTTGTCTGTTCATCATTCACTGTACATAGACGAAACATGCTTACAGCATTGAGGAAAATACCCGAATTAGGGGAGGTAACCCTAAATACACTATTGTTCGGAGGCAGCGGTCTGAGCGTGGAGTCTGTAGAAGCACTTAATGATATAGTGCACACATATATCAGGAGTACCAGGAGATTTGACTGAGAAAGTTGACTACTCGATTGACGGTTTTTCTTTGTTAAAAAGCATGGTTATTTGATTGATCAAACGTTCAACTACATATTCATTACAAATCAATTACTTTACATTGAACTATATAATGATTAAGGTAATTAATCTATATTACCGGACCCGGTTTCAAAGTCACTAATCTTTTATTTTAAATTGGAAAGCTATGTATTATAGATTGCATCTCAATCGTATATAGGTGTATATACTTCGTATATGTATATACAATCCTAAACAGCCGCTGTGCTAAGTTAATTAGAATGATCGATTCATAATTGAAATTTGTTCCAAATAACGTTGGGAATGGATTGATCTAATTAGTGATTGTGCAATCGGACCCAGCTAATACTGACTAATTGTTATTTAATAACACCATTGCATATGTATATATGAACGATGTAATTACTTACATGTTAATCGCTGTATATAATTATATATTTCTAGCATGTACGACATGTAATTACCTAGTACCACTGGAGAGGACTTACATAGGCTATGCCTGTTGTCCAATCCGTTTCTTTATTGAATAAAATATTGTTGAAATCAAGTCAATGTGTATTTATGTGGCACACAGTTTTATATGCTACATGTATTAATATATGATATGTGAAAGTTGCATGATAAAACCCTAATTAGGTCAGTAGTTTGGTCTATTCGGGTTTATTTATCTCGTGTTTAAAAATTGATAGCCCTCGCCACAGGGCGGTTGCCCACATTGTGCAACATTCGCCAAATAAACCCTAATAGACCAAAGTACTAATAAAATTATTCTTATAAGATTAAGTAATTATTGATCATTATTCTGCACACGTTTACATGTAAACCCTTCGGCTACGACAATTGAGTGAGAAGTAATATATTGAATGGTAATTAATATATATAAGGTAATGAGAAGCTTAACACAGGACGAACGATCAGCATAAATCTGATATGGGTCTACACTGTATGCATTGACTAGGTTTCCTACAGAGACTCCGAAGCTGCCTTTGGGTTCTACTGTCTAATAGTATTTTGTGTTTTTTCCATTCAATGCATCACACGATCGATCTGATATCGATTTGTTCTAGAAGGGATGCTTTTATCGATATAACATAAAAGTTTATACATGTACTATAATGACCACACAATAATAATAAAAAAACAACATGTTTATTCATTGAATCAAACATATGTTTGTGTACATCAATCATAAAACAAAACTCCTACTGGAATACAGTAAAACCTCTCTATAACGACCTCTAAATTGCGCTAATTAGTTGGTATTTTTGGAAGGTGACTGCTTAAAGCAAGGTAAAAGTAAAACTGTTTTACTTTCACCTTGCTTTAAACATCCATCTGCCTTTAACACAAAATAATTGATGTAATTTAGTGGTCGTTATAGATAGGTTTTACTGCATTTAGAATGAATATTCATTCTGCCTGTCGTTTGAGAGAGGCTTTCTGTAATAATGGCAAACTACAACGAAGACTATAGGAGACGTCTGATCATTTTCTGCTCCGTTTGCTTATAATGTAGGTATGGTTCTACAGTTTCGGGCATGGCCAAAAGGTCACGTGTCTATATGGTAGTACATGTATAACAAAATAATGCAATTAATGTTTATGTCGTTGTTATTTCTTATATGAATATTCATGGAGGAAAGGTTTAACAGAAATAGTCCGTGACCTTTGTATTTTTACCTTGTAATTTTATAAAAAGTGCAAAATCATTTCATGAGGGAATATTGGCAATTAAATTGTGCATTGATAACTGGCTATTCAGATTTGAGATGGCTTACATATATCATATATCATATAAACGTGCGTTTCTCCTGCAAAATGAATACTTTATATATAAATTCCTGTCGAATTTGGTTTTAAAGTATCTGACAAAATAACACTGAATTGATATTCATATTACATTTGTTGGAAACTTTAGGTAAACACAGACAAGTTTTTATTATATATTGCATTGATTCCTTTTGTTCCAATAAAAATTAATGAATACAGAAATGGCATGGTCAGCAAAGCATTTCAAATCCAAAAATAAACCTTTCAAAGCATTCAATTAGAGTATGTAATAAAGTACTATTACCCTATTTAACCCATTTGCTCCCATGATCCCATATATGGGGCATAGGCAATCAGTGTAGACTCTGATCAGACGCCGAATAATGCGGCGTCTGATCAGAGTCTACACTGTTTGCTGATAGGATTTTTAATATAAAACAAAACGAAATTGAAAATATAGGCCAGGCATCGCTAAGATAAAAAATGGACTAATCCAATATATAAACATAGAAGAGTCCACTGGGTGCAAATGGGTTAAACAGGTAATCGGACATTAAATATCACATGTCATTTAGTTTGTACAACTTAACTCTTACAATGCTCCATTTTCAAATAGGCTATTCCAATATTCAAACATTTTAAGTTTATGGTGATTATTTAACCTTTAGCCTGCTATGGGCGGATAGGTGAATAACATTTGCAGATAGTATTGATCCAGATGAGACGCCGTGTAACTCGGCGTCTCATTAGGAACCAAACTGTTTGACACCCTGATTGTAGTTTGGTAGACAAATTGATTATAGCTTGAATTTTGAAAAAAATAGTAGGTGAAATTTTTTGCAAAAACAATTTGCTCAGCAGGCTAAAGGTTAAGGATTTAAAGTAGAAAAGTGTAATATGACAAACAGTGCAGATCATCTAGGACCCCTCTCATCTGGGTCAAGTCTGCTTACAAAGGACGTTAATGACTCGTTTCCCGCACTGTAAGGGTTAAACAAATAAATGTGGCACAATTATGAGAACTTAAAATTAGAACGACAGTGAAGCAAAAAGTGACAACACCGAACGCACTCGTCAGTAACTGTTTGATCTGGGTATACTAGACGCACTCTTCAGTAGCTGTTTGATCTGGGTCTACTAAACGTACTCGTCAGTAGCAGTTTTATCTATGTCTACTGAACGCACCCTTCAGTAGCAGTTTGATCTGGGTCTACTAAACGCACTCGTCAGTAGCAGTTTGATCTGGGTCTACTAAACGCACTCGTCGTCAGTAGCAGTTCGATCTGGGTCTGCTATATTTACACCGATAAAACGCACTCGTAAGTAGCAGTTTGATATGGGTCTACTAAACGCACTCGCTAGTAACAGTTTGATATGGGTCTACTAAACGCACGCGCTAGTAGCAGTTTGATAAGGGTATACTAAACGCACTCGTAAGTAGCAGTTTGATATGGGTCTACTAAACGCACTCGCTAGTAGCAGTTTGATATGGGTCTACTAAACGCACTCGCCAGTAGCAGTTTGATCTGGGTCTGTTATATTTACGCCGATCAAACGCATTCATCAGTAGCAGTTTGATCTGGTGCTACTATATTTGCCTACTTTGTCTATTCGAATTGTAAAATGTTATAAGGATATGTGGCAGTTTTATAAATATACCTATTTGTAATATACATGAAGTAAACAGATGTCCAATAAGGACCAGTATTAATGACATCATCCGTAGGGACCTGTATCAATATGACATCACCCATATGGACCTGTATCAATATGACATCACCCATAGGGACCAGTATCAATATGACATCACCCATAGGAACCTGTATCAATAATCCAATTTGCCAGGTGATGTATTATGTTGAACAGAAATCCAACCAACAGTATTAATATTTTGTATCGCTTCATTTGTGTAAACTTATTTTACCGAATTATTCAACACAATTGGATTGCAGACGCCAATTAGAAATGGCGCCGAAAGGGTTAAATAATATACATGCTAAATATCTAGTATTACGGTTGATCTATGCAGTTGTGGGTCACCAGTTAATTAAACGCCTCATCAGGCTTCAACCTGTTTGGTAATGTTATATTGGATTGTTCAGTACAGGTAAAAGTTTCACTTTGTAGAAAAGTTTTAGCAAATTACAAGTTCTACAGACAATGGGGATCAGCATATACAGCCCTTTGCAACTTAGGGGCAATCATTACACATTGTAAATATAATGAATGTTGTTTCTATATTCATCTGGACCTTCAGGAGAAAACACTCCCGAAAAAATCCCTCGAGAACGGAGCACTCAAGAATGGTAGGAAATTATATAATTTATATTGCTTCTTATTATGTAAGCATAAACCACAGATAAGTCTGTTCAAATAATACACATATACAATAAATCTATGGCAATTATTTGCTAATATAGCTAATATATGGACAGTGCGTATGTTTTGTTCTTTTTGTTTCCAGTAATCACGGTGAGAGACAAACATGTATTCATTTCAAATCAAAGTTTAATCTCCACTTAAATTTCCTATAACCTTTTCTATGATGCTGAGAATAAACAACATAGATCTATTCAAATATCTATGTTCTCGGAGAATCTGTGCCCGTTGCTCAGGAGACACACTTTGAAAAATCACTTTGTGAGCATGAGTCTCAGTTCAAGACATTTAGTGAAAGTGTTGTCTTATTCTACAGATTCTACCATACAAACCCATTATCATTTGTCAGTGTAGACATACAGTAAAACCTCGATTATCCGAACACTAAAATACGTATTATTATCGATCTTTAAGACAGGTGGCAGCTTAATGCATGGTGAAAGTCATGCAGAAAGCTCCTCTAGGAGCTTTCTGCATGACTTTCATCATGCATTAAGCAGCCACCTGCCTAAAAGGGTCTAAATTCGTTTATAACGAAAATTCGAATAATCGAGGTTTTACTGTAATTCAATAAGTATTAATGATGCCATTATTTCCTTTATGAAAGTAATCGGAGTAAAACTGCAATAACTGCAGCATTTGTAGCATAACCCAATACTCCTGAAATACGCCTTTATACGCTTTTGCAAAATATAGTAGTACGAGATCAGACGGTTCCTAGGGTCTGTTCTGTTTGCTTATAATATAGTATAGATCTGATGTTATGGTTTCTGCCATGGACACAAACAATTGTGTCCATGTTTTATAATCGATATCATAATGAGTTTCTTTCTTACAGGAATATATCTAATTGATAGCATGAGTTTATTTCTTATAGGAATATATCTTATTGATATCATAATAAGTTTATTTTTTACAGGAATATATCTACAGTAAAACCCCTCTTAACCGGACCTTAACATTTATTATAAATATCGGTATTGGAGAAAGAGGACAGCTTAATGCAGGGTTGAATTCATGCACAAAGCTCATAGAGGAGCTTACTGCATGACTTTCACCCTGCATTAAGCAGTCACCTGCCTAAAATATCTAAATTCTTCTCTACTAGAATTCCGGTTAAGAGGGGTTTTACTATAATTGATAGCATAATGAGTTTATTTCTTACAGGAATATATCTAATTGATATCATAATGAGTGTATTTCTTATAGGAATATATTTACTTGATATCATAATGAGTGTATTTCTTACAGGAATATATCTAATTGATATCATAATGAGTGTATTTCTTACAGGAATATATCTAGTTGATATCATAATGAGTGTATTTCTTACAGGAATATATCTAATTGATATCATAATGAGTTTATTTCTTACAGGAATATATCTAGTTGATATCATAATGAGTTTATTTCTTACAGGAATATATCTAGTTGATATCATATTGAGTTTATTTCTTACAGGAATATTCATGACGTAAAGGCGTTAAGGGCCAAACCATTTCCCTGTTGTATATTCATGTAAGAAATAATGACGTAAAAGTAAGAAAATTAACACATTTTATTAAAGCAGATGAGAACTATTGCAGATCTAATTACAGCAAATCTCTCTATAACACTGATCGTTCCAAAGCGGTACTCCTGCTTTCAGCCTATGGTCAACCTTGTTGTTTAACATGCTTAATGTTTAATTGTTTCGTCTTGATATGCGTCCCGTTATGTTTTGTCTTGTGGCTGTACCATTTCTTGTTTGATGGTGTTTGTATGTGGCTCTCCCTGTTTGACTATTTTTTCCATATTATATACTGTCAACTTGTCCAAATCAGACTTTGAAATCATCCATTTGTCATATTGAGGGATGGGAGGTATCGCAAACAAGAATAAACCCTTGACACCCAGGGATTGAGCCAACTTTCTTGACCCAGATATGTGGGCTCCTACATGAGCGTTCTGTTTTTGTTTTCACATTGCTTTAAGCAGCCACCTTCCTTTAACACAAACTACTTGATGTAATTTAGTAGCCGTTATGGAGAGGTTTTACTGTATTACAGTTTGTAAATGAAAGAGTCTCTACGTAGCACTATTTACTGTAATCAGGCAATATACTTTTCGCTTGCATTACAGTTATATCAAATTTATACAACAAAACCTATCTTACACGACCATTAATAGCAAAATATATACAGTTGAACTTCAATATCTCGAAATTCAAGGGACCATATGAATTACTTCGAGATAACATACGTTCGGGTTATGAAACATTCCTTAGGTTTACAGATTAATGTAGGTCGAAAGTAATGTTGGAAGCTCCTACAGGAACTTTCAGCATTACTTTCGACTTGCATTAAGCTGTCACATGTGTTTCTGTATTGTAACTTTAAGAAGGACCGAAATTTTACTCCGAGTTATCCCGAAGTTCGAGTTATCCGAGTTTGAAATATCAAAGTTCAACTGTATTGACATTTAAGACAGATAACACAGTGTAACATAAATGTAATACAGAAAGCGCAAAAATATTGTTTTTTCTTATCAGTTTTGATCTGTATTTAGAAAAATAGCTGTTCATTAAGAAGCCTGTATTTAGTTAGTAAGTTTATGCATTACAGGGTTTACTGTGCCGGTAAATGCAATTAAAGATTATAAAAAAAACCTGAAAAATAATAAAGGTGGCACTAAACACAAATAATTGAATGATTCAAAAGCAATCAGAGTATTTTCAATACTCACCGTGTTTAACAGTTTGAATAATTTCAGAGACAACGCGGCAGCACTGACATTAGCCTTTTTATATTAAGATCTCCCCTGCAGGGGTACTCAAAAAGTATTCCGAGATAGTTTTACTTAATATTTCAAAGCTGGCAAACGGGAAATACGAAAGTTCTGGTCGGGCGGCTGTGTGTTTTATATGTGGTGTTTCCCGCATGACTCAGACATGTACTTTGACGTAGAAATGGTTAAATTCATTTTAGTACTGACGCATACAACGGTATTAGTTAATTTTCAACGTGGAAGGTCCACCACACATTATGACATGGTAGATGATGTTGTTTGAACCATAGTGAAGACTAGGAACTATGTGATCCGAGTAAACACTGTTTACAAGTGTTTACACTATCTACTATCGCTAGCATACTCGTTTCTGGGGCGTGTGTTTCTGTTTTATATCCTGATAAATGCTCATTTCACTCATTTCTCTTGTTTGAAAACACAATATGTATTCTGATTTTACGACGTTCGTAAAAATGCGCAAATTGGACTGGTCTATATTTGGCTCTCATTTATCGAAGAGCACAAAATGTTCAAAGGCATTAAAATATTATATTGTGGTAACTATAAAACTCATTTATAAAACTATGTGCAAATTAAAACAAACCATGAAATCAGTAACAAATATCTGTGCATCAACCCTTAAAAATAGCGTTTCTAATTTTTCTACCACGTGTCCTCTGCTGTCTATTACCCAATCAAAATTAATCTGATGACATCAGTTCTTGTTTATGTTATGATAGCAAATATAATGTGACCTATTAGTTCAATACTTTAATAAAGACTGATTTTAAAATACATGAATAAACATATACAACTGATGTGACGTCGGCGTAACGGGTCTATATTTGTGACGTCACTGACGTCGCGGAATATTATTGTTAACGTTCGCGCCATTAGATATAACATCTCTTCCTTTCTTTAAAATAAAGATCTAGCATAAGGTCTCAACAGAAATGTTATAAAATAAAATTAAATCTCAATTACTAAAAGATAAATAAAAAAGATTAATAGAATTTATTTTCACAACTCTACTTGCAATCTGCAGAGCGTCTTTTCACTTCTGTATTCAACTGTATTTCACTTCCATTATTTATTAACTCAAATTGTCTATAATACACAGCATAACGTCTTTCCTTTGCTTTAACTAATATGCCTATTATGGTCATTAATGACTGTTTTCTCATAATATCGCGCAGTATGTTTAGTGTCAATATCACATATTATTTTTCTACTAGTCGCGGTATCGTGCTGGAGTGTTTCTGTTCCTAGCAGGCAGTTGTCGTCTGGTTATCGTTTGTTCGCCCCTTGTTAAACCTCTTTTGTTTGTGGATTTCTCGTTCCGTTTAGCCTGGCCCTGAGGTGTTTGCGTCTGGTTTTGTGGTGGCTGACCTGGTCCATCCCCTGTCTGACGTGCTGCCGTTTTCTGCAGCAGCTTCTCCCGCCAATTATCACTGGACCCTCTGATGTTGGTATCGAAGTGTTTGGCCACTTTTAAGTGTGTGGCATCTCTGTAGACCTGTCGGCCGTCGCTTGAACGCCTCGCTGCTATGCTTGAAAGATCTACTCTGACAACTTTATATGGTTCACTTTCATAAGCTGTTGTCCATTTGTTTCTTCTTTGTTGCCGAAGAAGAACAGAGTCTCCTTGCCTTATTCTGTGTTGAGTGTATTTCGAATGCTTTGACCACCTACTCTTATATTGCTGGTCTGTGCTTGTAATCTGTTTTTCCATTTGGTTAACATTGTTTTGGACCGGAGTGTGGTCTAATTTTGTTCTTACTGCACGTCTCATGAGTGCTGTATAAGGGCTGATGCCTGTAGCTGGATGTGGTGATGATCTGTAGTCCATTAACATTTCTTGGATGGCATCCATACTACGTTTGCCCTGTCTATGTGCGATCTGCTCCGTCTTGTTCAGCATTTTCATGAAACTCTCTGCTTCGCCATTGGCTCTTGGATGGTCTGGTGTCACCCTGTTGTGCTCAAACCTCATTTCATTGGCAAATTGTCGGAACTGTTCTCCATTGAAAGGTGGTCCCGAATCAGATTCGAGTCTTCTTGGAATTCCATGTGCCGTAAAGATTTTTCTCAATCTCTCTGAGGTGACTCTGTATGATGTTGAAGAGACTTGCTCCACTTCCGGAAATCTTGTCCTTTTATCTATTACGACCAGGTTGTAATGACCATCTGGGAATGGTCCTCCAAAATCAACAGATATAGTGCTCCATGGATTTTCTGGGATTTTCGAGGGTTTGATGGTTTCTTTTCTATGCTCTTTTGTGGTGATTTGACAGTCCACGCATCTGCCACTTATATCCTCTACAATAGTATTCATTGCTGGGAACCAGTATTTTTCTCTGAGCATCTGCTTTGTTTTTGTCTTTCCTAGGTGTCCCAAGCTATGTGCTGCTTTAACAGTTGTTTTCTGCAATTTATTCGGAACAACAATTTGATGCCCTCTTAGTAAGATCCCTTCTGCTATCGATAATTCATTCTTGATCATGTAATACGGTGAGATTTCTGACCTCTTCTTGTGGGTCTCCCAGTCATTTCTCTGCATTCGCTTCATCACATCTTTCAACAGGTTATCTTTGCTGGTATACTCTCTTATTTTTGACAACACAATGGCATGTTCTCCATCAACTACTAATTTAACAACTTGTTCCGTTTCGTCTGTGTCGATCACAGGCAATGGATGCCGTGACAAATAGTCAAGTGGGTCTGCTTCATCTTTCCCTGGCTCATATATCAACTCGTAATCTACATCTTGCATCTCCATTACCCACTTTTCAATCCTTGGTGGTAGTTTCATGTTTGTTCTGTTGAACATTGGAATCAGGGGCTTGTGACCTGTGATGATCTTGAACTTGGGTGCCCCCAGTAGATACATACTGAAACTGTTCTTATCCCATTTGATTGCTAATGCATCTTTCTCTGTTTGACTATACCTTTTCTCTGTGTCGCTCATTGATCTGCTTATGAAATGAACAGGTTGTAACCCTTTTGCTGTTTTCTGGAACAATCCTGCTGACAGTCCTTCATGAAAGCTTGCTTCTACTCTAACTATTATAGGTCTTCTGGGATCAAAGAAAGCAATTGTGTTTTCATCAGTTATGCTGTTTTTAAGTTTTTGAAATGCCACTTGTTGGTCCTTTCCCCATGCAAATGGTATATGTTTCTTTGTTAGACTTCTCAATGGTGCTGTCAAAACTGCATAGTTTGGAATGAACTTTGACAAGTAGCCAATCATGCCCAGGAAGCTTCTCACAGCCTCTTTCGTTTCTGGTGCTTTGCACTCCTTCACTGCCTGGACCTTTCCCGGTGTTGGTTTCAATCCGTCTTTTGTGAACTTGTATCAATAAAAATCTAACTCTGAAACTCCAAACTGGCATTTATCTCTATTGAATGTCACAACAAAATCATTTGCTCTTTGTAAGACCATTTCTAATGTTTTGTTGTGCTCTGCTATTGTAGTGCCTCCTATGAGGATATCATCTCTCTGGTTTAAACACTTGGGAATATCACCAAATATTCTGTACATAGCCTCATCAAATAGGTCTTGTGAAGATTTTGCTCCGAAAATAAGCCTTTTAGGTCTCATATTACCCCAAGGTGTGCTGAATGTTGCTATTGGTCTTGACTGCTCCCCAATAACTAATAGGTGGTAGCCTTGTTTTAGACCCATCTTTGAAAATATGGTGCAATCATGAAATTTATAAGTAAAGTCTTCCACCACTGGTGCTTGAATGATTCTATTCCTTTCCATTGATTTATTGGGAACTCGGAGATCTACGCTTGCTCGTATCATATGTGATTCTAACTTGTCTTTTGGCACATTACTGAATCTCGGCTTCGGTTGGACTACTAGTGGTGAACACCACGTAACAGCTTCCCCGTCTTCAATTCTCTCAAAAATATCTTCCTCTAAACACTGGTCTAGCCATTTCTTCAGGGGATCCTGCAGATAATATGGTATTGGCCTTGGTTTCTGTGCAATAGCAACTGCATCCTTTTTCATCGAGAAATTTACTGTAAAGTCTTTGTTGTTTTTCTTGTCTGTTATTTTGCCAATGCCCTTAAATACATCCTCATGTTTATCTAACAGTTCTTTTATCTGTTCCGTCTCCTGTGGATTAACCTTTTGTACACGTTTGACATTATCCTCTGGCATTTTCAAGTTATTTGGCTCCTTCAGAGTTCCCTCTGGATCTATTTGTATCATCCCTAATTCAATCAATGATTTCTTCCCAAGAAGTGGTGGTGAATTTAGTCCTCCTTTGATTACTACAAAGTTCGTCAGCACGCCACGTGTGCGATTTCTAACTATCGCTATGAACTCTCCCTTCACCGGTAACACATTCTTTAAAGTGCTCAACTTTGTCTTGCTTTTCATCAGTACTGGCTTTTCCCGAGTCCTATGTTTATATGCTCTAAACTGATATTCATCCATAACATTTACATCTGCCCACTATCAGGTTCCACCTTTACATGTACGTCATCTAGCATTACAGGTACAGTTTTTGAATGGTCATTTATTTTATGTATTTGCACTGTTCTGATTTTATGTAAATGATTTGCTGAATACTCAAAATATTCCTCATCTGGACTGGAATCATAGTCAGTATCAGACTCACTACTCCTATCATCACCAGTCCTCCTTACATCACATGCATGCCTGGCTTGCCTCTTGTAACGTTTGCCTCGTCTAGATTCATTGTCGTAATTTCTGGTTACATATTTCTTCTGTGATTTGGAACTTCTACAAACGGCTGCAAAATGATTCCATCCCTTGCACATGTTACACTGCTTTCCATATGCTCTACAATCTTCTCTCCTCCTCGTAGCGTGTTTATTACCACAGTAGATGCATGTTCTCACATTATCTCTCTGCTCTTTCTGAGAATTCTCTGTCTCATATAATGCATAACGTCTTTGATCACAACGATGATGTACTTTTGCTAGATTGCTATATCTCTCTTCATGCTTCATATCATTTACTTGCAACGATGTGTCCTCTAATTGATGCATTTCCTGTAACATGTCGCTTAATTTCCATTTCCTGTTAATTGTTTTCTTGATTAATGACTGGTTCTCGGTGGTCTGTATAATATGCTCTAGAATTCTGTCGTCTTCATTTGAAAAGTCACAATCATTAGCCTTTTCACGCAGTCTAGCTGCATATGCCGTCGTTGTCTCACCATGCAATGGTCGCATTTTCAGAAAAATGTATCTTGAATAATGTTTGTTTGTCTTTGGTGCATAATAATTGTTCAGTTTCTCTCTCAGTTTCTCATACTCATTTAGTGACTGCTCTGGGTTCTGCTCTGGATCTTGCAAACTCTTTTCTAATCTTGCAATTTCACGACCCCCATAAATTATCATTGCATCTTTCTTATCCTGTGGGTCAGCTATCTTAAAAAATCTAAACTCTCTTTCAATGCCCTCGAGCCATTCTTCCCACTGCTTGCCTGTTGTAAGCTTATCACCATCAGGAATAAACTGCTGGGCTCTAAGACTTCTACTTTCAGTCACAACAACTCTATCGGCCATGGTGTAATTTGAAATAAATTTGACTCACCGTTTCTCTGATGCAACTTCAAATCATATTATGTCTACCTGCTATCACCGTTTGTGCACATATGTATTCTGCTCCTTGAACTTCGGACTATCTTCTTCTGTCTTCTTTCTCCTTTCTCCAGTCTTTTATCACCTTTTTGAGTCTTTTTTCTTCTTCTATTCCCCAACAAGGGTCTTCTATAATAAACTGTTAAAATCACTTTTATCCTCGTCGCCAATGTTATGATAGCAAATATAATGTGACCTATTAGTTCAATACTTTAATAAATACTGATTTTAAAATACATGAATAAACATATACAACTGATGTGACGTCGGTGTAACGGGTCTATAATTGTGACGTCACTGACGTCGCGGAATATTATTGTTAACGTTCGCGCCATTAGATATAACAGTTTAATGGATATCATTTAAGTTAACAATTTCAGTTAAACATTTACAAATGATCAAATAAGGCAAAGAGAGTCTCTGAAGCATTATACATTTGAAAACATATCGCAACAATATATACCGTATATATGGAAAAATAGTCAAACAGGGACAGCCACATACGAAATGACACCGCACCAAACACCATCAAACAAGAAACAGTATAACCACAAGACAAAACATAACAGTACGCATATCAAGACGAAAAACATTAAACATAATACTATAAAATACAGTTAACTGAAGTACAGTAATTTATTCTACAATAAAACAACTCTTCATGAGTTTAATTCTCAGTTTGTAGCCTTTCCTTTGACTAATAATGTATTAACTGCACACCTCATCAATATTAGTTAGTTTGATTTTATAAAGTAAAACTTTTAAGTCATTATTTATTTGACATAAACTGTTCGATTCAAATTATATACTTCCATTAGAAAACAGAACATACCCTGATTAGACGGATCCTACACTAACTAGACGGATCCTACACTAATTAGACGGATCCGACACTAATTAAACGGATCCTACACTGATTAGACGGATTCTACACTAATTAGACGGATCCTACACTGATTAGACGGATCCTACACTAATTAGACGGATCCTACACTGATTAGACGGATCATACACTAATTAGACGGATCCTACACTAATTAGACGGATCCTACACTGATTAGACGGATCATACACTAATTAGACGGATCCTACACTAATTAGACGGATCCTACACGTTATGCTTTGCGGAAAGTTACCACAGGAGTTTTCTTACCCATTAGTCTGTTCGACCTAAATACATTTGCAAACAGCTTGGATTCAGATAAAACGCATCAGGATCCAAGCTGTTTGCCACTCTGCCAATGGTATATCTAAAGCTTGAACGAATATGAAGTAGGTGACAGCAGTAAGAGATCAGAGCTTAAGCAGGCCTAATTTTCATAACAGGTTAAGGATTAATTACTTTGCTATCAATTAAGTAATCACGTGCATTTTCACGAGTTAGTGCGTAAGCAGTGTCTTTGTGGCTCTTTTCAGATTTTCATTACCCAAACTAATTTCGTAGATTCTGATCTACGTGACAGTATTCCTGTTGTTGTCCGTCACGATTCTGCTTGGTAATATATTTCTGTGTTACACGAACTATCAAAATAAAGTAATTGTATATCTTAGTTATCATTGAACGCCTCTCGGTTCTGATTTTGCGGTTAACTGAATATCATTTTTTCTATCCAATTTAATCCATAATTAATAGATATAAGATATTCATTGCGTGGTGTTCTAATTCTAATTACACCAGCACAACAGTGTGTTCATATGTGTGATATTCTAATTACTCAAATTATGTGTAACTCTAATTACCACATAATTACTTATAACAATGTGCAAATTTGATATGCGATACTAGAATGCGATACATGTAATTAGATTATAGTTGTAATTATGTGAGACTAATTAAGACAGCATGTAACTCTTTACATCATGCTGATCTCGTGTTACATGGTGCTCTTCGGGTGGTTGAATGTTTTGTTTGTGGTGTTACCTGCATGACTCGTACATGTAACGTTTCTCATTTTGATTTCGAAACAACTCTTAGAATATTAAGATATATAATAAAACCAAAAAAGTCTGACACAACAGGTCAGTTGAAAGTTTAAACTCACGAAAGAAGACGTTCACTGTGCAATAGCTAAATAGGAGCTGTCACATGAAATTACACCGCATCTACAGGAGCACAACTATATCTATAGGTACATCGAAACGTCTTATACACATGTCTGTTTTTATGACAGATTCCGGTGAACGGACGGTATGTCTCCGCTGTTTTCTGCAGTCAATTATTGATGCCGTAACAAAATTTACCACTAATCGACGTAGATTATTGTTGGAACATATTCATTTCATTATATAGAGCTCCACGCGCACATTCTGCATTTATTTGTTGAAAAACGTATCTATACGTTTCATTAAAGCCAATATGAAGCATCCACAACAATTTGTTTTAATCATGCATTCCACAGACTGAAGCTTGACAACACAGCTAGGAATTTGAACATCTACTAGAGAATGCAATATTGTATACATAAATGGGTCAACGAATATAACCCATTTGAAATTGAATGATCGTTCAACCTTTTTTGTTTATTTATTTATTTACAAAGAACAAAACAAAAGAGAAATAGAAATATACAATGACAACAAAAATATATATAAGCATGCACATATGCATATGTACCCCAAAACCTCAGATTTGAGCTTAGCATCAGCTTTCACTTTTTAACCATATTATACAAAAGTACTTAATGTATTTATTATTTAGGGAATTAATTATTTTAATCAAATATTTGCCATTTTGTGAAAAACCTTGTTGTTTTACTTGAATTCGATATAAATAGTTATACATATTGTTTTTAAATCAATATTTAGATCGAGCACATCACAGCGAAATATGCAAATATAAATATTTAGAAATATGTAAATATAATTCAAATTGTTAAAAGAAAACCCCGAAACGCTGGTTCGTTTCCAACGCGACAATAATACTAAAAGCATTTCAAGGGGTCAGCGTTGTTCTTCTAAAAGTGTCAGTTGATTTATCTTTCACTTCACGAAAACCACAGTTAGAGTCGTCTCTTCATGATCAAGACAGTTTTCGTGACAGCAGTTTTGCATTCAGCACTCGATTTGTACAATGTTTTCAATGTATGATCCATAATGGGTTATTAGATTTGGCCCTTCGTTTAACATTCAAGGTAAAATTAAGACACTTTTCGAAAATAAAACATAACCAAAAATGAACAACTATTGAATATGTAACATTGGCAATTATCAAACGGATTAGTTTCAAACGTACAATAGGATATGTAACAAAAGATTTAGTGAGCAGAATAAAATACTCATTTCAGACTTTTCAAAACCGTTTATGTCCAACTTGTTCATACTACTAAACGCCCTCTTGTAATACTCAATGCATATTATATATGTTCCGTTGCCTAAGGGGATAGAAAATGGGTCAATTTTTGTTTTAAAGCAAGAGTCGTCGCACCTTTCGGACAAAATTGTTTTGTTAAAAATCAGACTCGGACAGTGGTGGACAAGTGTCGGGGCATATCCGATGTTTGGATAGCACAGTAGAGGCATGCTTTTACTGGCTACGGTTTCCACTGACAGATAATCAACGTAAACGCTACTGTATGACAAGGTTACATTAATTTTCAAGTTCTCCGAAAAGACAACGACTGGAAAGGTTTTATACGTGAGAAACATATTTTCCAGTAGTGCAATGTAATCGCATTTCTTGCCAGAGTATATTTGTATTTCCCAAACAATTGTTTCTTCCGTCAGTTGTAACATACGCATTGTACAAAGGCCGCACTTCATTCTCCTGTTCATTGTAATCGCGTTTGTGAAGTTTTCTAAGTCCGCTAGAAGTATGCTGTAATCGGCCCGCTGTAGACCAGCTCCTGAATTAATCTTCAGTAGGAGCTGCAGATAAACAATGTATCCTGTCACTTGCTCAAATGCTGTCTGACACATGCCTTGATTAGGAATGGTTCCCGGCGGGCATAAAAGTGGTGTGCATCTGTCCTGGAATAGGAGATCAATGATGTAACATTCACTGATAGGTTCTGAGATTAGGGACTTAATCCATTAACTCTCATATCATATATGTGAAGTGTGTTCACACTGAAACATGGAACCCATACATTTTCATTTGAGACTCATGCAGAACACATATATTCTGATGAAAGCAATTGACAGGAACAGCGAATACTGCAAATCCTGTAACCATGCTTATAGAACTTTTAGTTGAGTCTGAGTTCGGTCTCAAGTTTTTGATTGGTCAGATTTGAGCCTTTGGCTCAAATCTGACCAATCAAAAGCTTGAGAACTCAAATCTGACCAATCAAAAGCTTGCGAACAAACTCAGACTCAACTGAAAAGCTTTATAAGCATGGACCCAGAACTAAAGACTACTTGTGGACCGCTAGTATGATTATCGCGATCTAATAATCGCCGTAAACAGAAAGGCATAGAACTGAAGAAAAAAAGAATGTCACATTTTAACTCTTTTGTTGTCAATGATGACCTGTGCAGTCTGTGTTGATCCAGATGAAAGGTTTGTACATTTACGTCTCATCAGGATCCAACTTACTTAGAATATAATATTTAAAGCAAATATGATCGGAAATCCAAAATGAAAGTTGAAGCAAAAAACTTTGCAGACGACAAAAAGTGTCAGAAAAAGAGCTAAATTTGGTTTATTGGAATATCATTTTGTCTCGGCGTTGTTATTCATAAGCAGTGGGAACACTTTCCAACAGGGAGCGCTACACACAGAAGGTCATGGCACCAAAACATCATACTCCTACTTTCAGAATGTAAGCCCCCACTAGCCTTTTTGACAATTTGAAGGGCATCTAATTTGTAAGAAAAAATATCTAGCATAAACAAAATTCCCGTTTTCCGTAGCCATAGAAACAACAAGCATTTATTACATGTGTGTTAAACATGTAAACGGTTAAATACGATCCCAGTAATTCATCAATATGTACTATCTATGTGTGCCTAGTGGTCTCTAATATGGACATAGGCAATAAAAGTACAAAAATGAGTCATGCAGGAAACACCACATACAGAACAAACACTCGCCCGAACAGCAACACAAGGAAACAGCAAATGTACATAACTAGAAAAAAAAAACAAGAGACGCACAAAGACAAAACAAACATACAATAGGAGGAAGATGGAAGTACCGCCTTGGAACGGTCAGTGACAAAAGTCACTGGGGGGTTAAACCGGTTTATGGGCGCCCAACCTCACTCTTATTCCATCCCCACCCTAAAAGACAAACAGTGTAAATAAACGTATCCCCTCTCCGACTAATCTACAACAACCGCGACGGCAAATACAATGGTAAAGTGCATGTATAACGAAAAAACATTTAATTGAACATACTGTATCCACCTATCGCTAGTGTACTCAATGATTGAGCTGCAAACAGAGTAACTGTAGAAAAGTAATAAAGGGTACGACAAAAATGAAATAGTACAGATATCCGACGTTCTCCTTCCATTTCTGGATTTAAGAGGTCGCCTTCATAGAGTTAAGACTCACTCCAAAGGGCTCCCGATCAGGGTCTACATTGTTTGCTCCACAAATTAAGTTTGAAACTGCACAACAAAAGTTTCAACCAACGTCAAGCATCTTTTCTACGTGGTATGTGACGCATTCATTTTGATTGTATAAGGGCCCTCCATTTTAGGGACGTGATGGGGTTGGGTTCTGCAACAAGCATGTTAAACCTTACCTTCAACCGCTTTCATATTTTATGTCTCCTTGTCTAACATATCAAAAGACGTTTACATCAAAAGTGTATATTAAAGAAAATCAAATGAAGAGAACAATTACTGATAAATTAGAAGGAGTTATGAACAGACTCAATAAAACCGAGTCTGCAATTTTCTCTTTTTGTGTTGCAATTTTTGCTTTCGGGGGATCACCACCCTTCAGTATTTATTATATTTGATAACATAACGCAAATATCGACGTATAGTACTCTATGAGAAGTTATTTTATGAAGTGTTTAGTTGTCCTGTCACTCTCGACTTGGCCGATATTAGCAAACTACTTGGGTTCATATCAGACAGCAAGTGGCTCGGGGTTTATCCCATTTGCTCCCAGTGGATTCTTAAATGCTTATATATTGGATTAGTCTATCTTTTATCTAAGATTGTCTGGCCTAAATGTTCATTTTTGTTTTGTTTTATATTGAATTTTCTATCAGCAAACAGTATAGACTCTGATCAGACGCCGCATTATGCGGCGTTTGATCAGAGTCTACACTGTTTGCCTACGTCCCATATATGGGATTGTGGGAGCGAACGGGTTAATTACGATTCCAAATATGTTTGGCAGCTAGTCGTGGCTTCTCAAACACGCTAGAAAATTGCAGGTAAGTGATTGCAAGGCAGGGTTGTGGTTATTGAAAAACTTACCAGAACAGTGTCTAGAATTTGATCGGCTGAACAGGTTGCCTGGATCGGTACCGAAATGTCGCTTGTATTCTTCGATGGGATAACCAACGCATTGAATGGCAACATGATATCCCCCTTTTCAGTAAGATTAAATATTTCGTTTATTTCGTCTGGTATCTTACACTGCCTGAGAACGATTGTTTCTCTGGGAAAATTGCACATGGAGCAATATACGTTTGAGAACGCATATCGCTGATTTAGATAATCAACTGAAAAGTAATTGTTGTATGACATGCAATTGTTTTCCAACTCTTTATCATAATAATCCCACAGGCCTGTTACGTTACATCTGCCAATGCTGCCAGTGTTGCAGTATGACAATAAAGCCACGTGGGCAGAAGGTGGTATCACTCGGAAAAAGCTTGCTGTTAGCAAAAAGTTGTCTCTTTCCTCAAACGATGAAAAGACTAAATCAGTTCCTATATTTGTAAGATAAAGGTTCCAACTCACAACGTCATATTCGCCGTGGCATCTAGCACAATGGTCATTAAGATAAGTCAAGCCTGACCGACGCCCTGTAACAAATATTAGATCGACAGCACCTTTAGCCTGTTTGCATCTTAATATAATCTCTTTATTGTTCCCATCTCTCTCATATTTCGGTGGACACTCGTCGATCACACGGTAAGAATGTCCTCCAACAAAATGGGCGCTCCTATTTAGGTACATTTCATAGATGCGGCTCTGTTGTCTGCACGGGAAACTTGGTGTGTGTCTCGGTGTATTGTTATGGCCTGGACAACATACACCTGTTAGTGTGCAAGCAGTTGAACATGAACACGGTGAACAACATTCAAGAGACATATTGGCCCGAGTTGTTTGACCAGATCCGTCTCTGCAAACATTTTGCAAAGGACATTGGTCGGTGAAGTCTGATAGTGATGAAGAAAACGTCCATCTTAAGTGTAAACTCAATATGGCGAGTATTAACATCATGGCTGTCCTATAAAGTGGAAAGCAACACTCGTTCAACAATACATCAACACCTCTCAATATTATCGCTCAAAAGAAGTATCATTCTTGATTAATATGTATATATATCAATGCCAAAAGTTTATATATATATATACACCGGTCCATGTATATATCGATAGTACTTCTGGTAGAACCAGTCTAGGACGACACTTAGTATAAATACATTCATTGGTATGTAATGCAGGTAATGTATTAATGTGAGACAGTGGGATATTAATTTTGAGTTACTTTAACCAACGACTTCTTTACCGAGGTTACTATATTTAGCCAGTAAGTTAGTGCGTAATGCATGTTTTAACGTACCGGCGAAATCAATTAATGACAAGTTGTGAAACAACATAATGCACACAATGAAACAGTGCAAAATAAATTAGAAACTCATTACTCACCAAATGTTGCTTTTTGTATGACTTAATCCAATGATTTGAGAGACCATGTCTCGGCGCTGGCATATCTATTTCTTTTATCATAAACTCCTCTAAAGTAGGTGTTAATTAATGAGATCTCCCCAACAAGGGGCACTCCAAATGTATTCCGAGATATAAAACACACAAGAGCCAGCAAAAAGGAAATACAAAAGTCCTACTTATCGTAGAAAGGGTTAAATTCAGCAACGGTATTAATTATTTTAATTCTAAATGTTCAAAGAGGAAGGCCCATTATTAAGTATGACATGGAAATATTTGGTCAATGATTTTACTTAAAAAAAAACAGTGCGAACTAGAGGCCCTGTGATCTGAGTATTAACTGTTTTCAAATGTTTTAATTTTTTACAATACCAGTATACACGTTTCTCGCAATAAATGTTTGGGGCGCTTGATTCTATGTTTATATATCATGTTAAAAACTAACCCCATTTTCCTTAGTTTAGAAATACAATATATAAACATACATCACCTCCGTTCAGAATTTATACATATGTACAAAAACGTCTCAACAACGGTCATTTAACCCTTTAACTCGAAGACCCTATACACTGGACATAGTTAAACAGTCTGAGGGATCTGATTATGATTAACCCTTCGCTTGCTATTCACGTCAATATACCTACCTGTAAATAGTGAAGACCCAGATGAGACAGCTCTTGCAGGAGCTGTTTCATCAGGGTCTGCACTATTTACAAATAATCTGAAAATGGGTGATCCCTCGAAAGCAAAAGTAGAAATGCAAAAAGAGAAAATTGCAGACTCGGTTTTATTGAGTCCGTTCATGAGTAGTAATTAAAAGTGCAACACTACTCACGCCCCCTAGCACCGGCTTAAGCAGTATTCAAGTTTCAAAACTAATAACATGAAAACTAATGATCCCGAAGGACCAGAAAATATAACAACACTGAGAATGAAGTACGGGGCGACTTTTTACGGCCGCCACACAAGCACTTAACATCTGCTGTTGTGAAGTACATATATTCTGAAAATGGGTGATCCCTCGAAAGCAAAAGTAGAAATGCAAAAAGAGAAAATTGCAGACTCGGTTTTATTGAGTCCGTTCATGAGTAGTAATTAAAAGTGCAACACTACTCACGCCCCCTAGCACCGGCTTAAGCAGTATTCAAGTTTCAAAACTAATAACATGAAAACTAATGATCCCGAAGGACCAGAAAATATAACAACACTGAGAATGAAGTACGGGGCGACTTTTTACGGCCGCCACACAAGCACTTAACATCTGCTGTTGTGAAGTACATATATTCTGAAAATGGGTGATCCCTCGAAAGCAAAAGTAGAAATGCAAAAAGAGAAAATTGCAGACTCGGTTTTATTGAGTCCGTTCATGAGTAGTAATTAAAAGTGCAACACTACTCACGCCCCCTAGCACCGGCTTAAGCAGTATTCAAGTTTCAAAACTAATAACATGAAAACTAATGATCCCGAAGGACCAGAAAATATAACAACACTGAGAATGAAGTACGGGGCGACTTTTTACGGCCGCCACACAAGCACTTAACATCTGCTGTTGTGAAGTACATATATTCTGAAAATGGGTGATCCCTCGAAAGCAAAAGTAGAAATGCAAAAAGAGAAAATTGCAGACTCGGTTTTATTGAGTCCGTTCATGAGTAGTAATTAAAAGTGCAACACTACTCACGCCCCCTAGCACCGGCTTAAGCAACCAGTGCACTATACAGTAGTGATTGCACAGCGAAACACTTGTACACAGTGAAGATATATGTAATTATACAACAGGGCATGGGTAAAGACGGAGAAATGTTATTTTAAAGTTCAGCAAGCGAAGGATTAACACTGCTGGTAGAACCCTTTGATGCCAAGGATTTATACCAGTACATTCTTTGTTTCCGTTGCCTCCCTCAATATGACAAATGGCTAGGTTACAATAATGTTGACTGTAGATAATATAGGCCTTAAACGGTTAATTAAAGTACAGTTTTACCTGTGTCCCATGTATGAGATCACGGCTGTTTATTAGTGATGTTAGGACGTCCGTAAACACCCCCAGTTGTGGTTTAACCAATGACCGTTCCAATGTGGTACTCTCTTTGTCACCCTGCTTTTGTTTGTTTGGTGTCTTTGTACGTGTGTGTTTGTTCAAGTTTATAGTTTTCGTCTCGTGTGTGTGCGTGTTTGCGTGTTCACCCTTAAATTTGTGTTGACCTGGTGTCTTTGTACTTGTGCGTTTGTTCTTGTTGAAATTTTCCATCTTATGTCAGTGTATATTACTTGCTTTCTATGGATGTTTTGGTGATGGTGGCGTTTTGTGTGTGGCTTTTCCTCCTTGACTTTACTACTTTTTCATTAATTAAAGATCAATTTTGGGTATTTGAAGCAAGTGGTATATATTTATGCAGAACTTATTGGATAAAATTCCAACTTTACGGTGTTCATGCAAAATACGCAAATTTAATTGGTGAGATATGACTCTCACTTATCGATGAGCGCCAAACAGAAGACGTTTATATGATGAAATGGGTCAAATTGTGAGTTGAATAAAGTTACACTTTGCGGAAGGTTTCCATAGGAGCTTTCTGAAAACCGTTTGTTTTATTTTAATAACCACCTGTATTGGTAAAACCGTAGTATGTATTCGTGAAGTTGGCAGTGTTATGAATGTTCTATGTGTATGTTTATGGAATATGTGTATGTGTGTGCGTGTGTATGTGTGTGTATGCGTGTGTATGTATGTGCGTGCATGCGTGTATGTGTTCGCTTGTTATGAATCGGTGCGTGTAGAGGTCCTTTATGTTCTACACCCGTTGGTGCTACATGACATTTTTAGTATTTATGGGCGTCCAAAACGATGGTGTGGAATAGGCAAGCAACCGTTCTCCGAAGGTCGTGTGTGAGTGCCCATATTTGGGCTTCTGGTGTTGCTGAGTACTGGCGTGTGTTATTTCCAAATATCCTGCCTCTTTTCTATTCTGTTACTGTCTTTTTTAATATGTACGAACTGTCTTTATTTAAGTATTTAAGAATGCAATATTTTATCACACATATTAACTGACAACGTGGAATCTGAATAGGCACTGTCTGTAGCCCTGTTGCTTGTCCGACTACATTTTATTTGCAAAGCATTAGTGATATATTTCCATGTTACACGGACTGTGAGACTCGCTTAGTTCTGTTATATTATACGCCCCTCGTTACGGTATTGCCTTTGACTGAAAACCATATTTACTTTCAAACTTTTTCCGGTTTCTACATACGAATTACGAAATTCGATATTAAATTACAATTAAAAGGTATATGGTACTAATAGTGTGATATTCTAGTTCTAATTACCTCAAATTACCTCTAACAGTGTGAACATTTGGTAATATACTATGTTATTAGATTATAGTTATATGTGGCACTAATTACCACAGCCTGTCATACTTTACATCATGCTTATCTCATGTTACCGCATCAATTCTTACCGTATCTAGATCGTAAAGGAGGACGCAAATGTGTGTTCCATAACACTTTGAAAACAACTACATTGTTTAGCTTTAACAAATATTTGTTTTCAGAACATGGCGCTCTATAGTTTTGCAGGAAACCGGAATCCAAGCAACAAGATACAGTACCACTACGAGACAGAAACTGTTTGATTTAATACACATTGTCGAAACGTACAAGTTATATGTATTGCCTTAGTTAAAATTTGGTAAATATCCAGGATATATTGCAGCACACCAGTATTTAGAACAGAACCACTAGAACAAATAATCATGTCAGGAAAGCCATATTAACCAAAACTGCAAAAGACATTTTAAAGCCAATTTTGAAGCCAGTTTTGAAGTCATGCTCTAGTTATCACATTCGTTTCAAAACTACACAATTCAAAGAGTTTCCACTCTCTAGTAAATGCTCCTTTTCAGTAGATTATTCAAATAGACTGGGTTTAAAATTTTCTAGGGCGACTTGACCCGAGTTTGAAAACAGTTTAGATCCAGACGAGACGCCGAGCACTCAAGCAATAATTTTGAACTGAAATTGCACCAGTTCCGTCTTTGGGCAGTCATTATTGTTTTACAATGGGATAAGAGTTAAAACATCCGTCTCTGTCTTCAAACAGTATTAGATCATCAGTAGAAACAAAGTTCATTATCAGTTTTGTTATGTTTTTGTCCTTCAGAATAATCAATTTCAATGTATTTAGTTATGAAAAATGACTACCGTTTAAGCCGGTGATCGGGAGAGGGATGAGTAGTGTTGTGTTGTGTTGTACTCGTAATAACTGCTCACGAACAGTCTCAATAACATGAGTCTGCATTGTTCTCTTTTGCATTGCTTCTTCTTGCACTGGAAGGGTATCCTACCTTCAGAATTCATTATACATCTACATTGCGATTCTTATAATATCTATATGAGAAAATGACATGCTTGTTGTTGAAATTATATATTTAATGATTTATGTATACTCATTTATTATATCATGGACTTATTTATTGTGATTGTAACGACGGATCTCATCAAACAGCGAAAGACTGGTAGCTTTTAAACGTTAAGCTAATAGCTGACAATATACTTCTGACCACTTAGCTAAAGACGGGTATCGAAAAGTGATGACGACATAGATAAAACATTCTGTAAATCTTCTTATCGAAATCTCTCACTTTTTGGCAAGTACAATTGTAATCTTAAAGCGCTCCTGTGACACGGTATTTCACATCCTGAATGTTATGGTAATGTGATTTACAAACGTCGTAAGATTATTGGACATACCCATTTTCTCACTTTGTTCATCAATTATGTTAACACATTCATTAAAAATGGATATGATCCTATAGTACTACAACATACTGCATGTCTAGTTGTCAACCCGTTTACAGTTGGCAATCACGCTGGCCTTTTTACATGTTCGCCGAACAGAAATATTTAGTACTCTATGAAGACGACCTCTTCCGGAAACGGCAGGACGTCGGATATTTGTCGTTCTTGTCGTACTTTTTTTTTTTACTTTTCTACAGTTACTCTGTTTGCAACTCAGTCATTGAGTACACTAGCGATAGATGGATACGGTTTGTTTCACTTAAATGTTTTCGTTTTACATGCACTTTACCACTGTATTTGCCATCGCGGTTGTTGTAGATTAGTCGGAGAGGGGATACGTTTATTTACACTGTTTGTCTTTTAGGGTGGGGATGGAGGTTGGGCACCACGAAACCGGTTTAAACTCCCCCCCCCCCAGTGAAATGTGTCACTGACCGTTCCAAGGCGGTACTTCAATCTTTCCCTAATTGTTTGTTTGTTATGTCTGTGCGCCTCTTTTTGTCTTTTATATACATGCACACTTGCTGTTTGTAGTCGTGGTGCTGTCTGGGTGGTTGTGCGTTTTGTATGCGGTATTTCCTGCATGACTCATACATGTACTTTTAGTACTCTGTGAATGCGATCGCTTAAATTTGGAAATGGAAGAAGGACGTCGGATATTTGTACTCGTTTTTGTCGTACCCTTTATAACTTTTCTACATTTACTCTGTTTGCAGCTCAATCATTGAGTACACTAGCGATAGGTGGATACAGTTGTTTCACTTAAATATGTTTTCATTCTATTCGTATGTACTTGATAAATGATTTTCAATAAAATATAACTGTAATATGCTGTCGTTTGATTTCCCAGCTTGTCCGCATCTGATCCATCATTACATAGAGGATATTTGTTATTTTCGGTGAACATCAGGTTGATGTTCACGAGATGAAATAAATTTCGATATTCCACCGAAAATAACAAATATTCTATTTATTTCATGCTTTTATTCAACTTTATAATACTTTTTCCAACGGATTTATGTCCTAACGAAATCGAAAGTACGTTTCGCTCCCTGTGGGGAGCCCCAGTGAAAGACCGTAGTTCATAATTTATGTCGCTTCACGACAGCAAAAATAGTTCTATATAATCGTCTAAGAAATTGTAAAATATAGTTTATAAGTTCAAAATGATTAACACAGAGGGGTTATATTGTATGACTTCATTTTGTATATCTGACAACAAAACTAAAAGAAAACTTTGCTGGTATTACTACGCGTCATTTGGACGTCATAAGTCATAGATATTATATGCGTCATAAGTCAGACGTCCGCCATATTGTCTGAAATAAACTCGGTGGGAAACCAACAGAGAACGAAGCTGAGACTTTGTAACAGACATTATGTAGGTTGTGGGCTTTAACTGAGCCAACATTATCAGGAAATACTAATGGATAATGCCACGTGTGGAATATTCACAGACACTGTCGGAACACAATGGGATTCTTTTGAACAGTCTGCGCAACGGAGCTGGGAAACAGTTTGCGTTAGCGAAACGGAGATCTAGTAACCGGTGACATGAATATGGAAATGACAGCCAGGGAAGATGCTGATTTGAAATCCGCTACTGAATCCTGAAGATATTCACGGTTGACTTGTTCCGCCTAGTGTCACAATTGAGGATGGCATCGAGTAAGCGGCTTGAATTTGCTGGAACAGTAGATTCGGTACAGGTACTGTACAGGTAGACGTTTGGTTTAACTGACAGATCTTAATGTAAATTGTATAGCTGGAAAGTTTCAATGTTTTAAATTAAATTGTGAGTGCAAATAGCAGTACATTTCGTCTTGTCATTTATTGACAGAAGGTTTACATTTTGTACTACTTTTATTTCATTTGTTATCAAATGTATTACCTGTGAAACTCTTTTGAAAAATATAACAAAACATTGCAAAACGATCCCATAATGATAAAAGAAGAACATAATTGGTTTTCTAAACATTTGACTGCTTAGTGTAAGTAAAAATCCCCACGTGGGGAACAATTGGTCCGGTACGGTAACAGTGAAATCAAATTGATAATTTCACTGTTCAAAACAATGAGTTTATCAAGTGATAATCCATTGTTATATCCTGGTAAACCACCAGAAAACATGAAATACAATACTGTAGAGGCTCTGAACCATCTACTCTATGAATATTCATATAAGAAGTAATGCAACCATTCATATTAATAATATTAATTGTTAAAATAAGATATGGACACACCAATGTGTGGTCATGAAAGAAACCGTAGAATCAGATCTATATTACATCATAAGCAAACAGAGCAGACCCTGCTCAGACAGCTTCTACACGGGCCGTCTGATCTGGGTCTACACAGTTTGCAGAGGTGTAGATAGTCATATTTATAGAGTAAAAGGTTAAGGCTGAGAATTGTTGAAGTTAGGATGAACGTAAATCACGAATAAGGGATGTTCTACATTCTCTAAATAATATTATTCTAAACCCTGCCATGAAAAACCAACAACTAGACAATAATAACTCAAGGATGTGATTCACAATAAAGGCTTTAGTGGAGAAATAGCGTTTTTATTGTTTTAGTTCACATCGCTATCTGTTGCTCTGATCAATGCATTGTAATGATATACATGTAGTATAAAATAATATATAGTAATGTAGACATGTTGAGAATGACATCATTTTCTTATTGAAAGTGGAAGATGGAACTAATCTGGCTTTATGTTTGTTTTGATAATTTTAATCATATTTATACGTCTTATGCCATTGAAATAACAGTAGAACTGAACAGAGTAGTGGTAAGTATCCATGATATCATTATTTTTACATGAATATGCAACAGAGAAATTGTTCAGCACACGGCGTATTTACCATCCCTTAGTATGTACCCAATTAATTTGTGATTATCACTGCGAAGATTATGACTCCTGAAGAGACCCTGGCTAACTGGCATTAGGCTCAAAACTGTTCAATGACGTTTGGTTCGTAATTCTGCATAAAGCATGTCACGTAGGAAATAATGACGTCATAAATATTAATTAGATTCATTTTTCATGATAGCACATGGACACGGGAATTTTAGGCCAAGACAGAAACTGTAGAATCATATATTTATTATGAAATAAGCAAACAGAGTAGAGCCTGACCAGACAGCTCCTAAAGAAGCCGTCTGATCTGGGTCTGGCGTAGAAATGCGTATTGAGAGAGTAAAGGGTTAATTTGTTAACCCTTCGCTTGTTATTCACGTCAATATACCTACCTGTAAATAGTGAAGACCCAGATGAGACAGCTCCTGCAGGAGCTGTCTCATTAGGTTCTGCACTATTTACAAGTTGATTGTGCACAGCGCAATACTTGTGCACAGTGAAGATATATGTAATTATACAACAGGGCATGGGTAAAGAAGGATAAATGTATTTTAAAATTTAGCAAGAGAATGGTTAAATTGGTGAACAGTCGACTGTTTATTCAGCAGGTCGGGAGTTACTTATATGTCGTTTGGAGGATCCCCACTTTTGGCAATATGTAAAACCATATTCTAACACACCTCGCGCACACATCTACATAAACAAAGAAGGGACGTATCTATGTTTGAATTCTCCATAAAACACCGCACGCGCTGTAACGGCTTAACGTGACGTAATATGGCTTCGAAAATTCGTACGACAAGAAACGTAGTGCCGTTGTGGCGGTGCAAATTATAGTTAAATTAAAGTGTTAGAATCGAAATAATAAATTTATACCAGTGTTTTATCGTGCAATCGAACACGGGTAGTCGTTGAGATGCTTATAATTAAATTTAATTTCTACGCATCTCAACTCCTACCAGTGTTCGATTGCACGATAAAACACTGGTATGAATTTATTATTTCTTAAATCATAGTTGGTATCGGATGCTGTAAAGGGAACTAGAAATATGCAGATATCTTATTATTTAAGGAAGCAAAACATGAACAATTCATTTTTGAAAACAAATAAAAAATTAAAAGTTAAATGAAAAGTAACATATAACAAATAAACACATGTTGGGTGTGCATACTTTCTGTGAGGATATTCCTTAACCCTTTCCCTCATGTAAACGTGATATCTCGAACTTCAAGGGACTATATAAATTAGTTAACAGAAGTTCGAGTTATCCGATTTGTAATTTGGACAATTTCTCAAGTTCACAGCTTAATGCAGGTCTACAGTAATGCTGAAAGCTCCTGCAGGAGCTTTCAGCATTACTGTAGGTCTGCATTAAGCTGTTAAATGTGTTTCTAATTATGCGTAGTGATACATTTTAGAGCAATTCTGTATTGTAAGGTTTTGGGAGGACCGAACTTTTAGTTCGAGTTATCCCGAAGTTCGAGTTATCCGAGATCACGGAACAGGGAAAGGGCTAAACGACTAACACAATTTCTAGAATTTATGTTTTATGGAGATTTATCCATGTACAGTTGAACTGCGATATCTCAAACCTCAAATGTCCATACAAATTACTTCGAGATAACATAAGGTCGAGTCATCCGTTTTCTAATCTAGACAATTTCAAAAGTCCACAGCTTAATGTAGGTCTAAAATTATGCTGAAAGCTCTTGCATGACATGCATTAAGCTTCCTATGTGTATCTAGATATGCGTAGTGATACTTGGAAGAACCGAACTTTAAGTTATCGAATTATTCGAGTTCGATATATTACAGTTCCGCTGTATTATTCGAATGTAAACTAATCTGGATCATGACAAACGACAATTTAATTTGGATCCGAAACGTAACCCATGTGTGTGATTTGAGCCATAAGGTTGCATATTATACATTTAGTTTAAACATATGATGCCTTTTTACAAAGAAGTCCATCAATATTTGATGAGTCATACAGTGATGATTCAGATAAGGCAATAAATTATTATGCTGTTTTTAACCCTTCGCTTGCTGAATTTTAAAACACATTTCTCCTTCTTTACTCATGCTCTGTTGTATAATTACATATATCTTCACTGTGTACAAGTATTTCGCTGTGCAATCACTGCTGTGGAGTGCACTGGTTGCACAATCAATTTGTAAATAGTGCAGACCCTGATGAGACAGCTCCTCCAGGAGCTGTCTCATCTGGGTCTTCACTATTTACAGGTAGGTATATTGACGTGAATAGCAAGCGAAGGGTTAAATCGGAAGTCGATGGTATTGTTACGAAGAAAATAGGGACATGTACAATATGAAATATAAGTAGACAATACGTATTGTACATGGTATTGCCCTGTGATTATTCACAAGGGTGGAGCGGTGGTCTGGTGGTTTAGTGGTAACGCGCTTTACTACCAATCCAGAGGTCCCGGGTTCAAATCCCGGTCCGCTCTGAAATTTGAGAGATGCTTTTCTGTGTTTCCCATCCACACGGAGTATCTGTGAAGCTTGAAGTGCCCGAAAAGTAGTCAATAACCCACATTGACTTGTAGCACGGTTTGTCACAGTGAGACCGAAAGAGCACGGCCCGGTTGGAAAAGAGCTGTGTATGTGTAATAAGTGCCTAGTATATTACACCATCATATGAAGAGGCAGTCTATCCGAACATGAGTGTGAAACCAATCGGGGAACCACGACTAGGAGGGACAACTCGGAGATTAAAAACCGTGGAGACGAAATCACGAGTAACCGTGTATGGCACTGCGTACGAGAAGGCAAGAAACAAGTATGACGCATAGCGGTGAGCCAGTGGAGGTGATTGTGGGCAACGGGCGAAATTCGGGCATGAATACGCCGCAGACAGTAAAAAAAGGGCATACAATGTTAACGTTGTCATGGATACCTTTAGCTTGGCATACATAGGTTTAGCTTGGCATGGATACCAAGCATGCACAGACTTAGCTTGACATATATACCGTTAGCTTGTCATGTATAGACCTAGCTTGGCATGGATAACGTTGATTGGCATGCAAAGCCTTAGTTTGACACGGGCACCGTTAGTTTGGCATGTATAGACCTAGCTTGACATGGATAACGTTGATTGGCATGCAAAGCCTTAGTTTGGCATGGGCACCGTTAGATTAGCATGCATAGCTTAGCTTGGCATAGATACCGTTCGATTTTCATACATATGCTTAGCTCGGTATGTATACCGTTAGCACATGCTTAGTCTAACACGGATACCGTTAGCTTGGTTTTCGTATTCTTAGCCTGGCGTATATATCGTTAGCTTGGCATGCATAGGCTTAGCTTAGTATGGATACTATTAGCTTGGCATGCATAGGCTTAGCTTGACATGGATACAATTAGCTTGGTATGCATAGGCTTAGCTTGACAAGTAAACCGTTAGATTGGCATGTATATGCTTAACTTGACACGGATACCGTTATATTGACATGCATAGGCTTTACTTAACCGTTAGTTAGGAATACGATTTGCCGTTAGCATGCTACCGGTCAATCCGTGATTACAGTTGCGAATAGATTGGACCCAGATGAGACGTACAGTCACACAGCCACTCGTCAGGATCTAAGCTGTTCAATTTCAGATCGTATTTTAGTAGAATTAATGATTTCGGAGATGGAATTTATCCATAATGTATTTTAACTTGCTAATGATTACACGTGAAACATTAACTGTGTATTTCTTTTATTTTCAAGTTTATATATGGGTTACAGACAACATAGAAAATACGTGTACCACTTATTTGAAATATATATCCGTCGATCCATACATCAATCTGAGATCCATCAATTTTTTCATGAACCCTTCGATCAATCTATATATCTATCCGTCCATTCATCATTCTACCCACCCATTCTTTCACCCGTTCAACCATCAATTAATCTATAGAGCCATTCCGGTCGTTCGGTCGCGTCAACATATGGTGTTGACTTGGATGGTCTCCGGATCATGTGTTGTTTAAGTCATACAGACTCTCGGATGCAAGGGGTGATCAACAATTAACATAGCTCTGCGAACGTTTTGTTTAAGGTTATTGTAGGGTTTTTTTTCCAAATAATTGCCTGACATTAAATTTTCCAACAGAGTCCATTAATACGCTGTGTTTCAGGGTTTTTGAAATTCTGAAATCCCATTGATATGGTCATATTATGTGGAAATCCATCTATTGGTTACATTTCAAGTTTTAGAGAAAGCGACTCTTCAATTGCCTTATAAAAGATACACTCTGTCAAACAGTTTGGATCCAGATGAGACGCCGAGTGTTTTTATGGTCAGCCGTCTTCATTTCAGTGAAATGGTTGATATACACATTTCAACATAAAACTGTTGTCAGACGAACACCTAAACCTTGGTCAGTACATACGTCCGTTCGTCTGTTTGTGTACCCATTCGTTCACTCACCCATTCACTCAACAACAAGAACACATGCATGCCTATACGACATAATATTTACATTCGCCCTGCAACGTCCTTATATAACCTTATTCTAAAAAGAAAGTTGCATTTTCCCATGAACGTTCATTTCAATACCGGTTTGAGTCGGTTCTCCTTTTCCCAGAATTCCGCTGTGTAAGCGCGGAGTAATACTGTACTGACCCAGTTATGACCTATTTTAAGATTTATCAATGGGGAATCGATTCAAGCGGCCCTGAAAATTTGAAATGTGGCATCTTCTTACTGAGAATTATCGCTTGAATACATAATATTGCCAACTTTAACAGCCGTGGCGTATCAAAATATATTATCAAGTAATGAGTGAAGCATAAATAAGTCAATGTCCTTACCGTTAACAAAGAAAAATCCGAGAATAAAATCCAACGTTGTGACCCGCTTTCGATCAAGCATGGCGGGTGAGTAAATTGGCTTCGACACCGCGACCTACATTTAAGAAGATGCTTTAATACCAACATTTCGTAAATATATATGATTTGAAATATCTCGATAATCTTTTCTTTAAACATAGCTGGACAATTTACTGATTAAAATCTTGTATTCATTCTATATTTATAATATGTGTTTGGGACTATTTTTCATACCATATATAGAGATCCTACTACGTTAGAAACGAACCTGACAACGACCTAGATAGTGGCTATTACGTGACCGGTATGTAATATTTAAAACAAATCCGTTGAAATATAAGAAATACAATGGAATATAAATATAAGAAATAAATGATGTGCTCCCGGTGTTCACGAGGTTATGCAACGCATAGCTTTACGAGCAAAGATTCACGTGAAGCCCTTCGGGCTTCACTAACTTTGCTCGTAAAGCTATGCGTTGCATAAACTCATGAACACTGGAAGCACGTCATTCATTTCTTAAGAACAAGTGTAGACTGGCCGATTGTGGAGTGCGGCGGGCTGACACTGCTAAAATAAAAAAACAACATATAAATGTCTTGATCAATATAACAAATGCAACATATATATGTTTCACCCAAATCATGACTATTTATACTGTACAATGTAACAATCAGAGGTAACCACATCATATACACGAAACATCCAGTGGCAACTACTTCATATACATGTAGCACTCACTGTAGCACGTATAAACGGAGCAACAGCTTTGCCATAAATGTGAACATGCTATGAAGCAATATTTAGCAGCAACAACATCATACATATGCAGCACTACATCACATACATACAACACTCAAAGGCAGCAAACGTATCATAGATAAATATACACATGTATACACTTTACATGAATTACTAGTGGCCGCTGCATCAAGTACATGTAACAGTCAGCAGAAAATGCATCATATACATGTAAAACCGCACACAGGTAGCAATAATCGCAAAAGCATGTACACTGTACTCAGGAAACGCTCACTGACAAACTGTTACAAATGCTCCTAAGAAATATTTATCATTAAAAAAATATCAGGTCTGTAATTAATTACATCCTGGTACCAATTTGATAAACATTTCCATTGATTAAAATACTCCTGTAAGACTCGATGTGTATCAAACAACAATTACGTTTAAATATACCAACACAATATACACATTGACTAAGTCAGAGACAATATAAAGGTATAGCCGACGTCTCGAATTGTTGCAACACACGATCTTCTACGTATTAAAGTTATGTAAATAGTTGTTCTATAAGAAAGACTTGATATACACTGTTAATAAGTCGGGATAATACAACTTGCCCCAACGCAATGATGAATTGATGGGTTTAAAGTTTAATTTGGACAAGTCTACCTTACAGCGGATTAAAGACGAAGTGTCGTGTGAAACACAAACAGGACAAGTAAAACTTCTCTCTAGGAGCTTTCTGCATGACTTTCACTCTGCATTAAGAAGCCACCTATCTAAAAGTATCTAAATTAATACACACTAACACACACAGTGGCAAAGAGAATACCACATTGGAATGGTATGTGGGAAAACCACCACTGGGGGTTTAAACATGTTTACGGATCTCCTAACCTCAAACTTATCTCAATGTCACCCCAGTTTAACAAACAGTGTATATAAAGGTATCCCCGCCCGATTTCCCCACAATATAAAAGACGGTCAACACATTACAACATGTAAGACATAGCATAAAACAACTGAACATCCGTAAATACGTATTCAATGACTTTGCGTGAGTCAGACCAACAGCGGGGAAGCCGTTACAGGGCACGACAGAAAACATGACCTGGAATTTTCCTAAGATCATATAATTCTGTAATTTCGGGTGAGAAATTACCATGTTGCAGCAGCGTCCGTAGATTGCAATTATATTTACCAATGAAAGTATAATCATGATAACAAAATTTAGAAAAAGCTTTCCGAGTGTCATGAAATCTGTGACATTGCCTAAGAATTTTATCAATTATAACTTAAATACGATTATTTAGATCGAGCAAATGACTGTGGAATATGCAAATATCAAGATTTGAAAATATGTAAATTTAAATCAAATTGATAAAATAATAACATGCTGATTCTTTTCCAACTCGCCAATAATACTTAAACTTTTTCATGAGTTCAACACAAGCCTGTTGTAATTCAACATTTGTGAACATTTATAAAATACAGTAAACCTCTCTATAACGACCACTAAATTGTGTTAATTAATTGGTATATTGGGCAGGTGGTTGCCTAAAGCAAGGTGAAAGTAAAACAGAACGCTCCTAGGAGCGTTCTGTTTTATTTTCACCTTGCTTTAAGCATCCACATGCATTTAACACAAATTCTTGATGTAATTTAGTGGTCGTTATAGAGAGGTTTTACTGTAGTTGTTTTAAAAGTGTGTATTGAAAAACACGATCAGAGTCATCTCATCTGGATCCGAACCGTTTGCATAGGTCATTACAAATCCGTTCTATAGATAGTCGCTAGAATAGTTTTGCAGTTAGCTCTCGGTTCTATGATTTCGGAGTATTATTTATGAAATAGTTGGACCATTTTTGAACATTAAGCGTTTCGAAACTAAAGTACATGTATAACCAAGCATGGACAACTCTCACAAGGTTTAGTTTCAAACGTACATTTCGATATTTATCAAACGCTTTAGAGAGTAAAACGCCAAACAAATACCAATTACAAATTCATCAAAACCATTTAAACATGCATTGTTTATACTACCAAACGCCTTCTTGTAATAATCAATGCATATTAGATATGTTCCGTTGCCGAGGTGAACAGAAAATGGGTCAATTTTTGTATGAAAGCAAGAGTCGTCGCATTTTTCTGACACGGCTGTTTTGTTAAAAAACAGACTTGGACAGTGAACAATCGTCGGGGTATATATTTGGTTTGGAAAGCATGGTAGAGGGAGTGTTTTTACAGCTAAGGCTTGTGCTGAAAATATATCAACGTCAACACTAATGTAAGACAATGTTACATTGCATTTCAAGTTCTCCGAAAATACAACGACTGGGAGAGTTTTATACATGAAAAACAGTTTTTCCAATAGTGCAATGTAATTGCATTTCTTTCTAGAATATACTTCCAGATGCCAAATAATTGTTTCGTCTTCCAATTGTATAATACGCATACCACAAACGCCGCATGTCGTTCGCCTGTTCCTTGTAATCTTTTTTGAAAAATCTTCTAAGTCTGAAAGTAGTGTGCTGTAATCAGCTCGTTGTAGATAAGCTTTTGAATCAATCTTCAATTCGAACCGAAGCAGAACAACGTATCCTGTCACTGTCCCTATTGCTGGCTGGCATATGCCTTCATCAGGGATGGTTCCCGGCGGACATATAAGGGATGTGCATTTGTCCTGAAAGAGGAAATCAAGGATGTCACATGCACTAATACTTTCTCAGGTTAGGGATGGTTCCCCTTAACTCTCACAATGTATACGTTAACTCGTTTACGTTGTGAATTGGAACCATTTTTATGTGATGATTTTCTGCAAAACACATATATTCAGATGGAAGCTTTTTCAATTGATAGAAGCAGCACATACTGCATACCCTGGTCTAAGGGTTCCCTCAGGGGCCTCTGATCTGGGTCTACTTTGTTTGCATATGCCATATAAGTTGGATTAGGAGCGAAATGGGTTATTTCAACGATATATGATTATTTTTCAAGCTTGGAGTATAGTTTAATATAGATATTATAAACCAGCGAGAGATTCTTAATTATAATATTATTTTCTTAATTTTGCTACTGTCCAGTCGGCCATGCTACAGCAGCAATAGTAACATCATTAAAGATAAATATGTTCAGGCCCTGTTAACTAAAGGCCCAGAGTACAGGTCATCTTTAATAGATTTTAAAGTGCAGCAGTGCATTACTGCGGTACAAAATAGTTTCGCAGAGAACATGTTGAATTAAACACTGCTTTTGGTTGGAAGAAAGCATGTGGTTATTTTTTTATATAATTGCGTTTTATATATCAAAGATCACTTTCCACACCAATTCTAGATGATTAATGTTAAAGCGTTTAAAGAAAGCTATACAATATGTTCGCTCTAAATTCATTTTAAGTAGTTAATAAAGCCTCCTATAACGCAGTCATTATCTAACAATTGCGCTGTATTGATACTTCAACAAATAACTTTAGCTGCTTTGCCTGCTTGACTTCACTACTTTTTCAGTTGTAAATACCAAAACATATTTTCGGTTTTGACATCAGAAAACTACATAATTCCGGAGCATGTTGAAAGGTGCAAAGAGTTGGGAGTACATGTAAACATTTAACTACAAACGATTCTTACAATGTACTGGATACATCAACTACATAAAAACCATACAAAGCGAATTTAATGGTCAATTTGAGTTCATGCACAACTGCATATGTTTAATACTTTTAATATTTTGCTCCATTCAAATTAAGAACATGTATAGGAGTTTTTTGGGAAAATAGAATAATTAGATAATTCTAGAATACATCTGTCTTGGTCGATTGAGAACTCGTATGAAGTATTTTCTTTATGGTCAGATTCAGTAGCAATAGGTGGCCTGAGAACATCCTGACAAAAACCAATCTTCATATCAAATCAGCAGTTTTATATAGTGGGTCAGTACGTAATATACTCCACACACACACACACACACATACGTTGCGTATTTCAAGAAACAAGTAAAAAAACAATACCTATTCGAGTTCATTTTTTCGCTATGAGTGATTCTGCTAGGTCAACTCATCGTCATATTCGACGTCAACGCGACGTTGATGCGATGTGATCGTCAGTAAAATAATTAATTGCCCTATTTGTCGCTTGACTTTTACAGATAACAATGCAAAAATTTATTATTCTGAATATTTATTGATTTTAGTCTCATCGAAGACATGCATTGAAATATACTTTCATACAATTTGAATTAAAAATACAAGTTATGAATTAATATATAGTGCAGAAACTAAGTTTTGGGTAAACCTTTAACAGTATATAAACGCCTTTTACGCATTAGAGTTCCATTGAAAATCATATACAACTGATTCTCTGTTTTATTAATGTATCAACACTCTCTTTACTTGCCAAAGCATCCAAATAGTTAATATAAAGCTGGATTTAGCTTACATGTAACTGTTGCACAAATGAAGTGCATAAATGCCATTTGACCCCGATTCAGGTAGATAAATGCACGCGCTATTAAAAACCACATATTTGTGACGTCATTTACCCACGCTGTCAATACTATACTACGAAAACATATTTTTGCTTAGTTTTAGTTAAAATTAAATGTTATCTGCTTCAAAATTAGAAAAATGCAGTTAAAGTGTAAACTAATTGAACCTGATGAGACGTTGAGTTACTCAACGTCTCATCTGGATCCAAACTATATGCACAAGGTTTATAACGAATTGAATGAATGAATGAATGAAATACTTGAGAGTAACCCAATTAATCTAATTTAATGAATGCATGCTAAAATACTTTATTTAATGAGGGTGGCTCATTAGGTACTCCGAGGCCTTGTTAATCAGTACATTTCATACATTTATATGCAAAAATAACAATCACAGACCATAATAAACAATGTGTCCAATGCAGATATTACGCTAAACCATTTCAATAACGCAAAATGAAATCAGCATAATTATACAAAATACATACACAAAATTTCAAATAGAACTGAACCAAGCGAGACACTTCTGTGGAAAGTGTCCTACATGGACCCGTTCCATTTGCGCCCTGTGTCAATGAATGAATGAAACACTTTATTTTACGAGGGTAGCTCGGTTAGTCAAAAGACTAATCTACCCCGAGGCCCTCAAAATAAGTACATTTCATACAATATGACAACTCTAAACAAATAAAGAGCATATTAAAAAGGCATATTAAATTATATTTATTAATTATATGTGTACAGTACTCTTTTCTAAAACATATTTTTTACACAAAATGAGAAGTCCCTAATCAGAAACTCCTGCATGAAGTGTCTGATATGGGTTTGCTCTATTTGTTATTAATAGAAGAAAAAAGTTTTTTTCTGATGAAAGACAATTAGTTTTCAGGAATATTAAAACTAAAAGTTCAAGTCATACTGATATTTCCATGAATAAATAGTGTAATAAGAAGAGCAATGAGCAAATATAATGTAAATAAGATCTGGAACAGTTTTATATATATTTCAACGTCGCCTTGACGTCGAATATGATGACGAGATAACCTAGCAAAATCACTCGTAGCGAAAAAATGATCTCGAATAGGTATTGATGTTTTTACTTGATCCTGTTAAGAAATGACCAGAGTATGACATATAATTTTTTTTATAAACTTTCACCGTCTAGTATTTTTGGAATTTCACGAAAATGGCGAAAAAAATCAGAATGCGGTAAAATGGGTTTCCCAACTTTCAACTCCCGACTTAACAAAAGTGTTACGCTTGTAAAACATATATCGCATATCATGTTGAAGAACTATTCTTCTTCTTCAAAACAGTTTTCGAATCATTGAAATACACAACGGCACTTGTAAATAAATAAAGAAATACACAAACACATGTGAATTGTTTAGATGACACCAGGGGGCGCTTTTGACGTCATATATTGCTAAGCAACCGACGTCAAATTTAAAATAAACGTCGCAGTCGTGTCGGCGGTAACTTTCTGTATACCTGGCCAAAATATGATAATAATTGGATAAACTTCGATTTTTGCCGAGCAACAGCGCGAACTACCTTAAATGTGCAGGTAAACAAAGGTGCCACAACCAAAACACCGACAGAAAGCAAGCAACACATATACACAACCACACACACACGCACACGCACACAAACACACGAGACAAAAACATCAAACACGAACAAACGCACAAGTACAAAGACACCCAACAAATATAAGGGAAATGACAACAAAGAGAGCACCGCCTTAGACAGGCCAGTAGCAAAACCACCACTGGGGTTTTAAATCGGTTCACGGACGTCCTAACCTCACACTTATCTCAAAGTCACCCTAGCTTAACACATAGTGTAAATAAAGGTATCCCCGCCGGACTTCCCCACATCATAGAAGACGGTAAACAGGGGACAATATGTAAAACAAAGCATGACAACAAATGTGAAAATCCGTCAAATATTTTCTCAATGACTTTGCTGAAGTCGATTTACTGCAGGGAATTCGTTTAGGGCACGACGGTGAAAAGGCAATACATGAGTCTCGTAAGCTCATCCAGTTTCTAGGCTTAAGTCCAGCGGGGATACCTTTATTTACACTATTTGTAAAGCTAGGGTGACTTTGAGAGAAGTGTGAGGTTAGGACGTCCGTAAACCGGTTTAAACCCCCAGTGGTGTTTTTGCTACTGACCGTGCCAAGGCGGTACTCTCTTTGTCACCCTTCCTTTTGTTTGCCTTGCGTCTTTGTGCTTGTGATTTTGTTCATGTGTGGAACGTTTGTCTTTGGTTCTTGTGTGTCTTTTGGTGTTTTCTGTGTTCATTTCGTGTGTGAGTGTGCGTTTGGGTATGTGGTTGTGTGTGTGTGTGTGTATGTGTGTGTGTGTGTGTCATGCTGTCTATCGGTGTTTTGGTGGTGGTTGCGTCTTGTGTGTGGCTTTGCCTGCTTGACTTTACTACTTTTACATTTAAGTGTATGCCATCATAGAGTACCGCCATCGGCCTGTCACCGTGCAAGCAAAGAGGGAAGCGTATCTACCAACCGTAAAGGGGTCATTAACCGAACATGCAGTGCGTTGCTATATAATGGGATCATAACCTTTCTTCCTAACAGTTTTAATGTGTTTAATAAACAAATCATGAAAATAGATACGACCCCGAACATTCCTAAGTGTGAAGGATGCATCAGCAAAGAAATATTGGTGAGAAATACCTTGTTGCAGTAACTTCCGTAGATTGCAATTACATTTAATAATTAGAGTTAATTTTTAGAATGTTTTATTATATCTGTAACCTTGCTTAAGACGTTGATCAGTTGTATATCTGTGTCCAATATATCAAAAGAAGTATATTAAACACACTCACATGAAAGAGAACTATTTCACTAATTCAGTAGAAAAAACGATAATTTATAACATACTTATGTACAATATTAGCTTATACCATTATATATATTTGGAAATATTCATTTTATCAAAGGTTTAGTTCTTGTCAAGTCAATCTAGCCTTGGCCGATATTACAAAAATACTTTTAAATCAGACAGCAAGTGTATCTGAAAATGGAAAAGTAGTAAAGTCAAGCAGGCAAAGCCACATACAAGACGCAACCACCACCAAAACACCGATAGACAGCATGACACACACACACACACAACCACACACCCAAACGCACACTCACACGCGAAATGAACACAGAAAACACCAAAAGACACACAAGAACCAGAGACAAACGTTCCACACATGAACAAAATCACAAGCACAAAGACGCAAGGCAAACAAAAGGAAGGGTGACAAAGAGAGTACCGCCTTGGCACGGTCAGTAGCAAAAACACCACTGGGGGTTTAAACCGGTTTACGGACGTCCTAACCTCACACTTCTCTCAAAGTCACCCTAGCTTTACAAATAGTGTAAATAAAGGTATCCCCGCTGGACTTACCCACAACATAGACGACGGTGAACACAGGACAACATGTAAAACATAGCATAATAACTGTGACAATCCGTCAAATATGTACTCAATTACTTTGCTGAAGTCAGAGCACCTGCAGGTAAGCCGTTAAGGGCACGACAGGGAAAAAGTAATACATGAGTCTGGTAAGCTCATCCTGTATCCAAGTTTAAGAGTATACCATCATAGAGTACTACCCTCGGCCTGTCATCGCGCAAGCAAAGAGGGAAGCGTAGCTACCGACTGTAAAAGGGTCGATAACCAAACATGCAGTGCGTTGCAATATAATAGGATCATAACCTTTCTTTTTAAATGTTTTAATGCGTTTTATAAACAAATCATGAAAATGGATATGACCCCGAATTTTCCTAAGTTTGTAGATAACATCCCCATAAAAGTCTGGTTGAGAAATGCCTTGTCGCAGTAACGTCCGTAGATTGCAATTATATTTACTAATGAGAGGTAAATTTCGATAATAAAATTTAGAAAAAGTTTTCCGAAGTTTGTGATATCTGTAACCTTGCTTAAGAAGTTTATCAGTTATAACTAAATTACGTCTGTTAAAATCTTCAAGCAAAGAACAGGCTCGGGCAAACCTAATAAGAAATATAAACCCCATAAGATGTAGAACGTGGCACATCTCCATCTAGAAAAGGATAATTAGCAATTTTAAAATTAAAATCTTCTCTTTTATCGTATACTTTGGACGAAACTTTGTCATTTGTAATTGAAAGATTCAAATCTAAAAATGAAGCTTTAATGTCAGATTGATTAGCTTTGATTAAAGACAGTTCTTTTGGGTAAATTGAAGAAATCATAGTATCAAAATAAGGATTATCTAAATTCAAAATATCGTCTAAATATCTTGAAGTTGTATTAAAGCATTAACAATATCGGTCTGTGTATCAGGTTTTAAGCTAAGCATAAAATCCCTCTCGTAGCAATACAAAAACAAATCTGCAACAAGAGGGGCACAATTTGTACCCATGGGTATACCAACAACTTGGCAATATATGGTATCCCCATAACGCACACATATATTATCCAAAAGAAAGGTAAGAGATCTACAAACATCAAGACAAGTCCACAGTGTGTAATGTTCAACTTCTGAATTCGAAAAGAATGAACGTTGAACATTACAAGCAATGAACATTTTGTTTTCTCTGGCAAAGGTTTTTTCTATTTTTTAATAAGTTTATCCTTTATAAGATGGTGAGGTAGAGTAGTAAAGAGTGTAGAGAAATCATAAGAGCTCAGTAAAGAAATGTTATACTGTTCATTTTCAAGTTTTGTTAAAACATCATTTGAATTTTTTATGGACCAAAAACATTAATACCAGAATTTTCATATATTTTATCACAGTAGCGTTTTACATGTTCTTTGATCGTAGTAAGACAGGACGTCAAAAGTATAGATAATTTAGTAGTGGTACAACAGCTAGAGTTGGCAATAAAACGCGCCTTATAAGGGTTTAATTAGAATTCCAACTATATTTAGCAGTCAGATGTTGCGTCTCAAACACGCTTGAAAATCGCAGGCCAGAAATTTGCATAGCAGTGGTGTGGTTAAGGATGAAGAAGAACCTGTCCTAAGCTGCCTTGTTTTAAATATAGGAATCTTAAAAACAACCGCTTGCTTAATGAAGGGCACATGTAACGCAAAAGCTCCTATATGAGCTTTTGCATTCTTTGTACCTGCATTAAGCTACGACCTGTCTTACAGGTCCATAATTTGATCCCTTCTAGCTGGTCGCTTAAAACATGTACACCTACCAGAACAGTGTCCAGAATTTCTCCGGCTGAACAGGTTCGCTGGACAGGTACCGAAATATGGCTTGTTTTCTTCGATGGGATTACCAAGGCATTGAATGCCATAACTACTGTCCCTTTCAGAGTAAGATTAACTATTTCTTCTATTTCATTTAGTATTTTACACTGATTTGGAACGATTGTTCCTCTCGGAAAATTGCACATGAAGCAATATACGTTTAAGAAAGTGATTCGCTGATTTAGATATTCAGCTAGAAAGTAACTGTGATATGACAGGCAACTTATTTCCAAATTTCTATCATAATAATCCCACAGGCCTGTTACGTTACATCTGCCAATGCTGTCAGTTTTACATACTGATAATAAGGCCACGTGAACAGACGGAGGTATCACTTGGAAATTGCTACTCCTCAGCAGAAACTCGTCCATTTCCTCAAACGATGGAAAGACTAAATCTTTTCCATAAGATGTAAGATAAAGGTTCCAACTCAAAACATCATCTTCGCCGTGGCATCTGGCACAATGTTCATTTAGGTAGGTCATCCCGGATTGACGCCCTGTTACAAATATTAAATCGACAGCGCCTTCAGCCCGTTTGCATCTTGATATAATCTCTTCATTGCCTCCATCTCTCGCATATTCCTGTGGACACTCGTCAATCACACGGTAAGCCTGTTCTCTGACAAAACTTGAGCTCCTATTTAGGTACCTTTCATAGATGTGGCTCTGTCTTCTGCATCGGAAAGATGGTGCGTGTCTCGATATATTCTTTTGACCCGGGCAACATATACCTGTTAGCGTGCAAGCATCTGAACATGAACACGGTGAACAGCATTCAAGAGACATATTGCCCCGAGTTATTTGATCCGATCTGTCTCTGCAAATATTTTGGAAAGGACACTGTTCGTTGACTTCCGGTAGTGATGCAGACAACGTCAGTCTCAAAAGTAAACTCAGCATGGCGAGTGATACCATCATGGCTGTCCTGTAAATTTAAAAGCAAGAATCAACAACACAGTTAAACCTCTCTAAATGACCTCTCAACAGAAATTTTGTTGATGATGTATATTGTATTATTCATTTCGTATTAATTAAGCTGTACAGCAGAAATATCCACACACTACCAAGATACCGATCGAAAACAAGTAACACACACATGCACTAACAAACGATAGTGCAAGTCCAAAAACCAAACAAGCGTACAACTACTAGAAAAGGCACAGGGCAAGGATGACTTGGAACGGTCAGTGGCAAACCACCACCATTAGGGGTTTAAACCGCTTTAAGGACGTTCTGACATTTTAAATAAAGATATTCCCACCAGAGCCACACTGATTCCGGTCAAGGAAGTCACTTTGGTACGCAGAAATACGACACGTTTGAAGCTGATTGTAGGTCGACAGTTATGGAGATGGTTACGAACATCGTAAGGCATTTAGTAATGGATTAGGAATACGGTAGCAATTTGTAAGAAATCTTTGAGAATCGACTGAATGAAAAACTAGCAAAAGTACACGTATGAGTCATGCAGGAAACACCGCATACAAAACACACAATAGCCGGAACAGCACCACGACGAAAAACAGTGCAGTAAAACCTCTCTATAACGTCCACTAAATTGTGTTAATTATTTGGTGTTTAGAGCAGGTGGCTTCTTAAAACAAGGTAAAAGTAAAACAGAACGCTCCCATAGGAGCGTTCTGTTTTACTTTCATCTTGCTTTAAGCAGCCACCTGCCTTTAACACAAAATAAGTGATGTAATTTAGTGGTTGTTATAAAGAGATTTTACTGTACATGTACATGTACAGCATAAACCCTCTAATGCGGCCACTTAATGAATTAACATGGGTATCGTTATAAGCAGGTGGTTGCTTAATGCAGGACAAAAGTATTGCAGAAAGCTCCTGCATTAAGCTACCACCTGCCTCTACCACCCATAATTATACCTCTTTTAAGGTGGTCGCATTAGTGGGGTTTTACTGTATATAAAAGACACAAAAAGACGCACAAAGACATAACAAACAAGCAATAGGGGGGGGGGGGAGAAGGAAGTACCGCATTGGAACGGTCAGTGACAAATGTCGATGAGATTTTAAACCGGTGTAGGGGCTCCCAACCTCACACCAATTCCCTCCCAACCCTAAAATACAAACACTGTAAAAAAAACATATCCCCTCTCCGACTTATCTACATGTACAACAACCGCGATGGCAAATGCAGTGGTAAAGTGCATGTAAAACGAAAACATATTTAAGTGAAACAACTGTATCCACCTATCGCTAGTGTACTCAATGATTGAGCTGCAAACAGAGTAACTGTAGAAAAGTAATAAAAGGTACAATAAATATCCGACGTCTTCCTTCCGTTTCCGGATTTTAGAGGTCGCCTTCATAGAGTACTAAACCTTTCTTGACGGCGTACATGCAAATAGGGCAGTGTGATTGTCATCTGTAAAAGGGTTGACAAGCAGACATGCAGTATGTTTTAGTACCATAGGCCCATATCCCTTTTTAATGATTTATTTAACGTATTTTGTGAACAAAGTGAGGAAATGGGTATGTCCAATAATGTTACGATGTTTGTAAATCACATCACCATAAAATACAGGATATGAAATACCGTGTCGCAGGAGCACCTTAAAATCCTATTTGTACTTACCAATAAGTGAGAGATTTCGATAATAAAAGTTAGAGAATGTTTTTCTTAGTTTATGATATGATATCTATACCCTTGCTTAAGCAGCTTTTCATTTAAAATGAGATTCCGACTGTTAAAAATGTCAACAGAAGAACAAGATCTAGTGAAAGTGAAACGAATACGTTGAGATATATAAACCCCGTAAGATGGGGCATCAAGATCAGGGATATTTACAATATTAAAACCAAGATCGTCTCTTTTGTCATAAAGTTTAGAAGAAATCATTCCATTGTCAATTTTAAGGTCTAGATCGAGAAAACCGCATACGTGTCGGAAGGGTTAGCTTTATTCAATTTGGGTTCTTTTTGGATAAATGGTAGTAATCAAACATCAAAGAAATGGTTATCTAAGTTGAAAATAATATCTAAATATCGAGAAGTATAATTGAAGGCTTTTATGACATATTCTTGTGATTGTGGGTTCAAACTCAACATAAAGTCTCTCTCATAGCAGTACAAAAATAAATCGGCGACAATTTCCAGAAGAAAGGTTAGTGATACGCAAACTTCTGAGCAAGATCAATTTGGTGTACTACTCGTCATTAAAGAAAGCTTTTTCAGCATTACATGCCAGAAAAGATGTTTAATCTCTGGCACAATAGCCGCAGCCATTACCAAACCAACGACAAAAAAGTGATACACACAATCGCGCGCGTGCATACACACATATACACACAAGGGAGATGGAAATCTCAAACACCACCAACCGCGCAAGTTCAAAGACATAAAACAAACATAAAAGTAAGGGTTAAAGGAACGGTCAGCAGCAAAACCACCACTGGGGGTTTAAACCGGTTAACGGACGTCCTAACCTCACACTTATCTCAAAGTACAAAAATGAATCATGCAGGAAACACCACATACAGAACAAACAGCCGCCCGAACAGCAACACAAGGAAACAGCAAATGTACATAACTATAAAAACATCAAGAGACGCACAAAGACAAAACAAACATACAATAGGGGGAAGGCACCCAACCTTAACAAACAGTGTAAATAAAGGTATCCCTGCCAGAATTCCACTGTGTCTCACAATGCCCGTATGGAGTTAATGAATGAGTTATAAATTCTGAATTGTAACTGAATACTGCTTAAGCCGGTGCTAGGGGCGTGAGTAGTGTTGCACCTTTAATAACTTCTCATGAACAGACTCAATAAAACCGAGTCTGTAATTTTCTCTTTTTGCATTTCTACTTTTGCTTTCGAAGGATCACCCATTTTCAGAAAATATTTATCTCACTCTATCTTACACAGATCATTCACCGTTTGTAAAACTAGGCTGCTATGTTTCAGATTTATGTACTTTAAAAAACGACAAAAAAATAAGAACTAAATAGAAATAATTAGTATTAGTTACGTTACAATGTATTTTAAAAAGGAAAACAAATAAAAAGAATAACACAAAAACAAATAATGAACTCAGCACTCACCGAGTTTAGCTGTTTGTTTGACTTTGTCCAATAATTTGAGTGACCAAGTCGCAGCACTGGCACATTTATGTATTTTATCTTAAATACCTTTAGAGTAGGTAACAGTCATTGTGATTAAACAACAAGGGGTATTTAAAATGTATTCCGAGACATTATTAAAAAACATTCCAGATCCGGCAAACAGGAATTACGAAAGTTCCACTTAACGTAGAAAGGGTTTAACCCTTCGCTTGCTGAATTTTAAAATACATTTCTCCTTCCTTACCCATGTCCTGTTGTATAATTACATATATCTTCACTGTGTACACGTATATTGCTGTGCAATCACTGTTGTGGATTGCCCTGGCCGCACAATCAACTTGTAAATAGTGCAGAACCTGATGACACAGCTCCTACAGGAGTTGTCTCATCTGGGTCTTCACTATTTACAGGTAGGTATATTGACGTGAATAGCAAGCGAAGGGCTAATTCAGATGTCATGTAGGAAATGACACACGATTGTCCGCAGCAGCACCAGAAGCACAAATGAGGGTGTACACTCGCACATACATACACAACACCAGAAGCAAAAATGAGGGTGTACACTCGTACATGCATACACGACCTTCACAGAACTGTTCCTTGCCTGTAAGTTGCATAGTTTCCACAGTATCATATTGTAATACCGACAAACCTTTGACCCTCATCGATAAATGATAACCAAATCCCGGCCAATCAAACTTGCGCGTTTTGTACGAACACCGTAAAATTAAAAATAGTAGTGTATCATGAAACCAGTAACAGATATCAGTTAATCAAACCTTTATGATCGTTTTATAAAATGTTTGTTTCTTCTGTCTTTCTACTAGATCTGTTCAGCTGCCGATTACCTTACACAGTGCAATCATATTCCTATATCAACGGACAGTATATTTATCGAACAATGTTATATTTACAAATGACAAAAAAGTTCAACAAAGAGAGTTTATATGGCATTATACGATCGAAAATATCACAACAATGTACAATATAACCCTTGAAACAGGACTTAAACATTATTATTAACGTCGGTCATTCAGGCAGGTGACGGTTAACTCTTTTGCTGTCATATATTGTCGTCTGCAAACTTTGTTACCTGCTACAATTTTAATTTTGTAGTTTTCCACATTTTTGTTTCATAAAGTAGTCACGTAACAAACTGTTTAGATCCTGAGTTACTCGGCGTTTCGCCTGGATCCAAACTGTTTGCATTGGTAATTACAGATGCGACATTGTTAGCGAAAGTGTTAATGCACGTTGAATGTCATGCAAAAACTCCATAAGAATCAGTCTGCATGACTTTCACTCTGCATTAAGCAGCCACCTTTAATTATGGAACAACAGTTAAACAGGCAGAGCCACGTACGAAAGGACACTGCACCAAACACCATCAAACAAGAAAGGGCACAGCCACAAGACAAAACCCAACAGGACGCATATCAAGAGGTGAAACATTAAACATTAAGCATATTAAATAACAAAGTTGACCATAGTGTGAAAACAAGAATATCGCCTTGGAACGGTCAGTAGCCGTTTTCTCATGTATATTGATGCATGAATTTGACGCTTCATGAATACCCATTTACTTAACTTTTAAAAGGTTCACAATTCAAGGGAATGTTTGCTTTGACAAAAACTGTTCGGTCAGATCTGTATAATTCTATAAACAAAACGGATACGCCCTGATAAGACGGCTTCTACAGGAGTCTCTGATCTGAGTCTATTCTGTTTGCATTGGAGTGAAAAGGCGTTTACATGTTAAGTTGTGAACAGAACATTTGATGTGTAAAACCTCGCTATAACGGCCACTAAATTATATCAGGTATTTGTGTTAAAGGCAGGTGGTCGCTTAAAGCAAGGTGAAAGTAAAACAAAACGCTCCTATAGGAGCGTTCTGTTTTACTTTCACCTTTCTTTAAACAACCACCTGCCCTAAATACAAACTAATTAACACAATTTAGTGTCCGTTATAGAGAGGTTTTACTGTATTACGCAACCACCTTTATTTTTAAAACCGTCATACGCTGGAACGTGTATAAATGTTTTACTATGCTTAATTATGTTAGATATGTCTTTGCTGAACATTTGAAAATGTAATATTTCATTATCCTAACTAACTGGAAAGGTATTTTCTAATCAGACACTGTACCTAAACTCATTTGGATTGTCCGACTCAACTCTGCTTGTAAAATATTAGTTGGAGATATTATTTCCACTGTACAAGAACTATAACAATAAAGTCATTGCCTATTCTAATTATTATATGTCCCTCATTATTTTTAGCCGTTAACTGAAAACTGTACTTATAAACATTATCCAGTATGACATGTGATATTAAATCATTATATAAATAGATATGCGATACTAATGGTGTGATATCTTAATTTTAATTACTCAGTATTACTTATAACAGTGTGATCATTTGATATGAGATATTTATTATCGGATAAACGTGTTAAGATTATGTGTGAAAATTAATTACGAGGACCTGTCACACATTAACCCTTTCGGCGTCAAATTTCAAATTGTCGTCTGCGGTCCAATTTGTTAAATCATACGGGAAAATAATGAAATAAGATAAACGAATGCAAATTTCAAAGGAATAAAGCACAGATATAGAAATACAGTTGAGACAAAAAGTGAAGCCCCTAATCAGATGCCGCTATGAAAGGGCGGCGTCTGATTTTGGACTGCACGATTTGTCGTGGTGCATTTTTGCGACATTTGCGATGAAATGGTTAAATTATGCTGATCTCATTTTACTAAAACCATGCATAATTCTTACATGTAGCTACATTGTAAATGTTGGCACACGTGTGCTGTTCCATTAACGCTTGAGAACAAATGCATACTTAAGTTTCAAACACATTTGCTTCTAGAACATGGCGCTGTATATTTATGTACGAAACCGGAATACACACAAACAAAATACAAACAATAAGATACAAACTGAAACTGAAACTGAAACTGAAACACTTGGTTAAACGCCTATTTTTGCAAATAATGCATTCAATGGCGTTGTACATTGACATAAATAAAATCAGAGACAAATAAAAATCGATAGAGGATATACAATACACGAATATACATTTAAGAAAGCATAAAAACTAATATCCATAAAACGATGGTTAAAAAAACTGTTATAATATACTAAAACCCAGACTTTATGTAAAGTACTTTATACATCTAAAACACACGGACAGTTTCTACGAAATATTAAAAAGTGAGTTAAAGTGTCTGAAATAATGTGTTTTCAACTTTCTTTTAAAAGATTCAACATTTTCTGCTCTTTTAATCTCGCTAGGAAGCCCGTTCCAAAGTCTGGGACCTGCTGTCCCAAAACTTCTATCACTAAAGGTCTTTCTCTTGTTGAAAGGCACAGCATACATCTCTTGGGCTTTGTCTGCCGATCTCAGACAGCGTGTTGGTGCTGGCTTTACGAGAAGTTCTGTCAGATAAACGGGAGCGTGGTTGAGAGAGCAATTGTACATGTATGTCAATATCTTAAAAGTGATCCTAGCTTTGATAGGTAACCAATGTAAGTCTTTAAGAGATTGTTTGGAGCTGTCTGACCATTTCCTATTCAAAACGAGTTTAGCGCACATATTTTGGATTCGTTGTAGTTTATCTATATCACACTGTGCAATTCCGTACAGAATGACATTACAATAATCTAAATGAGAGATCACTAGTGAAAGAACTAAAATTTCGGCAGATTCTTTTGTCAAGTATTTCCTAATACATTTTATTCTATAGTAGTTCAACATGGCAACGCGACACTTTCTTTTCACGTGTTCTTTGAAGGTTAATAATTCATCGAGAAAAGCACCTAGGTATCTAATACACGTTTCCGATTCAACAACATCTCCTGCGATATCAATTGAATGTGTAGTACATTTGTTTAGCTGTTGCTTATTTCCAAAAATGATGAATTCAGTTTTTGCTTTGTTCATTTTAAGTTTGTTTTCGTTCATCCAGTTATTGATCGTTATGGCACATTCTTCAAGGTTTTGAACAGTTTGTCTTTCACTACTGGGGGTAGGTTTAAAGCGTTTACTTGCAATATGGTCATCAGCGAAACCGTATACTGAGATAGATGGAGGAATAACATCAAACAAGGTTCCTGCGTATGCAAGGTAGAGCCAAGGACCAAGGCAACTGCCCTGTGGAACACTGCACTCCAACAAACGAGGTTGTGATTGTGACGAATTTACATTCACGCGACAGCTTCTTGGTCGTAAGTAGGAGTCTAACCATTTCAGAGCAATATTACAAACTCCATATTGACTCTTGAGAACATCGAGAAGAATATCATGGTCAACAGTATCAAAGGCAGCACTAAGGTCAATGGCAATAAGGGCAGTTACTTCCTGGTTCTCCATAGCCTCAAGTAGGTCATGAACAAGTCTCAATAAGGCAGATTCGCAAGAGTGAAATCGTCTGTAAGCCGATTGGTTTTTGGGCAGAAGGTCATGGTCAGTTACGTGGATGTTAAGTCTAAACAATGCAGCTTTCTCAATAAGTTTTGACAGAAAGGAAAGATTGCTTACGGGTCTGTAATTTGACAGTTCTAGTTCCAATCCTACTTTCTTCAGCAACGGTCTTATTATGGCTTGCTTCCATTTCGATGGGAAAACACCATGTTTCAATGAAGTGTTAACTAACTTTGTGATAACAGGTAATAGTTCATCTAAAAACAATTTCAGAATCTTTGTAGGCAGAACATCTAATTCACATGACTTTGTCTTGAGCTCGTTTATCAATTTTCTAATTTCTTCTTGACTCAGTTCTTCAAATTCAGTAAACTGTACAACATCTTTCTGAATGGGCTCAAAGTTTTTAAAAGAATTCAAAGAATCTCGAATGTTCCGTATCTTGTTCATGAAATAGTCGGCAAAGTCTTCACTGAGGGTAATCTCACTTTCGCTAGGAGGCAGTGGATTTTCGGATTTAGTTCCTGTCAAATCAGATACAAATTGATACAACTTTTTAGAGTCACCCTTACAATCAATGACTTTTTCACTCAAAGATTTTCTTTTTTCCTTTTTTAATTGACAACTGTATTCATTCCTTGCTGCTTTAAAGGTTTCAAACTGTTCGGGCTCCTTGTGTTTTTTCCATAGACGCTCAGATTTGCGCAACTTTCGCTTTAGCTGGAGTATTTCATTTGTAAACCATGGTTTAGGTGCACGGCAAATTTTGGTTTTCTCTTCGAAGGGAGCATGTGTGTCTAAAACGTCTTTAATCTCTGTTTCAAACTTTTCTACGCAAATGTCAACATTTTCAGAATCAATCGAAATTTCAGATAAACTGTTCGTAAATGCAGGCTTGTCCATGTTTTTGAAATCTCTAAAGGTAACTGCTTTACTTGTAATGTTCTCTTTCTTAATATTCGTGACGACTTTGACTACACAATGATCTGATAGGAAGGGACCAGGCTGACAGGAGACTACATCGACACCATTTACTTCCTCAGTAATAACTAGGTCAAGGCTATTTCCACCAGTGTGAGTACTAAAATTTACATGCTGCACAAGACCCATTGCCTGAATCGAATATTTGAAATCCAATATTGCATTGTTGTCCTCTTTGAGATGTAGGTTAAAATCTCCCATAACCATTAAGTTTGAATATGTAGGTATAATGCCTTCCATATATTGCAAAAAGTCCGTTACAAATTGAGAATATGTACTAAGTGAAGGAGGTCTGTAGATTCCTATTACATGTAAAGTTATGTTTTTAAGAATAAGTCGCCACAGTCCAAACTCGAAGCTTTTGTTCGTTCCGGTGGAAAGTTTATGTACGTTAATGTTTGTTTTATGTGTCAAAGCAATGCCACCGCCTATTCTATTTTTCCTATTGATGACACTGACACTGTAACCATTTTGATTTAGGTCGGACGTTTCATACTGATGTTGCTTGTCGTCAGAGAACCATGTTTCCGTAAGAAGTGCAAAATCAATTTTTTCTTCCCTTAATAACTGGCCTATAATTGTATCTTTTTTGACTACTGATCGGCAATTTAGAGTTAGACAAGTGACTTTTTCGTTTACCCTGTTCAATTTGTTGCAGGTCTTCGGATATATAAGATTGCTAAAATTTCTAATGTCGGTGTGGAATTCTGAAGTGTTGTTGTAGTTGTTATGGTCGACGTTGTCATTAGCTTCAGGCAAGTTTCGCAAGTTGTTAACATTAATTCCTTGATTTGTGTCCCAAATGCGTCGCTCTCGAGCATGCCCGCCTCGACTACCTCTTTTGTTATGTCTGTATTGTAGTATGCCTAACTGTTTAAGCGTTGACAATAAGAACGGATTAGGCTTGTCCGCTGTTGATTTGCCTATTGTGTAAAGATCACACCTGTCGTATGTAATCCTTGAATCTTGGTCACTCATGGCTAGTGAAAACAAAATGCACTGAGGCGTTACTTCAAATAAAATTTCCAAAGTGATTTTAAAATGCAAATTTCCAACAAAATACAATAAAAAAGCTGATAAAAAACATACAATTCTAATCACAGTCTGTTTATGTACATACATGACAAAACTCGAGTTTCTGAAAGTAGTAGTTATGCAGTAAATAGTCAATATCGTAAGAGCTAGATAAATGCAGCCAACACTCGGCGCAATGCAATAACTTCATTCAAACGACAAGATACAAACAGAAAGATACAAACAAGATACAAACATAAAGATACAAACATAAAGATACGAAGTAGATACAAACAACAAGATACACACAAAAATAAGACGTACAAAAAAACAACAACAAGATACAAACAACAAGGTACAGCGTAGCTGCGGGACAGAAACTATCAACACCTTTTTGAAGTTGTATGTAATTTCTTGATATCTTAAATAACAGTGTTAAAACGAACGCTTGTATGACCTGCTGAAAGTTGTAAGCATGGCGAAAGAGAGTTAAGAAAAACGTGGAAAAGACATACGGACAGACTGAATTACAGAAAGGCAGATATACAGCTAGAGGTACAGAAAGAAGTACAGAAAGGCAGATATACAGCTAGAGATACAGAAATAAGTAAAGACATGCTGAAAACATAGACGAGCGTACAGGCTAATTGTAACATAACCCAAGAACGCACAGTAGTCTGAGTAATGAAGAAACATGATTACATAGACAAAACACACCATTGGTCATTATTCTACAGTTTCAAACAGCTTTTATGCATATGTGCGTGTGTACACGCGGTCGTTTGTCTCACTTAGGTTTTATCGGTGTTGTGGTAGTGCTTGCATCTTGTGTGTGGGTTTTTCTACTTGACTTTGCTTTTTTCAGTTAGAAAGATAGACCTGAAACAAATAATAATTAAACTTGGAATCTGAAACAGACCTCTAAGGCTTGCGTTTTAATATTCAGTTTTAGCAGTATTCTAGCTCTGACATATATATTGAAAATATATATTTACCGGCTTACGACCAGGATTCAGATCGCGGAGTATGTGCTTATTGTGTTATCGTGGCCTTTCTGTATTTCTACAGTCAAGCAATTAATTTGTGATAACTTTAACAGGCTGTCATGCACTTGTCTACGCTTAGCTTGGCATGTACAGGCTTAGCTTACCATATATATGCTTACTGTTGCACAAATACGCTTAGCTTTGCATATATACGTTTACCTTCGCATGTGTACGCTTAGTTTGGCATGTATACATTTAACATGGCATGTATCCGGTTTACTTGATATATAAATATACACTTATCGTAATATGTATACGTTAAGCTTCGCATATATATGCTTAGATTGGCATGTATACGTTTAGCTTGACATGTATATGCTTAGCTTGGTATGTATACGTTTAGCTTGGTATGTATATGCCTAGCTTGGCATGTATACGTTTAGCTTGACATCTATATGCTTAGCGTGGCATGTATACATTTAGTTTGACATCTATATGTTTAGTTTGGCATGTATACGTTTAGCTTGACATCTATATGTTTAGCTTGGCAAGTATACGTTTATCTTGGCATATTTTCGTTTAGCTTGGCATGTATACGTTTAGCTTGGCAGGCATACGTTCAACTTGGTGTATGACCTCATATTTCTGTTATTTACATGCATATGTTTTCTACATGGAAACAAACACATCTTCAAAACATCAAGTAAACGATGTTGCCATCAGTTTTGACATTTTTAGTTGAGACTTTCACAGACGCGGAAAATGACAATAAATATACACAGAGATTATCTGTGTTGAACGATGAAGAAACATGTTACTCATAGTTTTCGAGTGCCATATTCCTGTGCTTAACGTGAACATTGCATGATGAAGAGACAAATACAAAAAAACACCTATCATCTGCTACAAATATAACACACCCATCAGAAATACTATTTTCAACTATAATAAAATTGTGGCCGACCTATTAATATTAATGATAATATTCCTGATAGTTGAGATTGCGCCACCTCAAAATTTTGTTATTCTCCGGCTGGTCATGTGATTACTGGTAAATTTGAGATAATTAAAGATAAACGTCTACGGTCTCTTTTGAATAGAGGTCCTAAATATAGAATACCATTCTTGATAGATTTTAACTCTTGTCGAGTTCAGATTGCGGAGGCTTTACAAAATTTTAGTATTAAATGGTGTCGAAGAGAACATGTTGAGTCTAATGCTCTTTCTAGTTGGAAAAACTAATTTTTTATATAATTGACAAACGCATTTTTTTATAGCTCTAATAAACACATTCTTCCACCTAAACCTAGAATTGCTTTTAGACATCTTAAAAAGGGTTTACAGGATTTCCATTCAAAATACGTTTTTGTTCCTGCTGATAAGGCATCGAATAATGTGATTATTATTTGACGATTACATTATATCGATGTCTTGAAGCAGGAAATTATTAATATTAAGAACTCTTCAGAAGTCTTAAACAAACTTAAGAACAAAAAGGTATATTGCATCCACTGTAAGCACGTACGATATTTCTACTTTGTACACAACTCTTCCTCATATCTTAATAAAAGATAAACATACTAACTTAATCCAGAAAGTATTTGCCAGGGAAAAACATCATTCCTGGCATGTAATGCTGAAAAAGCTTTCTTTACTGACGAACAAATGAAATATTACACCAATTGGATTTGCTCAGAAGTTTGCGAATCAATAACCTTTCTTTTGGATAACATATTTATACGTTATGGGAATGCTATATACCGTCAGTTATTGGTATTTCTATGGGTACGAATTTTGCTCCACTTGTCGCAGATTTGTTTTTGTACTGCTATGAGAGAGATTCCATGTTACGTTTGAATCCATAATCACAAGAAGATGTTATAAAAGCCTTCAATGAAAGTTCTCGATATTTAGATGATATTTTAACTTAGATAACCCTTTCTTTGATGCTCTGATTCCTACAAATTATCCTAAAGAACTCAAATTGAATAAAGCTAACCCGTCCGACAATTATGCTAAAATTGAACAGTTTATATTGGATATTCTCAGGTAATACTCTGATAAGAGCTAGGTTAAGATGATAACATTGCTGTTGAATGTCTGTGGAACATACCCTTATTATAGGCCACAATGTAATCATTTCTGTTGACTGTCAGGGTTACATGTTGACAACCATTCTTCTCTAAAACAGGGGAATGTCTGGGTCGGGAAAGAGAGATCTCTTCCAAAGTACCAACTTGTAAGTAGCTCTTCAGATGTGCTGTATTAAGCAGGCCCTACAAGGAGGTAATGTTCCAATACCAACATTGCAAAGTGCATCTGTTGGCTTATCTTCACACTTCTCTTTAATCTTAAACAATATCAATGCATTCACAGTGTGAAATCTAGGGTTGCCATACATTGCACAGGTAAATTCATCCAAGTCTTGCACAAAATTTCCAGACACATCCCTAGAGTTACCCAAACCTGCTAATGTTTTTATAAACATTGGCTTCTTTTCAATGATCTTAATGGGTGTCGAATATTATCTGCCATTGAATGCACTTGTAGAATCACACCCACTGAACAAATGGAGACCCAGAAGTGCTCATCGGAATCTTCTGTGTATGCTTGGGCAACTTCTCACATGTTTATTATATTTTGATGATTGCCTGAGCCAGTATCAAACAAGCCAGTAACACCTTCAAACATGTTAAGGTAATACAGAAGAATGAAGAATATATCACTGTCTGGAGTTCGAAGATGAACAGTTTTGTAGCCTTGTTCTTTTGCATACATGGTGTAAAGAACGATCCTTGTATCAGTTTCTTCCTGTGTTGAATTCAGGGCATCAAGACTGTTTCTCACTGTTGATATACCATAATCTGGCAAGAACTGGTAAGCCTCACCGTCATAGATGTGAACAAAAAAGTTCTGCCTTGCAGCTTCTTAGCGTAAGGAATCAAGGAATTATAGCAATTATTAGTGGTTCACAAAGACCCAATATGCAGATTGATATAGGTGAACTGATGAAGTATCCGCTGACACCAGTTCCCTTCGGTATTGGCACGGCTTAGCAAGACAGACAAATCAAAGGGTCTTAAAACACATAACAGGCTTACCAGTTCTCGACAGATGATGCTATATCAAAATTCGAAACAGTCTTGATACCCTGAATTCAACACAGGCTTTATGTGCTTTAAAATCACTGACACTTTAAAAACAATAACAGAAGATTGTTTGGGGTCTCATAAGTACTTGGCTTTCAACAGTTACCATGGAAGCAGTGCGTGGTCATTTTGGTAACAGTTTTAGACATAAAATTTATTAATTCATCGCCATAAGGTACATTTATTATTGCAAGCTATATTTGGAGCATGGTGTAATGTTGTGCTCGGCATACTGCCAAACATGTTATTTTCAATATTGTTTCTCTTTGTTTTCTTATCACTAATTAATATTCATGAGGACGCAAATAAGGAAATTTGCATAAAGTGAACCAAACATTAAGATTCATAACCGGGTATATGTTTATATCATTTATAATTATCGCCAAAGTAGGCCGCAATATTATTGTATGTTGCAGGTATTTAAACACTCTGTAATATGAACAATGAGGTTAGAATGGTCACCATCATTGCTATATAATTTGTCCAAATTTATTTATCTAACAATCTTGGTAATATTCACTGATCATAGTAAACTTTAGCTAACCATTTTGCATTTGTGTTTGCTTTATAAGAGAAAGACTGGTGTCTGTCGAAAATGTCAACATCTATTACTGTTCTCATAAATATTCATACATATGCAAATTAGTTTATATCAGAAAAGTAATATTTACTATTAAAGCAATGCCTCATATCTATGTTTGTAACAATTGATTTCATGATTCATCAAAAATAACTGAGATCTAGCGGAGTATTACAGGTGGATATCAAATTTCCAAAATTTGTGAAAGGATCGGTTACCATGGAAACCATTACAATGTTACTTACAGTTCATTGTTTGGGTATCAATTTAGATACTTAGCTTTCTGAGTATTTTGTCATCAATTTAAACTACATTTGAAGTTGTTTTCTGATGTTGGTAGGATAAAAATTGAGAGGTTTACGTTATTTCTGTATGTTTTTGCTATTTTTCAATTATTCTCATTAATATTCATGTGTATGCAAATAAGGTAATTCCTAAGTATAGCCTTTAAACCAAAGCACAAGGTCTTAGCTTTAATTCGGTACCAGTTTTATACAGTTAGCACAAAAACTGCCTGTGATATGGAAGATTTTTGAAGGTAGGTGTCAACTAACAAAAATTTGTGAACAGAGTGAAATGAATGGTTACCATGGAAACAGTTAAAAAGTTACTTAGAGTTAAATTTTTGGTCCTCAAATTTGGTGTTTTGTTTTCTGAGGATTTTGTCATCATGTTTAACTGCATTTCAAATTGTTTTCTGGTATTTGTAGGATGAAAAGTGAATAGTTTACATTATTTACGTTATTTCTATATTGTTTTTACTATTTTTAATGTTCTCATTAATATTCATGAGTATGCAAATAAGGTAATTTAACAAAATAACAGGAAATAAAAGCACAATGTCCAATCTCCAATTTGGTACCAGTTTTATAGGTTTAGGACAAAAACTGGCTGTGATATGGACGATTTTGCAGGTACGGGCCATTATTACGAAAACTAGGGTGTTGCCATGGAAACGGTGAAAATGGTACTTAAAGTTAATGCTATGCTCCTCAAATTGGATATTTTGTTTCCTGGGGGTTTCGTCATCATGTTAAACTGCATTGGTAGTTATATTCTGACATTTGTAGGATAAAAAATGAAACGTTTACGTTATTTCTATACTTCTTTACTATTTTTAATGTTCTCATTAATATTCATGAGTATGCAAATAAGGTAATTGAAAAAACAACTTGGACATAAAAGCACAATGTCTTATCTTCCATTTGGTACCAGTTTTTTAGTTTTAGGACAAAAACTAGCTGTGATATGGGCGAATTTGTAGGTATGGGTCATCATTACGAAAACTGGGGGTTAAACGGTTAAAATACACTTAGCCTAAAAGAATTTATAAAGTTTGAGTACATTCGCGATTCTGATTCAGGACACTTTTCTGAAAAGTTTGGTAAAAAAGTCTAGGGGGTGCACGGTAGATCCCATTGTCTCCCTGAGTATTTCAGATTCTCATTAATATTCTTGAATATGCAAAAGAGCAAATTTATGAATTAAAGACGCTTGACATGTAATAAATATATTGATATTATTTTTAAAATATTTTGGATGTTTAACAAACAAAATAAATGATATTTTGCATCTTAATGACGCTAATGCTTAAACTTCGGAATGTTGGCGGTTGCCATGGAAACATACTGACCGTTTGCTTATCGGTTTTATTGAGTCTGTTCAAGAGTAGTAATTAAAAGTAAAGTACAACACTACTCACGCCCTTGCAAAACTACTCATTTAGGAATGAATAATGACAGTTTACAACTAATAATTTCTTGTCCTAGAACAAACATAGTATTGGTGATATCGCAAACACATACGGACTACACACGCTTCGTCTAAATCGCGGGCGAATAACATCGGCGAGGTAGTTGCTTTCAGATTAAACATTAACATATTAAAATTGTTGTTCGCAAATTATAATGAAAAAGGTGTCACAGTTTATTTATCTTGCATTTCCTTTCATCGGCTTGGTCAGAATATCAAACAGGTTTGACCCTGGTGAGAGACCGAACACTCGGCGTCTAATCCTGATCCAAGCGGTTTACAAAGACAATTACTCGTCCAACTACACCAGATTACATTAAAAGCGTATTCCATGCATACTTTTTATAAGCAATTATTTATAGATATATTTTCCTTAACCCTTTCTGTCGTGGGAATATTTCATGTACAAACATTATTGCCTATTATTACTTCTTAAATGTTTAATCGCTTTCCATACAGGAATTCGATTAAGGTGTCAAACAGTTTGAATCCTAACAAGAATCCAAAGTTATTTAGCGTGTCATTTGTTCTCAAAATGTCCAAATGGAGAAATACAGTCGCGAAGTCAAAGCAGGTGATTCATGCAGGAAACACTGCATACAAAAATGCGCAGGTGCCGAAACAGCACCGATAAAAACATTAACCTTTCGCTTGCTATTCGCGTCAATATACCTACCTGTAAATAGTGAAGACCCAGAGGAGACAGCTCCTGCAGGAACTGTCTCATCAGGGTCTGCACTATTTACAAATTGATTGTGCAACCAGTGCACTCCACAGCAGTGATCGCACAGCGAAATACTTGTACACAGTGAAGATATATGTAATTATACAACAGGGCATGGGTAAAGAAGGAGAAATGTATATTAAAATTCAGCAAGCGAAGGGTTAAACGTGCAAGCATGTCAAAAGACAAAAAGAGACGCACAAAGATATAAAAATAGGGGGAAGATGGAAGTACCACTGGAGGGGGTTAAATCGATTAAGGGGCGCCCAGCCTCACACTTATTCCACCTCGTCCCTAAAAGATAAAGGTGTAAATAAATATATCTCCTCTCCGATTAATCAAAACAACCGCGATGGGAATGTATGTAAAACGAAACAATTGATCCATCTAGTCACCCTAGTTTTACAAATAGTGTAAATAATGGTATCCACGCCGGACTTACCCACAACATAGAAGATGGTAAACACATGAAAATATGTAAAACATAGCATAACATGTCGATTGGCGAGCTAGGTATTTCAGAACAACATTAAATTTCCTTATATAAAGAGGAATGTTAATGGACGAGCTAAATATTCCAGCTCGACATTCAGTTTATCTATATAATGGCGAAAGTTGATGGGCTAGCTCGACATTCCAGCTCTTATATAAAAATGAATGTTGATGGGCGAGCTAGACATTCCAGCTCGACATTCAGTTTCCCTATATAAAGACGAATGTCAATGGGCGAAGTCGACATTCCAGCTCGACATTCGGTTTCCTGATATTAAGACGAGCTAAACATTCCAGCTCAACATTCAGTTTTTCTATATAATGGCGAATGGCGAATATTGATAGGCGAGCTCGACATTCCAAACTTGATGGACGAGCTAAACATTCCAGCTCAACATTCAGTTTTTCTATATAATGGCGAATAGCGAATATTGATAGGCGAGCTCGACATTCCAGCTCGACATTCGGTTTCCTTATATAAAGACTAATGGCGATAGGCGAGCTCGACATTCAAGCTCGACATTCGTTCGCCTTTTCTTTCAATTACAAATGATAAAGTTTCGTCCAAAATATACGATAAAAGGGAAGATTTTTATTTTAAAATTGTTATTTATCCTTTTCTAGATGGAGATTTGCCCCGTTCTACATCATATGGGGTTTATATAGCTCAACTCATTCCGTTTGCCCGAGCCTGTTCTTTGCTAGAAGATTTTAACAGTCGTAATTTAGTTATAACTGATAAACTTCTTAAGCAAGGTTACAGATATCACAAACTTCGGAAAACTTTTTCTAAATTTTATTATCGAAATTTACCACTCATTAGTAAATATAATTAGAATCGATGGACGTTACTGCAACAAGGCATTTCTCAACCAGAATTTTATGGGGATGTTATCTACAAACTTGGGAAAATTCGGGGTCATATCCATTTTCATGTTTTGTTTATAAAACGCATTAAAACATTTAAGAAGAAAGGTTATGATCCCATTATATTTCAGCGCACTACATGTTTGGTTATCGACGCGTTTACAGTCGGTAGCTACGCTTCCCTCTGCTTGCGCGATGACAGGCCGAGGGTAGTACTCTCTGATGGTATACTCTTAAACTCAGATACGGGATGAGCTTACCAGACTCATGTATTACTTTTTCCCTGTCGTGCCCTTAACGGCTTCCCTGCAGGTGCTCTTACTTCAGCAGTCATTGAGTACATATTTGACGGATATTCACAGTTATTATGCTATGTTTTACATATTGTCATGCGTTTACCGTCTTCTATGTTGTCGGTAAGCCCGGCGGGGATACCTTTATTTACACTATTTGTAAAGCTAGGGTGACATTGAGAGAAGTGTGAGGTTGGGACGTCCGTAAACCGGTTTAAACACTCAGTAGTGTTTTTGCTACTGACCGTGCCAAGGCGGTACTCTCTTTGTCTCCCTTGCTTTTGTTTGTCCTGTGTCTTTGTGCTTGTGATTTTGTTCATGTGTGGAGTACTACCCACGGCCTGTCATCGTGCAAGCAAAGAGGGAAGCGTAGCTACCGACTGTAAAAGGGTCGATAACCAAACATGCAAGACGAATGTCGATGGGCGAGTTCGACATTCCAGCACGACATTGAGTTTCCTTATATAAAGACGAATGTTGATGGACGAGCTAAACATTCCAGCTCGACATTCAGTTTCTCTCTATAATGGCGAATGTTGATTGGCGAGCTCGACATTCCAGCTCCTCATTCAGTTTCCTTATATAAAAACGAATGTCGATAGGCGAGCTCGACATTCCAGCTCGACATCCAGTTTTCTTATATAAAGACGAATGTCTAGTGGCGAGCTCGACATTCCAGCTTGACATTCGGTTTCCTTATATAAAGACGAAAACCGACATGGTCGATGGTCGATCTCCGAGCCAGCTTCACACACATTGCGACATTGCTATGACTCTTTAGAATCGTTCGAGTAGTCGCAACATAAGGTTTGGTGTAGAAATAACAAAATGATTGAAAATGTTTTATTTTACGCATTCTATCTGGACCTCTATATAAACTGTAGGGTTTGTTTAGTACATGTATGTCAGTCTTATGATGGTGGCGTTTTGTGTGTGGCTTTTCCTGCTTGACTTTACTACTTTTTCATTTACACTTCCCAAATACTTTGGAAAGTGGGACAGTGCAGATCCTGGTCAGAGGGCACATAGAGGAGCAGTATGGTATGATTCTACAATGAGTGTCCTGCATTCTAGAGGATACACCATATACATGTCGTTTTAGTTGTATGTCATGCTTAACTAATAATTCGTCTCATAAATGACAAAAGATTATTCAAATAAAGTCGGTTTTGAATTAAATGCACCCGTTAACAATACCATCGAATATAAATAATTTATACTCAGATTATAATACAGAGAGTGATTAACGCTTGAACTCGTCTCCATGTCGAGAGCGATTTAGCTAGCATTTGTTTTCAATGTTTCAATAGAATATATTATTTTGGACAATTGATATTAAACTTTGCTTTCCTGGCTGTATAGTAATGTATTTTCAATACGCATGTGATATTAATGTATGCTCATGTCATATTGTACTCGAATACTTAACCGTTTCAACATTGATTGCAGAGTGGAGTAACCAGTTAGTGTTAAACTGTAGAGTTCACTCAGTATGATAGGCGTACACTTCCCACAAAATTTCGAAAGTCAGCTCTCTGACCTAAGTCTACACTGTTTGCAATGACAGTGCATAATAGCCCTGCATACTATCCCTGCATACTAGCCCTGCATACTAGCCCTGCTAGTATACTAGCCCTGCATAATAGCCCTGTATTCTAGCCCTGCATACTAGCCCTGCTAGTATACTAGCCCTGCATACTAGCCCTGCTAGTATACTAGCCCTGCATACTAGCCCTGCATACTAGCCCTGCTAGTATATAGCCCTGCATACTAGCCCTGCATTCGAGCTCTGCATTCAAGGGGATAAAACATATGAATATCGTTTATGTTATATGTCATTTGATTTAATTCTGAATAAATAATTTGTCTCATAATAACAAACACATATTTACCATTGAACACCTTAACAGTTGACTATTTCATTGCAAATGTCGCATATTTGATAAACTATACAAACACTTTGGATCCAGATGAACCATCGAGTAACTCGTAAGGACACAAACTATGTTGTTAATAGTGGTAATATTTATGAAAGTACTGCGAAGAACAAAATAAAATTGTAGCAAGCGAAATATTTGCAAACAGCAGCAAAATTATTATCCCTTAATTATGGGAACCCAGTGTATAAGACATTTGCAAACAGTGTAGACCAAGATCAAATGGCTCAATCGGTATCCCTTTGAGCATGGTCTGCACTCTTAGTAATACAAACCAATTTCTGTAGTGATCAATTTTCATACAGCGCTTTGTTTTGTTTAAAGAGAAAGTCCCTACAATGATCGCATATTTTCAATAATATCATAAAACTTGGTATTTGTTATGCTCTATCATTATCATAAAGGTTCCCAATTTGAACTTATATCGAAAAATGCCCCTGTGATACAAATAAACCGATTTCATCAATACTGATATTTTTTGTTCTACAACACAATATTATCGGCCTTTTCCGTTAAATTCTTCCGCGTTTTGTCGATGATCACCCGATCCCTCCATTGTTTACGTAATAGCTTTCTCGGAAGTGGTCGGAGAATCGCGAATAGGGCGAACAGTTACGAAACTAAAACCCAACCCGAATAAAACTGAAACATTGGGGAATAAAACCGGGATCGGCGATATCAAACACATGGATGTTTTGTCATTATAAACGGTAATTGGATGGGGCTTTTTGCGATATACTACTTTTCAGCATATAAACAAATGCGTTTTGTACATTTTAAGTGTTTATGAAACGCGTCAAATGTAGGGACATCCCCTTTAATATTCGGAACAGGATGAGTCGGTACTAATAGTTCAGCAGATTAAATATGAAGGGATCTGCTACTCAACGTGAAACAGCATTCAACAAAATTATTCCCAATGTGCACATCGTTGAACGGTTGAATTAACCTTAATTACGCAGTAGATGATTTGGTGATTACCTGTGTAAACAGTTTGGTTCCAGATGAAACGCCGAGTAACTCGGCCTCTTGTCAAAATCCAAACTGTTTGACACGGAGATGGACAAAACGATTATAGATTGAAATGGTTACTATAATTGATAGCTTGGCGTTTGGAAATGCAGTGGGTAAAACATTATCAGACATAATTTGCTCATATTGACGGAATGATTGATTGGATTGTATCTTTAAACAGTTTTGGTCACGATGAGACTCTGGGTAACTCGGCATCTCTTCTGACTAAACTCCTCCGAATGGCGCTATGGGTTTGTATTAAAATGAACGGTCGTAAATGGTTATGTTCGCAACAAATTTATAGCTGATTACATTTTGTCATATAATATTCAAAGAATATACGACGTCATCAGTTTAAGCTTTAATAGAGACATACCTATCATTTACAACATCCTTCTGTTTTCTAGCGCATGCGCTTTGCGTACTTGAATAACGAAGACATGCATTGTATTTGGGCTTAGCGATAAAACCAATTTAATGAGTGGAAACCTAATCCCTAGCAGCTTGGCCAGTGTGTATGTGCGTGTGTGTATGTGTGTGTGCGTGCGTGCGTACGTACGTGCGTGCGTGCGTATGTGTGTGTATCTGTGTCTGTGTGTCTGTGTCTTTGTGTCTGTGTGTCTGTGTCTGTGCTTGGGTCTGTGTGCATGTGTGTCTCTCTGTCTGTCTGTGTGTGTCTGTGTGTATGTGTGTCTGTCTGTCTGTCTGTCTGCGTGTCCGTGTGTGTCTGTCTGTGTGTCTGTGTCTGTGTGTCTGTGTATGTATCTTTGTGTATGTCTGTGTCTGTCTGTGTGTATGTGTGTGCGTGCATGCTAGTGTGTTTGAGTGTGTTGTGTCTTGTGTAATTGCGTGCGTGTGTGCCTGCGTGCGCGCACGCGGTTTTGTGTGTCACTTATTTTCTATCGATGTTTTGGTTATTGTTGCGTCATGTGTGTGACTTTTCCTGCCTGACTTTATCACTGTTTTATTTCAATTGCTGAACCTACATGTCTATCTTATTTTTGTGACCCAGTTTTGATGGCATAGATAGTAATATCGCAGCATATCATTTGGACTTAAACTAGGTTTGTTACAAATTAACTGCTACAAATGTTTCGATGGGTACATATAAAATAACGGATCATTGGCAAATATGTTTTGGAAATAGATTCGATCCAGATAAGCGGCTAAATATTATTAAGTGCCTTATCAGGATCAAATTGTGTGACAAAGAAGACAGCAAATTGATTTACATATTTACTGTTGAAAGGGTTAGCAATTGACTCAATTCTATCTCATCCTCTGCACATATCACAACTGTCACATATATAAAAATTGACTCAATTCTATCTCATCCTCTGCACATATCACAACTGTCACATATTTAACAATTGACTCAATTCTATCTCATCCTCTGCAGATATCATAACTGTCACACATATAGCTATTGACTCAATTCTATCTCATCCTCTGCACATATCACAACTGTCACATATTTAACATTTGACTCAATTCTAGCTCATCCTCTGGACATATCACAACTGTCACACATATAGCAATTTACTCAATTCAATCTCATCCTCTGCACACATCACAATTGTCACACATATAGCAATTGACTCAATTCTATCTCATCCTCTGCACATATCACAACTGTCACACACATAGCAATCGACTCAATTCTATCTCATCCTCTGCACATATCACAACTGTCAAATATATAAAAAAAATTGACTCAATTCTATCTCATCCTCTGCACATATCACAACTGTCACATATACAGCAATTGACTGAATTCAATCTTATCCTCTGCACATATCACAACTGTCATATATACAGCAATTGGCTGAATTCTATCTCATCCTCTGCACATATCACAACTGACACATATATAAAAATAATTGACTCAATTCTATCTCATCCTCTGCACATATCACAACTGTCAAATATATACAAATTTACTCAATTCTATCTCATCCTCTGCACATATCACAACTGTCACACATATAGCAATTGGCTCGTCTATCTTACCCTCTGCATATATCACAACTGTCACATATACAACAATTTACTCAATTCTGTCTCATATTCTGCACATATCACAACTGTCACAAAAAAGTCATATAAGATAAGGCTAGCTGACAACACGCCAAATCTACATATTGTAAAACGTCTGAGTGTAAAGCTAAGATCGTCCTAAAATGGTTGATGTTTTCTTTCTTCTTTTTGTTTCTCTTGTTGTTTCTCTACTTTTCTTTATGTTTCTTCTTTACACTCGGCCACTAGGTTTTCAGTACATGAATAATGCAACAAAACATACAGTTGAACTTCGATATCTCGAACTCGCATAACTCGAACTTTGGGTTAACTCGAACAAAAGTTCAGTACTTCCAAAACTTACAATACAGAATTGCTCTAATATGTATTGCTACAGATATCTAGAAACACATGTGACAGCTTAATACAGATCTAAAGTAATGCTGAAAGCTCCTATAGGAGCTTTAAGCATTACTTTAGACCTGTATTAAGCTGTTGTCTTGAGAAATTGTTCAGATTAGAAATCGGATGACTCGAACTCCTCTTATCTCGAACTAATTTGTACGGTCCCTTGAAGTTCGAGTTATCGAAGTTCAACTGTATTTTAAACATTTAGTCTGTAAATATGCCTTTCTACGCCTTTGCAAACAGAGAAGACCAAGATAAGCTCCTGTGCGAGCCGTCTGGTCAGGCTCTGCTCTGTTTGAGTATGGTTCAATATAGATGTGATTCTATGCTTTCTGCCAAGGCCAAATATTCATGTTCATGTTTGATCTTTTACGTTTGGAGTTCCAATCAAATCGATTGCTCTAGACTGAACTCAACAAATTCGATAAGGTCACCCCCAGTACGGAAAGGTGTTATCTACGTAGCATGACCTACTGAATGTGTTAAATTTCGCCATTGCATCTGCAAGGACGAGTTGGTAAGGTCAGCATTATGTCATTTTAATTATGTACTCAATAAATATTTATGTTATGAATGATAACATAAGGAATAGTAATTGAATTATTTTTATGATGACATATGAACACAGGAAAGTTTTGTCTTAGCCGAAACTATAGAATCATAGCATAACCCTTCGCTTGCTGAATTTTAAAATACATTTCTCCTTCTTTACCCATGCCATGTTGTATAATTACATATATCTCCACTGTGTACAAGTATTTAGTTGTGCAATCACTGCTGTGGAGTGTACTGGATGCACAATCAACTTGTAAATAGTGCAGACCCTGATGAGACAGCTCCTGCAAGAGCTGTCTCATCTGGGTCTTCACTATTTACAGGTAGGTATATTGACGTGAATAGCCAGCGAAGGGATAAGCAAACAAAGCAGCTTCTGGTTAGACGGCTCCTACATGGCCTATCTGATCTGCTCTTTTTGCAAAGGCGTAGAAAGGCGTATTGATGGAGTAAATGGCTATTTAAAACAAAATTTGCCCTGTTGGCATAATCTAGTTTCATATTTTATAAAGTATGATTGTTGTTTTGCATTTAATTAGGTACAGTAAAATATTTTCTTTCGAAATTTACAGTTTATACCCGCGGTGTAATGATTGTGTCTTCCCGTTCGTTCACCTCTCATTGGTCACCATGTTTTAGGCAGGATTATTGGCTAAGTGTTTTACATGAACTTTTAATGTTGTGTTTGTATACATGTATAAGCAAAGCAAAATGTTGGTAAATTAAGGAAAATCAAATTCGTTCGTTCAAAAAGAGACTTAACTGAGATTATTTTTAACTAATTTTTGTAGAACAACTTTAATGCCTGTTTACATTTTTGACAAATGTATCCACTACATGTATAAACAAACACAATAATGTTAGGTCAGGAAGGAGGTAACCCATAGCCTGGGATAGTTGGAGCTATCGCGAACCACAGCAAGAGAGAGTGTCAATTCCACATAATTTCATACACTACAATGAATTTCATAAAAAGCATAACCATTAGAATAGCACATGTATGTCTTAAGGGAGAAAGAACAGGCTCACAGCCGGCGTTAATACGGGTCACATGTATCGGGTTATGATCACGGAACTGTCTAATGATTAACTGGCATGAACCCTGGCTTACATGTTTTTATCTCTGCCACAAGGTCAGGCCTAATTGTATTATGGCATAACCTGTGTACTATCTGCACATAAGCTCGTAAACATGTATTTAGTTTCGTCCCGAATACAATAGAACCTGACTTAAAGTGCCACCAAAACGAGTTCTAATTATTAGTGAATGTTTTTAAAACTTTTAAATCTCACACGGAAATTTAAATTTGAAAGTTTCGGCCTTCGTCAGCACACTGGTGTTATTGGAAGTTAACATCGCTCGAGAGTTCTGAGCGATGTTAACATCTTGCCGCACATGTAAGACACAGTTTCGCTTGCAAAATATTGTTTGGGTTTAACGTGATAATATTATGATTTATCTAATTGACGTTCCAGCGCTTATTTCATCAGTGACACGCAGAACCATGACGCCGGTGGATGTACAGTATAATTTCCTTGGCAACTCGGGATTAAAAGTATCCAATATTTGTCTCGGCACTTTGACGTTTGGTACGGGGGTTGGCCCTAAGGTGAATTGTTGATTAATACAGTGAAACCCCGATAGTTCGAACAGTAAACACGTATCATTACCGGTCTTAACCCTTCGCTTGCTAATCGCGTCAATATACCCACCAGTAAATAGTGAAGACCCAGATGAGACAGCTCCTGCAGGAGCTGTCTCATCAGGGTCTGCACTATTTACAAGTTGATTGTGCAACCAGTGCACTCCACAGCAGTGGTTGCACAGCGCAATACTTGTACACAGTGAAGATATATGTAATTATACAACAGGACATGGGTAAAGAAGGAGAAATGTATTTTAAAATTCAGCAAGCGAAGGGTTAAAGACAGGTGGCTGCTTAATGCAGGGTGAAAGTCGTGCAGAAAGCTCCTAGACTTTCACCCTGCACGACTTTCACCCTCCATTATGCAGCCGCCTGCCTACAAAGACATACGTTCTTCAATACTAAATTTCGTAGTATCGAGTGTTTACTGTACATGTGTTTTTGAATGTGACGTGTGTATTTACCCGGCCGTTATCACTTTTGGTTCACATAAACTGTGGAGCAAACGTATTCCACAGTTGTAGGTGCCTTGTCATTGTACGTAATATGAAAACATGTGTGTCGTATGTTTACATTGTTTTCCTCGATCAGAAATAAAATGGCCTACAAGCGGCCATCTTACCTAGTGATATTTCCGTGTAAAGCGAAGTATTGCTACAGGTTTCGCTGAATGTGTATGGAACATTCATATCGTATCCTAAATAATAAACAGTTGTGTGCGATACACAGTTTTACTTGACTAGATTAAAGGCATCTTACAGTTCGTTTTGGAACGAACTTGTTCTACAGAAATATGTATACTAAATGGCCATTTTAAAGCGTTGTACTGTACATGTATTTTTTTTTTAAATCTTAACCCTTCGCTTGCTAATCGCGTCAATATACCTACCTGTAAATAGTGAAGACCCAGATGAGACGGCTCCTGCACTATTTACAAGTTGAGTGTGCAACCAGTGCACTCCACAGCAGTGATTTCACAGCGAAATACTTGTACACAGTGAAGATATATGTAATTATACAACAGGGCATGGGTAAAGAAGGAGAAATGTATTTTAAAATTCAGCAAGAGAAGGGTTAACTATTTTGCTGGCTCAATCGTATCCATAGTTTCACGTGCCAACGGTTTGAATCCGGATGAGACGCCGAGTAATATATCATTTCATCGAATTTGTGAAAACATTGACTTTCACAAATTCGATGAAACGATATATTACTCGGTCTTAAATGAGGCAATATGTGACCGTAAAATTGATGAATACTCTGAAATCACGCTTGTCACTGGTGTTTGATTAGCTCTAGATGTTCTTATAAAATTATTTCGATTTGAAGCTTGAACGTAGCATTGTCTATATTATTACTGTGATTAATGATGAATTAAACAAACTATGATATTACTGTAATAGTCACCAATTAAAATAATATGAAATGTCTTTAAAACATTGTTATACCACCTTGGGAGCAATTCATTGGCTATTTCATTCCTGCCGAAAGAGTTATAGTTATGTCAGTGCGGATACTTTTTTATGGATGTCTGACGAACCAGGACATGTATATACCGTAAAAAACCGATGCTACGAACACTCAAATACGTACCATTATTGATATATAGCACAGGTGGCAGTTTAGTGCAGGGTGAAAGTCCTCTTGGAGCTTTCTCCATGACTTTCAACCTGCATTAATCCATTACCTCATAGGCTATTTATAGATCCAACCCCTTTTAATAAACCTACCGGAAAGGAGCATTAACAAGAGAAAAGGGACATTTCAGGATTTTGTTGTTTGAAACCATTGTGATAAATAGAGCATTTGCTCCTACATGTATAGGAGCAAATGCTCTATTTATCACAATGGTTTCACAAAGTGACTTTTATAGAGTCGTCAAAAGTCGTCAATATGAGGGAATGGGTTAAACAGCCACCTGCCTACAAAGGTATAAATTCTTCATTACTAAAATGTTTAAGTATTGAGTTTTTACTGTAGTTCAGAACAACAGTCCACCTACATTTTAATGCAGTCGGTGGTATGATATATACACTAGTGCCTAGTGAATGCAGTCGGGGTATGATATATACACTAGTGCCTAGTGAATGCAGTCGGGAGTATGATATATACACTGGTGCCTAGTGAATGCAGTCGGGGGTATGATATTTACACTAGTGTATGGTGAATGCAGTCGGAAGTACGATATGCACTAGTCCCCGGTGAATGCAGTCGGGGGTATGATATGTACACTAGTGCATGGTGAATGCAGTCGGGAGTACGATATATGCACTAGTCCCCGGTCATGGAAATCATAAAGCATTAACCGTAATTCAAGCGTAAATTAACCCTTTAATCCACGAATGCCCCGTTCTTTGACTTTGCAAACAGAGTAGACCCAGATCAGACGGCTCCAATAGGAGCCGTCTGATCTGGGTCTTTTCTGTTTGCTTATAATATAATATAGATATGATTCTATAGTTTCTGCTAGATCCAGAAGGTTTCTGTGTATACATGCTATTATATAACACTTTGTTTAATTGATATTCATGATGCCATTATATTTTACATAAATATTCATGGAGTAAAGATTTAACGAGAACTAATTATTGTTACATTCTGCACTCGTATTGTCGTTAAAATGGTTTCAAACTCTATTTGACCATTTAGCCCTGAGAAATTGTCATGTACAAAAATAATTGGCTATTTTTATTTCTAAATGTATTTCTATCCCACATTAGATGTTTGAACTTGGCCTACTGCAAACGCATAAACAATTGCCCACCAGGTAAAGGGTCATATTAAAGAATAGATTTACTTTTCTTTTATGGTTGCGGTTTGGTCTATGATTGAGCGTTGAGCTGATAAACCAGGATCCGGGAATCGAATCCCGGCTGGATTAGCTCGAAATTTCACAGACGCTTTTAAGTGTGTTCCACTCGCACGAGGTTGCCGCCTCTAACATCAATGTTTAAAATGGGTACCCGTGGGGTCAATAGCCGGTACTGCGGCTACGCAATCGCGTCATATGTTAGCAGTGCTCAATATTGTAGGCGAATGACTCAATGACCAGGTGAATAAATGAACAGTCGGCTGAGCGGTCATTCGGAATGAAAGTGGACTATAATTAAGTACTTTATTTTCTTTTAAAAGGCAGTGATTCTTCAATGTCTTTACAGAATGGAAATCAGAGTGTCAAACAGTTTCGATCCTGACGAGGCTTGGATCCAAGCTGCAAATATGATTTCTAATTCTGTAAGTTATCACTAGGACTGAACAGGTTAGTTGGCTTCAACTATGACAGCACCGACATCATGTGCTATACTTTGTCAGAGGCGATCGCATTATAGGCAAAGAAGGATTGAGGAAGGAGGATGAGTTTCATAGAGACAATTTGTGATGAGCAAGATTCTTTTTACTACATAACTCTGAAATGTGCCGTAAAACATGGAACAGGCTATATATAGCTGACGCTATATTAGCTAAGATTGGCTGATATTTAAATGACGTCACTGGCACCATGCATTGGGTCTGGGTATTATCTTTAAGATTCATTATTGTTCAGATTCACACTGCTCATTTGAACGGAAAATAAAATGCACTAATGCATTTCCACAGTTTACGGCACTCTGTTTTGGCACTCCAGCACCGAAGTTTATGTGATAAAACATGTTTTGTGATTGTATTGTAAATTGCATTGTACTATTATTAATTTGATTGGTATGGCATGAATAATGATATGTATGTTTAATGTACCTGTGATTCAATTATATGTGCACTGTGTAATCCTTAACAGGGAAATAAAGAGTATATAAGGAAGGATTTCTAATTAATTTTACGTAATGTTTTACGATGATTTTTTAGTATAAAGTTATTCGCAAGCATGCATAATAGGCATAGGCATAACGCAAGTATACGTTGGTTCCTAAAACATTTCTGTCTCGATTGTTACGTCTTGGCGGGTGATTTAACACTTTGCTGGATGGATATTCTTGAAGCAACGATAATATCATTGCATATGTATTAGCTGAACTTTTATATTGGTACATACATACAGGGTGTATTAACATTGGCATATACAAATCTACAGTGCTCCCTCCCTACAACGGGCCTCTCAATAACGAGTCCCTCCTTACAACAACCCATGTCACTGTTTCCGAAACAACAAGGCCCTAGAAACAACTGTTTTCCATCGTATTTTCTATATGCCTCCATCATACCCTATGTTGTGGCCACTCTTTAGAATCTAAAGAGTGGTCACAACATAGGGTTGATTGAGGCATAACAGTTTTAGTTCTAGACATACACCTTAACTGTGGATCTGCAAACAAGCTAATTATGTTTGATTTTCCCTCCCTATAACAACCCCTTTGAACAACACATACAATTTTCGTATCCCAAATGGTGCCGTTGAAGAGAGGGAGCACTGTATATAGTGGCATTAGCAAATACAGCAGAGCCTTATCAGATGGCTCCCACGCCGGAGTTTGAAATTGTCCTTCTGCGTTTGCAAAGGCATGGAAAGGTGTATATACCAGACAATGGATTAAAGAATCGATTTACATTTCGTAGTAGAAATGAATCAGGGTCCATGCTTATAAAGCTTTTAGTTGAGTCTGAGTTCGTTCTCAAGTTTTTGATTGGTCAGATTTGATCCAGAGGCTCAAATCTGACCAATCAAACGCTTGAGATCTCAAATCTGACCAATCAAAAGCTTGAGAACGAACTCAGACTCAATTAAAAAGCTTTATAAGCATGGACCCTGAATAGTATCTCTCTACAAACAATCCTTCAGTGTTTTTTCGAGAACCCCCGCCAAGTAGATGAGGTAACAAGTCATCAGATATTGGACCGCTATGTTGAACTGGGTGGTAACTTTGTCGACACGGCAAATCTGTATTCGTATGGGGGTGCAGAGAAGATCCTTGGCCACTGGTTAACAAGGTAAATGAGACTAGTGATCCGGTAGTATTCTAGTAGATAATTCGAGATATATGATAAATTGAAACATATGTTTTCAAGGAACACCAGGAATGAACAAATATATCACTAAATTAATGATTGTATCTGAACTAAACTCTTTAAAACAAAATACGAAAAGAGACAAATATGTAGAAATTAACATGTTGGCTAAGAATATTCAGGTGAATTGAAGAGAGTTTAGATACATGTACTGAAGTCGCACCGAGTCAGCATGGCTTAGATCTTACCAGGATCCAATCAAACCACTATAACAGTTGAACTTTGATATCTCGAGCTTCAAGGGACCGTACAAAATAACGTCGAGATAATAGATGTACGGGTTATCCGTTTTCTAATCTGGATAATGTCTCACGTTCACAGCTTAACCCTTCTCTTGCTGAATTTTAAAACACATTTCTCCTTCTTTACCCATGCCCTGTTGTAAAATTACATATATATTCACTGTGTACAAGTATTTCGCTGTGCAACCACTGCTGTGGAGTGCACTGGTTGCACAATCAACTTGTAAATAGTGCAGACCCTGATGAGACAGCTCCTGCAGGAGCTGTCTCATCTGGGTCTTCACTATTTACAGGTAGGTATATTGACGCGAATAGCAAGCGAAGGGTTAATACAGGTCTAAAGTAATGCTGCTGAAAGCTCCTTAAAACCCGTATTAAGTTATCATATGTATTTCTAGATGTGCTTAGTGATACATTTTAGAGCAATTCTGTATTGTAAATGTCGGAAGGACCAAACTTTTAGTTCGGGTTATCCCGAGGTTCGAGTTATCCGAGTTCGAGATATTTATGTTCGACTGTTATATAATCGTGTTTGTTTGCATCGGGCTTTTGCGTCGCATTAACAAACATTTTATCATATGGCAACGTCCAGATTATTATAGGCAGGGGCATACCTCATATGATTTTATGTGCACGAAAGAACTTGCAGTGTTTAGTGCAACGCAGATCATCTTTGTAGAATCACCGACCTTACTGCAAGCCAGCTGGAACATTACTATACGAAAATATTACAAGAAACATAGATATGCACCGCGTGCTACACATTCATACAATACTAGATGCGAGTGAATATGAGAGTGTATATGAGAGTGTATATGAGTGTATATGAGAGTGTATATGAGAGTATATGAGAGTGTATATGAGAGTGTACATGAAAGTGTACATGAGAGTGTATATGAGTGTATATGAGAGTGTATATGAGAGTGTATATGAGAGTGTATATGAGTGTATATGAGAGTGTACATGAGAGTGTATATGAGAGTGTATATGAGTGTATATGATAGTGTATATGAGAGTGTACATGAGAGTGTATATGAGAGTGTATACTATATATCACTGCACTATAAACCCCTATACGCAGGAAATCGTAGCACGCTGTATATATCATTGCTCTTTATGATACTTTCGTATAGTAATGTTCCGACTGGAACAATCGAATACATAGTTCCATGTCCCAACGGTTCGAACCTAGCTTAGTAGTAACGACTGCTGCTTTTGTTATAGTCGCAACAATCGTGACAACCTAGTTGTCGCCTCCAAGGTCGGCGTCCAGATGGATGGCGTCACGAAAAACGACAGAGGACTGAGCCGCAAAAGTATCGTCGCTGCGTGTGAGGCAAGCTTGCAGAGGCTTCAAACAAACTATCTAGATCTGTATCAGGTATGTGACGTCTTGTCTCGTTATGATGCAAACATTTTAAGGCATACGTAATCTAACTTGAATATACAGTTGAACTTCGATAGCTCGAACTCGGATAACTCGAACTGCGGGATAACTCGAACTAAAAGTTCGGTCCTTCCAAAATCTTACAATACAGAATTGCTCTAAAATGTATCACTACGCATAATTAGAAACACATTTCACAGCTTAATGCAGGTCTACAGTAATGTACTTAGACCTGCATTAAGCTGCGAACTTGAGAAATTGTCCAGATTACAAATCGGATAACTCGAACTTCTGTTATCTCGAACTAATTTATATGGTCCATTGAACTTCGAGATATCGAAGGTCAACTGTATGTTGTAAAGGTAGGCATACTATATAAAAACAGTATTAAGCAAGCAATTCCATGTTTTAACTGAATTCTGTACAAGACAGAGTAGCCTGCTTATTTACTCAGACTGTCCCAACTGAATAAAAAGAATCCTTACCAAGGGTTTAACATACCGGAACATTGTGCTAAACCCTTATTATAGGGTTAACCCTACTGTAATTTGAAATTTGCGACGGTATATTATAGGGTTAACCCTTTATTCGGCCGTTTTCGATTGGTTGAATTTGCGACATATAAAACACTTTTTATATGCCGCAAATTTGGTCACATGAGCCAATCAGATTTCAGGAAATTGACAGATTGCGTTAGAAGAGGTTTTTAACGGTCGCAAATTATTTTAATGGCGACGCCGAAGGCGGAGTCATTAAAATAATTTAAGACCGTTAAAAAACTCATATACCGTCGCAAATTTCAAATTACAGTAGGATTAACCCTATTCTAACGCAATCTTAACATGAAAAACGACAAATTGTTAAGCCGATTTTAACTCAAGTAATATCCTTTGCGCGCGGACGATTAAATGAGTGATGAGGCAAGAAATAGTACAACAGTTTCTCTCAGATTTCTTAAAGTAACTGTGTTTTCACCCTGGTTTATATATATACATTTCATTAGTCATGAATAAGTGTGCGATAGCTATTCAACATGCTCAATACATACATTCAATACACATTTTGGTAAAGTAACGTCATCTTAGTCTTTGGCGCCATACGGGAAAACGTCGTCTGTAACAATGACGTCACGTTATAACGTTATGTTTGAACGATATAATAAATAAGGGCTAATCTGGATCCCAATGCTTAGAGTATCTCAATAATTCTCCACATGACACATGTGCATATAAGATACCGTTCAAGTCGTGACAAAGTAAACAATGGAAAATAACTTGAAATAACGGGCCAAACTGGAATAGATATAGATTTATATGTCAAAGTATGCATACGGATTTATCATTGCTTATAAACAACGCGCATTGATATATTTACATGCACATGGTGTTATTCGGCCGTTTTCGATTGGTTGAATTTGCGACATATAAAACACTTTTTATATGCCGCAAATTTGGTCACATGAGCCAATCAGATTTCAGGAAATTGACAGATTGCGTTAGAAGAGGTTTTTAACGGTCGCAAATTATTTTAATGGCGACGCCGAAGGCGGAGTCATTAAAATAATTTAAGACCGTTAAAAACCTCATATACCGTCGCAAATTTCAAATTACAGTAGGATTAACCCTATTCTAACGCAATCTTAACACGAAAAACGACAAATTGTTGAGCCGATTTTAACTCAAGTAATATCCTTTGCGCGCGGACGATTAAATGAGTGATGAGGCAAGAACTAGTGCACCAGTTTATCTTAGATTTCTTAAAGTAACTGTGTTTTCACCCTGGTTTATATATATACATTTCATTAGTCATGAATAATTGTGCGATAGCTATTCAACATGCTCAATACATACATTCAATACACATTTTGGTAAAGTAACGTCATCGTAGTCTTTGGCGCCATACGGGAAAACGTCGCCTGTAACAATGACGTCACGTTATAACGTTATGTTTGAACGATATAATAAATAAGGCCTAATCTGGATCCCAACACTTAGAGTATCTCAATAATTCTCCACATGACACATGTGCATATAAGAGACCGTTCAAGTCGTGACAAAGTAAACAATGGAAATTAACTTGAAATAACGGGCCAAACTGGAATAGATCTAAATTTATATGTCAAAGTATGCATACGGATTTATCATTGCTTATAAACAACGCGCATTGATATATTTACATGCACATGGTGTTATTCGGCCGTTTTCGATTGGTTGAATTTGCGACATATAAAACACTTTTTATATTATATTATTCCCATGAGCCAATCAGAATTCAGGAAATTGACAGATTGCGTTAGAATAAATGTTTATAAACGTTCTTAAAGCTTTCAAACTTTATTTACCGTTCAGTGCTAATGAGGACAACAACGCGACCAGACTGTCAGCCTGTTTGGATCCGGATGTGATATGAATCGAATTTATTAGAAATATATTCACCAGTTCGCCGATAGATTGTAACTACATCATTTTGAGCATTGATCCATATCCGACGGATAACATCATATTCAACACAATTTAACAATAGAAGAAATTAAATATGAATCCAACATCAGCAAAATTACAATAGTTTTTACAAACTAAACAATAACATAATTATAATACTTATAACCAGAATAACAATGACTTCAACAATGCCCTATTACTTTATCATTAGTTTCGATGTGTTTAGTTAAGACAATTGAATACCGCTTAAGAGGGTGCTAAGGGGCGTGAGTAGTGCTGCACTTTTCATAACTACTCATGAATTGACTCAATAAAACCGAGTCTGCAATTTTCTCTTTTGTCATTGCTACCTTTGCTTTTAAAGGATCATCCACTTTCTGAATATATGTTTATCTTTGTATAGTTTGTGATCGAATCAGGATTGTAACTTTCATTGTTAATTTATAATTTTGTTGCAGTGTCACATATGGGACAATGCCACGCCCATAGATGAAACCCTTCGTACACTTGATGACTTAATCCGGTGCGGTAAAATCCGTTACTATGGCTTCAGCAACGTGTGCGGTTGGCAGCTTCAGAAAATTGTTTCCACTGTCAGTCAGTACGGCTTCACTCGCTGTGTAAGCTTGCAGGTGAGAATTTTCTTCTGGACAAAGTTTAAAGTGATGGCAAACTGAAAGAACATCATATTGACTTTGTGCTGATCAATCCATTGTGTAACTTGCATTGAGCTTATAACCTAATACATACGTATCAAGATATGTGAGACAATAAAACCTTAACGTCACTTTCGTCGTTGTACATTATACTGCGACGATCAGTGATGTCATTACATAGAGCTATTGGCTATTGCAAAGTCACTCATTATTTTATATTCATAAACACATAATGCTACATAGTACTATAACAGCTTTAAATGATGGCTGTGTATGGAAAGCCGTAGCTGTCTTATATGGGCAGTTTTCGTATTATCGAACCAACATGGTAATATATAGAATCATATTTTCAATATATGACTTCATTTTAGCAATATATGACACCAACTTACAATATATGTAACCAAACTATATGAAACCCCTATAGTAGTGTATAGGTTCGAAATTACAATATATGAAACCAAACTACATATATATAGAACGAGAACACTAATATATAGAACCAAAATGCAATATATAGATTCATAATGACATATATGGATCAGAAACTATGCTATATGGAACTAAAATGACAATGTATAGGTTCATACCGATATGCAATATATGATACGGGTTTATCAATATATTTAACCAAAGTAGGTATATATCGATCCATCTTTCATTCTTTTGAAGCAAAACAGCATTACATGATTTCATTTTGACCTTATATCATACGAAGAGTCCTTTATATGAATCCAATCGAAATATGTATTGAACCGACTGTCCTTATTTCAAACCAATTTAACAATATATTGGACCAGTATGCAATATATGATACGGATTTATCAATATATTAAACCAAAGTAGGTATATATGAATCCATTTGTCCTTATATTGAAGCAAAACAGCATTATATGATACCATTTTGACATTATATAAAACGAAGAATCCGTTATACGAAACCATTGATTTATTCCTCCTATAAAGAAATAGTTCCACTTTAAACAGTCAAGAATCTGCGACATATGAAATATTTTTATAGCCTAGCAGATGGTGACTTAAAACCTTTCCCTGATAGAAGCACCTTTAAGCGCATTTAATTTATTCATCCACTGAAGAAAATAGTTCATTTTTACAGTCATGAACATATAGCATAAGAATTATTTTCTTTATCCTGGTATATGGTAGTTTAAAACAGGCTGAAAGTAAAGCCTTGGGCTTTACTTTCAGCATGCTTTAAGTGGTCACATTTCGTCCTAACTAGAAACAGGTAATTGGGTAAAGGGTTAAAGCGAGCTGAAAGTAAAGTAAAACGGACCTTTAAGAGCATTCTTCTTTATTTTCATCTTGCATTAAGTAGCCACCTGTCAAAAACCAGACACAGGCTATGAGGTAAATGGTTAGGGTCGATCCGGGTAAATACGGACAAGGGTATAAATACGGACAGTCTCTCAAAATTACTATTTATGACCTATATGTGCTTGGTATACTTTTTGTTTGAAAGGAAAAAAACGTTGAAAATAAATGTATTAATGAAGTTTTATGTTCTATAACAGCCGTATGTCTGAAATATTGAAAACTCTATGAAGGAAGCTGAATAAGCTTCACATTTAGAGCACCAACATTGTTGTTTACTTTAGAATTATCTTCTTCTTTACTTCAAAATTATTCTCCAGATGGTAAACAGTTTGGATCCTGATCAGACACCGGGTTATACACGGCGTCTGGTCAGGATCCAAACTTAACATTTAGCTGATAAACTTCCACTCGATCCATTGTTATATACAACGCCGTGTACTCGGTGAACCATAGCAAACGGCGACGTGGTAAATACTGCCTTCACTGTTTTATCGGTGTGTACCTCGATAAAAAAAATGCGAAAATGTAATTTGGCACTAAGTGGGTTTTGCGACTTTTTTGAAAGGCCTATCGCGTGTTTTTTGTTACTTGTCAATAGTCGCCCGAAAAACGGATCGCGAAAATCGACCTTGCAATTTCGTACTTTTTTTTCACACTGAATACTCAGTGCATCTATAAAAAAAAAAGTACGAAATTGCTAAGTCGATTTTCGCATTCTAATTTTGGGGTTTACTGTAGGATTTCATATAGAAATGCGTTGGCGTTGGACTGAAAAAAAAAAGTGCGAAAATCGACATTGCATTTTCGTACTTTTTTTTTCTCTGTTGAAAAAAGTCGAAAGTCGAAGGTACTAACGGGATTCCGTAGAAAACAGATGGGTAGTGGATGTTAGAGTTGCGAGGTTGTGAGGTCAACGAATTAGCATGGCGGCTGATGAATTTTAGTCGCAGGCTCCAGTTTGCAACTCCACAACTTCAGTAAAGAACATTCTGACTTGTTAAATATAATACTAAAAATTAAAACATTTCCGTTTCTGGCAACACTTACTTTTCATGTTGTCATCAGCCTTTGTCTCTTTGATTTATTTTATATGGGATATAATTTAAATTTTATTTGTGAGTGGTGGCTGTAATAACTTGTTTTTTTTATGTTGGTGGTGGGTAATTGAAGCAAATGGAAAATATGGGTTGGGGAGTTGGAGACAATAACAAATATATATGGGAGGTGGCCCTTTTAAAAAAGTGCCTTCCACTCCCCCCTACCCATATTGAAATTCCTGGAATAGCCCTATGTTATAGACATAAAGTAAACTCCAATTAATTAAGGGTAGATAACCCAGTAACAAATCAAGCCAGAGTTACGGTACTTTTTACAACATATTAACATATTAAAACCATTCAAAGTTCAAGGGGGCATAAACTCTGTTACAACTCAACTGGCAGAACCAAAAATTATGTCATGGACATCTCATCATGATAAATGTGTGTACAAATTTTCATTTGCTTTGCTTCAAGACTTTAGGAGTACATGTAGTTCCTGCCACAAGACTTTCACTGTATGCACGTACAGACGAAGGCATGGACGGGATAATGGGCACCATTTCTACATCCCCTTTGCCTTTGGCGTTTGGTTTTATATAAATACAGTACCATTTAATACCTTGCTGTTTCGGTTCAATATAACTGTATTTCCCTTCCATATATAGCAGTTTGGTTCAATATCAGTACATTTTCTAATCATATATTGTTAATATGAACCCATATAATGCTAACGTGGTTAAATATGAATGTTGTTTGGGTTCATACATTTAAATGTGAAGTCATTCATTGTTATATTGGTTCCATATAAGCACATAACCAATTCATATTTTATCGGTATGAACCTATACATTGTCATTTTAGTTCCATATAGCATAGTTTCTGATCCATATATGTCATTATGAATCTATATATTGCATTTTGGTTCTATATATTAGTGTTCTCGTTCTATATATATGTAGTTTGGTTTCATATATTGTAATTTCGAACCTATACACTACTATAGTGGTTTCATATATACATAGTTTGGTTACATATATTGTAAGTTGGTGTCATATATTGCTAAAATGAAGTCATATATTGAAAATATGATTCTATATATTACCATGTTGGTTCGATAATACGAAAACTGCCCATATAAGACAGCTACGGCTTTCCATAGCTGTGTAGATGATCATATATATAATATGATATATTTTATAAATGATCATCTACACATTCATATAATTATGATTCTTTTATACTTGTCTCGGTCATAATTCCACGAGCGCTAAACTCTGGCTGGAAACCAGCGCATGGTATATATGGTCACCTGTGAGTATCCTGTCATCTTCCATGTATAAATGTATGACCGAGACAAAACATAAAGAGTTAAACATTTATTTGTAAATTTATTTGTAAGTTTAAAACCTCTACCTTTGAACAGATATTCAGAGCTTCAGATAAGATGCGTAAATTAAAACATTTTCAAGAATAACTCCTTTATTTCTCCACTGAACCCCATATTGTGACCACTCTTTAGAATCGTCTCGAGTGTATATTATTTTAAAACCTCAAAGGTTATAACATCCTTTTAGAGCTTCAGATAAGATGCGTTTCAAGAATAACTCCACCAAATACCATGTTGTGACCTCTCTTTAAAATCTGAAGTACGCTTACAACATAGAGTTTGGTGGGGAAATGACGATTTTAGTATCTGAGTATGCACATGTATCCGTTGTTATGGAGTTTTTGTGGTAACCTAATGATCATGTGTGTTTCGGCAACGTAACTTATCAAGTATCTTTGCACACTCCTACTCAGGGTCCTCAAGCTTTTGATTGGTCAGATTTGAGTTCTCAAGCTTTTGATTGGTCAGATTTGAGCCTTTGGCTCAAATCTGACCAATCAAAAACTTGAGAACGATCTCAGACTCAGCTAAAAGTTTTATAAGCATGGACCCAGATGTCTGTCAAAGTCAAAAGCTATGTGTGACGAGGTATAATTCAAATATGTGAGGAAAAAACCCGCATCTCTGATCTCTATCTTAATCGTATAATCCTAATATATTTGTTTACGCCTTTGTAAACAGAGTAGATCTGGGTCTGAAACCCAATAATTAGGGCATGCTCTATTTGCCTTTGATATAATATATCTATGAGAGTACAGTTTATCCCCTTGCCAAACATTCCTGTGTCCAGGTACTATTCTAGCAATTTATTACATACATATTCATGAAATAAAGGAAATAAAGACGATTCCGAATAGTGGTCGCCACACTAAGTTTTGTATTTGGTATACATAGTTTACGTCTTTTTGTGCGTTTCGGCAAATTGTATCTTGTAATTGTGTTGTTTCCTGTCTGATGATGTGTCCGAATTAAACATAATGGTTTACCTAATAACTCCAGTTTCAGATGCGTAACTTTCACAAAGGGTTTTGCTCAGTAGAGGGCACATATTCAATGTAGGAACTGCAGATGTTACCTGGCCAATGTTTTAAAACTTTAATTTTGTAATTCAGAGGTCCAGATAAGAAGTGTATATCTAAACAAATAAGAATGACTTCTTTATTTCTCCAACACACCCTGTGTTGTGACCACTCTTGAGAATCGTCTCTTCGAGACGATTCTAAAGAGTGGTTACAACACAGGATTTGGTTGAGAAATGACGATTTTAGTACTTGAGTACACATCTTTATCTGTTGCTCTGCTCGTATGTATGAGTAAGCAGTTAAAATCCATAGTGGGAGATATTATAGTGTTTAATGCAATATTTTAGACACTTCCTATCACGTGTATATTTTGTGTTTGAATCAATATTATTTATAAGATTCTTTATCGTGTTCTTTTTAAACAACATTTACCATAATGCTAATTTGCGCACTTGTTTAAAGCTTTTAACGTACATTCTAAGCAACAATACAACCTGCTGGTGCGCAATTCCGAGATGGAGCCGTTTATGGTATGCAAGAGTGAGGGAATAGGAATAGTTCCATGGTCACCACTTAGAAGGTAAAATGCGAACTCAGAAGAAATATGTGTAGTACCAACCAAAAGCTCTCTGTAACCCTTCCAATCATATAAACGCCTTTTCACACATCTGCAAACAGAGTAGACCCAGGTCATATGGCTTCCGCATGAACCGTCTAATAAAGATCTGCTCTGTTTGCTAATGGATTTTGACTGATATATTCAGTTTCTAAAATGGCTACAATGTTCAACCTTCTATATTTCATTATAACTATTTTATCCACGAATATTCAGCAAGTATTGAAATTTGGAATAAACATAGAACAGGGTAAGGGTGAACCCTTTACAGTAAACCCCCTCTAAACCGGACGTTCAGTTTAGTATAAATATCAGTCATGTAGACAGGTGGCAGATTAATGCAGGGTAAAAGTCATATAGAAAGCTCCTCTAGGAGCTCTCTACATGACTGCCACCCTGCATTAAGCCACCACCTTCCTAATATATCAAACTTATTCTCTACAAAATTTCCAGTTTAGAGGAGTTTTACTTTACGTGATAAGAACCTATTATGATACCACTCCAAACAGAGAGTTGTCGGATAAGGGTCTGCTTTGTTTGCTGGTGGAATATTATAGATCTGCTTCTCCAGCTTCTGTCATGTTCTTACTTTCTGTGATCATATGCCATAATAGAACACATTCCTTTTAATATTCATGTTTTCACAATTCTTACATGGTGGTGGTATTGATTTGCACTATTTGTATTGTATAATGACTATTCCTGGTATGAAAGTATTGTTCGCTTAACTGATATAGGTATACACTTACCACTAACTCTATTTATAGTGACTGACACTAGGTTATAGTGTATACTTATTTTATTTTACAGTGACTGATATTTGTATGCACTAATTCTATTGTATAGTGGCTGTTACTGGTATGCACTAATTGTATTGTATATTGACTGATACTGGTATGCAATAATTGTATTGTATAGTGACTGATACTGGTATGCAATAATTGTATTGTATAGTGACTGATACTGGTATGCACTAATTGTATTTGTATATTGACTGATACTAGTATGCAATAATTGTATTGTATAGTGACTGACACTAATATGCAATAATTATATTGTTTAGTTACTGATACTGGTATGCACTAATTGTATTGTATGATAACTCATACTGCTATACACTAATCGTACTGCACAATGGTACACTAATTGTACTTTACAAAGACACACTATTCGTACTGTACAAATATACACTAATTGAACTGTACAAAGGTACAATAATCGTACTCTACAAATGGACATTAATCATATTGTAAAGAAACATACACTACTTAGCGTACTGTACAGATGAACACTAATCGTACTGTACAAAGATACACTAATCGTACTTTACAATGGCACATTAATCGTACTGTACAAAGGTACACTAATCGTACTGTACAAAGACACACTAATCGTACTTTACAATGGTACATTAATCGTTCTGTAAAAAAAACACGTAAATCGCACTCTACAAATGCAAACTAATCGTACTGTACATACGTACACTAATCGTAATGAACACAGATGTACACTAACAATACTTACAAAGACACACTAATCGTACTGTACAAAGATATATCAATCGTACTGTACAGATGTACACTAATCGTACTGTACAAATATACACTAATCGTACTGTACAAAGATATATCAATCGTACTGTACAGATGTACACTAATCGTACTGTACAAATATACACTAATCGTACTGTACAAAGATATATCAATCGTACTGTACAGATGTACACTAATCGTACTGTACAAGCTACATTAATCGTACTGTATAATGGAGCACTAATCGTACTGCACACACACTTACCGTACTGTACAAAGATACACTAATCGTACTTACAAATGTGCACTAATCGTACTTACAAAGATACACTAATCGTACTTACAAAGATACACTGATCGTACTGTACAAAGATACACTAATCGTACTTACAAAGATACACTAATCGTACTGTACAAATTTGCACTAATCATACTGTACAAAGATACACTAATCGTATTGTTCAAATGTGCACTAATCGTACTGTACAAAGATACACTACTCGTACAGCAGGGCACTCATTTATGTTGCATTTATTATTTCCCTCAAGAATATCATATCAGGTAAATGAAATTACACAACGACTTCAATTAGTGTATTAAAATGCCAAACAAGGATATATTGTTTCCATGACAAACAGAAGACCATCATATTTATAACACATTAAAAAGCAATTAGAGCAGACAATACGTTTTGTTTTAGTGGCATGCTGGCTGGTAAATTTGAGATGAATCAGAACCCGGCAATAATAGAAAGCAGAATCGGTTGGCTGAACGGAAACTACAAAGAGACTACGCGAAATATGTGGGGTAGTTATAAGGATGACGAAAAGTACTGGTGTCTAATAGACGTGATGAAAACTATTGCAATGAATCATGGTACGCCAGGTTATGCTACTAAAATATCTATGCATGAATGACGCATGTTATATTACAAAGTTAAAGGACATTACTCATGGATCAGGCAGAGATAGTGATGTGATAATAGCTTACAACTATTGCCAACTGCTCCCAATAATGTTTGGTTTTTGGTTTTTATCGGGTTTACGTCGTTTTAACAGTACAGTAAAACCTCTTTATAACGGCCACTAAATTGTGTTAATTATTTGGTATTTAGGGCAGGTGACCGCTTAAAGCAAGGCGAAAGTATAACAGAACGCTCCTATAGGAGCGTTCTGTTTTACTTTCACATTGCTTTAAGCAGCCACCTGCCTTTAACATAAAATACTTGATGCATTTTATTGGCCGTTATAGAGAGGTTTTACGGTATTTCAAGCATTATTCTTAAATGTACACACGTTATCCTGCGTTACAAGTCTTTAAAATAAAAACAACGTCCAAATAACAACAGGCCAACAATCTACTCCCAGATCAGAGGGTTCCTGGAGGAGTCTTTTGATCAAGGAATGCCAATGGCAACTATTTTGTTTGATGTGACCCTTCAAATTGAAGAATAAATGGGTTCCAAAAAAAGATTTCACACTCATCACAATAGTTTCAAAAATAACTTTTACAGAGGCGCCAAAAGGCCCCCATAAGGTGGAATGGGAAGAGGGATTGGATGTGAGTAAATAGTGTTTTGTATGCATTACAGATATTTACTATTAGATCTTAAATTGTTAACAATTTACTCCATATATGTGCATTTTAACCCTTCTCTTGCTGAATTTTAAAATAAATTTCTCCTTCTTTACCCATGCCCTGTTGTATAATTACATATATCTTCACTGTGTACAAGTATTTCGCTGTGCAATCACTGCTGTGGAGTGCACTCGTTGCACAATCAACATGTAAATAGTGCAGACCCTGATGAGACATCTCCTGCAGGAGCTGTCTCATCTGGGTCTTCACTATTTACAGGTAGGTATATTAACGTGAGTAGCAAGCGACGGGTTAATACCCTTGCACAAAGATTAGACTCTGTAGGAGTTTGTCTGCTGTGCTTTGCTAGTGAAGTAACATACTTCTGATTCTACAGCTTCTATCCTGATATTGCCTTTATAAACATGTTTATTAATTAATTAATGTAGATAACATTTATAAGTCTTACATGACAATCCATGGAGGAAACGGTTAAGGCTTTATTCCAATTTATTCCAGATAAACGCAAACTCATTTCATATGTTTCAACTTTCAACTTTCGCGAAACTGTTCCTGGCCTGCTTAACCATTACCTGATGAATATTCATGTAAGAAATAAGGAGGTTATGAATATTAATAGAGATTAGTTTTATATTGGCATATGTACACATGGCAATTTGGCTCAGGTAGATGCTGTAGAATAAGATCTATATCATACCATATGAAAACAGAGCAGGCCCTGATCAGACGGCTCCTATAGGATCTGGTTCTACTCTGTTTACAGATGCGTCAAAATAAGCTATCATAAGGGAAGGGATTACGTTGATTTCAGATAAAATATGTTTCAGAAAAAAGTGTTCCACAAGTCGCTATCCGTTGGTTGCTACAGAAGGAAATGACTGCTTCAGTTGCAATTGGCGTAACATCCTTGACGCAGTTAGAAGAAAATATGGGTGCTAGTGGTGGTTGGGAGATCACGAAAGTGGAGGTACATGATCCCCTGTCATACCAAATTTGAAAACAAATGTCTCGTTACTTCAAGAAAATAAAGTAAGCATTCTAACTTTAGTATTTGCCATGATAAACACTTTTCGATATTCAAGTGGTGAACATTTATTTTCTCAGATGGATCAACTCGACGAAGCAAGTGCGGTTGGCAGTGTTTATCCATATGAGACTATTTGGGGATCCTCGAATGACGACAGATACAACACCTACAACGCTGATTCTATCCGATTGTAAAATAGTGTTGCCATGACAATTTGTACACTCTGACTCTTTCGTGAAATCTTGATGACGTTTACTAACATTTTCGATCAAGAGGAAACGCCGAGTAACTCGGCGTCTAATCAGGATCCAAACTTTTCAACACTGTAACTGGTTTTTAAAACAAAATATTGAAGGCAGCTCCAATTTTAAACCTGAAAGAGATGGTAATCTTAACAGATAAAATCTATATGGCGGCGAAAGGATTAAAACAAACGTGCGGTTCTGTGTACTGTATAATGAATGAAAGCTAATTATTCATATACAATGTACCATAATAAAGAGTATACATGTTCTTGTATGTTGATAATTATATGATGATACAGTAATTGTAAAGCAACGTAATTACATTGCATATATAGATACAGCATGCATACATTGCACCATTCAGTCGTAAGATTGATTGTATTCGCACGATAAACTTAACTAGTACAATAAATCCCTCTAGACCAGACTTCTAGTGGAGACGAACGTAGGTGGCTGCGTAATACAGGATGAAAGTCAGACAGAAAGCTCTTATAGCTGATACCACTCTCCAAGACCGATATTTACAATGTATAATTAATTTAATGTCCGGTTTAGATGGGTCTTACTGTACACCACCGGTGACCGGTAAATGGTGTTTAGTTTGCTTGTTAAGCCCAAGAAAGTGGATAAGTAGATTTAGCTTCAATGGTTCGAATCGTGCACTTGGTGAAACTTACCCACGCGACTTTGTCATGGTTAATTTCGAAATAACAGTTTAATTTGAATGGAATGTGCGTGTGCGCGTGGTATGAGTATGCGTGTGCGTGTGTGTACGCGCGAATGTGTATTTGTAAATTTCGAGGAATATGTGGTCAGCCATAATTGGTATTAAACAAAGATGTAGTCTAAGACAAATACGAGTAAAACGGCATTATGTATAAGTTAAAATACACATTAAATAGAATATTGTTAACAGGAGTATACGGATGGCTGCAAAATGTTTGTCTTTTAATGGTCGCTTCAGATATGGTTTGGTAATTGCCCAGTTCCAATGAAAATGGTACTTCACAACAGTAGGTGTTAAGTGCTTATGTGGCGGTCGTAAAAATTTACCCCGTACTTCGTTCTCAGTGTTGTTATATTTTCTAATCCTTTTGGATCAGTGGTTTTGATGGTATAAGTTTGAAAAGTGGATACTGCTTAAGCCGGTGCTAGGGGGAGTAAGTAGTCTTGCACTTTAAATTACTACTCATGAACAGACTCAATTAGACCGAGTCTGCATATTTTTGTACTCCCCCCCTTTTGAAAAAATGGTGGTATATTGCTTTGCACATGTCGGTCGGTCTGTCGGTCAGTCGGTCTGTCTGTTGGTTGGTAGATCGATGGTTTCCGAACGATAACTAATAAACGACTAGCCATAGAATCTAAAGCCTTGCTGTGGTGGTGGGTCATGACAACTAGATGACACCTATTGTTTTTGAGGTCACTAGGTCAAAGGTCAAGGTCACAATCACCTTAAATGGTGATATAGTTCCGATCAATAACTGCTCAAGGGTTTGAATTGGGATCTTCAAACTTACTGTGGTGGTTGGTCATGACCACTAAATGACCCCATTTGTTTTTGAGGTCACTCGGTCAAAGGTCAAGGTCACCATGACCCTAACTGGTTAAATGGCTTCTGAAAAATAACTGCTCAAGGGTTTAGCTTAGAATCTTCAAACTTGCTGTGGTATTTGGTCATGACCACTGGATGACCCCTTTTGTTTTTGTGGTCACTATATCAAAGGTCAAAGTCACCATTACCTTAACTGGTAAAATGGTTTACGATCAATGACTGCTAAAGGGTTTGGCTTAGGGATCTTCAAACTTGCTGTGGTGGTTGGTCATGACCACTAGATGACCCCTATTGTTTTTGAAGTCACTACATCAAAGATCAAGGTCGTCATGACCTTAACTGATAAGATGGTTTCCGATTAATAACAGCTCAATGGTTTGATTCGGGATCTTCAAACTTGTTGTGGTGGTTGGTCGTGACCACTAGATGACCCCTATAATTGCGAGGTCACTAGGTCAAAGGTCGAGGTCACCATGACCTTAAATTGTGAAATGTTTTCAGATCAATAAATGATCAGTGGCTAGGCTTAGTATCTTCAAAGTTGCTGTGGTGATTAGTAATGACCACTATATGACCTCTATAGTTGAGGTCACTAGATCAATGGCCAGGGGGTCTGGGGGTATACATGTTTTACAATCATCTCTTGTTCTTTTTGCGTTGCCACATTTGTTTTCGAAGGATCACCCACTTTCAGAATATTTATACAACCATAAGGTAGCATTTCTAAGAGTTAAATTGTCATTTATACCAATTCCTTGTTGCGACCCCTCTTTAGAATCGTCTCGTAAGTTTGATCTTAAACACAATGTGGTATGGGTGTGTTCTATGGAAGGCTTATATTTACTTATCCTGTCCTCGGGAAAGATATCACTGAAAGCAGATGGCGAACATCGGACACACGTGTACTGTCATCTGTAAACAGTGCAGACCTAGATCAGAGGGTTCCTATAAAGTCTAATCATTTTACACTGATTGGTCTCCATGGAAAGTGTTGAAAGTACATGTATGAGTCATGCAGGAAACACAACATATAAAATACACAGCCGCCCGAGCACCGTCACGACAACAAACAGCAAATGCACATGCATATCAAAAGACATAAATAAACGCACAAAGACACAACAACCAAACAATAGGGGGATGAGGGAAGTACCGATTTAGTCAAGTTCAGTGTCTTGTTTACAGTATCTAATCCACTACACCATGGCCTCTGTCACTAGACATAGGACATGTTTACATACAAATTTAATAAAAGTTTACATGTGAATCACGCCCAATTACTTTTAACAGTGTTTGTTAACACTATGTGTATTTATTGTGCAGGCCTATTTAATAAATGCATCGCTTATATGGAAGAGACGACAGTGTTCTGTGAAGACATTCTGATTATGATTTAATAAAAGCGAAGCCTATACTTTCATGACTTGTGCTCTTCACATGGTTTGCCTGGTGTATATATGATCGACAAAAGTCATTATAATTTTATTATGTTGATCAAGTATATTTATTACCATTAACATTTATATATGTAACTGTGTTGAGTCATAATTGCTCCACACATTAGATACGGATCATCCCTCATATTAATAAGAACTAGCACACCAAATGCGTACATCTCGGAGGAACATTTCGAAAGAAAGAAAAGAAGAACAAGTACCCATAACACATGGATACGTACTTTGGTTGCATTTGCTTATGGCGGAGGATTTCTTGGTTAAGGCAGAGTTAGAGCGACAACAGCGAGTAGCAGCAAACGGTGCGATACCAGGGCCTCAAGTCAAGGATGCACGGGTGTCAAAGAGAACATTAAAACGAAACCTTGTACGCAAATCCAGTAAAAAGAGTGTTCAGAGGAACACATGTGTCACCTGCTTGCAACTGATACAAAAACTGTTAATATTCTGGAGTGCGAAAATCAGAACAAATGGGAATAGCTCATAAATTATGGCATACAGAGTGGTGGACCTTAGTTACATCAATGGTCCTTAATGAGAGGAAGACACATGTGAAAGCTCTAAAATGATAGCCAAAACAAGAAAGCGTGACGAAAATCAGAACAAAAGAGAATAACTCAAAACATATTGCATGCAGAGTGTCGGTCCTTAATGCGAGGAAGACACAAGAGCAATTTGACAGCTCTATAATGGTTATTTTAGAAATGACAGCCAAAACAAGAAAGTGTGACGGACAGACAGACATACGAACATACGGACGGACGGACGGACATACAGACAGACAGACGGATAGACAGACGACGGAAAAGTGACCCCTAAATCTCGGCAGCTGACACAATAAGCGACTGAAATCACAGACCTAAACAGCAGGAGAATTATAGGATAAGTGTAATAGCAACAGATCCGAGTACCTCCACCTCGTTCTGAATCTTGCATTTGAGGAGGAAGGACGTTTAAATTCAGCGAGTTTCAAGCATTTGTTTCAAACATTTGCGGGGTCTGACAATATGATACGTATGATAAGTATATATGGATGGGAACCATCTATAGATGGCTCTGAATCATCGTATATCTCCGACAGTAAATCAACGACAGAACAGTACATGGACGATTCCGACAGCGGGTCGACTGAGGGGTATGATGTGTGAATCGGTATTGTGGAGGAACAGTTTCATAAACTGCAATCCAAATTCGAAAAAGAGATGAAACATCTAATGAAAAAGAACAAAATGAAAGAACAAGACACTCGACGTCGTGCCTATGAGGAGATGAGAGTCGTATATCGCAAAGGTGTCATGTCTACGTTTTTAGAAAAACGGAATTCGTACATCGCCATGAACGCCATTTAAGAAATTGCGAAGAATCTTCAGGATTATGAAAATTATCAAGTGAAAGAAAGCTGGAGGTATGTCATGAGCAAACGAAAATATCTCTTCGATGACGTCTTGGAGGAGTATGAGTTCCCAGAAGTTGGGAGGACGACGAAGACGAAACGGAAATGAAACCTGTCGCTAAACGGCTCAAAATATGATGGACTGGACCGTGATAAACATTACACAGGGATTATACTCAAACATCTCTTTAATACCTACTTATTTGAAGAAACTCATATGTGGTATTTGTCTGCATTTCGCAATATGTGACAGCCATTTGTGCTTAAGCTCTATAATATATATGACGTATATATAAGGAGCGGATAAAACCAAAACTATGTGTTGTGATGAAAGAAGTGTTCAATGGAAAAGTAGTAAAGTCAAGCAGACAAAGCCACATGCAAGACGCAACCACCACCAAAACACTGATAGACAGCATGAAACACACACACACACACACACACACACACACACACAAACACACACACACACACACACACACAAAATGAACACAGAAAACACCAAAAGGCACAAGAACCAGAGACAAACGTTCCACACATGAACAAATAACAAGCACAAAGACCCAAGGCAAACAAAAGGAAGGGTGACAAAGAGAGTACCGCCTTGGCACGGTCAGTAGCAAAAACACCACTGGGGGTTTAAACCGGTTTACGGACGTCCTAACCTCACACTTCTCTCAAAGTCACCCTAGCTTTACAAATATTGTAAATAAAGGTATCCCCGCTGGACTTACCCACAACATAGACGACGGTGAACACAGGACAACATGTAAAACATAGCATAATAAATGTGACAACCCGTCAAATATGTACTCAATGACTTGGCTGAAGTCAGAGCACCTGCAGGTAAGCCGTTAAGGGCACGACAGGGAAAAAGTAATACATGAGTCTGGTAAGCTCATCCTGTATCCAAGTTTAAGAGTATACAATCATAGAGTACTACCCTCGGCCTGTCATCGCGCAAGCAAAGAGGAAAGCGTAGCTACCGACTGTAAAAGGGTCGATAACCAAACATGCAGTGCGTTGCAATATAATAGGATCATAACCTTTCTTTCTAAATGTTTTAATGCGTTTTATAAACAAATCATGAAAATGGATATGACCCCGAATTTTCCTAAGTTTGTAGATAACATCCCCATAAAATTCTGGTTGAGAAATGCCTTGTCGCAGTAACGTCCGTAGATTGCAATTATATTTACTAATGAGAGGTAAATTTCGATAATAAAATTTAGAAAAAGTTTTCCGAAGTTTGTGATATCTGTAACCTTGCTTAAAAAGTTTATCAGTTATAACTAAATTACGTCTGTTAAAATCTTCAAGCAAAGAACAGGCTCGGACAAACCTAATTAGTTAAGAATATAAGCCCCATAAGATGTAGAACGTGGCACATCTCCATCAAGAAAAAGGATAATTAACACTTTTAAAATTAAAATCTTCTCTTTTATCGTATACTTTGGACGAAACTTTATCATTTGTAATTGAAAGATTCAAATCTAAAAATGAAGCATTAATGTCAGATTGATTAGCTTTGTTTTAAGACAGTTCTTTTGGGCAAACACTCAAAACGTTGTTGGTTTTATACCTATGCACATATAAATATCGATTGAGATTTTCCCAAAACCGCCTGGATTTATTGAATGAGTTCTTTCGTTTCCAATGTCGCATCTGTGATTGCTTATGACATCGATTTGGAGCAAATGAGACGTCGATTAACACGGGGCCTCACCAGTTACTGTGGTAAAGTTTTCAGGGATAAGGATAGAAAATAAAACAAACAAAGTGTATAGTTTTCCATAAGCAAGTATAGCAGACCCTGGTCAGATTCTGTAGGAATCAGGTGATCTGTACTATGTTTGCAAGGCTTAGAGAGACGTATTTATGGTGTAAACGTTTATAAGGCAATGGCAGTCTGTGCACCTGTATTGGGCTATTTTATTTCCTGCCCTTGATCATGCTAATCACATGCTAATCCACTACTTTTCTCGTATGTTTCACTTTTTAATTAATGTATCAAAAACCCGATCTTTTTCTATCGATGTTTTGGTGGTGGTTGCGTTTTGTGTGTGGCTTTATTAATTTTCCATGTCTACATGGAAACAAACACATCTTCAAAACATCAAGTAAACGATGTTGCCATCAGTTTTGACATTTTGAGTTGAGACTTTCACAGACGCGGAAAATGAAGAAAAATGAATAAACCCAGAGGAGATTATTTGTGTTGAACGATGAAGAAACTTGTCACTTATAGTTTTCGTGTGCCATATTCCTGTGCTCAATGTGAGCATTGCATGATGAAGTTCTTGCGTTCCAGCAGTCCTACATTCCGATGTGAATCATTGTTATCTAGGAAAGAATATGTTTATTTTAATATGTGTATAATATTATGTCATATAGTTGGAACAGTAGTAAAGTCAAACACACACACACACACAGGCGCGCGCTAACGCACGAACGCACGAACGCACGCACACACGCGCGCACGCGCACGATCACGCACACACACTAACTCTGTGTGTGTGTGTGTGTGTCTGTCTGTCTGTGTGTTGTGTCTGTCTGTCTGTCTGTCTGTCTGTCTGTGTCTATGTGTATGTGTTTGTGTATGTGTGTTTGTGTGTGATGTGTGTCTGCGTGTCTGTATCTCTGTATGTGTCTGTCTGTCTGTATTTATGTTTATCTGTATTTATGTGTGTATGTGTGTGGGGGGGATGGGTGTGTGTGTGTGTGTGTGTGTGTGTGTGTGTGTGTGTGTGTGTGTGTGTGTGTGTGTGTGTGTGTGTGTGTGTGTGTGTGTGTGTGTGTGTGTGTGTGTGTGTGTGTGTGTGTGTGTGTGTGTGTGTGTGTGTGTGTGTGTGTGTGTGTGTGTGTGTGTGTGTGTGTGTGTGTGTGTGTGTGTGTGTGTGTGTGTGTGTGTGTGTGTGTGTGTGTGTGTGTGTGTGTGTGTGTGTGTGTGTGTGTGTGTGTGTGTGTGTGTGTGTGTGTGTGTGTGTGTGTGTGTGTGTGTGTGTGTGTGTGTGCGCGCGGTTGTGTGTGTGCGGATGGTTGTGTGTGTGCGTTCGGTTGTGTTTGTCAAATATTTTCTATCTATGCTTTGGTAACGGTTTGTGTCTGTGTGGCTTTTTCTGCCGGACTTTACTACTTCTTCATTTCACTTTCTGATTTTATCTATCTATGAACTTGTCTATCTTATTTTTGTGCCCCGGTTTTGATTACATGCATTTTAATATCGCCACATATCATAACGCATTCTTATACAGTAAAATCTCGATTATTTGACTAATAAAATACGTGGTATTATCAATCGTTAATGAAAAAGTAGTAAAGTCAAGCAGGCAAAGCCACAACCAATACGCAACCACCACTAAAACATACACACCCAAACACACGCACATACACGAGATGAACACAGAAAACACCAACAAACACACAATGACTAGAGATAAGTATTCACACATAAACAAAAGCACCAGTACAAAGACACAAGACAATCAAAAGCAAGAGTGACAAAGAGAGCACCTACTTGGCACGGTCAGTAGCAAAAACACCACTAGGTTTTAAACCGGTTTACGGACGTCATAACCTCACACTTCTCTCAAACTCACCATAACTTTACAAATAGTGTAAATAAAAGGTATCCCCACCTGACTTACCCACAACATATAAGACGGTCAACACATGACAATATGTAAAACATAACATAATTACTGTGGAAATCCGTCAAATATGTACTCAATGACTTTGCTGAAGTCAGAGTATCTGCAGGGAAGTAATACACGCGTCTGGTATTAAGGCTGGTGGCACCTTAATGCATGATGAAATTTATATAGAAAGCTCCTCTAGCAGCTTTCTGCATGACTGTCACCATGCTTTAAGCAGCCACCTGCCTAACAGGGTATAAATTCCTCTATACTAATGTTGCGAGATTTAACAGTATTCTACATGTGTGCTTAAACTAGTTTGGTTCCAGATGAACTTCTACAAATGATTCGATGATTACATATGAGGTAAGGGCGTATAAGTTATGGAAAAAGTGTCGATCCAGATCAGCTGCTAAACATAATTTAATGCCTTATCAGGACCTAAATGTTTGACAAAGAAGGTAACATATTGATTTACGAAATATCTTTAGAGTTAAAAGGGTTAAGAATCGGTTCAATTCTATCCCATCCTATGCACATATAACATCTGTCACATATAAGACAAGGATAACTAACAAAACGCCAGATCCAAATATTGTAAAACTTGTGAGTTAGAATCTGAGGTCACGCTTGGCGTTTCAATAAAAATGCGTAAAATGAGTTGCTTGAGAGTGATCTGCAGCAAAAGCATCGATAAGGTAACACCTTTGTAAACTACTTAGATATTTGTTTTTTCCTTGTACATTGGCCATGTGGAACAGCTTGCCAGCATCTGCTGTTATGCATCCAGATCTAGAGGGGTTTAAATCAGTAGTATCCCCCTCTCTTATTTCAATCCGCCCCTAAAGGTCTGGAATCTTGCGTTTTACCTGAGTTTAATCCTCACCATGTTCTAACATATATCTCACCATACTCTTTCTCGCTATCTGACTTTTGAAGTCTCACTTTCAAATTTTATAGCTTTTATTCTCACACGGCCTGCACGTTTTCATGCCAGTAATACGCGAAAGCGGAATCGGGCATTATGCAAAAATAGATAGATAGATAGGTCATCCCCAGTACGAAAACTTGTTATCAGTTTAGCATGACCTACTCAATGTATTAACTTTCGCCATTGAATATGCAAGGACGAGTTGGTAAGGTTTAATTTGTCTCATTGTAATTATTTACTCCATGAATAATTATGTAAGGAATAATAAGCCCAGGAATAGTAAATAAGATTATGTTTTTATAATGGCACATGAACACAGGAATGATTGGTCTTAACGGAAACTGTAGAATCAAAACTGTATAACATCAAAGGCACAAAAGCAGCTTCTGATCAGACTAGTCCTGCAGGAGTCATCTGATCTGAGTCTACTCTATTTGCAAAGGAATAGAAAGGCTATTTATTGGAGAAATGGTTAAACACTGTGTTATTTAAAACAAAATCCACCAAATCTACCATTTAGTATTTTATAAAGTGTGATTGTTGTTTTGTATCTAATAAGACATTATACCCAGTAATTCAGTAATACTGATAAAGGTGTGTACCCAAATACGGAAATCGTCATTTCCGAACCAAACCCTATATTGTGACCACTCTTAAGAATCGTCTCTTCGAGACAATTCTAAAGAGTGGTCACGACATGGGTTTAGTGGAGAAATAAAGAAGTTATTCTTGAAACCATTTAATTTATGCATCTTATCTGGAGATCTGTAAATATTCTTTAGATTCCTGAATCGTAAAGCACATACTTGAAGTTACCTATGCAAACAGATTTGATCTAGATCAGACGCAGAGAAATTCGGTGTCTATTTAAAATCCAAGCTGCTTGATACTCAGCATGCAGTAACTTTGCAATATAAAGTTAAATTAATATTGATAAAACATAACAGACAACACACATCGCAATCGAAATTCTTGCTGACGGTAGTTGTCAGTCGTCCTATTTATATAAGCTGCTTGTAAACCCCTTCCATTCAAAGTATCAAGTCGATTTTGCACAATGAGTATTATTTGAAGCAAAATGACATAAATTCTTTTTTCAGTGTTTTTCTCCAAAAGAGTTTCTACCCATGGTGTTATTTGCCTTCCTGTTCACCACTGAGTGGTTATCATGTTTTAGACAAGATTCTTGGCTAAACGTTTTACTTTAACTTTTAATGTTGTGTTTGCATGTATTGTATAAGCAATATGCAGGTAAATTAAGAAACTTCGAATTGTTCGTTCAAAAATAGACTTAATTGAGGTTAGTTTTACTAGTTTTCGTATAATAACTTTACTGCTAGTTTACACACAGTGTATCAACTATCAACAAACGAAATGATATCATGTCATGAAGGCAGTAGCCCACAGCCTGTGACAGAGGCAACTATTGCGAAACGTAGCAAGAGAGTGTCAATTCCACATACGTTCATACAATACAATGAATTTCATAAAATTCATAACCATTAGCATAGCATGTGTCTGCCTGAGTGAGAAAGAACAGTGTCACAACTGGTGTTAACCCTTTCCCTCATATAAACATGTTTACACGCATCTGCAGTATAGTAGACCCAGATTAGACGACTCCTATAGGTCAGTTCTGTTTGCTAATGATATTAGATCTGCTTCTTTAGTTGTTTCTAAAATGGCTACGAAGTTTCACTGCCTATATTTAATTGTAACTATTATGTCCATTAATATTCAGTAGATGTTGACACTTGTAATAAACATAGAACAGGGAATGGTTTAATACGGGTCGAATGTATCGAGTTATGATCACAGACCCGTCTAATGATTAACTATCATCAACTTTGGCTTTGGCTTACATTTGTTATCTCTGCCACAGGGTCTGGCCTAATTGTATCTTGCATGACTATTAACCCTTCGCTTGCTGACTTTTAAAATACATTTCTCCTTCTTTACCCGTGCCCTGTTGTATAATTACATTTATAACATAACACGTGGCTTCAGCGTGACGTAACACTATCATTTATTTTTTGATAATCATGGGCATATAATCACTAGTGAATAACATTCGAACGACCGAATGACATTCGAACGATTCATACGCGCTGTCAAAACAAACAAACTGGCGGACGGTGGTCGACCTACCTGTCCACGATTGAGTCACGATAGATGGCAAAGGATTGTTGGCACTTGCGCCTTAATTTCGATAGAATAATACAACTTGTAATCGCTGTCAGGAATCATATACAAAATGTATGCCAAAAAAGACCTACCAGCTACTCTGACCCATACAATCCATTCTACATTTAAAATGCCTCCTCAACTTTGCATTTTCTACACCGTATGTCCTTTTGTTTATGCAGATTTCTACTCATACAAATATCTCATCAATCAACAACAATAGTCATCTGAATCCAGCACAACACCAACATATTTCAAATATGCTATACTCACTAACTCAGCTGATCCCGAAAATCTTCCTCCTGTTCCAACACATTTTATGCAGCTGTTCGTACTGAATCTTTTGTCCATTTCAAACATTTTCACTGAACTTGAATCGAGATTTTTTTCTCGGTGGAAATGTCCATGTCCATGTGTATACATACACCACTAATGAAGGGCTTAATATACCAAAACGAAGGCGCATTTCGAATCCCATTGACAGTAAGTGTCGGACGTGTTGGCGACTGTATGTAGGTTTTCATGTAAATGGCGCGCTTTACATAGACACATGTTGTGTACAATGACGTCATAATGTGACGTGTTTGTAACTATGTATGTCAAAACTGTAACTCAAAAATTATTTTGACGTGTTTCTGTATGTTTTTGTATCATAAACTATCACAGTTAAATTGAATACCAGAGAGGTCTGAATTAGATCCTGGTTGATATGACAGTAAGTAAAAAATAAAGTTGGAAAATTTGGACCTACTTTGTCCCAGTAACCTAGCGAACCTAATAACACCTTTCATTCATCATTTCTATATGTAAGGAGAATTTATAACAATCCACGTTACTGCTGAAATATTGGCTGCAAATAACATTTGTGTGTGTTATGTTATAAATAGGATATTGCATTCGTGTTCATGATTATTGGATTTATTAAATTCGTCTTTTTAAAACGATAAAAAAACGAGCTTTAAGATCCTCTATATATCTTCACTGTGTACAAGTAGTTCGCTGTGCAATCACGTCTTAGGAGTGCGCTGATTGCACGATCAATTTGTAAATAGTGCAGACCCTGCCGGAGCTGTCTCATCTGGTTCTTCACTATTTACAGGTAGGTATATTGACGTGAATAGCAAGCAAAGGGTTAACTATCTGCACATAAGCTCGTATTTAGTTACGTCACGACAACAGTAGAACCTGTGATAGGCAGCCATCAAAAAGAGTTCTTATTATGGGTCTGTAAGGCAGGTGGTAGCTTAATGCAGGTCAAAGTAATACAGAAACCTCCAGTAGAAGTTTTCGTCAACACTTTTGCCCTGCTTAAGCAACCGCGTGTTTTTAAGACGACTAGGTTCAATACAAGAGTGACCGCTTAAGACAGGTTATACTGTACTTGACTATTATAAACACATTTTATAGAAAACATATAGGATCTACTACAGAAACAAATTCATAACTTTAAACAATGGCATTTAGAGCTCAGAATTAAGCAAAGGTGAATGGTGGAGCTATCCTTTGTATTCATAATCCATAGATTTAAGTTTCGTCTGTCTTTACCTGACATCATTTTGTTTATTGGACATAGATGAAACGGAGATCAGGCAGGAAAATTGGAAATTACACAGAAATTTCCACCCACGGCAACAACAGAAGATCAAATGAAATGTGCGTACACATATTCAAAAAGCTGTTGTTGTTCACGTACTGTGTGTAGACCTATGTTTAAAACGTCATTTTAACTCTTTCGCTGCCAATGTCTCACCTGTGGTTACTTATGCAATAATTTTGGTCCAGATGAGACGCCGATTAACTCGATGTTTCATCAGCAATTGGTTTTGAAAAAATTAAGAAATTTAAAAATGAAAATTGTAGCAGACGACAAAGTTAGCAGACGACAGAATTGTATATTAAGTATTCAAGTAAATGATGTTTCTTATAGTCCACGTGCACGAATATTCGCAACAAACCGTACACGGAAACGAAATTGTACTTTTTGCACAATTATTAATTAACACGGTCATCTCATTGCGATAGTATATAGATAGTGCCGATTATTTGGCAGATCGAGTCACCAGAAGGCGAATAAACTTAAGGATATGCGACTCAAAGTATCGCTGGTAAAATGTTATTTGAGTTTTAATTCTTTTCGTTGCCCAATTGTGTCGTCTGCAAACCATGTCGTCTTCAATCTTTGTCTTCTGCTACAATTATCCATTTTTAGTTTTTTTCATTTTTGGTTAAAGAAACATTCACAATAATAATCAGTTTGGATCCTGATGAGATGCCGGGTTTGCATAGGTAACCACAGGTATGACATTGATAGCGAAAGAGTTAACATGATTTTATTTATCTAACTGATTCCAGCGCTTATCCCATGAGTGGCATTCAGAACCATGGCGCCGGTGGATGTACAGTATAATTTCCTTGGAAACTCGGGATTGAAAGTATCTAATATCTGTCTCGGCACTGCGACGTTTGGTACGGGGGTTGGCCCTAAGGTGGTTTGTTTTATTTAATCGTAAGCATGCATACCATGTAATGGCATAACGCATGTTCCTGAAAAAATACGTTCTCGATTGTTTGTCTTGACCAGTGATTTAACCTGTGCTGAATTGATATTGATTTACTTGAAAGCAATACTGATATCAAACATATGTATTAGCTGGACTTTTATATTGGTAGATAAAGATATGGTATATTGATATTGGCATACACAGGTCTATATAATACCATTAGCAAATAGAGCAGAACCTGATCAGATTCTCTCACATGTAATACTGCGTATGCAAAGGCATGAAAAGGAATATACCAGGTCAGATGTTTAATAATATATTTATTTTTCGTGGTAGAAATTATTTTGAATTTGAATAGCATCTCACTAAAACAATTCTTCAGTGGTTTTACAAGAACCCGCGGCAAGTAGACGAGGTAACAAGTCATCAGATATTGGACCGCTATGTTGAACTGGGTGGCAACTTTGTCGACACAGCGAATCTTTACTCGTATGGCAATGCAGAGAAGATCCTTGGCAACTGGTTAACAAGGTACCCAGTAGTTAAACAGATGATTCGAGATAGTAGTGGTATCTGTTTCCTCATATATGTTTTCAAGTAACACCAGGACTGAACAGAAATATCACTAAATTAATTTAAAACCAAATACGAAAATAGACAAAGGTGTAGGAATTAAGAAATTGACATTTTGGTTTAGAATAATACAGCTGAATTGCAGAAAGTTTAGATACTGAATTCACATCGCGTCAGTCTGACTTGGATCTAATCAGGATCAAATCAATGCTATATCACAGAGGACGATACAAATTACCTCGAGATAACGAAAGTTATCCGTTTCTTAATCTGGATAATGTCTCAAGTTCACAGCTTAATACAGGTCTAAATTAATTAATTTAGACCCACATTAAGCTGTCATATGTATTTCAAGATATGCTTAGTGATATATTTTAGAGCAATTCTGTATTTTACACTTTTAGTTCGAGTTATCCCGAAGTTCGAGTTATCGGTTATGTAATTGTGTTTGTTTGTATGGGACTTGTGCGTCGCATTTACATTATTTCAATCATATTGCGGCGTCCAGCTAATAATAGGCAGAGGCAGACCCCAGATGATTTTCTATGCACGGAACTAGTTGCATTGTTTAGTGCACAGAAGATGGGCTAGGTAGAGCCATCGACCTTACCGCAATCCAGTTGAAACGTTATAATACGAACATATTATAAAGAGCAATGATGTGTACCGCGTAATATATATTTACACAATACTAGATGAGAGTGTATATGAGAGTGACTACTATCTATCATTGCACTATACAGTACAGTTAACCCTTTCACCACCGCAGTCGCATAAATGCACCATGAGAAATAGTGCAGTCCCAGATAACGTCTAATCAGGGACTTCGCTATTTGTCTCAATCTCTATTTCTATATTTGTGCTTTATTCCTTTGAAATTTGCATTTATTTATTTCATGTCCTTATTTTACTGAATGATTTAACAAACTTCGATTGCAGACGACAATTAGAAATTTGGCACCGAAAGGATTAACCGAAATACTATACCTTACTGCACTATACTAGATGAGAGTGTATATATGCGAGTGAATATTATATATCACTGCACTATACGTTACAGTTAAACCGGGATAATATATATCACTGCACTATACAAAACAGTTAAACCGGAATTCTAATAGAGAAAAAATACATACTTGTATGCAGATGGCTGCTTAATGCAGGATGAACGCCTAGCCTGCATTAAGTTACATACTGTTGTCTCATAGGTCGATGTTAGTACTAAAATCAAAGTCATGTTTTGAGAGTGTTTGCTGTATTGGGAATTTGGTATTGTTACCTAATAGAATGGTGTTTTCTTTCTCTTTTCTACAACAACTAATAGATAAGGCATCTGTTAAGTATATCTTTTGTGCAGTATTGTTCAGACTGTCGCAATGAGCCATGTATGTGCTTGGTTTGAGTGCTAACATTAGGGAGGGTTTAGTACTTTATAAATATTAGATAAGCATCAAACTATATATGTACGTCTGCGATAATGGGAACTCATCTATTCTATTCTAATGCGATGCGGTAGAACCTTTTTCCGAGTTTGCAGGAGTGCGCAAGGAAGTTTCATACGTATAATTACCAGTCAATACTTAGATGATCAGTATAAAGCACTGATACATTGGACCTCCGTTTGAAAAGTCTTCTCTGAAGGGCTTGGTCCTTTGCCTTTGTCCTTTGGGAGATCAATCAGGGACCCCTGGCAATTAAGTTAAGCGCGTTAACTACTCGACCTCTTCCTCCGGTATAGGGATAAGCTAAATAGTTCTGATTGTACCAATGACTGCGACGTAGTAACGATTGCTGCTTTTGTTGTAGTCGCAACAATCGTGACGACCTGGTTGTCGCCTCCAAAGTTGGCATGCAGATGGACGGGGTCACGAATAACGACACGGGACTGAGTCGCAAAAGTATCGTTGCAGCGTGTGAGGCAAGCTTGCAGAGGCTTCAAACGAACTATCTAGACCTGTATCAGGTATGTGACGTCTTGTCTCATTATGATACAAACATATTAACTCATCGCCTGCTACTCACGTCAATATACCAACCTGTCAATAGTGAATACCCAGATGAGACAGCTGCTGCAGCAGCTGTCTCATCAAGGTCTGCACTATTTACATGTTGATTGCGCAACCAGTAAACTCAACAGCATTGATTGCACAGCGAAATACTTGTACACAATGAAGATATATGTAGTTATACAACAGGGCATGGGTAAAGAAGGAGAAATGTATTTTGAAACTCAGCAAGCGAAGGGTTACGACTTTATTACTTGTTTTTATATACGGAACGTAATCTAGCATGTACATATATTACAGCAAAAAGGTAGGCACAAATTAGCAGGCTACTCTGTCTTGTACAGAATTCAGCTAAAACAACGATTTGATTGCTTAATATTGTTTAAGCTAATTTGTCCACAGCTGCTCTGGCCTAATTAGTCATCGAGTACATGTCTACGGTGTCAAGTTTATTCTTTTTCAAACTAAACAGTTGTGCATGCTTAATATCCACTAGTAATTGTATCTTCTTGCGATTTATCTTTTATCAAATGTCGGTGTAGAGGGTTTCATATAGTTTTCCCGTACTTTTAAATTATGACGTCACTTAAATGATGACGTCGCTTGTTTACTTCTAACGTTTATTTTCAAATCATTTTCATTTTGGCAGACATCGTTATGCATGTTGTGGAGTTTTCTGGATGGGGAATTTTATTTACATTTTGACTTTGGTGAAAGTGGGATAAGGACGAGGTTTGGTACCCCCGTAAACCAGGTTTAAGTCCCACAGTAGCTTATTTTGGTTGCTGGTCGTTCCATGGCGGTACTCCTGCTTTCAGCCTACGGTCAATTTTGTTGTTAAATATGCTTAATGTTTAATGTGTTTCGTCTTGATATGCGTCCTGTTATGTTTTGTCATGTGGCTTTACCGTTTCTTGTTAGATGGTGTTTGGTGCGGTGTCATTTCGTGTGTGGCTCTCCCTGTTTGACTATTTTTCCATATATACATTGTTTTTCACTGAACGTTTTCCTTGAAGTAAAGTGTCCTATGACTTTGTTGATTTTTGTATCTGTATATATACGTCGTAGAATCCTATAAGGCTTTTACACGACGGGTATCTTTCGTCATCGAACCGAGCTTGTAACTTCAAATGTTATTTTTTTTATTTCCGTTGCAGTGTCATATTTGGGACAATGCCACGCCCATAGATGATTCCCATCGCACACTTGATGACTTAATCCGATGCGGTAAAATCCGTTACTATGGCTTCAGCAACGTGTGCGGTTGGCAGCTTCAAAAAATTGTTTCCACCGCCAATCAGTACGGCTTCACTCGCTGTGTAAGCCTGCAGGTGAGTTTTTACTTGTGAATAAAGTTTTAATTTAAAAGTGATATCAAACTGAAGAACATCACATTGATTCTGTACTGACCAATCCAATGTGTAACTTATGTTGAGCGTATAATCTAATACAAGTGTATCTAGAACTGTCATAAAATAAAACCTTAAAGTCACTTTCTTCTGTGCATATTATAGAGTGAAGAACAGCGATGTCATTCCATAGAGATATTGGCTATTGCAAAATTACTCATTATTCTATATCCACGAAACACATCATAATGCTACATAGTACGATAACCACTTTAAATTATATATTAATTATATATGATCACCTACACACTCATATGTGATTCTTTGATACTTGTCTCGGTCACGAGCGCGAAGCTCTGGCTGGAAACTAGCGCATGGTATATATGGTCAAACTGTGAGTATCCTGTCAGATCTTCCATATATGAATGTATGGCCGAGACAAAACATAAACAGGTAGACATTAATTTGTACATTATTCTAAAACCTCTACATTTTAACAGACATTCAGAGCTTTAGGTAATATGCGTAAATTAAAATATTTTCAAGAAAAGCTCCTTTAGTTCTCCATCAAATACCATGCTGTGACTACTCTTTATTTAGAATCGTCTCGAAAAGGCAATACTAACTCTTCTCTTGCTGAATTTTAAAATACATATCTCCTTCTTTACCCATGCCCTGTTGTATAATTACATAATTATATCTTCATTGTGTACACGTCTTTCGCTGTGCAATCACTGCTGTGGAGTGCACTGGTTGCACAATCAACTTGTAAATAGTGCAGACCCTGATGAGACAGCTCCTGCAGGAGCTGTCTCATCTGGGTCTTCACTATTTACAGGTAGGTATATTGACGCAAATAGCAAGCGAAGGGCTAAATGATGGTTACAACATAGGGTTTGGTAGAGAAATGAAGATTTTAGTATCTGAGTACGCACATTTATCCGTTGCTATGGAGTTTTTGTGGTAATAATAATGATTCAGTGTGTTTCGTGAATGCATCTTATCAGGTATCTTTGCACACTCCTACTCAGATGTATGTCGAAGTCAAAGCTATGTATGACGGGGTATAATTCAAATATGTTAGAACAAACCCTCATCTCTGATCACTATCTTAATCGATATAACCATAATACACTTGTTTACGCCTTTGTAAACAGAGTAGATCTGGATCTGGGGCCCAATAATTAGGGTATGCTCTGTTTTCCTTTGATATAATATATCTATGAGAGTACAGTTTATCCCATTGCCAAACATTCCTGTGTCCAGGTACTAGTATAGCAATTTATTACATACATATTCATGAAATAAAGGAAATAAAGACGATTCCGAATAGAGGTCGCCACATTAAGTGTTTTATTTGGTATACATAGTTTAGTCTTTTTGTGCGTTTCGGCAAATTGTATCTTGTTATTGTGTTGTTTCCTGTCTGATGATGTTTTGGTGCCGCGTCGTCCGTTTGTGTCTACCCACCCCCATCCTGTGCAGGTAGCATCTCCCATTGTTGTTGAAAACAGTGAGGACATTACTGTATAAGACGAATCAATGTGTCCGACTTAAACATAATGGTTTACCTAATTACTCCAGTATCAGATACGTAACTTTCTCACGGGGGTTTAACTCAGTAAGAGGGCACATATTCAATATAGGAACTGAAGTTGTAACCTGGTCAATGTTTGAAAACTTTAATTTTGTAATTCAGAGGTCCAGATAAGAAGCGTAAATTTAATAAAAGAAGAATGACTTCTTTATTTCTCCAACACACCCTGTGTTGTGACCACTCTTGAGAATCGTCTCTTCGATACGATTCCAAAGAGTAGTTACAACACAAGACTTGGTCGTGAAATGACGATTTTAGTACTTGAATACACATCTGTATCTGTTAGTCTGCTTGTATGTATGAATAAGCAGTTAAAATCCATAGTGAGAGATATTATAGTGTTTAATGCAATGTTTTAAACACTTCCTATCACGTGTATAGTTTGTTTTTGAATCAATGTTATTTATAAGATTCTTTATCGGGTTTTTTAAACAACATTTGTCAAAATGCTAATTTGCGCACTTTTAAAGCTTTTAACGTACATTCTTAGCAACAATACAACCTGCTGGTGCGCAATTCCGAGCTGGAGCCGTTTATGGTATGCAAGAGTGAGGGAATAGGAATAGTTCCATGGTCACCACTTAGAAGGTAAAATGATAACTCAGTGGAAATATGTATAGTATCAACCAAATGCTTTCAGTTACCCTTCCAGTAATATAAACGCATTTTCAAACATCTGCAAACAGAGTAGACCAAATAATATCTAATAAAGATCTGCTCTGTTTGCTAATGGATTTTGACAGATATGGTCAGTTTCTAAAATGGCTACAATGTTCAACCTTCAATATTTCATTATAACTATTTTATCCACGAATATTCAGTAAGTACTGAATTTTGGAATAAATATAGAACAAGGTATGGGTTAACCCTTTACAGTAAATCCCCTCAACCGGACGTTCCGTTTAGTATAAATATCGGTCTTGGAGACAGGTGACAGATTAATGCAGGGTAAAAGCCATATAGAAAGCTTTCTACATGACTGCCACCCTGCATTTAGCAACCGCCTTCCTAATATATCAAATTTATTATATACTAAATTTCCAGTTTAAAAGAGTTTTACTTTACGCGATAAGAACACCTTTTCATACCGCTCCAAACAGAGAGCCGTTTGATAAGGGTCACCTCCGTTGCTGGTGGAATATTATAGATCTGCCTCTTCAGCTGCTGTCATGTTCTTACTTTCCATGATCATATGCCATAATAAAAAACATTCTTTTTAATATTCCTGTTTTCACAATTCTTACATGGTGATTTGAATTGATTTGCACTAATTGTGTTGAATAATGACTATAGATAATAGTGTAGATCAATACTCACTTAAATGCGGTAAAGCAGGTACTGCGATTATGTTCAAGAAAAGCCTGTCTGTTCACGTAACCCGCTTGCAGCAAATCGAGCATGACCGCATCATAGGCATCGAACTTAAAGCTAAAGATACTATCCCCCTGTACATAGTATGTGCTTATCTACCAGCGTGCAAAGATATTGACTTATACAGAAGTGTCTTAAGTGAGATGCAGGCTCTTATTTCTTACAATACGCAGATAGGAAATATAATAGTCGCTGGGGACTACAACGGCCAATATCTTACCAGCCCCTCACTTGGTAATACGAAATCAAAACTGTTAACAGAATTTATGACGTCAAACAATCTGATATCGGTACAGTATGCAAAGGGGTAATGGTGGACAGTTTACATTCATGCCAAATCGGACAAGTATTGATCACATATTAGTGGAATCCTCGTTCCTAAAGAGCGTACAGTCGTTCAATATAATGCCGCAAACGGAAGTCACTACATCAGACCATCTGCCAGTAATGATGTGTGTAAGGACAGATGTTAGCTCGAAGTGTAAAAGAGACCAAAGAGTTAGCATCGCCTGGCACAAGTGTACAGACGCGCACAAACGTAGTTACAAACAGGCCTTAGGTATATCGCTCATGAACATTGAACGAATCGATCCTTACCAGTTTGGCCCGGAAAATCTTAACAATATGCCCACAGACGCCTTTCACAATGCTGCGAAATCCCTACCGCGAAGCAGCTTTCGTAAACACGCGAAACCATATTGGACCTCGGAAGTTAAAGAGGCGCATGCGCATGCGAGACATTATCGAAAGTTGTGGATAGAAGATGGTCGGCCACGAGGACAGACATTCCTCACCTATCGAAACTATAAAGACGCGAAAAGGAAATTTAGGCGCATACAGCGGGGGAAACAGCAAGACTTCCACAATAAGACAATGGACGATCTTAATAAGGCCGCAGAACTTGACTACCGACTCTTCTGGAAGTTGTTAAGAAGAAATAGTGGCAGGTCTCGTGAAACCTGTAATGAACTCACAATAGGGGAGGTTACATACCAAGACAATGAGGTTACGGAAGGTTTTGCGAGTCATTACAGAGACATGTTCAGCAACGGCCATTACGATGAAAGCGAAAGTGAATTGCAAGAGCAGTTGCGACAGTTCTTGATAGAGGACTCGAGTCACAGTTTAGATAAACCGATCACAGATAAAGAAATTGACTGTGCCGTTAAAACACTGAAACAGAGGAAAAAAAACCCGGGATTGACAATCTGTTTAACGAGCATATTATCCTCGGTGGAGACATAGCAGTACAGTTACTGGTATTCCTGTTTAACTCAGTCGTATCTAGTGAGCTTATACCACAAGAATGGAAAACAAGCATAGTTATTCCAATATATAAAGGAAATGGGAAAGGCAAAACGGACCCGAACAGTTCCCGTCCAATCTCACTAATTACACGTTTATGCAAGTTGTTTGAAAAAGTCATGATGAAACGATTCAATGATTTTGTATACCATGCCAACATGACCTCCTCACAGCTCACAACAACAGGGATTTCAAAAGAACCTCAGCTGCATCACCGCAACTTTCAGTTTGCAAGAAGAAGTTGACCATCAAGTAGAGTGTAACAGTACGGCTTATGTTGCGTTCCTCGACCAGAAAGCAGCATTTGACTCTGTATGGCACGAAGGCCTGTTCTGTAAGCTCGGAAAGTTAGGCATAACTGGGAAGATATTGAGACTTTTAGAGTCATCATATGAAGGTCTAAGGTGTATTATTAGGCTCAACGGTTCTACGTCAGATCCCATAGAAGTACAGCGATCCGTCCGCCAAGGTGGTGTCTTATCAACGTTCTACTATCTTGTGTACATAGACGAACTCTTAAACATTCTTGAAAATTCGGGTTACGGATGTTCGGTTATGTCAGTCAGAGGAGGCAACCCATCATTCGCGGACGATATTTCGTTAGTTGCTTTGTCTCCATTGAACCTACAGAAACTACTAGACATCGTATACACCTATGCTCATAAATGGAGAATGGAGTTAAACGTGGACAAATCGAACATTGTAGTATTTTGCAAGAAGAAATCCACCCCACAAGTTGGGATACTGTATGGTGATAACTTTATTACACAGACTGACTACGCGAATCACCTGGGTATTAAACAGAACTCTTCACTGAAGTGTACTTTGGCAATTCGAGAGAGATGCCAATCAGCAAGGAATGGGTTCTATTCAATGGCAGCCTAGGGAGTCCATGTAAACGGACTCAGTCCGTTAGTCTCGGTACAACTCTACAGAAAGGTAATAGTCCCAATTGCGCTTTACGGTTGTCAGCTTTGGAATTGTATGTCGGCAAATGACGTTAACACGATAGACAAACTGCAACACTCCGTAGTGAAAAAAATCCAAGGTTTTCATACAAGAACTCGTTCAGATATGTATGAGTCTATGTTGGGTCTTCATAAGTTGACAACCCATGTGGAATTGCTAAAGCTCATGTTTTCCCACAAAATTTTGAGTCTAGACACAAGAAGTACCTGCAGAAACATATTTGTCCGCAGATACTTGTTCTACGTATCGAATATGCAGTCAGTATCATACGGTTTATACCAGATATCTGTCGCATACTGTGCAGATATCGATTACAATCGTTCATAAACACTGTGCTAGTCAGCCCAGCCACAGTACCGTCTAACACGGCCTGGAAGGCTACTGTTAAGTCACTAGTCCTCAGCAGTGAAAACGTAAACTGGACGAACAGGCGTCTTGCAGACGAGGAATTTAGTATTTCCAGGGTGATCCATCCCACTATTTGCGAAGCTGTCGTCTATAAAGTGTGTAATGAAACCTCCTTTAGGCAAATAACTTACACGATAGCGAAATTATGGTGCAGGCGAGTGAACCTGGTCGAACAAGAGTGTCCAGTATGTAATTCTGTATTCAGTGACAAACTCCTTCATGTGATCTCAGATTGTGTCACTACGTCTACAATTTATATGTGACGTCACTTGTTATGGCATCGACTTTGTAGTTAACCTTCTAAGCATGGACTCAGCATCACTGGCCTTAAAACTGCTAGGGGCCCCGATCGGGCCTCAGCTGCCGGAAGCAGAAAACACGTTGTTTTTAAAACGAGCTTACCAGTATGTCTATCAGTGTGAACTCACATATCTGATTTAATCAACGTCAGAATGATTACATTACTTAACCCTTAGTTTGCGTAACACATGTACATGTAGGAAATGAATTCTGCATAATTTCGTTCTACGAGTCTGTTGTAGACGTCGGCTGGCCATGATCTATGCTGTCTGCATACGCGTTTTAAACATATTAACGGCCATGATTTTAATTTTAAGAATCATAGGGTAAACAGTGGGCGGACAATACTTATACATGTGTTTTGCAAGCTCAGGATAAAGTAACCCCGTATGGAACAGAGTCAACAGACTGTACATAGCTGCATCTACATGCATGTAAAATAGTTTAATCTTTTTCAACTTTTATTTGCAATGTTGAATTGTTAATACATGTACTTAATATTGATTGTAATCAATGCATATCTCTTATGAAGGAGGAAATAAAGATATTGTATTGTATTGTATTGGTATGAACTAATTGTTTGTTTAACTGATATAGGTATACACTTACAACTAACTCTCTTTATAGTGACTGACACTAGGTTATATTATTATTATTATTATTTTTATTTATTATTATTATTATTATTATTATTATTATTATTATCATTATACCACATTTATATAGCGCTCTTTTCAAACAGGATATGCGCGTTCAAAAGCGCTTCACATGGATACAATCATCGGAACTAACCGCATGATTATCCATCCGGAAAATAAAATATATACAATAGATATACAATATAAATGAAATCACTAGCCGGAGGGAACCACATGATTCCCTCTATGACATTGGGCGGCGAAATGAACCAACCCAAATACAACTCGAGCCATTATATACACAAAACAGAGAAAATGTTATAGTGTATACTAATTTTATTTTATAGTGACTGATATTTGTATGCACTAATTCTATTGTATAGTGGCTGTAATTGGTATGCACTAATTGTGTTGTATAGTGACTGATACTGATATGCACTAATTGTATTGTATAGTGACTGATACTAGTATGCACTAATTGTATTGTATAGTGATTGATACTGGTATGCAATAATTGTATTGTATAGTGACTGATACTAGTATGCACTAATTGTATTGTATAGTGACTGATACTAGTATGCACTAATTGTATTGTATAGTGACTGATACTGGTATGCACTAATTCTATTGTATAGTGACTGATACTAGTATGCACTAATTGTATTGTATAGTGACTGATACTGGTATGCACTAATTCTATTGTATAGTGACTGACACTAATGTGCAATAATTATATTGTTGAGTTACTGATACCGATATGCACTAATTGTATTGTATGATAGCTCATACTGCTATGTACTAAACGTACTGCACAATGGTACACTAATTGTACTGTACAAATGTACACTAATTGTACTGTACAATGGTACAATAATCGTACTTCACAAATGTACACTAATCGTACTCTACAAATGTACACTACTCGCACTTAACAACGGTACACTAATCGTACTGTACAAGTGTACACTAATCGTACTGTACAAAGGTGCACTAATCGTACTGAACCAATGTACACTAAACGTACTGTACAAAGATACACTAATCGTACTACTGTACAAATATACATTAATCATACTGTACAATGATACACTAATCGTAATGTACAAATACGCAATAATCGTACTGTATATAGGTGCCCTAAACGTAATGTACAATGGTACACAAAACGTACTGTACAATGGTTCACTAATCGTACTGTACAAAGGTACACTAATCGTACTGTACAAAGACACACTAATCGTACTGTACAAAGGCACATTAATCGTATTGTAAAAAAGACAAGTTAATCGCACTCTACAAATGTAAACTAATCGCACTGTACATACGTACACTAATCGTACTGAACACAGATGTACACTAACAATACTTACAAAGACACACTAATCGTACTGTACAAAGATAAACCAATTGTAAAAGATACACTAATCAAACTGTACAAATCTGCACGTATCGTACTGTACAAAGATACACTACTCATACAGCAGGGCACTCATTTGTGTTGCATTTATTATTTCCCTCAAGAATATCATATCAGGTAAATGAAATTATACAACTACTTCAATTAGTGTATTAAAATGCCAAATAAGGATATATTGTTGCCATAACAAACAGAAGACCATCATATTTATAACACATTAAAAAGCAATCAGAGGAGACAATACGTTTTGTTTTAGTGGCATGCTGGCTGGTAAATTTGAGAGGAATCAGAACCCGGCAGTAACAGAAAGCAGACTCGGTTGGCTGAACGGAAACTACAAAGAGAATACGCGAAACCTATGGGGTATTTATAAGGACGACGAAAAGTACTGGTGTCTAATAGACGTGATGAAAACAATTGCAATGAATCATGGTATGTCAGGTTATGCTACTAAAATGTCTATGCATGAATGAACACAGTTATATTACAATGGTAAAGGACATTACTCATGGATCAGGCAGAGGTAGTGATAATAGCTTACAACTATTGCCAACTGCTCCCAATAATTGTTGGTTTTTGGTTTTTATCGGGTTTACGTCTTTAACAGTACAGTAAATCCTCTTTATAACGGCCACTAAAGTGTGTTAATTATTTGGTATTTAGGGCAGGCGGCCGCTTAAAGCAAGGGGAAAGTAAAACAGAACGCTCCTATAGGAGCGTTCTGTTTTACTTTCACATTGCTTTAAGCATACATCACTTTAACATAAAATACTTGATGCAATTTATTGGCCGTTATAGAGAAGTTTTACTGTATTTAAACACATCACGATGTCCAGCTAATGACAGGTGGAGGAAGATCTCACAGGTTCTTTTGTGCACGGAACAAATTGCATGGTCTCGTGCACAGATCGTAATAATGTATGTTGTGTTACAGATGAAGTACGCACTTTTGACAAGAGTTGGGTGCTTTTTCCAAGCATTATTCTTAAATCTACACACGACATCCGGCGTTACAATTCTTTAAAATAAAAATGTTAAAAAACACAATAAATCATGTATCGGCAATATGATTTTTGGTTGGTACACAACAAGTCTGTACCGATGTGTTTTTGCGGCCTACGTATGATAATATTATGTTAAGTACATAGAGTCTTGATTTGTGGATTACACATTTGACACAGAAATAGAGGACCCTACATAAGTATTCATGAAACCTCGTTTTTATTATGTTTGAACCCGTTTGTGACCAGCGTCCAAAAACAACAGGCCAACAATCCACTCCCAGATCAGAGGGTTCCAGGAGGAGTCTTTTGAATAAGGTCTGCCCATGGCTTATAACGGCAACTATTTTGTTTGATGTTAAGAAAGTAAAGAATAAATGGGTTCCAGAAAAAAGATTTGGTTTTCCTTAAACCTATTCCTTCCTAGACTGTTTTAGACCCAAACTCTATAAATAAGTCTACCGAATAGGAGCATTTACTAGTGAAAAGTAACATGTTAGAATTATGCAGTATTGAAACAATTGTTATAAATGGATTATTTGCTACATAGGATCAAATGCTCTATTTATCACAATGGTTTCAAAACTTTTACAGAGGCGCCAAAAGGCGCCCATATGATGGAATAAGAAAAGAGATTTAGATAGGTTTTGGCAGGTGGTTGCTTAATGTAGAGAGAAATTCATGCATAAAGCTCCTGCATGACTTTCACCCTGCATTAAGCTGCCACTTGTCTCCAAGACAGATGTTTATACCAAATGTAACGTATAGTTTAGAGGGGTTTTACTGTACTGTCATCGTGAAAACAATATTAGTAGACAGTACCCACATACTTTCAGACCCTTATCATGCTGCATGCGATCTGACTCGCATTTTCAAACAGCTTAGATCCGGAAGAAATGCCTTGTAACTCTCGAACAATAATTTCAGAACAATTAGGTGTAAGTAAATGGTGTATTGTATGCAACATAGATATTTACCATTAGATCTTAAATTTTTGACGATTTACTCCATATATATATGTATTTAAATACCCTTGCCAAAAGAGTAGACCATGTAGGAGACTTCTGCTGTGCTTTGCTAGTGAAGTAACATACTTCTGATTCTACAGCTTCTATCCTGATGTTGCATTTATAAACATGTTTATTATTTTATTAATGTAGATAACATTTATAAGTCTTACATGACAATCCATGGAGTAAACGGTTAAGGCAGTGGTGTTTTTGCTGCTGACCGTGCCAAGGCGGTACTCTCTTTGTCACCCTTCCTTTTGTTTGCCTTGCGTCTTTGTGTTTGTGGTTTGTTCATGTTGTGGAACGTTTGTCCCTGGTTCTTGTGTCTCTTTTGGTGTTTTCTGTGTTCTTTTCGTGTGTGTGTGTGTGTGTGTGTGTGTGCGTTTGGGTGTGTGGTTGTGTGTGTGTGTGTCATGCTGTCTATCGGTGCTTTGGTGGTGGTTGCGTCTTGCATGTGGCTTTGCCTGCTTGACTTTACTACTTTTCCATTTATTCCAGATAAAAGCAAACTCATTTCATATATTTCAACTTCCAGCTTTCGCGAAACTGTTCCTGCTTAACCCTTCCTCTGATGAATTTTCATGTAGGAAATAAGGACGTTATAAATATTAATAAGATTATTTTTATATTGGCATATGAACACATGACAATTTGGCTTAGGTAGATGCGTCAAAATGCGCTTTCATAATGGAAGGGATTACGTTGATTTTAGATAAAATATGTTTCAGAAAAAAGTGTTCCACAAATCGCTATCCGATGGTTGCTACAGAAGGAAATGACTGCTTCAGTTGCAATTGGTGTAGTATCTTTGACGCAGTTAGAAGAAAATATGGGTGCTAGTGGTGGTTGGGAGATCTCGAAAGTGGAGGTACATGATCCCCTGACATACCAAATTTGAAAACAAATGTCTCGTTACTTCAAGAAAATAAAGTAAACATTCTAACATTAGTATTTGCTATGATAAACACTTTTAGATATTCAAGCGGTGAACATTTATTTTCTCAGATGGATCAACTCGATGAAGCAAGTGCGATTGGAAGTGTTTATCCATATGATACTATTTGGGGATCCTCGAATGACGACAGATACAACACCTACAACGCTGATTCTATCCGATTGTAAAATAGTGTTGCCATGACAATTTGTACACTCTGACTCTTCGTGAAATCTTGATGACGTTTACAAACATTTTCGATCAAGAGGAAACGCCGAGTAACTCGGCGTCTAATCAGGATCCAAACTTTTCAACACTGTAACTGGGGTTTTTTAGAACAAAATATTGAAGGGGGCTCCAATTTTAAACCTGAAAGAGATGGTAACCTTAACAGATACAATTTATATGGCGGCGAAAGGGTTAAAACAGACTTGCGGTACTGTGTAATGAATGAGAGTGATAATTGTTCATATACCATAATAAAGAGTATACATGTTCTTGTTTGTTGATAATTATATGATGATACAGTAATTGTAAAGCAACGTACAGTGCTCCCTCTCTACAACGACACCCTTTAGGATACGAATATTGTATGAGTTGTTTAGAGGGAGTTGTTATAGAGAGGGAAAATCAAACATAACTAGCTTGTTTGCAGATCTCCAATTAAGGTGTATTTCGAGAACTAAAACCGTTACCCCTCAATCAAACCCTATGTTGTGACCACTCTTTAGAATCGTCACAAAGCGACGATTCTAAAGAGTGGTCACAACACAGAGTTTGATGGAGGCAGAAAGAAAATACGATGGAAAAAGGTTGTTTCTGAAGCCTTGTTTTTTCGGAAACAGTGACATGCGTTGTTGTAAGGAGGGAGTCGTTATTGAGAGGGAGGGAGCACTGTATTTACCTTGCATATGTAGATACAGAATGCATACATTGCACCATTCGGCCGTAAGATTGATTGTATTCGCACGATATACTTAACTAGTACAATAAATCCCTCTAGACCAGACTTCGAGTGGAGACGAATGTAGGTGGCTGCGTAATACAGGATGATAGTCAGACACAAAGCTCTTATGCCTGATACCTGTCTCCAAGACCGATATTTATACTAAATTTAATGTCTGGTTTAGAGGGGTCTTACTGTGCACCAACGGTGACCAGTAAGTGAAGTTTTGTATGATTGTTAAGCCAAGCAAGAAAGTGGATAAGTAGATTTAGCTTCAATGGTTCAAATAGTGCACTTCGTGAAACTTACCCACGCGACTTTGGCATGGCAATTTTCGAAAATACAGTTTAAATTGAATGGAATGTGCATGTGCGCGTGGTATGAGAGTGCATGTGTTTACGCGCGCATCTGTGTTTGTAAATTTCGAGGAATATGTGGCCATTTACAACTGGTATTGACCCATTTACTCCCACGATCCCATATATTGGACGTCGGTAAACAGTGTAGACTCTGATCGGACGCCGCATAATGCGGCGTCTGATCAGAGTCTACACTGTTTGCTGATAGGAAATTCAACATAAAACAAACCAAAAATGAAAATTTAGACCTGAAACCCCTTAGATAAAAAAAAATAAACTGATCCAAGCTATAAGAATGGAAGAATCCACTCGGAGCACATGGGTTAAAAAAGTTGTAGTCTCAGACTGATACGAGTAAAACTTAAAATATACATTAAATAGAAAATAGAATATTGTTTACATGACTATACGGATAGCTGCAAAATGTTTGTCTTTTAATGGTCGCTTTAGACATGGTATGGTCAATTGCCCAGTTTCAATGAAAATGTTACTTCACAACAGTAGGTGTTAAGTGCTTGTGTGGCGGTCGTAAATATTTGCCCCGTACTTCGTTCTCAGTGTTGTTATATTTTTTAGTCCTTTGGGATCACTGGTTTTGATGGTATAAGTTTGAAAATTTGATACTGCTTAAGCCGGTGCTAGGAGGAATGAGTAGTGTTGCACTTTAAATTACTACTATTGAACAGACTCAATAAAATCGAGTCTGTATTTTTTTCGTTTTGCTTTGATACTTTTGTTTTCGAAGGATCACCCATTTTCAGAATATTTATACAATCATAAGGTAGCATTTCAAAGGGTGAAATTGTCATTTTTACCAATCCGTTGTTGCGATCCCTCTTTATAATCGTCTAGAAGTTTTGATTTCAAACACAATGTGGTATGGGGTTGTAAGAAGGCTAATATTTACTTATCCTGTCATCGGGAAAGATACCACTGAAAGCAGATGGCGAACATCCGACACACGTGTACTGTCATCTGCAAACAGCGCAGACCTAGATCTGAGGGCTCCTATAAAGTTTAATTATTTCACACTGATTGGTCTCCATGGAAAGTGTTGAAAGTACATGTATGAGTCATGCAGGAAACACAACATATAAAATACACAGCCGCCCGAGCAGCGCCACGACAAAAACAGCACAATGTACATGCATATCAAAGGATATAAATAAACGCACAAAGACACAACAATCAAACAATATGGGGAGGATAGAAGTACCGATTTGGAACGGTCAGTGACAAATGTCACTGCTGGTTAAAGAGGGCGCCCCAACCTCACACTTATTCCATCTCCACCCTAAAAGACAAACAATTAAAAACAACATATCCCCACTTCGACTAATCTTCAACAATCGCGATGGAAAATACAATGGTGAATTTCATGCCAAACGAAAAAACATTTAAGTCCTCCTTCTCTTTCCGAATTTAAGAGCGCATCTTTATAAAGCACTAAGCCTTTCCTGTCGGCGTACATGAAAAGAGTGTCAATTTTCTTGATTTACCTTGATAGTGGAACATACCCCATTGATATCGTGAGCTTCGTATATTTGTACTTGGGTGCTGATGTGTACAGCATGAGGTTGGGTGTCCTCTAACCTGGTTTAAGCTCCCAGTGGCCCTTATGGACACTGACCATTGTAATGCGTTACTCCTGAGTTACCTAATGCACTTTTTATATGGTAAGTTGTTTACAAATTTGTCATATAATCGTGCTGTTCTTTGTTTAAAAATATTTGGATGACTTGCCCTTTTGTGTGTGGCACTCCCAGTAGGATTGCTTTTTCCACTTTATTAATTAGGATTAATGTGTTAGTACAACGTTATAAAATAAACATTTTGATATTATGTAAACAAAAGCCTAAATGGACATGTGCTTCTTGTATATTGTTATTTCACTACCATTTCCAAATGAAACAAACTGTTTAGTATCTATTTCAAAAGGTGTCCACTTTAAATGCTAACTCCGGTTGGCTAGCGGTTTCCTGTTCACTCGTTGGTTTGCGTTTGCAGCTGTTCTGGTTACACGGGCATGTGTAATGAAACTTCGGCATACTTGCTACCTGATCACAACTACGTTAAAGTTATGCAGCTATGAAACACAGAAGTTATTTTGCCCAGTTGTATATGGAAGATAATTTACTTCATATAATGAAATGCCTGCTTAAATGTATCATTTAACGTAACCTTTTTCATAAACCACGTCTTTGATGTTAACAAATCAAATGTAAACATGACCAAATAATGTTATACTTTGTTTCCATTTAAAGTATATTCCAGTTTCAGGTATAGTTAGATCTCCCTTATTTGTCCACTAAATTAAAAAAAATATATATATATATAAACGTTTTATTATAACGTAGTACTCAATTTTATGCAGAGCAATCGGTCTGTTTATGACATGCACTTTTAAATACTACTCATAAACACACACAATAGACTTCAGGAAATAAGTTCCCATAAAAGTATTAAATGTACCTTTTATTATAATGGATCGGACTATCGTTCGATTAGTCGCTACAGATTGGTTCTACTGTAGCTTAATACAATGGCACCACTTGTCCATGTTCATAATCATCATTTTCATATATTTAACTCATTTATGCCCATATTATTCCAGGAAAACCCGTCTAGAAATTACTTTTGAACCCATCCATAGATTTATTACAATTGGCGCATATGTTAATCATTAACATGTCTTGTGAACCGTATCACAGAAATTTGATAAAACCCTTCGTTTAGAAGTTTAAGGCCCCTACAGTTCTGCCTCCCGCTACGTTTCTTTTGATGAAAGAAGACGACACAGATTCCTCAATGAGACGATACTGTTTGATAGGCCGAAAACCACATTTAATTCGGAAACAAATTACAGAAGTTATGCTTGTTTGAAAAAGCCGCCTCCTTTAATTTCACATTTATATTCAATTGAGAGCTTATAATAGGAGTGACATTCTCCACTAAGCTCCTTCCCTTTCTTCCGATCAATTAAAAAATCTGGTTTCATTACCAGTTCCCCATATATCACTAATTAGAAAGCTTATCTAGTCACGTGACCTACATATTGTTAGGCTACCGAGAGGGCAATACGGCTAAATAGCCGCCTATTGTTTGATCATGCGCGTGTCCTGTCTATCAGTTCCCCGCCTAGGTGACCCGGATAATACCTCCCTCGTAAATGGCTGACTGGTCAAGTCAGAGAAAAGCTTTACGGCAATAGTGTAAAAGGGGTTTACACGGATTTTGTGGTATATTTAGTGGTATTTCGTTAATGTAGTGGGTAGAAGAGAATAGTAGCTGCGCATTCATGCAAAAAATAGATATATTTTTGTTATTTTTTTCTACACTGGATTATAAAACGTCTGAGGGTAAGTCGGAATGAACTCCTGTCTAATCGTCAGATTTTGAGACACATGAAACTTAACTCAGGTTCAAACAGACGCTTTATAACCACGGTCTCGTTTCAGTAAGTTTTTATTTGAACACAGTTATGTGATGCATGTACATATATCTGTATGCCGAGCGTGATAGTTGCACAATATATGTTAGCTACCTGACACGATCTACTGAACACACGTATACAGTTGCAATTGTATGACCTGTGTGTGTGCAAGCTGTAGACCTGACTACACCAAGGTAATGTTATACCATTTTAGATATCATTTCTTCCTTGCTCTTAGTGCTTTAAATAATTCCGAATTATAAACAGTTATTCATGTCCGTTCTTGAGTAAGCCAATTCGATTAAATTCTTAAAGCGGTGAAAATTGTCATTCATATTTGAAAACCTAATACTTAACACGTGACGTTCAGTCGCTGAGAAAATGTCGTTATGTTCCGTGTCATCTTCAATTTCCATACAGTTGAACTTCGATATCTCCAACTTCAAATAACAATACTAATTACCTGGAGATAACAGAGGTATGAATCATGCGACGTCTAATTTTAACCATTACTCAAGTTTACAGCTAAATGGAGGTCTACAGTAATGCTGAAAGCTATCGTAGGAGCTTTCAGTATTACTTCCGACCTGCACAAAACTGTCATGTGTATCTAGATATGCGTATTTTAGAACATTAATGGATTGTGAATTCTTGAAGGATCAAACCGTTACATGGAGACTGAAGTTATCCAGAATTTCTAGTGATCCTAGTTCGAGACATCGACGTTCAACTGAACTTGGTTAATCATGCATGCGGTCTGCAATTCATGCTTCACTTGCGTCCAATGTCTTTTATTTCTGTAAACCTATGGCAATCTTCTGGCGTTAATACATTATGGACCGAGATGAGACGCCGAGTAACTCGGTCGCTAATAAGGATCCTTTATGATATTTTCGATATTGAAGCTGACGACAAATATAAGACATAATCTATATTCAACACTGAAGCAGACGACAAATATAAGACATAATCTATATTCAACACTGAAGCTGATGATAATATTTACAGGCGACAATTGATCAGAGAACGAAAGATTACAAAATACGAACAGAGTGCCCAAGACTTGTGATCCTTGTGAAACACCTATTCAGAAGGTAAATTTCGATTTTGACCAAAATCAACTACATTTAAGAGGAGTAGAAATGTCCATTCTTTTTACTAAAAGGAATATTAATTAGGCCTGTAGCTTATCCCTTATTCTGTTGATAAAAGAATACCTTCATACACTTTATCTGGTATATCTAACCTGTTCAATGGATAGGAGAGACTGGTTGCCCACATAAAGTAAAATAAATCCACTCTTCCCGGACGATCAATTTAATATAAATATTGAAGACATGTGGTAGCTTAATGCAGATTGAAAGTTATGCAGAATGCTCCTACACGTGTTATAGGTCCGTCACACCATGACGTTCTGGTAAGCATTCTAGGATGTTTGAAGGAATGTTGGTAGTCGCCCATGGTCACTGGGATAGCACCAAAAGAGCTTTGTGTGAACGCTAGTAAACGCTAGTGAACGTCGGCGATCGCCGGGAATTGGCATCTAGATGACCTTTTTAGTTGGACACACACAGATTCTTTGGAATGACATGAATGGTCACGTGACAAGTTGAATCTAGTATTGGGTTGGCAAGTGAGTAACATGGCGTAATGTCTAATTTTAGTGGTTAGTTTACAGGCATGGATGTGTCTATTCGCATATTCACAAATAAGGTGACTCCATGAAGCCGATGCAGTCCTTCAAAGAGCGCTACGTTTCAAACATGAAAAAGCACATTTGCAAGACATAACCTACCAAACGACATAAAACATTTACCATTTAAAAAGCAAAATAGATCATAGGTTGAAAGAAGAGTTACCACCATCTTGAAAGGATCGGTAGCCAAATAGACTACAGGAGGCTTAAACCATATTTGTGGGTAACCAAACTCAGGCTTATCCTGTCTGCATCCAAGTCACAATGTTACGTAAAATTCCCCTTCGGACAACTTTAAATCATTACTAACGAAAACCAAGACAAAACAATATGTGACATAACAAATTAAGTATACACCAACCATTACTATACAGTACCTAATCCACTATACAATGGCCTCTGTTACTAGACATAGCACAAGTTTACATACAAAATTAAAATAATAAATTCTGAAAGGGGGTGATCCCCGAGAGCGAAAATTGCAACACAAAAAGAGAAAATTGCAGACTCGGTTTTATTGAGTCTGTTCATGAACAGTAATTGAAAGTGCAACACTGCTCACGCCCCTAGCACCGGCTTAAGCGGTATTCAATTTTCAGAACAAGAAGTACTGAAATTCATGATCTCGAAGGATCAGAAGGTATAACAACACTGAGAATGAAGTACGGGGCGACGTTTTACGGCCGCCACACAAGCACTTAACACCTGCTGTTGTGAAGATTATAAATTCTGAAAGGGGGTGATCCCCGAGAGCAAAAATTGCAACACAAAAAAAGAAAATTGCAAACTCGGTTTTATTGAGTCTGTTCATGAACAGTAATTGAAAGTGCAATACTGCTCACGCCCCCTAGCACCGGCTTAAGCGGTATTCAATTTTCAGAACAAGAAGTACTGAAATTCATGATCTCGAAGGATCAGAAGGTAATAAGTTTACATGTAAATCGTGCCCAATTACTTTTAACAGTATTTGTTAACACTTAGTGCATTTATTGTGCAGACCTATTTAATAAATGCATCCCTTATATGGAAGAGACGACAGTGTTCTGTGAAGACATTCTGGTTATAATTTGATAAAGCCTATACTGTTGTGACTTGTGCTCTTAATATGGTTTGCCTGGTGTATATATGATCGACAAAAGTCATTATACTTTTATTATGTTGATCAAGCATATTTATTACCATAAACATTTACATATCCAACTGTGTTGGGTCCTAATTACTCCACACATTCGATACGGATCATCCCTCAGATCTATAAGAACTAGCACACCATATGCGTACATCGCGGAGGAACATCACGAATGAAAGAAAAGACGGGCGATTAATCAAGAGCAGAAGGTACAAGTACCCATAACAAATGGATACGTACTTTGGTTGCATCTGCTTATGGCGGAGGATGTTTGCGGTTGTGTGGAGGAATATTTTGCAATACTCACTTCTAGAAGCTACTTCAACGCAAACGTATAAACTAAACAGAATGTCTATTACAGATATTTGCCCACAGTTCGCGTGAGTAAACAGCAGAGAATGAATGCTAAACAATTGGAAAAGGTACTCTCTTGGATTAATGGAGACTAGACGACGAGAAAACTGAGACCGGAACCTCCGAAATATTATCTGCAAGTGGTTTCACCAGCTGAACAGATTACAACCAGGGTTAAGGCAGAGTTAGAGCGACAACAGCGAGAAGCAGCAAACGGTGCTATACTAGGACCTCGAGTCAAGGATGCACGGATGTCGAAGAGAACATTAAAACGAAATCTAGTACGCAAATCCTGTAACAAGGGTGTTCAGAGGAACACATATGTCACCTACTGGCAACTGACACAAAAACTGTTAATATGCTGGAGTGCGAAAATCAGGACAAAGGGGAATATCTCATAAAGAAGTGCATGCAGAGTAGTGTACCTTAGTTACCGAGAAGACCACAGGTGAAATTTGATAGCTCTATAATGATTAATTTAGAAAAGACAGCTAAAACGAAAGTGTGACGGACAGACATGCATACGAACAGACGGACGGACGGACAGACAGACAGACGGATAGATAGACGACGGAAAAGTGATCCCTATATGGCACACTAACTCTCGGCAGCTGACACAAAATGGGTGCATAAGCGACTGAAATCACATAGACCTAAACAGCAGGAGGATTATAGGATAAGCGTAATATCAACAGACCCGAGTACCTCCACCTCATTCTGAATCTTGCAGTTGAGGAGGAAGGACGTTTAAAATGAGCGAGTGTTACATTTGTTTCAAAACTTTGGCGGAGTCTGGCAATATGATACGCCATAAAAAGTATACATGGATGGTAACCATCCAAAGATGGCTCTGAATCATCGCATATATCCGACAGTAAATCAAGGACAGAAGAGTACATGGACGATTCTGACAGCGAGTCGACTGAGGGGTATGATGTGTGTATCGGTATTGTGGAGGAACAGTTTCATAAACTGCAATACAAATTCGAAAATACATGTAAGTTTAAACATCTAATGAAAAAGAACAAAATGAAAGAACAAGGCGCTCGACGTAGTGCCTATGGGGAGATGAGAGGCGTATACCACAAAGGTGTCATGCCAACGTTTTTAGAAAAACGGAATTTGTACATCGCCATGAAAAAAGACCCCATCTACAACGCCATAAAAACTGCGAAGAATCTTCAGGATGAAGACAATTATCAATTGGAAGAAAGCTGGAAGTATGCCATGAGCAAACGAAAATATCTCTTCGACGCCGTCTTGGAATAGCATGAGTCCCTAGAAGTAAATTGGGAGGACGACGAAGACGAAACGGACATGAATTCTGTCGCTAAACGGCTCAAAGTGTGATCGATTGGACCTTGATAAACATTACACACGGATTATACTCAAACATCTCTTTAATACCTACTTATTTGAAGAAACTCATATGTGTAACGGTATTTATCTGCATTTTGCAATATGTTACAGCCATTCGTGCTAAAGCTCTATAAGGTATATGACATATATAAGGAGGAGATAAAACACAAACTATGTGTTGCGATGAAGAATCGTTCAAGCATAACGCGCTGTATATTGTCTGTCAGTATATGTTGCATACTGTTGTATTTGCTTGATTTTAAGATATGTTCCTTCTTGATTATATTTTGGTATTGAAGCACAAAATGGCGACCAGGGCAAGACAATTGTTTTATTATGACAACTATTAACCGGCAGCGCAAATGTGGTGTACTGTATCATAGTACAATATGACATCAATTTTATGGTGTATAAAACAAAGAGAGTATTTGATTATTTTGTTTCACATCACCTTATTCCCAAGGAAGACATGATATTGTTTTCGTTATTCCTTCTGCTATTCTGACTTTATTCGTTTTTTCTTCTGTCTGAACTCCAAAACAATCTCCAAAAGCATCTCTCGCGCAGCTGATCTGGTCCCTCATTAGGACCCCCTAATATCTTCCACAATAGCTCCTTCCCTTTTCACAACCTCCATTACCATGCTCGTGCCGTCTTCGTCCCATCGTCCGATCTTTTGATCCCCTCCGCCCGACTGCCTCTTTTGTCCATCCAATATATCAAACAATAAAAAGGCAACAACAATGGAGTATTCCGTAACAGACCCCCACAACATGATGCTCTGTGTTATCTATTAAACTATGGTGGTATAAATTGCAAGTCAAACACAGCAGACTGAACTCAAGATGAGCTTCCGTATCAGTGCTTTCAGTGTGTTGATATTTTCGCTAATTTTCGGACACATCATATTAGATACAAAGTTCAGCAAACTATACGGTGGAAGCTAATCCTTACGATGTAATATGGTTCATTGGAAGATTGGGAGTTATTGATGGACGTCAGAGAATCACTCCCTATCGACTGTGTTACAATGAGGGGTGCGCCTGCGAGAAGACACGTTAAGGTATCAGTTCGATAATGTTACGGCGCCTGCCTATTTGTTTGTAAATATGCGAGAGAGAAGATTCATTTAACGTTCAGTAAGCTGTTTATTTTCCTACGTTTTGGTTCCTTTGTTCAATGCTTATGCAATATCGTATATCGTGTCAAATTATACATCATACGTACGCAGGAAATCGAGTTAAAAGCAATTAGTGCGCGAAAGAAGGTTTTTAAAAGTAATAACTTGTTCAAAACGTGAAGATTTTGCTCAGTTTTACAGTTCGTTTCACTAAAGGTGAAATATCTTTAAACGATATGTACCGGCAATGCCTTAAAGCATATAGCACCCGCGTGTACACTTTATTTGCAGGTTTTAAATTGCTTTTGACGATTTTATCCATACTAACACATCCGTGTTTATGTTACGGTTTCTTCCCAATCAACTGACGCTTGTTATGGTCTCTTATCTACAGCGTTACAGACTCTATCAGAATGCCTAACGGCATTACATTTGACTTTAGTGTGACGAAAATCAGAACAAAGGGGAATAACGTTTAGTGTTTGGTATGCAGTAAAAAACCCTCTAAACTACACTTTAAATGTAGCATAACTATCGGTCTTGGAGACAGGTGGCAGCTAAATGCAGGGTAAAAGTCATGCAGAAAGCTCCTCTAGGAGCTTTCTGCATGACTTTCACCCTGCATTAAGCAGTCACCTGCTTAAAAGTATCTTAATTCTTCTCTACTAAAATTCCGGTTTAGAGGGGGTTTACTGTACATCTACAGATAATACTCGAGACATAGATTCTTAAATTCTGTCATTACTCAGGGAGACGATGGGGTCTACCGTGCTACCCCCCCCCCCTTCCGACTATGGGGGTGCACGGTAGACCCCACTGGCTCCCTGAGTATATATCTTTGGATCTATGCAAGACGTCGATTTAATGGTAATTACAATTACTAACCGAAGATTTTACCTCCGGTGATTTTCTAATTGTATGTATTTCTTTAGTTTCTAAAATGGCTACAAGGTTACGCCTTCTATATTTCAATATAACTATTGTGTCCATGAATATTCAGTAGGTATTGAAAATTAGACTGAATATAAAACAGGGAACGGGTTAATTAATAGAATCTATTCAATTTGATAGGTTTGCTAGGAGATTTTAAATGACAAACAATGCAGATCCTGGACAGAGAGCTCCTAGAGGAACCTTCTCATCTGCTTCTGCACTGCTAGGGGATTTTGAAGAACAAACAATACATACCCTGTTCAGAGAGCCCCTAGAGGAGCCTTCTCATCTGGGTCCGCAGTGCTAGGGGATTCTGAATGACAAACTATACAGACCTTGGTCAGAGAACTCCTAATGGAACCTTCTCATCAGGGTCTGCATTGCTAGTGGATTTTGAATGACAAACATTGCAAACCCTGATCAGAGGGCGCCTCTATGACCACTCTGATGTGTCTATACACTGAGTTCATCAAAGGTTTAGTCAGAATTAATTTCTACAATAGCTGTTAAAATCTGGCATATCAAGTGTTGGTATTAAGAATGGGATACGTGTTCCATAATTACGTTTAATACAACTTTCAGTTTATTTTTAACGTCACTCAATATCTACGACATAAACTGATGTAGTTTGAGTCTTCTATCAGGCCTAAAATATCGATTCAATACTCTCAAAAACACTTATTGTTTTCGATAAGAAACCGTAACTGTAAGTTTGCATGTAGACCATGAAGAGTAACACCCTCTGACACACACGCCTTAACAATGCAGTTTTGAAAATGCATCCGATTTGCCTTATAATCAATCAAAAGAGAGAAATTTGTTTTGAAATTGGTCTATAATTAGTTTTGGAGTATGCTTGTACATAGCATTGGTGTTTGAAACTGATATTCAAAAGACTATGCTATTAAGTTTGCAATAGTCGTAACGATTCACATTATCCTCTATAAAAACGATGAAATCAGAAGAAAATCAAACGAAAAAATCCTCCGATAATTCAAATGCCAGTAATAAAACTAACACGTATTTAAAACTTGAAACAAATCTTACTTATTACCTGATAATGTGTTTTTATTGCTCCATCCCGCCCCGCTCTGCTGAAATTATGGGCAAGCGCCTTAACACATTGGGCAGGCGCCTTAACATTCTCTTTACTAAACCGTAACATGTATTCTCGCAGGCGCACCCTTCATTGTAACACAGTCGATAGGGAGTGAGAATAGTTAGTACAAGATTAAACAATATAATGCCCATATAGGTAACATACCAGTAACAGGCCATAACGCATATTAATGTATTTTATTAGTAAAGAACTTGGTGTGTATCTTATGGTGATATTTCTAACACCTCTTACCATTTTGCTTTCTTGAAGGGTTAGTTTCCAGCTAATATCTCACATAATTATCTATTAAGTGGAAAGTGGAATTTTTTAATGAAAACCTGATAATTATCTTGTTGCGTCAAAATGGCCTGTTAGTGCAATATACTGCAATTATATAATATAATATAAATAATGAGAAGCTTGTTTCGAAACTTTTCTTGTTAACTTATCTAAAACTGCATATCCAGTTATTCCAGAAAAGTCAGTGATGTTTGGTGATATTCTATGTCCTTGCATATTAATGGGTCCCCGTCGCAGTCTGAATACAACTTTATTCGATTAGATAAGTGGTTACATGATACGTGGTACGGAAGGTCGTGGGTTCGATCCCCGGCCGCGACAGACCAAAAGTCGTTAAAAGTTGGTACTTGTAGCTCTCTTGTCTACGCTCGACAATAAAGGTGTAGTTCTAGGACTGGTCGACCCGGTGTCAGGATAATGTGACTGGGTGGGGTGCCCTTGCCATGTACCTGCGGCAGGAGTATTCCAGTGAGGAAGCACTATAACTTGTCTCGCGTGGGTGCCGTCTGCAAATAACTGAAATACTGTTGGTCGGACGTAAAACCTAACTCACTCACTCAGTCACATGATATTCATTAACTGGTGGCAGTTTAAAACAGTATCATGACAAAATTCGTGTTAACTTATTTATCTGGTTATCGTGAAAAAATTACAGGTTCCACGTTTCAGATTATTTTCTGAAATATATAACGCAAAAGTTTTCGTGACAATTAGCTACTAGTTAAGTAGTTATGTTAGATATTAATAGGAACCTTCCATCATGACTAATTGTTAAAGTGGTGTCAGAAAAGGTCACCATAGTATATGACTTTTTATGCCCCCAAAGGCGGGCATATAGTAATCGCATTGTCCGTCCTTCCGTCTGTCCGTCTGTCCGTCCGTCCGTCCGTCTGTCCTTCCGTCCCAAATTCGTGTCCGGTCTGTAACTTCATCATCTATCAATGGATTTGAATATAACTTGCCACAAATGTTCACCAGACAGAGACGATGTGTCGCGTTCAACTCCCTGGTCCATGGGTCAAAGGTCAAGGTCACAGGGTACAATTACTTTGTCTCAAATTTCGTGTCCGGTCTGTAACTTCTTCATCTATCAATGGATTTCAATATAACTTGCCATAAATGTTCATCACACAAAGACGATGTGTCGCGTTCAACTCCCAGGTCCATGGGTCAAAGGTCAAGGTCACAGGGTACAATTACTTTGTCACAAATTTCGTGTCCGGTCTGTAACTTCTTCATCTATCAATGGATTTCAATATAACTTGCCACAAATGTTCACCACACAAAGATGATGTGTCGCGTTCAACTCCCTGGTCCATGGGTCAAAGGTCAAGGTCACAGGGTACAATTACTTTGTCACAAATTTCGTGTCCGGTCTGTAACTTCTTCATCTATCAATGGATTTCAATATAACTTGCCACAAATGTTCATCGCACAAAGACGATGTGGCGCATTCAACTCCCAGGTCCATGGGTCAAAGGTCAAGGTCACAGGGTACAATTACTTTGTCACAAATTTGGTGTCCGGTCTGTAACTTCTTTATCTATTAATGGATTTCAATATAACTTGGCACAAATGTTCACCACACAAAGACGATGTGTCGCTTTCAACTCCCAGGTCCATATGTCAAAGGTCAAGGTCACAGGGTACAATTACTTTGTCACAAATTTCGTGTCCGGTCTGTATATTCTTTATATATCAATGGATTTCAATATGATTTGGCACAAATGTTCACCAGACAAAGATGATGTGTCGCTTTCAACTCCCTGGTCCATGGGTCAAAGGTCAAGGTCACAGGGTACAATTACTTTGTCACAAATATGGTGTCCGGTCTGTAACATCTTTATCTATCAATGGATTTCAATATTACTTGGCACAGATGTTCACCAGACAAAGACGATGTGTCGCGTTCAGCTCCCTGGTCCATATGTCAAAGGTCAAGGTCACAGGGTACAATTACTTGTTTGTCTGTGAATGGATTTCAAAGGAACCTGGCACAAATGTTCACCACACAAAGACGATGTGTCAACTCCCTGGTCCATGGGTCAAAGGTCAAGGTCACAGGGTACAATTTTAGGGGGCATTTGTCACGTGACTGTGACATCTCTTGTTTTATTCTCCATTCACGCCGTTATCAACGAACAATAACGATCATAAGAAATGCTCAATTACCTTTTTCCGGTAACATATATTCATTTGCATAAGCAAGCGCACAGTTTTAAATATTAAGTATTTCCAATTCGATATAATATTTCGATCTCAAATGGTCACTACCATTCATACATAAAACCATAGATAATGAAATGGAAAATTAGTTTATTTACCACAAACCTTAATGCACAGTTCGTTTTGCGATGGAGTATATATAAACTAATTTACCTTTCAACATTATTTACTACAGGTGATTGTTTACTTAGTTTGAAACTATAGGATTCATACACTAACAAACTACAAGAAGTTTAATATTTATTTCCATATCCATGCATGCACTTTTCACATTTTCTCCTCCTTACATAAGACCAACACTTCATAAATATACATAAACATGTATCGTCCATTACACCTATCCATTAATGGTCACATCTTTAAGATATTTTATCAAAACATTCAACTGCTTGTCGCAATATCAAAACTGGTGTCAGCTCATTGTGTTTTGTACTATTTTCTATTTTGTCTGCTTCTCCCTGGACCTGTTTCCATTTCAAAAATATTTCTAGAAAATTCGAGAGTGAAACAAGGAGATAAGTCACTACAAACCAGTTATGCAATTTCTTCTCTTAGTATGTCTACCCTTTCGTAGTATCTTCTGCTGAAAAATAGGACATGTTTGAAGTTTTGTGGTAGATCCTATATATTGGTTTGGCCCTTCCCCTCTGTTCCTATAGTTATCCTCATTTTCCTCTCCATTCTTGATTATGCCAAGTCCTCCTTTTCTCCCAAACGTCAATCTATAGTTCCTCTTTTTCTCCAGATGCCGGCTGATATTCCTTTCACGTCATTCTAAATCATTCTCTTTTTACATGCAATTCTACGTTTACTTCCTCTCGCCCTCTCTTATTCCATCTTATGTTCCCTTCTTATTATCTCGTTTGGTCTTCCCTTTTTCCCTTTATAGTCATCTTCGTTTACCTCTCCGTCATTTTTTCTTGTGTCTTCTTGCCATTCTCTTGTCACGCTATTTATCTTCCCTTCTTTCTTTAGTCCTGTCTTCTTATGGCCATCGACCCTTCCCTCTCTAGTGTTTGATTTGTCGCTCCACCTTTCTTTTCCTATGGGGTCATATGTTCCATTCTTGTTATTTCTATGGTCAATCCTGCCTCCTGTTCATAGTCATCATCTTTTCCCTCTTCATTGTTTCTTTCATCTATTCCTAGCCTCTTCTTCTCTCATTATTCTTCGTTTGCTCTACAATCACCCTTTGACCCATCAGTTCTACTATTCCCATTCCACATTGTTATTCCTTTGGTCCTCCTATTTTCCATTTATCACTCTTTTTTCCTCCCACTTCTGCCTTTGATCTGTCCTTCCTATCGTCATATTTTTTCAAAATCTTCATTTAGTCCTTTCCTCCTATTGCGATGGATATCCCCATTATATTCCCCATTTGCCTTTGTCCTCTCTTACTTTTTTACTTATTTATTATACCAAATTTATATAGCGCTCTTTTCACACAGGGTGTGTGCGTTCAAAAGCGATTACCATGAAAAATTACATATACAAAACTGAGTGCAGTATATTCAGATCATATACAATATTTAAAACAACATATATTTTATAAATAGATAGCGATAAGAATAATAAAATTGTAATTAATTTAAGAATCACAGGGAAACCCATATTCAATTAGTTGCAAAAGTCAATATTTGATGTAACCAGATAGTTCACAAAAGTCTTGATAGCATCAAGTGAAAGGTACTGTCTTATATGGCATATTTGTCGGAGCTGTGCGTATATAGACCTACACACGATATTGACGTGCGATGCCATGTCCATTTGTGAATTGAGCCACCGAGATTATTTACACACAATGGTTGACGGTTTTATGATTTCCTTTACATAGTTATCCATTTTGTCCTGTTCTAATCTCTTTTGCCCTAACTATTACCTCCTTTTTTCCTTTTGTCTCCCCCTTCCTCTTCTTTATATAGGCATCTTCTTTTTACTATCCATCGGTTCGTTTTGTCCCCTGACTCCTCCATGTATGGTAATCCTATTTGTCGTTCCAATTATTTATTTGATCCTCTCCTAGTATGGTTATTCTCTTTTCTCTTTCTGTTCTTTTTCTCTTGTCTCGTCTTCCTCTTGCTATAATCCTCATGTATGTCATCGTCATTTTTTCTTTAGTGAACTAAACCTATGAACACCCTCTTTCTCATCTCCATATCTTCTTCTGCCTTCCAGCTGGCCTCTTCCTGTGGAATTATATTTGGCTTTCCTATTCTATTCCTGCTTTGACCCTCACCTCTTCCAATCCCAATAGTCATCCACTTCAGTCCTTGTATTCCCGTGGGCCACCTACTTTCGATCCTCATTCTGTTTTCGGTCATTCAGTCCTCTTTCTCCTATGGTCATTATGTTTTATTCTCCAATCGGTCCTCCCTTCCTCCTATTCTTATGCATTTAAATGTTCCTCCTCATGCTTCCTTTGGCCTGTTCATCCTTCTCTTCCTTTGTTAATCCTCTTTTCCTCTCAGTTAGTCTTTCCCTCCTATCCTCATACAATTTTCCTTCCAATTTTCCTTTTGTCATCCCCAACCATTAGTTACCTCACAAATATTCATGCCCATAATGAATTACAGGAAATTCTTCCCCTTGCTTCATTCTCGTTATATTTTCTGGTCCTTCGGGATCAATAGTTTATTAATTTTGAAAAGTGAATACTGATTAAGCCGGTGCTAGGGTGCGTGAGCAGTGTTTCACTTTTAATCACTACTCATGAACACACTCAATGAATCGAGTCTGCATTTTTTGTCTTTTTGCATTGTTATTTTTGCTTTCGAGGGATCTCCCACATTCAGATTATTTGTATTAAAATACGAAATAAGGACATTTATTAGCTCTTCAGACAATATATATTTTTCAAATATATGTTAACAGATCAGAAATTTTCATAATAGCAAAGACTTAGGTGTACTCTGTTTGCAAAAGCGAAAAAATGTGTCTTTATCAAGTAATATGTTAATCCCTTATGTTTTGTTTTAGTGGAATGCTGGTTGGGGTATTTGAGAAGAATCATACCCCACCAGCAACTGAGAATAGAATTGGTTGGCATAACGTAGATTACACGGAGTCTGCACTCAACCAGTGGGGTCGTTATAAGGACGATAAAAAGTACTGGCATCTAATAGATGTGATGTAAACTATTGCAACGAGTCACGGTATGAGCATGGGATTATACACGACGAAAAAAGCCAGCTGCATTAAAATTGTACAGCGACAGTGTCGTAGGCCTGTTAATATTGCCATGTGCTCAGTTTGTCATGTCACTTACTACAATGTTTAATATATCGTTTCGGTTAGACCGTTCAGACCAGAAGATGCAGAGTCTGACAAAGTCCAAGTGTATGCCACAAAGAACAAAAGTACAAGTATGAGTCATGCAGGAAACACCACATACAGAACAAAGAACCGCCCGAACAGCAACACAAGAAAATTCAGCAAATGTTCATATCTAACAAAAACATAACGAGACGCACAAAGACATAAAAAACAAACCATTGGGGGAAGATGGAAGTACCGCCTTGGAACAGTGAGTGACAAAAGTCACTGGAGGTTAAACCGGTTTTGGGGCGCCCAAACTCACACTTATTCCATCCCCGCCCTAAAAGAAAAACAGTGTAAATAAACATATCCGCTCTCAGACTAATCTGCAGCAACCGCGATGGCCAATACGGTGGTAAAGTGAATGTAAAACAAAAACATTTATGTGAAACAAACTGTATCCACCAATCGCTAGTGTACTCAATGATTGAGCTGCAAACAGAGTAACTGTAGAAATTAGAAAAGAAATAAAGTGTACAACAAAACGAAATAGTACGGATATCGAATGTCCTCCTTCCGTTTCCGGATTTAAGAGGTCGCTTTCATAGAGTACTAAATCTTTCTTGTCGGTGTACATGCAAAGAGGTCAGCATGATTGCCAACTGGAAAAGGGTTGACAACCAGACATTCAGTATGTTGTAGTACTATAGGATCGTATCCCTCTTTAATGAAATGTTTGATGAACCTTTGAATATTTGATGAACACAGTTATGTGAAATACCGTGTCAAGGAGCGCCTTGAGATTACATAAGCTATTGCATACTGAGTAGAATCTATGGTTAAATTCTAAAACAATTACATGCCGATAATGTAGAGTTGCAAGGGTTAAATGATTATGGAACAGTCTCGGTAAAACTCGGAAACATACATAGTATTGATATTTATCGAAAGTGTCATGTTGTATGGCTGGTAATGCACCTTGAATCGTATGACATAAAATATAAATTCTGAAGGGAGGTGATCCCCGAGAGCAAAAATTGCAACACAAAAAGAGAAAATTGCAGACTGCAGGTTTTATTGAGTCTGTTCATGAACAGTAATTGAAAGTGCAACACTGCTCACGCCCCCTAGCACCGGCTTAAGCGGTATTCAATTTTCAAAACAAGAAGTAATGAAATTCATGATCTCGAAGGATCAGAAGGTATAACAACACTGAGAATGAAGTCCCACAAATCAGGAAAAACAGTCCCACAAATCGCTATTCGATGGTTGCTACAGAAGGATATAACTCCCTCAGTTGCAATTGGCGTAACGTTATTGACACGTTTAGAGGACAATATTGGAGCCAGTGGTGTCTGGGAGATCACGAAAGATGAGGTATGCTATGCATTATTCTGAAGTATTTCCGATTTACTGTTTTACTAAATTGAAATAGCTTCCTGTTCATTTCTAGAGTAGATATGTTCACCATGGCTGTCGGGCAGGAGATCTCACTCAAAAGCCCACCACAACACCTTTATGTTCCATGATAAACAATTGCATTTCTACAACATGTGTATTTTGATTTCTCCAGATGCAACAGCTAGACGAGGCTAGTGCGATGGAAATGGATGATCCATATAATATTATTTGGGGATCCTATAATGATGTTAGATGCAACACCTTCAACTCCGACTAAATCCGAATGTAAAATGTTGTTTCCCGTTTAATGACAATTTGTACATTCTTTAACAGAATCCTAACACAGTCAACTGTAGACAATCAATATAAGCGGTGTTTATTATTATTACATTTTAACAATGTTTATGCATTTTACGGTCCGTCGATAATCATATTATGGTAAATTAGCAAATAACCAAATACCAGACACAGTGGATTGATAAAGTCTGATATCATTCTCAAGCATATGATTGGTCCGATTCTGAGCTTGCTCAGAGTCTGACTAATCAGATACTTGAGAATGATCTCAGACTCAGAGATTTTATAACATTGGGCCCAGTAGATAAGTTAACCCAGTTTTGCAGTACATCCGCTAGGATTATCATACTGCGTGGCCTTCGGACAGACAACCCTAGGCAATAGTGCAGATCCATAAGAAGCAGTTTGATGGAGGTGTGTACTATTTGCTACCATATCAATTCTATTTGACTTTGTTTCCAAAAAGATGTTTATTTTCAACACGAAGAAGGGGCAGATTGGGTGTTTGAATATGTAGGTCAGATATGATAAAGTCTAATTGTTAAGGGCGAATAACAAAGTGAGATGAGCTTCAAAGTTTGGAATCGTGTATTTGGCGACAGCGGTGGGATACAATCTTCTGAGATATGAATGAAAAAGTGGTAAAGTCAAGCAGGAAAAGCAACACACAAAACGCAACCATAACCAAAATACCTGCAGAAAGCAATTGATATAGCAATTTATACTCCCACACACACACACACATACAGTAGGAAGTCACATACAAGACGCAATCACAACCAACACATCGATAGAGAGCATGTCACACACACACAACCAAACACACGCAAACACACGAGAAGAACACAGAAAACACCAACAAATACACAAACACCAGAGACAAACATGAACAAAACACAAGCACAAAGACACAAGACAAACAAAAGTAAGGGTGACAAAGAGAAAACCGTCTTGGCACGGTCAGTAGCAAAATCACCACTGGGTTTTAAACCAGTCCTACCAAAACATATATTCCTGGCAACTCACAAATGGCTTATAAATAAAGGTAATTAATAAAATGATGTGGTTCAGCGTATAATTCTTCTTTAACCCTTTCAACTCAGTATTATCAAATTGGAAGAGTTGGTTTGCATTTTACTAAAGAATCCATTGATTATGAACGGCTAAACTTGTTAAATGATAAACAGTTCAGACTCTGATCACTGAGTTCCGCTAGGATTTTTCCTGGCCTTTACTGTTTACCATTGGTAGTGTATGCCTGTGTCGGATAATAGTGTACATAATAAAACATACAGTGCCGCTTTTGTAGAACGTTAGAGGTTGAATTACTATTTTTTTTAGAAGATACTAAACATTTCTATTTTGTTTAGAACTATTAGCGTATGTCATACTTATTAAACAATTCTAGTTTGTTTCGAATGTCATAGACACTAAACATTTCCACTTTTCTTAGAACTGTAAGGGAATGTCATAGTTACTGAAATTTCTATATTCACTTGATATATAAGACAATTATTTCAATGTCATATATATCTGAATTGTAGTTTATTGTTTACCTTATCAACGTGTGTTTATTAAATATATCAATTGTAAGTCAAAGTAGAACATAGAATATCTAAAATTAATGGAAAGTTCTGGAAGCAAAGTTGTTGACATCAATACTTTGTTTTATTTTTTAACACTCTGTTTTGATAATTCTGGAAACTTATTCGTTCACGTAAACATCTTTATACTTAGAAGTTCTCAGTGTTCCTTAGCTAACATAAGTAAAACTGTAACATACTGATATGATCTTTGATGTTACGGAATTACTTATTACTTAAACGTGACTCTGACAAGTGACTAAACACTCTCGGTTTAACCCTTCTCTTGCTGAATTTTAAAACACAGTTCTCCTTCTTTACCCAAGTCCTGGTGTATAATTACATATATCTTCACTGTGTACAAGTGTTTCGCTATGCAATCACTGCTGTGGAGTGCACTTGTTGCACACTAAATTTGTAAATAGTGCAGACCCTGATGAGACAGCTCCTGCAGGAGCTGTCTCATCTGGGTCTTCACTATTTACAGGTAGGTATATTGACGTGAATAGCAGGCGAAGGGTTAACGTCAGCGGATTATCCGATCACCATTAGTGTGTTAACTGTGACAATATGTGGAACTTTATTCTTAAGAAAGTTCGGGAAAATTTCGGACTTAACCAAGTATTAGAATGTTCTCTGTGATTTCAATAGAATTAACTCAATAAACTTTGTAAAGTTTGTTGCGGGTTTGTTTTTCTATTGCGCCTGGCTCGCAATACACTATAGAGAAAACTACATGAAAAAGTAGTAAAGTCAAGCAGGAAAAGCCACACACAAAACGCCAGCATAAGTTGAATGTCGATCTCCAAAACTTCGGGAGTACACAAAGTAAAATTTCCGTTTTTCCCACCTTACATACAGAATTGTTCTAAACTATATCGCTACGCATATAAAGAAACACGTGTTACAACTTAATGCAGGTCGAAGGTAATGCTGAAAGCTCCAAAAGATGCTTCCAGCATTACTTAAGACCTCTTTTAATATGTGAACGTGCAAAATTGTCCAGATTAAAAGTCGGATAACTCAAACTTCTGTTATCTCGAAGTAATTTATATTGACCATTGAAGTTTTTTATATTGACGCTCAAGTCTATGATATAATGCCGATATTGTTCAATGTCCATAATTCAAATGCACCAGTACCAATGTGAAAACAATCAAATAAATATTTGTTTTAACCTTTAGCATGTTGTTGGCGGATGAGTGATTACCTATGCAAACAGTTTGGATCCAGATGAGAAGCCGAGTAATTCGGCGTCTCATCAGGATCCACACTGTTTGTCGCTCTGATAGTATTTTGGCTGACTAACTGATTTTAGCTAATGAATATGAAAATGTAGCGGGTGAAAAGTTATATGAAAAATAATTTGCTCAGCGACCTAAAGGTTAAGTAAGCTACCAGCCATAACTACTTTTACTAAACTTTGAGCCCTACGGCGCATTTTAACCCTTACATCGCTTTGGAAAAATAAGCTACTGCTTACTCCCATGTTTATCTGGTATATTCAACCACTTCTTGTTCGCTCAACCTTTTGAGGAATTATTGACCGAATGACAAACTGCTTGGATCCAGATGAGACACGATTGAGTTACAAATGCGAGTCAGATCGTTGATAGCTGGATAAAATCAAATGTAACACATAACAGATCGTGAACAGCGGGACAAATGTATACATCAAATGTAACACATAACAGGAGATCATGAACAGCGGGATAAACATATACATCACATTTAACACATAACAAGAGCTCGAAAATAGTGGGATAAACATTGACATCAAATGTAACACATAACAAGAGATCGTGAGCAACGGGATAAACGTTGACATCAAATGTAACACATAATAAGAGATTGTGAAAAGAGGGATAAATGTATACATCAAATGTAACACATAACAAGAGCTCGTGAACAGCGGGGTAAACGTTGACATCAAATGTAACATATAACAAGAGCTGATTGCCCGTTTTTGTCACGGATATTTTCAGAGCACTAACTACACACAGATCATCCGCACTACGACGGCCAGTACAGGTTAATTTCTGTATTTCTTTTTATTTATATTGTTTTTATAGTTAATAGCATTATGCAGGACTAAGGTTAAGCAAAACTCCTTTAGGAACTATTTGCATATATTTCGCATTATTTTTATTATTATTATTATTATTATTATTATTATTATACCACATTTATATAGAGCTCTTATCACACAGGATATGTGCGTTCAAAAGCGCACCACATGGATGAAATCACTAAACCGGAACGACCCGTATGATTACCTATCCAGGCATTTGAAAGATATACAATATATATACAATTGATATGAAATCACTAGCCGGAAGGAACCGCATGATTGTCTATGCGGTCAATGAAAAGTATACAAAAGATATACACTAGATATGAAACCACTAACCGGAAAGAACCGAATGATTGTCTATCCGGTCAATGACAGATATGCAGCAGATATACAATAAATATGAAATCACTAACCGGAAGGAATCGCATGATTGTTTATCCGGTCAATGAAAGATATGCAGCAGATATACAATAAATATGAAATCACTAACCGGAAGGAATCGCATGATTGTTTATCCGGTCAATGAAAGATATGCAGCAGATATACAATAAATATGAAATCACTAACTGGAAGGAATCGCATGATTATCTACCCGGTCAATGAACGATATATAATAGAATCACATTACAGTTAACCACCACCTGTTTCTGAAGTTACTTATGACTAATCATAGACTGAACACTACAGTTTGGAAGCTTTTAAATAAGTCGCAAGATCCAGTATTGCTTTACTTGTTAAAGGTTTTGTTAATTGAAATGTTGGATTTCGGGGGTGAATTATTAGTGCCCAGACCTTGCTCTGGTGCTTATGTGTTATTATAAATTTCATAATTATGTTTAATAATCATGGTCCCATTACTTCTTGCATGAATGTATTCATCAGGTAAAATGTTAACAATGCCATGCCATATAGTCCCGTTGAAGGATGATCTAGTGATGGCAGAGCCACAGAGATAGGATTGTATATCAAATACAACCATATACACCATTACATGTAACCAAACCATATGCTGTGGCCGCTCTGTAGAATCGTTTCGCGGAAACGTTTCTACCTAGTGATCACCTCGAGACTTTTATAACTAGTGATCATAACATAAGGCCTCGAGACGTTTCTAACGTTTCTAACAACAGTAAAACATCTCGATAACGGCCACAACATAACATCAAGTATTTTGTCTTAAAGACCGGTGATTGCTTAAAGCAAGGTGAAAGTAAAACAGAACGCTCCGATTGGAGCGTTCTGTTTTACTTTCACCTTGCTTTAAGCAGTCACCTGCCCTAAATACCAACTAATTAACACAATTAAGTTATAGATATGTTTTACGGTAGTGTTCACACCATACGCTTTGGAGATGATTCTTAACACTCACGAGATAAGATGTCCAGACATTTTTAACTAGCGGTCACAACATAAGGTTTCGAGACTTTTCGAACTAGCACAACAAAACGAGATTTTTCTAACCGGTGGTCTCAACTAAAGGCTTAGAGAGTTTCTTAACTAGCGATTACAACTAAATAGTAGTTACAACATCAGATTTCGAGTTATTTCTAACTAGTAATTACAACATAATGTCTCTATGCGTTTCTAAATTGAAGTCACACAGCGTCATGTTTCGAGATATTTCTAATTAGTGAACACAGCATAAGTTTTGGAGACGTTTCCAACTAATGGATACACTATTATGTTTCGAGTGCTGTCTAGCTAGTGATTACAACATAACAGTTCCAGACGATACTAACTAATGAACACAACAAAAGGTTTCGAAAGTTTCTAACTAGTTGTCACAACAAAAGGTTTCGAAATTTTTCTAACTAATTAACACAACATAAGGTTTCGAGATTTTTCTAACTAGTTAACACAACATAAGGTTTCGAGATGTTTCTAACTAATGAACGCTACATACGGGTTCGAGATGTTTCTTACTTATGAACGCAACATACGGTTTCGATATTTGTCTAACCAATGAACACAACATCAGCTTTCGAGACGTTTCTAACCAATGAACACAACATTTTGAGAGTTTGAGAGTTTTCTAACTAGTGATTGCGCCAACTTTCCAAAATAGTAGTCACAACATCATGTTGCGAGATACATGCATTCATAAAATAGTACTCACAACATTATTTGCGAGATATATGTATTTAATAAATAGTACTCACAACATCATGTTGCGAGCTACATGTATTTATAAAAATAGTGATCACAACATAATGTCTCGAGATATTTCTAACTAAGGACAACAACGCTAGGTTTCAATTTTATTCTAGAGAGTGGTTACAAGACAGATGTCCATACTTAACGTTTAACCCTTTCGGTGCCAAGAAACTGTGGAATCAGATGTTTATTTTCCCATAAGCAAACATTAAACATAAGTATGTTCACTTTTATTGCGTAATTTTATTTCTTGTCATCTATCGTGCTAATGAAATCGTCAGCTACTGGTTTCTTTTCTCGTCTGGTTCGTTTTTCAATCCATGTGTCAAAAAGTTTCGCTCTTGAACAGCCACCGAGTTATCTTGATAAAAAAAATGGCTGCACTTATATTATTGTAACACATTGCTTAATCGCTTATCTATCCCCAACACTTGCTAATTCGAAAATAATTAACCCTTTTCCTAATCTATGTCTATTACAAATTTCGATACCTACTGAATATTCATGAACAAAATAGTTATAAGAAAATATGGAGGGGGGGGGACATTGTAGCTGTTTTAGAAAGTAAAGAAACAGAACTGTCAAATACCATTAGCAAACAGAGCAAACCCTGATCAGACGGATCCTATAGGAGCCGTCTGATCTTGGTCTACTCTGTTTGCAGATACGTGAAAACACAATTATATGAAAATCCTTCGCAATAAATGCCGTTAGTCGCTGCCCGACCACTTCAGCGGTCCATGAGTAAAACACAAGCCATTACTCTTTTTTGTAATTTCATTTTTCTTTCCTTTATTTTCAGCTGTTTTATTTTTATTTTGTCTGCTTTTCTTTTCAAGCGACGTGTTAAAATCCTCGAACTTGATCAGTCACTGAGTAATCTTGATCCAGAACGTTTGCCGTTGTACTACAATTACACCCCGCTAATTCGAACACATTGATCCAAACACCGGCTTATAAGAAAACACTATTCCGAACACTCGCTAATTCGAACACATTAATCCAAACACTCGCTATTTCAAACTCTAGCTTGTCCATTTGAACACTCGCTAATCCGAACACACGAATTTCAACACTCGCTTAACTGAACACCAGCTTACCGGAACACATACTAACTCGAACATATGCTAATCCAAAACATTAGTCTAACAAATCAAACACCCGCTAATCCGAACACTGGCGAATCCGAACATATGCTAATCCAAACACATACTAACTCGAAAATATGCTAATCCAAAACATTGGTTTATCCATACGAACACTCTCTGATGTGAGCACTCGCTTAACAGCACACTTGCTGATCCGAACAAACGCTTATCCGAACACATGCTATTCCGAACACATACTAATCTGAGCACTCGCTAATCCGAACACTCTCTATAGCCAAACACTCGCTAATCCGAAAACTCGCTATACCAAACACTTGCTAATCCGAACACACGGTAATCCGAGCACTTGCAATCGCTATACCGAACCAAGCTAATCCGAGCACTCGCTATACCAACCACTCGCTAATCCGAACGCTTGCAATCGCTATAGCGAACACACGCTAATCCGAGCACTTGCTATAGCGACCACCCGCTAATCCGAACACTTGCAATCGCTATACCGAACACTCGCTAATCCGAACACTTGCAATCGCTATACCGAACACTCGCTAATCCGAACACTTGCAATCGCTATACCGAACACCCGCTAATCCGAACACTTGCAATGGCTATACCGAACACTCGCTAATCCGAACACTCAAACAAGTATCCTCATCGGTGTTTTAGACAGATGGCAGCTTAATGTATAGCATGGCCATTATGGTTTACTTGAACTTCGCATTTGGGAGTCTAACAGTAGATTCTTCTTAACCCTTTCCTTGTTCTATATTTATTCCAATGTCCAATACCTACTGAGTATTCATGGATAAAATAGTCATAATGAAATATGGAATATGGAAAATGAGTAACTAAAGGAACATGTCTATCTAATTATGTTAAGGAAACAGAGCAGATCCTGATCAGACGGCTCCTATGGGAGCCGTCTGATCTGGGTTTACTCTGTTTGCAAATACATGAAAAGGCGTTTATAAATATGTAGAAAAGTGATTACTATAGGTTCTATTTTTGACGGTTTTACTGTATACAATTCGTCCATATTGAACAGCTGTTTCGAAAAGCCATAACTTTTGGGTTATTTCTGGGATTTCTTCTATCAGACTAACTTGATTTGTATGCATTAACACATCTGGCACAGGTTCTGGATGGAATCCATACGTCTATCTCCTCCTATAGATCAAAATGCCACTAAGGAATCGTTAATTGAACAGTAGAACCTGTTCAAGCTTTCACTTAATGAATAAACATTTCCTTTAGACAAATGAAACGTAAAAGTACATAACCCGTGCGAACAGCTTAAATCATGATCAAACGCCGAGAAACTCGGAGTCTGATCAAGATCCGAGCCGTTTGAAAGGCAAAATAAATAAGCTAATGAATATGAATCAAATATAAAAGACGATAAAAATCGCACTAAGGATACGTCTATTAACCCTTCGCTTGCTATTAACGTCAATATACCTACCTGTAAATAGTGAAGACCCAGATGAGATAGCTCCTGCAGGAGCTGCCTCGCCAGGGTCTGCACTATTTACAAGTTGATTGTGCAACCAGTGCACTCCACAGCAGTGATTGCACAGCGAAATACTTGTACACAGTGAAGAGTATATGTAATTATACAACAGGGCATGGGTAAAGAGGGAGAAATGTATTTTAAAATTCGCAAGAGAAGGGTTAAAGCAAATGGCTTCTTAACTTTTCAAATCCATAACACCTTTGCAAACAGTTTTGATCCAGATTAATTCGGCGTCAGATTACGCTCTAGTGGTTTGTTTGACACTCTGAATAACCATTCTCTTGCTGTTCACGTCAATATACCTACCTGTAAATAATGAAGACCCAGATGAGACAGCTCCTGCAGGAGCTGTCTCATCAGGGTCTGCACTATTTACAGGTTGATTGGGAGGTCAATGCACTCCAAAGCAGTGATTGCACAGAGAAATGTCTGTAGACAGTGAAGATATATGCAATTATACAACAGGACATGGGTAAAGAAGGAGAAATGTATTCTAAAATTCGAAGGGTTAAGAGACAAAATTATTTGGAGGCAAAAGGGTTAATAACAGACGAAAAGAATACAGAAAAGTCCTAAATCAGCAATCTGGTATATATCAGTTGTAAACAGTAAGGACCCAGATATGAGCTTGTGTAACTTGAAGCTAAATTTTAATTCATAACAAACAATTTAGACCCCCCCCCGCCACCCCCCCCCCCCCAAAAAAAAAGAGAAAAATGCACCGCTTGCCCTGCTTTTCGATTTTTTATGCTGAATGCATACATTGACTCCCTATTTCCTGAAAATTTATGTGAAAAATAATTACATTACGAATACTAATTGGATGGTTTGATCATAATGACTAGCGAACGTAGGAAGGTTTGACCATGACAGAAACAGTAGAATCAGATCTGTTTGAATTCATCAGTAAACAGAACAGATCCTGGTCAGACAGCTCCTAAACCTGCCTGATCTGGGTCTACTCTGTTTACAAAGGTATTAACGGATAATTCTATGGAGTCAGGGTTTAACATACTTACCTTGAAATATTGTTCAGAGACAAATCCACGGATACTAAAATACGACTATCGGGGTCAGAAAAAAGTTAACAATTTCAAATTCATAAATCTGACATGACTTTGACTTTTACAACTAAAGCTTGTTTTACTTCTTGTTGTTTCGATCAAGTTCTAACCCTTATCAGGCAAGATGTGTAACCTGACAAGCGTGTACAGACAACCAGGCCCCATGCTTATAAAGCTTTTAGTTGAGTCTGAGTTTGTTATCAACTTTTTGATTGGTCAGATTTGAGTTCTCAAGCTTTTGATTGGTCAGATTTGAGCCAAAGACTCAAATCTGACCAATCCAAAACTTGAGAACGATCTCAGACTCCACTAAAAGTATTATAAGCATGGACCCTGGATATACGGGAGACGCCGAGTAACTTGACACGTTAAAACAAGTTATCCACTCGGTCAGTACACTCAACCATGTCTGTATTAACCCTTCTCTTGCTGAATTTTAAAACACATTTTTCCTTCTTTACCTATGCCCTGTTGTATAATTACACATATCTTCACCGTGTACACGTATATCGCTGTGCAATCACTGCTGTGGAGTGCACTGGTTGCACAATCAACTTGTAAATAGTGCAGACCCTGGTGAGACAGCGTCTATGGAGCTCTAATTATTGGTCTGTAAGGCAGATGGTAGCTAAATGCAGTCCAAAAATAAGGCTTAAAGCTCCCGTAAGAACTTTCTGCCTTAGTTTTGCCCTGCATTAAGCAACCACGTGTTTCAAATATGTCTTTGTTCTATAAATGAATGTTCGCTTAGGACAGGTTCTATCATAAATGATCCTAGATAAATCGGGAGTAAATGATATGATCCAGATCAGAGTATACGAGATGCCAATTTTTCTAAAGCACAATAAGGGCCAATGGTAGTATCCTTTTATCTGTGTCATTTAATGCTCAATCAACAGTGGAACGTGTTTTAACCCTTCGCTTGCTATTCACGTCAATATACCTACCTGTAAATAGTGAAGACCCAGATGAGACAGCTCCTGCAGTAGTAACCCTTCGCTTGCTATTCACGTCAATATACATACCTGTAAATAGTGAAGACCCAGATGAGACAGCTCCTGTAGGAGCTGTCTCATCAGGGTCTGCAATATTTACAGGTTGATTGTGCAACCAGTGTACTCCACAGCAGTGATTGCACTGCGAACTACTTGTACACAGTGAAGATATATGTAATTATACAACAGGACATGGGTAAAGAATGAGACATGTATTTTAAAATTCAGCAAGAGAAGGATTAAGCAGCTCTCAGAACAATGTCTAAGTATTGGTCTGTAAGGCAGGTGGTAACTTAATGAACTTCAAAAGTAATTCAGAAAGCTCCAATAGCAACTTTCTGCATTACTTTTGCCCTTGTTGAGCAACCACCTGCTTTTAAAGATTCCTATATTCTGATAAAGAATGGCCGCTTAGGACAGATTTTTCTGTATGAACGAGTATAAAAGCACTGTAAAACGCTGGATAATTCTAACAATCAAATATTCTTAGTTTTGTTAGACAGGTTGTAGCTCTTGGAGCTCCCTGTCTCACTTTCACTCTGTATTAATCAGCCACCTGCTTACAAAAGTTCTCAAGTATTCTTTACTAAAACTTCGAATTGGCGAGGTTAAAATTAGCGAAGTTTAACCGTAGTTTGCATGTAGATTCGATTTGAAAAAGATCCAATGTTTACCAAAGAGTGATCAACCATAACATACAAAATGTATATTCTATGTGCAGGTGAATTATTGGCTAGAATGGTAGTTCCTGTAGAAGTTGAAACAGATTGGAACAGATTGTGGAAGCAGAGGGGCTAATGATCAGTGAGGTGTTGGAATAGTTTATATTGGAGGATGTATAAAACAGTAAACTTTTATGTATGTGTCTGAGAAAGAATTTTAACCTTTTAACTGGTTGGAAATGTGTTTGGGGGAGTGATGGACGGACGAAGGGGAGAAGGGAGGGACGGACGGATGGGTGAGCGGGGGAAGGAGGACGGGGGAACTAAGGGCAGGAAGGGGGAGGGGGGGGGAGATCTATAGTAACTTAGTAAGTTGCATTAGGGTAAAAATTACCCGACATTCATGTCGTATTTGATGAAAAATTCCGGTAATATTGTTACATTTCGACCCAATTCAGACGAAAATCAGTTCTACACAGAAGACAGTGTACTCAATCTCCAAAGGGTGTATCAACCTTTAGCCTGATGTGGGCGGATGAGTGATTACCTTTGCAAACAGTTTGGATCCAGATGAGACGCCGAGTAACTCGACGTCTCATCAGGATCCAAACTGGCTGATACTGTGGTCGTGCTTTTGAAAAGAAATGCAAGATAAATGAACAGTGACAACTAAAATCGATGACATTTTCTACAATCAAAATTCTGCTCAGCAGGCTAAAGGTTAATTTCAGTGCGAAGGTGAGATATCATTTTCAAACTGTTTGGATCCGGAGGAGTAGTTCAGCATTTGATCTGGATCCAAACTGTTTCAAACGCTTACACTGATTTTTTAAAATGAGATAGAAAATGTTATTTTTAGAATTAAAGCAGAATGTATTTGTTTGCCGATTACAATTGTTCAGAGTGCAGAAGGTGAACCCTTTAACCCTTTCCCTCATATAAACGTGTTTTCACGCCTGGAGGAGCCGTCTGATCAGGGTCTACTCTGTTTGCTAATATAATTTGGTGGGCATGTTTCTTTGCTTTCTAAAATGTCTACAATGTTCTACCTTGCATAATTTTTATTACTGTTTTGTTAATTAATGTTCATTAGGTATTGCAATTTGAAATAAACATTAACAGGGAAATGGTTAAACGAAGGAAACGAATCTACTGGCGTATGCAAACAGTGTAGACTCAGATCAGATGGCTTCTGCAGGATCCCGCTGGGAGGGTCTTCACTATTGTCATTCAGAATCTTCTCGCAAAGTATACCCTTACATACTGAATGGACTTTATCGTTAGATAATGATGGAACATTCCATTTTGAAATTTCAGTGTTCAAGGATTAAAAGGTAAATGATAACGTGTTGATGATATGAGTGTAATGTCACAATCTGCACATGTGACACGTGGTATACAGTGACACTGTAATGGTTTAACATTTAGTACGCGAAACGAAATGTCGTCTGCAACCAAAATGTCGTCTGCTTCAAATTTAAAAGTTAATTTTCCAAATAGATCTAACAAACTCATGACCAAAGTGTCAAGTAATTTGGATCCAGGCGCCGAGTTATTCGTTTCATTCAGTTGGCGTCCCGTCTGGATCAGCACTGTTTGAAGACTATATTTTATTCGCCCCAAAATGCATGATAAAAACTGACCGCAACGGTGAAATATGGATGTAATTAGAAGAAACAAGCATATTTTTGTCCTACCTGTCAGTGGGTCGGTTGTTTCTATGGTAACGTTTAAAAGTATACCAGTCATTTTTATGCGAGTGTATTTGTATAAAGTGACCTAGAATTTAATACACGTCGGGAGGTAAGTGTGGCTTAATTCATACTAAGTTATTGGTAAATTGTAACATTTGCGTATAATATGGATTTAATCTGATATCAAACCATGAGGAGACTTAATAAAATATTGAAACCTATTTTAAATAAACGAATGGTCGCTTAAGACAGGTTCTACTATATCTCATTTAAATGTACATGCGACCGATCTTGTGTTTATCTAACAGTTTCTAAAGACCCAGATGAAAGGGCGATTTAAATGTCCTCCATGAATACGTCTTTCTACGCATTTACGAACAGAGTAGACCCAGATTAGACGGCTCTTATAGGAGCCGTCTGATCAGGATCTGCTCTGTTTGCTTATGATATAATTTAGATATGATGGATTCTACAGTTTCCGGCATGGTCAAACATTCCTGTGTACATGGGCTATAATAACAATTAATCTTATTCATGTAAGCTTTTGAGAAAGTATTGTTACTCGGCGTCTCATATGGATCCAAACTGTTTTCAAATATCTATTAGGCCGCGGTTAGATCGAGGATAAGGGTTATTACTCTGTATACCAATGATACGCGAAATGAGCTTTATCTTTGCCAAGAAGTCGTCTGCAAAATGTCTGCGTGAAATCATATACATGTATTTTCATTTTCGTCCGTGTCTGTTTCCAAATAGCATAATCACAACATCAAACAGGTTGGATCCTGCTGAAACGCCAGATACGCGATGCCTCTTTTGACTCCAAACCTCCCTATACTGTTTGCAGATAGGAATTTCAATATAAACGAAATTGAAAAATTAGGCCAAGCACCCCTGAGACCAAACAATGGACTAATCCGATGTATAAACATGGAAGCATCCACTGGGCGCAAATGGGTGAATTACAACCGTAACATGTAAAAGCAATCTAATGAATCAATACCATATGCCATAAAAACCCTTTCCTCCATAGGCTATATTTAGACCCAACCTCACGTAAAAGGAGCATTTACTAGAGAAAAGTAAAATTGTAGAATTTTGTAGTTCGAAACCATTGTGATAAATAGAGCATTTGCTCCTAAAGGAGCAAATGATCTATTTATCACAATGGTTTCAAGAAGTGGTTATCACAGAGGCGTAGAAAGGCGTATTTATGGAGGAAAGGGGTGAATCAATATCATATGCCATTATGGCATAATAAATCAATATTCATGATGATTATTCATTAGGTAAAGTGTACACTCACATTTACAATACCAACAGTCTCTCTAAAGCGATCCATTTCCTCACAGTGACACTTTTGACGCCTCTGTAAGCCACGTTTAAAACCATAGTGATAAATAGAGCATTTGCTCTACATAGCAAATGCTCTATTTATCAAAATGGTTTCAAAACACCACAAACATTTCTTTTTTCTAGTAAATGCTCCTTTTCAGTAGATTTATTTAAAGAGGTAAGGTCTAACAATAGCCAATGAGTAAATGCTTTAAAAAAAGTCCATTGGTTGGTTTTATGATCACAAGTATGCATCACAAGTAATACAAAACACAAACTAGGTGACTGAATTACCTTCATTCAGTATTTATCCTTTTCTGTTGAATATTCATGCAAGAAATAGTTTCATCATAAATATCAATTAAATTAGTTTTATAATGGCATATAAACATAGGACAGAAACTGTAGAATTAGACCTGTCAGGGCAGACCGTATAGCAGCCGTCTGATATGGGTCTACTCTATCAGACCTGTCAGAGCAGACCGTATAGCAGCCGTCTGGTATGGGTCTACTCTATTAGACCTGTCAGAGCAGACCGTATGGCAGCCGTCTGGTATGAGTCTACTCTATTAGACCTGTCAGAGCAGACCGTTTAGCAGTTGTCTGGTATGGGTCAGAGCAGACCGTATAGCAGCCGTCTGGTATGGGTCTACTCTATTGGACCTGTCAGAGCAGACCGTATAGCAGTCGTCTGGTATGGGTCTACTCTATTAGACCTGTCAGAGCAGACCGTATAGCAGCCGCCTGGTCTGGGTCTACTCTATTAGACCTGTCAGAGCAGACCGTATAGCAGCTGTCTGGTCTGGGTCTACTCTATTAGACCTGTCAGAGCAGACCGTATAGCAGCTGTCTGGTCTGGGTCTACTCTATTAGACCTGTCAGAGCAGACCGTATAGCAGCTGTCTGGTCTGGGTCTGAGTGTACTCTATTAGACCTGTCAGAGCAGACCGTATAGCAGCTGTCTGGTCTGGGTCTACTCTATTAGACCTGTCAGAGCAGACCGTATAGCAGCCGTCTGATATGGGTCTACTCTATTAGCAAAGGCGTGAAAATGCGGATATATGAGAGAAAGGGTTAAGCAGCCACCTGCTGCTGAAGGTCCTTGTTTTATTCCTAAACTGATCGCTTTATAGATGTATGCATTACTAGCTTGTAATAGTGTTTAACCTACTTTTTGGGCCAATCACAATGCTGGAAATTTTGAATTTCTCCACGATTAATTTCATTTAGTCAGGCACTAAACGCTGACTTAGCGACTAAGTCGGCTGTCCCCAGCGCATGCGCGAGTACATCCTGTGACGTAGAGCTTTAGCTCGTCCCACCATGTAACAGCGCGAGCGTCAAATACACATGTGTATACATGTTCTGTGTAGAATACCAAGCTGAGACTAAGAAATGAGGTAAATTGATGCAACTCAAACATTTTATTGGTAGATCTACATGTACTGAGATTCGAAATAAAAAAGAAAAAACCAAAGCATTAAAAACACCAAAACAGAAGACCCTTGATCTATTTAGTTATTAGACAAGTGAATGCTAAATGCAGGACAAATGTAATGTAGAATGCTCCCTCGAGGCGTTCTGAACAACCTTTGTCTGTATTAAGCAACGACCTGTCTATAGAGATTTCATTGTTTTGCCGTTGAATGGCTATTGTTCAACGGTTTACTGTTAAACATTATATATGGTAATTCCTGTCTTTTATGTAACTGGTCTCTTGTCCAGGCCCTGAAATTATAAAATATGATAAAATTACCAGCTGTCAGTTAGATCTAACCCTTTCCCCCATAGTTTGTTTCAGTATTAAAGCAGACTTTAGGAGTGTTCTGCTTTAATTTCAGCCTGCTTTAAGCAACCGTCAGCTAGGATATGGGAAATATTTCTTACGATGCCTACCCATGACGGTATAAAGTGAAACTAATTTCTAGAGTGGAAGAATAATTAAAGGCGTTAAAATAAGTACCTATTGCGTAAAGGGTTAAATAGCATGTGTATTCTACGTCTGTATTTAAAACTGAATTTTATTTTTAAAGCATTTTGTTGCATTTGCTGTCTTTTTTTAGAGCACAGCGCTTGAAACATCGACTCAATGAAATATCTTACCTAATTCGGGTTTTAACAACTTTTGTGTCTGCACATTTAACAATTGTGTTAGACAGCAACTTGAAATGCATCGTTCGTAAAATTTAATTAACGTCATGGTCCTCAAGAAGGTCGAACGTCGGCTTCATTTCTGCCATCCTTTCTGAATGACTGACACATTGGTTCAACACACGGTCTCGGCTGTTGCCCCTAGCAACGCATGCGACCAAGTCCAGCTTCACTCCGCCCACTTTTAATCCTGTCCAAAAACTAGGCTAAACACTATATCAGTTAGTGTCTATTAAGTGGGAATTTAGTATTAGTTAGTGTCTATTAAGTGTGGATTTAATGATTTTAAATGCCGAAGCGCAGCGAGCGTTAGCGAGCGAGCAAGGCATTTAAAGTCATTAAATTCCCACTTAATATACACTAACTGATATAGTGTTTAGCCTAGTTTTTGGACAGGATTAAAAGTGGGCGGAGTGAAGCTGGACTTGGTCGCATGCGTTGCTAGGGGCAACAGCCGAGACCGTGTGTTGAACCAATGTGTCAGTCATTCAGAAAGGATGGCAGAAATGAAGCCGACGTTCGACCTTCTTGAGGACCATGACGTTAATTAAATTTTACGAACGATGCATTTCAAGTTGCTGTCTAACACAATTGTTAAATGTGCAGACACAAAAGTTGTTAAAACCCGAATTAGGTAAGATATTTCATTGAGTCGATGTTTCAAGCGCTGTGCTCTAAAAAAAGACAGCAAATGCAACAAAATGCTTTAAAAATAAAATTCAGTTTTAAATACAGACGTAGAATACACATGCTATTTAACCCTTTACGCAATAGGTACTTATTTTAACGCCTTTAATTATTCTTCCACTCTAGAAATTAGTTTCACTTTATACCGTCATGGGTAGGCATCGTAAGAAATATTTCCCATATCCTAGCTGACGGTTGCTTAAAGCAGGCTGAAATTAAAGCAGAACACTCCTAAAGTCTGCTTTAATACTGAAACAAACTATGGGGGAAAGGGTTAGATCTAACTGACAGCTGGTAATTTTATCATATTTTATAATTTCAGGGCCTGGACAAGAGACCAGTTACATAAAAGACAGGAATTACCATATATAATGTTTAACAGTAAACCGTTGAACAATAGCCATTCAACGGCAAAACAATGAAATCTCTATAGACAGGTCGTTGCTTAATACAGACAAAGGTTGTTCAGAACGCCTCGAGGGAGCATTCTACATTACATTTGTCCTGCATTTAGCATTCACTTGTCTAATAACTAAATAGATCAAGGGTCTTCTGTTTTGGTGTTTTTAATGCTTTGGTTTTTTCTTTTTTATTTCGAATCTCAGTACATGTAGATCTACCAATAAAATGTTTGAGTTGCATCAATTTACCTCATTTCTTAGTCTCAGCTTGGTATTCTACACAGAACATGTATACACATGTGTATTTGACGCTCGCGCTGTTACATGGTGGGACGAGCTAAAGCTCTACGTCACAGGATGTACTCGCGCATGCGCTGGGGACAGCCGACTTAGTCGCTAAGTCAGCGTTTAGTGCCTGACTAAATGAAATTAATCGTGGAGAAATTCAAAATTTCCAGCATTGTGATTGGCCCAAAAAGTAGGTTAAACACTATATGACTTTAAATGCCTTGCTCGCTCGCTAACGCTCGCTGCGCTTCGGCATTTAAAATCATTAAATCCACACTTAATAGACACTAACTAATACGTAGTGCCCGTTTGCCCTGTCGTAATGAATATTCTGTCACATTAACATTTAGCCTGCTGAGCACACTTTTGTTTGTAGAAAACATCACCGATTTCAGTTGCCACTGTTCATTTATCTTGCATTTCTTTTTCAAAAGCACGGTTAGAGTATCAAACAGTTTGGACCCTGATGAGACGCCGAGTTACGATCCAAATTGTTTGCAAATAGCCAATATGTTTTTAACCCTTCTCTTGCTGAATTTTAAAATACATGTCCTCTTCTTTACCCATGCCCTGTTGTATAATCTTCATTGTGTACAAGTATTTCGCTGTGCAATCACTGCTGTGGTGTGCACCGGTTGCACAATCAACTTGTAAATAGTGCAGGACCCTGATGAGACAGCTCCTGCAGGAGTTGTCTCATCTGGGTCTTCACTGTTTACAGGTAGGTATATTGACGTGAATAGCAAGCGAAGGGTTAAATGCGAGTCAGGCCGCGAAAAGTGACATATAGAGGGTAACGTTCCTTGTAACAAATAGTGAACAACACAATAGTCATTATTTACATAGTTTCCTATGACTATCAGAGGTGTATAGCTGTGTACCACATTTGTCATTTTTGTTAGCAGCAATTTTCGGGAGTGAGAATTATACAGTATTCCCTCTCTCAGTTGAGTCCTGCCATAACAGTTGAACTTGAAAGGATATACAAATTACTCCGAGAAAACAGAAGTTCGAGTCATCCGATTTCTAAAGTGGAACATTTCCGAAGTTCACAGCTTAACCCTTTCCTTCATATAAACGTGTTTTCACGCATTTGCAAACAGATTAGACCCAGATCAGACGGCTCCTCTAGGAGCCGTCTGATCAGAGTCTACTCTGTTTGCTAATAGAATTTGAAAGATCTGTGTCTTTACTTTCTAAAATGGCTACAATGTTCCACCTTCCATATTTCATTATAACTATTTTGGCCATGAATATGCAGAAGGTATTGGACAATGAAATAAACATAGAACAGGGAAAGGGTTAATGAAGATCGAAAGTTTTCGACCAGGATTAAGCCGTTACATGTGTTTTAGATATTTGGGTAGTGATAGATTTTAGAAAAAATCTTCATTGTAAATTTTGGAAGTACCGAATCTTTCTTCTATTTATCCGAAGTCCAAGTTATCCGAGTTCGAGATATCGACGTTCAATTGTACACGGGGTCTGTTTAAGCAGGTGATTGTACTTTAGTATCGTTCAACTACGATTGGAATGGGCTTTTTCTGCCATTTTGCGTTCATATGAGTTGACGGAACGATAATGGCGGAACACACCAGATAAGACCTACTAATGGCGTGCCAATCGCCTTCCGAAGTCACTGCAGAACAGAATGAAAATATAGCCAAGAGATGACGATATAGCTATAAATGGTAACTTGCAGCATAGTCAATAGGTGAAAATATAGAATGGTTACTTGCAGTATAGCCAATATGTGACAATATAGCTAAATGGTAACCTGCAGTATAGCCAATAGGCGATAATATACCTAAACAATATAACTAAGTGTTAAATTTTAGTATACAGTAAAACCCCTCCTATTGGAGCTTTCTGCATAACTCTCGTCCTGTTATTGCCCCTCAAGTGTTGAGTTGTCATCCCGTCAGAGTTATATCACCCAGTCAACGCCACCCCAATTTCACGAAGTCGCCATACCATTATTGCGCTGTCGCCACGCTAACATCTTGTTGTCACCCTGTCGCTATATTGTTGTCGCAGGGCCAATGTCGTGGTATCGCCCTGCCTATGTCGAGTTCTGGCACCGATAAAATCATGTTGTCGGTCTACCTATGCCGTAATACGATAAGGCAAACGGCGAGGGACTGTCCAACGTCGCCTTGCTCTTCTACCGTTGACGTATCGTCATGACATTGTCCTATTATGCCACCGGCATAAGTGGCAACGTATCACATAAGAATGGTCAAAATCATATAGGAGTGTGTCAAGGTTATACTTTCTATACAGTACAACGAGTCGTTACATAACCTGCAAATTGCCCCGTACTTCATACTGATGCATTGGCGGATTACTCGATGTTAATGAGTTTCACATAAAACCAGAGTGTGCATATCTGAATATTCATCACTTTAGGTATTATGAACATGTCGCGTGCGTGACATAACAAGTATCCTGTACTTTCAGTGACAACATTCTCTATGAAACTAATAGATTTAATCCTTTCATCGCTGAACTGTCGGTGTTAAAGAGTCTATCAGTGTTTAACTATAGTGTTCACACAGTAAGAAATGCTTGTTTTGAATGACAAACATTGCAGACCCTGATTAGAGACCGCTGAACTGAATTTGCACTGTTTGACAATAACTGCGCATGTCCTGCATTTAATCGTTTAAATGTCAATAAGGAGCAAATGAATGATAGTTTAGAACCTGCTTTGAGGAAACATGGGCCGAAGTTTATAAAACGTCTGAGTCTGATATTATTCTCAGGTATCTGATTAGTCAAATAATAAAGCTTTTTAGTTGAGTCTGAGTTCATTCTTAAGCTTTTGATTGGTCAGATTTGAGTTCTCAAGCTTTTGATTGGTCCAATTCTGACCAATCAAAAACTTGAGAACGAACTCAGACACAACTAAAAGTTTTATAAACATGGACCCAGACCAGCCAGATGTTTGAGAATGATCTCAGACTCAAGCAAAACGTTTTATAATCTCGGGAATGGTCTTCTATACCAAGACACCGTACACATTGTACAGGTAACTGTGAAAGATGTTTGCGTGCATTTGAATAAATTTCTCACGTGACGTTAATTATTGGTATGAATTTGTAATGAGCTTTGTAAAATAGTCTGGATCTCAATGAGAAGCCAAGTAACTAGAATTCTCATCAGGATCACGATTGTTTGAGAGGAAGCGGAAGAAGTGAATATTGACAACCTATTTCTATAACAGATGACAATCTTCTATGCGAGTTAAAGGTTGGAAAAGACAACGGGAAGTCTATATATTGACTCTGGGACAGTGAATTAGATACATGTAGCTAACACAGGATTATTGGTGAGACAATGGGGATATTTAGGACATTATGGACCCTGCGGAAGGCAATCATAATTATTGTGACTCCACTGTTGCTGCTTCCTCTACTGGTCGATGGATCACAGGTACGTGTTACTGGCGTGTCCGTGATGATCTTTGTAAACGGTTTGGATCCAGACTAAATGCCGAGATACAGTAAAACCTCTCTATAATGACCACTAAATTACATCAAGTATCTTGTGTTAATGGCAGGTGGATGCTTAAAGCAAGGTGAAAGTAAAACAGAACGCTCCTATAGGAGCGTTCTGATTTACTTTCACCTTGCTTTAAGCAACCACCTGCCCAAAATACCAACTAATTAACACAATTTAGTGGTCGTTATAGAGAGGTTTTACTGTACTCAGCTTTTAAGATTCAAAATTTGTTTCGCACTGTTAACGTCTATTAGTCGTTTACTCCATAAATAAGCTTTTAACACCTTTGCAGACAGAGTAGACACATCACAGACAGCACATGTAGGAGCCGTCTGAGCTGGGTCTGCTATGTTTCCTTATGGAATAATAAAGATTGATTCAGTAGCGACATAATTGTACGAGATCCATCTAGAGCGGACATTGTTTTCTTTACAGCCGGATAAGGAATAACCCATTCCTACATAGGCTATTTTTAGACACAACCTCTTTGAATGAATCTACCCGAAAGGAGCATTTACTAGAGAATAGTAAAATTGTATAATTTTGTAGTTTGAAACCCTTGTGATAAATAGAGCATTTGCTCCTACTAATGGGAGCAAGTGCTCTATTTATCACAATGATTTCAAGAAGTGGTTATTACAGAGGCGTAGAGATGCGCATTTATGGGGGAATGGGTTAAGTCGCATACCTTCGACTCAAAATGGCCGATTGTGAATATCCTTGCCCTACATGTTTTGTTTGTATTTTAAGAGACCATATGGGCGAACTTTTGTCCGAACAAATCAACAGGTTAAAGGTAAATGAATGGATAACTGATCAAGTGATCATGTGTTACAGACGATTGTTTTTTTCTTGATTCAGCAAGCGTCTGCAGGCTTCTGTCTGATCCTGATGGCAGTGTACTGGGCAACAGAGGCTTTCCCTATAGCGGTGACAGCCCTCATTCCTGTGATGCTGTTCCCTATGACTGGTCTGATGACGGGGAAAGCAGTCTCCAAAACATATATCAATGTAAAGTACAGTAGCGTCTCGTTAGTGCGACCACATCATGTATTAATGTACAGTAAAACCCCTCTATAACGACCACTAAATTGTGTTAATTAGTCGATATCTAGGGCAGGTGGCTGCTTAAAGCAAGGTGAAAGTAAAACAGAACGCTCCTTGCTTTAAGCAGCCACCTGCCTTTAACACAAAATACTTGATGTAATTTAGTGGCCGCTATAGAGAGGCTTTACTGTAGTGTCTGTAAAAGCAGGTGGTTACTTAGTGTAGGATAAAAGTTTTTAAGGGAGTTTTCTGCATAACTTTTGTCCTGCATTAAGCTACCGCCTGTTTTATACATCCAGATTTCTTTTGTGTGGTCGTATTAGCGAGAATTAGATGTAAACACTTGTCATGTGTATTAAAACATCAGCAAACATTGTATATGTCCAGTAGACCTAGAGCTTTATCCTTAACCCTCTTGCTTCCACGATTCAATATATGGGACGTAGGCAAACAGTGTAGACTCTGATCAGACGCCGCATTATGCAGCGTCTGATCAGAGTCTACACTGTTTGCTGATAGGAATTTCTATATAAAACAAAACGAAATTATTGAAAATTTAGGCCAGGCACCACTTAGATACAAAATTTACTAATCCAATATATAAGCATGGAAGAATCCACTGGGAGCAAATGGGTTAAATCTCTATAGACCCATTTGAACACTTTTACAGGCCAAATAGGTCTAGATCTGCTGGCTTATATAGTAGCTGCCTGGTCTATTTCTATTCTGTTTGCTTATGAAATACATGTAATATAGATATGACTATGAATGTTGGTCTCTTGTTCTGGATTCATCATCAGATTGATTAAATTCCATAACTCAGAACAAATAATAAATGAATGGCTGCTTAAGGCAGGTTCTACTCTAGTCTGATTTTGTTTAATTTTGTTTGCAATTTTATAAGACGACATTTCTCACAGAGCGTTTCAATATCTTAACGGTAAACGTATGCATGCAGTATACCCTGTCTTAAGCGGACATTCATTTATTGAACACATGAGCCTTAAAAAACAGGTCGTTGCTTAAGGCATTTCAAAATAATGCAGAAATCTCCTACAGGAGCTTTCGGCATTACTTTTGACGTGCATTAAGCTACCACCTGCCTTATACATCAATAATTAGACCTCTTTTTGTTGGCCGCTTAATTAAGCTAGGTTCTACTGTATCTTATGTGTGTATGTTGAAATGACAGTATGCGCCCAACTGCTTCAGCTAATTTCAACGTTAAATAATATCCGTTCGCACACACTGTCGTCTGCTTAAAGTGTCAAAATGGAATTTCCTTCAAATTCTTCACAGAATGGAGTTTCAAACAGTTTGGACCAATTTGAGGGGCCGAGATGATCGGCGTCTCATCTGGAGTCAACCCGTTACAACGTTAACTCTTTTGGCTCCAAATTTAAAAGTGTCGTCTGAAATAATAATTTCATATTAAATATAATTCTAAACTAAATAATAAAGGTATATTAGTAGAACATTTGTTTTTAAAAACATGTATGCTTGGGCTAAAATAATACAGAAAATAGTGAATTCCCAGCTCAGATACCGCATCTGACCTTGGACTGCACTGTTTTCAATGGTGCCAACAGGCGACATTGGCACCGAAAGAGTAGATTTGAACATTGTAAGTCTCTAAAGAGGTAAATATGTAGAGAAAAGTTTGAAATAGGAAAACAAGTAAACAAAATAGATATGCCTTTGTAGGATTCGTCCATGTTGTTTGTTGGTGGTTTGATTATGGCGGTTGCCATAGAGGAATGGGACATCCATAAACGTATTGCATTGAAGCTGCTTCTCATCATCGGCACAGAACCTACAAGGTAAGGCTTGAGCTATTTTATTGTTATGTCACTTAATCCTTACATCGCTGTGAAAGGATAATGTCTTCTCAAATATGGATCTGGAAGGCTGGTGCGCCATGCTAAATGTGAAATGCTAAATGCGATTTGCGAAATGCAAAATACGAAATGCTTAATGAAAAATGCTATATGACAAATTCCAATTGCTATTTGGGGACTTCTTAATACTAATTGCTAATCACATTGTACTGATCGGTTGAACTGGATAAGTCAATTTGAAAGGCGAGATCTGTATCTTTTTCCAATATACATACAGTACTATATATTTTTCTTCTTAGTGCGTCGAAATAACATAAACTGATATCATAAGCTCTGTGAACCTCTCGCCATGCAAACTTCGAAATGCCAAATGCAAAATGCTAAATGCGATTTGCTAAATGCAATTTGCTAAATGAAATTTGCTTAATGCCAAATGATTGAAACCACAAAATACCACGTTTCACACGAGAAAGTGCTTTGATTTACATAAGGTGGTATTAAGATAGGTATACTTGGAGACAAACTTTTGTTTGCATTTTAAAGAGTGGGGTTTAATTAGATTGTAGGTTTTTCCTAAAGCACATGTATTTCGCATTTAGCATTTTGCATTTCGCATTTAGCATTTCGCATTTAGCTTGGCGCACCGGCCTTCCATGGATCTGGTGCAGTTTTGACTTCTTGTGACTCGATCAAGTGTTTGAGAAAACATTCAGCGGTGTGTCTAATCTGGACTCAAGCTGTTTGAAAATGTGAGTCGGGCTATAACAGTTAACTCATTCTCTCCTGGGCTATTTTTTTAGACCCAACCTTTTTTTAATCAATCTACCGAAAAGGAGCATTAACTAGAGAAAAGGAAAATTTTAGAATTTTGTAGTTTGAAACCGTTGTGATAAATAGAGCAATTGCTCCTATAGGAACAAATGCTCTATTTATCACAATGGTTTCACAATGTGAATTTTATAGAGGCGCAAAAATGCGCCACTAGTGTATAATGTGTTAAGGCAGCGTGATAAAGGTTAAGGCAGCGTGATAAAGGTTAAGGTAGTGTGATAAAGGTTAAGGTAGTGTGATAAAGGTTAATGTAGTGTGATACTGGTTAAGGTAGTGTGATAAAGATTAAGGTAGTGTGATAAAGATTAAGGTAGTGTGATAAAGGTTAAGGTAGTGTGATAAAGGTTAATGTAGTGTGATAAAGGTTAAGGTAGTGTGATAATGGTTAAGGTAGTGTGATAAAGATTAAGGTAGTGTGATAAAGGTTAATGTAGTGTGATAAAGGTTAATGTAGTGTGATAAAGGTTAAGGTAGTGTGATAAAGGTTAAGGCAGTGTGATAAAGGTTAAGGTAGTGTGATAAAGGTTAAGGCAGTGTGATAAAGGTTAAGGTAGTGTGATAAAGGTTAAGGTAGTGTGATAAAGGTTAAGGTAGCTGAATTTAGGTTAATCTGGAGGAGTTGTACCATTTTCCTGACTTACAACATAGGTATCGGAGAAATTTAATCTAATACATTTTTACTTTATTCCAGACTTATGCTAGGGATGATGCTACCATCTTGGTTTTTGTCTATGTGGACGAGCAATATGGCGACAACGGCAATGATGTGTCCAATTGCTGATGCCCTGCTCAAGGAGCTGCAGAAAGGGGAAACGGACAGAACAGATGATACTGGTAGGGCCACGGTAGGCTTGGTACGGGGTACCAAGGTGCATGCATACGGGTCTTGTGGCTATGAGAAAGGTCAGAGCATTTGCGTTTAAAATACTTAGGAATAAGTTATGGTCATTAAATATAATTTCAAACGTGTATTTACATAGGGAAGCTATTTGTATCCGATAAGTTGATATTTCGCGGGTCTGAATACAAATAGGAAGCGTCTCTGTACACAGATCTGATTCGACAGTTTATGTCATCCTTCGTTCGTATGCATTTACTTAGATTCTGTTAATAAATATTGAGTCTGATCTGGATCTGCTCTGTTTACAAAGGCGTAGAAGGCGTATTTATGGAGTGAAGGGTGAAATACACAACTTTGTTTTAATGTTGGCGTCATGCAAAATATTGTAATATAAGTTATAGAGGATATTACGTTCGTATTAATTACAAATTGTCTTTATGAAACGAGTTTACTATAATAATATGACATGAGCTTTAGCGAGTGTCATATTTATTATAATAAACGAATTTCATAAAAACAATTTATAATGAACCCGAATGTAAGATTCTTTTTTTAACCTTAAAAGGTGCCATAGAAAGTGAAACAAGCAATACCTGGCCAGTGTGTCGGCCAATGTTTATAAATAACGTAGTAATACAACAGACCACGCACATGTAGTGAATCGGTCATGCAGCGCTACGATTGGCTTACGTTTAAATACGTCATTGGTTGGTTCCACGTATTCTTTTTAATATTCATTATCGACCGGATTAAAAATGCTAATTTGACTAAAAATGCACTAATGCATTTCTGTGGTTTAATGTACACTGTTTCGGCACTCCGTAACAGCAGGCTATGAGATAAATTTGTACGTGTTTCTTTATTCCAGCAATTGAAGGCCTACAACTGAATAAAAATACAACTCAAGACATTGGTCAAGTGTTAGAAACTGACATCGACACAGAACTCGAGGTTGACGCAAAGTAAGTAGATATGCACCATAGACACAGTAAAAAATCACTAAATCGTCCCCAAAAATTAAGTACAATTCTGGGTCTTAGATGTAGATAAAAACTTAATGCAGCTTTCTGCAGTATTTTGTCCTGCATTAAGCAACAACTTGATTTGAAAGACACCCATGTTAATGAATAAAGTGGTAGCTTAAAAGAGGTTCTACCCTATATAATCCTTATAATTCTAGGTAGTAAAAATTGGTAAAAAATCATGTATAAATATATAATATCTTAGACTCAGAAAACATTGCTACATATCTAAATACAGCACATATACATATGTTTGTTGCATCATTACAATTCGCCATTTAATCCTTCATTTGCTAAGCGCAACATGACTGACAAATGCAAGCAGCTTTGATCTGAAGGCAGCACCGACTTGCACCACATCTCACCAGGATCCAGAATAGTATACAGTCAGTCCAAAGAGTCTCCAAATGTTCGAATCAGAAGTCTGTACAGTGTTCGGTAGATCAGAGGCTGTTAAATGCAAAATACACTTTTGCCATAGTGCTCCTGCTGGAGCTTTCTGCATATCTTTCATTCTGCATTAATCTACAGCTTCTCTTGACCCTTTTTGTGTCACCTGCCGAGAGGCAGTGTGTCACTTAGGGCTCACTTATCTGTCGTCTGTCTGTCCGTCTGTCTGTCCGTCACACTTTCTTTTTTTGGCTGTCATTTCTAAACTAATCATTATAGAGCTTTCAAATTTCACATGTGTATTCCTCTCATTGAGGACCAGTGATGTAAATAAGGGCCATCACTCTACATGCAATACTTTCTCCCTTTTTCTGATTTTCGCACTCCAGCATATTAACACTTATTGTGTCAGTTGCGAGCAGGTGACACATGTGTTCCTCCGAACACTCTTGTGTTCTTACAAACGCTTGCTCATACCATTGCAAACATCTAGTAGACATAGATCGGACGGCTACTATAGGATTCGTCTGATCTGGGACGGCTCTGGTTGCTTATGAAAGTGATCTATCTAAGTCATCTGACTCTACAGTTTCTACCAGTGCCAAATATCCATGTGTCCATATGCTACTAACAAAATTTAGCAAATAAATATTCATGATGTCGATAGTTCTTACACAAATTGCAGTAGGGAAAGGGTTAAACACTTAACAATTCGTTTAAGTGAGCGTTGCCAAGTGTTTTCATTGTATATGTCTTCCTATATGTGTTTAGATATGAGAGGGAGCCTCACCCAGGTCCGGCCCCGTCCAAAGAGCACCTGCAACTGGCCAAAGCCATGACCATCAGTGTGGCTTACGCAGCTAATGTCGGCGGTACTACAACTATCACAGGTTGTGCGTCTAACATCATACTGAAGGGTCAGGCTGATGAGTATGTCTTAACAGATCTTTCTCTCTTCTCAGTATACATGTATAGGTTATACTATTCCTTTATCATTTGTAAAGTGTAATGTCCAGTCTCAAAAGTGTTTTAAGCATGGACTGTATCGTTAAGTTATATATACAGTAAAACCTCTCTTAACCCTTTACCTGTTCTGTTTATTTCAAATTTCAATACCTACTGAATATTCATGGACAAAATCATTACAATGAAATGTGGACGGTAGAACATTGCAGACAGTTTAGAAAGTAAACAAACAGATCTATCAAATACTTTTAGCAAACAGAGCAGTCCCTGATCAGACGGCTCCTCTAGGAGCCGTCTGATCTGAGTCTACTCTGTTTGCATATGCGTGAAAACACGTTTATATGGGGGAAAGGGTTAACTGTTATACTGTTAGGCAGCTGGAGCTCTCTGTGTGATTAACATCTCACGTTAAGCTGCCACCTCCCAAGACCGATATTTATACTAAATTTAACGTCTGGTTAGAGGGATTTTACTGTATTTCCAAATCAATATACGAATGTATTTTGTTTATAAGTTTTAGGCATACTGATTACATTTAGTCATATGTACACTTACTGACTTAACCCATTATCTCATAGGCTATTTTCAGTCCAATCTCTTTGAATACATCTACTGAAAAGGAGCATTTACTAGAAAATTGGATTTTTAATTTCTATAATTGTGTAATTTTGAAACCATTGTGATAAATAGAGCATTTGTCACAACTCTCTACTCATACAGACACCTTTTGACCCCTTGCAAATAGAGAATACCTAACTGTTGGCTATGTTTGCGTATGAGATAAATGTAATCTTACAGTGTCTGCCATTGTTAGTATGTGCATTGATCATAAAGCCATTATAAAATCAGCTTGTTAATGTTCGCACGTGCATTATATCTTATGCGAATAATCATGAAGCAAAGGGTTAACACAATATAGTAAAACCCCTCTAAGGCAGACGTTAAATCTAGTATAAATATCGGTATTGGAGAAAGATGGTAGCTTAATGCAAGTTGAAAGCCATGCAGAAAGCTCCTCTAGGAACTTTGTGCATGACTTTCACCTTGCATTAAGCAGTCATCTGACCAATCTTAGTTCCTCTCTACTAGAATTCCGAATTAGAGGGGGTTTATAGTAATTTTCTGTACAATGTATTTCAGATTGTGCTGTTGCATCTTTATGTTGTTTAAATCATATAACTTGTTCACTTAGGTTTGCTGCAAGCTATTGTTGTTGTGTCCTAAAAGTAAAAATGAGTAACATAAGATTTATTGTACTTTTCAGCATATTCCGGGAGAAGGGTTTGAATTCCGGTATCTCATTTGGGAGCTGGTTGGTTCTTGGGTTTCCAGTCTCCTGCCTTATATTCATCTCACTATTTCTATGGTTGACTCTTTACTTCAGAGGATGTGGGTAGGTGTGCTTACTGTTATAACGAATTTTGGCAAGTCTGTGATTGTTTTTTGCCACTGGATAGACCGATATAAGATATCATGTGACAATGTGTCTTAACTCTTTCACCCATAAATACGCCTTTCTACGCCTCTTTAAAAGTCACTTTTTGAAACCATTGTGATAAATAGAGCATTTGCTCCTAAGGAGCAAATGCTCTATTTATCACAATGTTTTCAGAACTACAAATTTCTAAAACTGCTCCTTTTCTCTAGTCAATGCTCCTTTTCGATAGATTTATTCAAAGAGGTTGGGTCTATAAATAACTTATGAGGGAATTGGTTAACAGGATATACATGGTTTGATGATCTGTTCCTTACTACTGTAAAACTGCTATTTGCTCAAACTCCGGTCTGTTGCTAGTTTAACTTTCTTCCAATTCATTCAAACTTCTGAGAATCAGATATATATTATTTCATAAGCAAACAGAGCAGACCCTTATCAGATGGGTCCTACAGGAGCTTCTGATCCGGGTCTACTCTGTTTGCAAATGCATAGAAAAACGTATTTATGGAGTAAATAGTGAAGCAGACACTAGTATTTACAGCGAGGTAAGAGAAATGTGGTTACTGTGATGAGGTGTTACAGTAGTAAGCCTCCCTGGCATGTTTCCTACCGACCTATTTATAGCATTTCAAAAGGCAAACGTTCAAATACTAATTTAATTTTCCCCAAAGTGTTATAGATTTGTCTCTTAGCGACAATAGATAGTAGAAAATAGCAACAACCTCATTCATCTCTGTCACTGTCACTGTCACTGATTGTCGTCTACGAAATATGTTTTTCATTGTGTAATTATCTTTCCATTTATTTTAAACCTTAATCACAATAACAAACAATTTGGATCCAGATCAGACACCGAATTACCCGGTATCTCATCTGGATCCAAACTGTTTGCATAGCCGATAGCAGATTTTTCCACCGGCAGTGCAAATATTGTTTGTTTTTACAGATGCTTAAAAAAGAATCCAGTGGGTGCTAAAAACGTGCGAGAGTTTATAAAGAGAGAGTACCAAGCCCTTGGTCCAGTAAGGTAGGTGAAGTGATCTAAGTTAATTACGGTAAAATCCCTCTAATTTTTGTAGAATTTTAGAAGAGAAAAAGTGAGATACTTTAAGGCAGGTGGCCGCTTAATACAGGTTGAACGTCATGCAGAAACCTCCATGGGGAGCTTTCTGAATGACTTTCACCCTGCATTAAGTTTCCTCTGTCTCCAAGGCCGATATTTTTAACAAAATCGAACGTCCGGTAAAGACGAGGTTAACTGTAATCAGAAACTAGACAGAGGAATTTTATACTAACCCTTCCAATGAGAAACGAAATACATTTACAAACTGGATCCTGATGAGACGCCGAGTAACTCGGTATCTCATCAAGATCCATGCTGTCTGGCACTCGGCCAACGCGTTTATGAATCAGAAGTTAGTAAAAAAAGCAGCAGACGGGAGGTTAGTTTTTGACAGACATATTTTTCAGCACAATAAGAGTTAAACATTGAGTGAAAAAAATATAATCTGCGTCTGTTAGTTTATTGTATCTGATTAAAAAAAAGCGATGTTTTCAAAACTTACTACAAGAAATCAAATAAATATTTTAAATATATCTTTTTATCAGAGATCCCACGTTGTCTTGTAAATGTCTGCGTTTTTATCTTTAACATTCTAATACTATTTTGCTTATACTCGGTTTATTATATTTTACTATGTTTCCTATCCTATTTTATATTAAACCATGGGTTATTTTAGGTTTCCAGAGATCATGGTTTTAATATTGTTCTGTGTGCTGATTGTTCTGTGGGTGTCACGTGATCTTGGAGGAGCTGGTGGCTGGGGCAGTCTCTTCAAAAAGACGTAAGTAAGCATATTCCACTGACAGTTTCCTAGCACAGTGAGGATATATGGGGTTTTACATTTTACCTGATACATGTAGATGCACCTTTCGGAGAGTTGCAAACAGAACGGATCCAGACCAGGCGGTTCCTGTATGAGCCGTTTGATCGAGTCTGTGCTGTTTGCTTATGGGAATATATGTATATGTGTCTGGTTCTATTCGTAATGTCGTGGTTAAAATCCTATGTTCATATATCATTATACAATTGCGGCCAATAAATAGCCCTATTGTCATTATGTGTAATGTGTACATGAGTTTTCATCAAGAAAAGGGTTAAATAATTATTCCTTAATGACAAGTGTCACTTGTTCTTATTTTCGCCTCCAGTTGTAGATTTCTGTATGATCCGTTCGATTACTCTTAACCCTTCGCTTGCTGAATTTTAAAATACATGTCTACTTCTTTACCCATGCCCTGTTGTATGATTACATATATCTTCACTGTGTACAAGTATTTCGCTGTGCAATTACTGCTGTGGAGTGCACTGGTTGCACAATCAACTTGTAAATAGTGCAGACCCTGATGAGACAGCTCCTGCAGGAGCTTCTCATCTGGGTCTTCACTATTTACTGGTAGGTATATTGACGTGAATAGCAAGCGAAGGGTTAAAACTACAATGCAGGAATATATATAATAAAATAAAGATGTAACTTTGTTGAACAGTGTGCACTGACTAATTGGATGACGTCTACACTACAATGATATAGCAACCTGTTTTCAAATGACTCCTGCTTTAGGCAAACAATTTTAACGCATTGTAATCATTATAAAAGAATGATGTTCAGATAAAAAAAAAATTAAATGCATAGCTCTGAATGTTCAAAATAGTTTGCTGTGGGGGTGTATTTGGTCTCACCTGCCTAAAACGTAGAGACTTTCTATCTGTAATGTTTTTTAAAACTTGTCTCGTAGGGTTGAACTTGAACTGTACATCTAAAAGTTTTACAGTTATAATATACAATAAAGACAAGCTGCTATTTATACTGGTTAATGTTTCAGGTACGTCACTGACTCGGCAGCACCAACACTTGTCACCCTGTTGTTATTCCTGATTCCTGCCAACCTGCCAGACTTCTTTCGCAAATGTATATAGTATATACACGTTCAGTAAAACGCCATTACAACATCCACTGAAAAATAGTCTGTGTCTAGGTAGTGTTGATAGTGATAGCTTAATGCAGGAGCTTTTGGCAATACTTAGGCAAACAATGTAGACCCAGATTAGAGGAGCCATCTGACCAGAGTCTGCATTATTTCCTGAACCATCATTGTCATTGGTTTATATCAGCAAATATTTTGTTTTCTGTGCAACCTCAAAATGAAAATTGAATGGGTTCCAAAATAAGATTTGGGTGGTTTTCCTAATAAACTATGGGAATAAATGGGTTGAGACACCATGTTTATTCATTAACTCTTATAGTGCCTTTGTGTTTATCATACACATAGTTTCAAAACGATAAAAAGGGCCAGCTAAAGATAAAAACAAATGTAGTAGTCGTAGTGACATCTGTAATGTTTGGTATTCACAAAATCTAAGTATTTCCTACTGATTTAGCTCTATACAGTAAAACCTCTCTATAACGACCACTAAATTGTGTTAATTAGTTGGTATATGGGCATGTGGTTGCTTAAAGCAAGGTGAACGTAAAACTTGCTTTAAGCATCCACCTGCCTTTAACACAAAATACTTGATGTAATTTAGTGGTCGTTATAGAGAGGTTTTACTGTAGTTGAACACGTACGAGTATGGATCAGTCCACTTTGAATATTCAGCACGTGGTTCGACTTACTACATGGTTGCTATCAATTAAACTTTAACTACCCCTTTCACGCATAGGCTATTTTTAGACCCAACCTCTTGAATAAATCTACTACAAGGATCATTTATTAGAAAAGTGGAAACATCTAGAGTTGCAAAGTTTTTAAACTATTGTGATAAATAGAGCATTTGCTCCTATGGAGCAAATGCTGTATTTATCATAATGGTTTCGTGAAAAGACTTTCAAAGAGGCGTAAAAAGCGTCAATATGCTACAATGGGCTACGTAATTTTAGGCGTCAATATGAGGGAATGGGTTACTAAAACCGGGGTCCATGCTTATAAAACTTTTAGTTGAGTCTGAGTTCGTTCTCAAGATTTTGATTGGTCAGGTTTGAGCCTCTGGTTCAAATCTGACCAATCAAAAGCTTGAGAACTCAAATCTGACCAATCAAAAGCTTGATAACGAACCCAGACTCAACTTAAAAGCTTTATAAGCATGGACCCAGGTCAGTATTTTTGTAATAATTTTGAACACGAACAGTGGATGAATCAGGCTGCAACCCGGATTGCCAATGTTATACATCCATACTAATTTACATTAACCATTCACTTGCTGAATTTTAAAATACATTTCTCCTTCTTTACCCATGTCCTGTTGTATAATTACATATATCTTCACTGTGTACAAGTATTTCGCTGTGCAATTACTGCTGTGGAGTGCACTGGTTGCACAATCAACTTGTAAATAGTGCAGACCCTGATGAGACAGCTCATACAGGAGCTGTCTCATCTGGATCTTCACTATTTACAGGTAGGTATATTGACGTGAATAGCAAGTGAAGGGTTAACCTAGTGAATAATCATGCTAGAAATAATGATATCATGAATATATATAGCTGAAGTTTTATCATGTCATTTGAGCACAGGCTTGTTTAGCCGTGGCAGAAACTTACAATAAGGGCTATACAATGTCTACATATACAGAGCAGACCCTGATCACACAGACCCCACTGGAGCCGTCTGATCAGGGTATATGGTAATATCCCTATCAGAAAAATAAGTCTGACCTTTGCGAAAACTTCATATCATGGAAAAGCGTATACATGCATGTCTAATTTCTTAATTGATATACAGTTGAACTTCAATATCTCGAACATCAAGGGACCATACATATTACTTCGAGATAACAGAAGTTCGAGTTATCCGATATCTAATCAGGATAATTCTTCAGCTTCACAGCTTAATGCAGGACTAAAGTAATGTTGGAAGCTCCTGTAGGAGCTTTCAACATTACTTTAGACATGCATTAAGCTGTCTCACGTGTTTCTAGATATGTGTAGTGATACATTTTAGATCAATTCTCTTTTGTAAATTTCGGAAGGACCGAACTTTTATTTCGAGTTATCCCAAAGTTCGAATTATCGAAGTTCGAGATATCGATGTTCCACTGTATATACAAAGTCGTCGAAAGGCATCGCTATGAGGTAGAGGTTTACATTCAATGAATTTATTTTTTGAAACATTCTAGCTGACCGGCCCAGAGCTGTAAAACCCTTGTTGAAGTGGCAGAGCGTACACCAGAAACTACCATGGGGTCTGTTCATTCTGTTCGGTGGGGGATTTGCTTTGGCAGAGGGCTGCAAGGTACCGTTCTGTAGGCTTGTCGTGATTTACCGTTTTACCTGAAATATGTTTTATTTCATAAAACCAGGCGGTCATAGACCCAACGTAGTACACAACAGCATACTATGGTGAAAACTACTACACACATGTACATAGTATACATGTATATTAAATGTAAAATACTAGTAATGGGAACACTTTTTCGCGCCATTGGTTTAGTCAATTTGGCACTATCTTGATAACTTTAAATTAGACTTATAGAGTAGCCTACACGACCCTGATCAAACTGCTTCTTTGGGTATCAATATAGTGGTCTAGTTTTACAGGTATCGGTATACTGGACTGTATTTTACAGATATCAGTATATGTGTCCCGTGTTACAGGTATCAGCATATTTTTCCAGTGTTACAGGTATCAGTATATTGTTCTAGATTTACAGGAATCCGTATTGTTCTTATATGGCATGCCTCAGTATGTTGGCATTGTGTTACAGGTATCAGTATATTGGTCTAGTGTTACAGGTATCAGTATATTGGTCTAGTGTTACAGGTATCAGTATACTTGTCTTGTGGTATAGGTATCAGTATATTGGTCTAGTGTTACAGGTATCAGTATAGTGTTCTATAGTTACAGATATTAATAGGTTGGTCTTGTATGACATGTAACAGTATATTGGTCTTGTATGACATGTATCATTTTATTGGTCTTGTCTTACAGGTATCAGTATATTGGTCTTGTCTTACAGGTATCAGCATATTAGTCTTGTGATATAGGTATCAGTTTCTTCGACTGTATTTTACATGTATTTGTATATTGATCTAGTGTTACAGTTCTAGTGTTACAGGTATCAGTATATTTGTCTGGTGTTATAAATATCCGTATATTGGTCTTGTGTTACAGGTTTCAGTCTATCGCTCGTGTGTGTTCAAGTATCAGTACATGTATATTGATCTAGTGATATGAGTATCAGTATATCGGTCTAGTTTTACAGATAACAATATATTGGTCTAGAGATACAGGTATCAGTACATCGGTATTGTTTTATAGGTATCGGGACTGTCAAATGCTATTAGAGAAGCCCTCACTGTGTTCAGTGACCTACCGGTGTGGTTGACCACCTTCATTGTGGCCCTACTGACCTCATTTGTGACCGAGGTTGTAACCAATACAGCTACGTGCACTCTCGTTCTTCCGATCATAGCACAGCTGGTAGGTTGTATTGTAGAATCACATTAACCCTTTACTTGATTGACATTAATGCACCAAACAATGATATCACGAGTATTAACTCATTTGTTCCCACGATCCCATACACGGGACATAGGCAAACAGTGTAGACCCCGATGAGACGCCGCATAATGCGGCGTCTGATCAGAGTCTACACTGTTTGCTGATAGGAATTCCAATACAAAACAATTTAAATTTAAATTTTGAAAATTTAGGCCAGGCATCCCTTAGATAAAATGGACTAATCCAATTTATAAACATGGAAGAGTCCACTGGACGCAAATGGTTTAATATGCTGAATTGGTATAATGGCATTGTGTACAAGCGAATGTTTACCAGCAATCATATCTGTAACAGTTCATTAGCTGTTTGTCAAAAGTTGTCAAAAGGCATCTCTACCAGGGTCCATGCTTATAAAGCTTTTATGTTGAGTCCGAGATCGTTCTCAAGCTTTTGATTGGTCAGAATTGAGCCAAAGGCTCAAATCTGACCAATCATAAACTTGAGAACGAACTCAGACTCAACTATAAAGTTTTATTAGCATATCTTAACTTTTTGCACACAAATTGTCATCCGCAACGATGCCGTCCGCTGCCAATCTTGTTTCTCCATTTCTATTAAAAAACACTGTCAAATATGTTACATCTTGATGTGGCGCATAAATACTCGGCGTCTCTTCTTGACTCTGTGCATGAAATATAAATTTATGCATCCGTTGTTACATGTTTGTATGCAAGCATGCTAAGAGGTAACCCTAGGTGTGGCTGATCACATGCCAGTCATCCATGATATGGTTATTTCTTTAGTTAATATTCGTAGGATAAAGGATTTTCACTTTTCCTTCTACGGACACTGAATACGCTTGACAGTGTGTTTTATACATGTAATAAAACATCTAAACATAATAGTCCAACTGGCTTGCTGTAGGTCAGTGGCTCTACCTGGATGTTCTTCTGTGCACGAAACAATACAATGTGTTCCGTGCACAGAACCTCTGGGGCCTTCCTCCACCTGTACTTAGCTGGATGTCGTGATATGACTGAAATACTGGTATTGCTTGACCAGATTAAACTGAGACTCCGTGCATATTCTGTATACATTCGTATGTATTGGGGTGTATGGCAATCGAGTAGAGCCGGGAACGCTAACGGACATTGAGGAGTCTCTCAGTTTAAAATGGTCAAGTAATAAAACGACGTAAAACTCGATAAAAACAACAACAACAAACATAATAGTTAACACCTAAACTGATGATTTAACAGAGATCCAGATAAGATACGTACATTTAAACATTTTCAAGCATGGCGCCTTTATTTCTTCACCAAACCCTATAATGTGACAAATTTAGAATTGTGGAGAAATGACGTTAAGTATTTGGGCACGCACCTTTATCTGTAGCTCTATAATCACATTACGAATATCAATTAAATGAAACTGAACAATCAGGTATATAGAATTCCATTAGCAAACAGCAGTGGTCTGATCTGGATCTACTCTGTTTGTAAAAGCGTCTCTATAAGGCAAATGCTTGATGACTGTGCGATATTTTGATTCATTTACCTTACAGGCGTTGGGTATAGGAGTTAATCCACTGTACCTGATGATACCGACAGCTGTTGCCACCTCCTATGCCTATATGTTGCCAGTGGCAACGCCTCCTAACGCTATGGTGTATGTACTGGGCTACTTCTCTATGACTGAGATGGTAAGTATTTGACAGATTCCGGAAAGCTCGGAAAAGTATCTCGCATGTATTAGTTCTATTATACAGTAATAATATTACAGTAAAACCTCTCTATAACGGCCACTAAATTACATAAAGTATTTTGTGTTAAAGGCAGGTGGCTGCTTAAAGCAAGGTGATAGTAAAAACAACGCTCCCATAGGAGCGTTCTGTTTTACTTTCACCTTGCATTAAGCGGCCACCTGTCCTAAATACCAAATAATTAACACAATTTAGTGGCCGTTACAGAGAGGTTTTACGGTAACTCATTCCTTCCTAGACAAGTTTTAGATTCAATCTCTTTGACTAAATCTACCGAAAAGGAGCATTAACTATTGAAAAGGAGATTTTTTAGAATTGTGTAGTTTTTAAACCATTGTGATAAATAGAGCATTTGCTCCATATGAGCAAATGCTCTATTTATGGCAATGGTTTCATACAATGACTTTTTACAGGGGCACCAAAAGGCGCCAGTAGGAGAGAATGGATTAATCATATAATGCAGCGACGGCATTCACATCATCTGCTTAACACACGTTTGGCCAGATTGTGTCACAATAATGATCACCTTGAAATACACAAAGAATACCGAGACAAATTTTTAATCATTTTAGGTTTCAAAATGAATCACTAGTTTCTCATATAACGTCTTCATTTTGACTTCTTAAACTGGCGTTTGCTTACTGCAAGGTGAAAGTCAGACAGAAAGAGCAAAGAGGAGCTTTCTACAGAATTTTGCTCTGCACTAAGCTGCCAGTTGTTTAACCCTTTCCCTGTTCTATGTTTATTCCAAATTTCAATACATGAATATTCATGGGAAAATAATTATAATCAAATATAGAAGGTGGAACATTGTAGCCATTTTAGAAAGTGAAGAAGCAGATCTATCGAATTCCATTAGCCAACAGAGCAGACCTTGATCAGATGGCTCCTCTAGGAGCCATCTGATCTGGGTCTACTCTGTTTGCAAATGCGTGAAAACACGTTTATATGAGGGAAAAGGTTAACTCATTCCCTCATACTGTCGCATTTTGGCGCCTCTGTAAAATTGATTTTTGAAACCATTATGATAAATAGAGCATTTGCTCTATTTATCACATTAAAACTTTCCCTTTTTCTAATAAATAGTCCTTTTCAGGATCTAATAAAAGTCTAGGAGAGAATTGGTTAAAAGACCCAACACACTACTTATCCGAGAATAATGTGTTACTGTATGTGCAATTGCGCTTTAACCCTTTCAACGCAGAATATCAGAATGGAATAGTCCATCAGTGTTTAACTATACAGTCCACTCATAGATCAAGGGACTTAGTTCAAAACTTAACCCATTCAGTCCGGACATTTCTGAGTGAGATTGCCCATCAGCATTAACTTATAGAGTTCACTCATTTATATACTTACATTTGATAAATGATTTTCAATGACAAACAGCGCAGACCCTGATCAGACGGCTCCTCTACAAATTTTGTAAATACCAGTGCGTGTGTGTCCAACATTCAAATGATTAACAGGTCAATATGGATTTTCGTTTCAGATGAGAGCCGGGTTTGTATGTAATGTGTTATCCGTCGTCATTCTGACAGTGGGCGTGAACACATGGGGTGCAGAATATTTTGGACTTCGTTCATTGCCAATAGAATTCAAAGAAGCAATCTCAACTACAGTGCTACCTGATATAGTGAATACTACCATACATTTGTGACATTTAAAATTGTTGTGAAGCTTTTATTTTGACTCTTTCCTTGCTGGATAATCGTGTAACAAAACTTTTAACAATTATATCATGACTAGTTTAGCCGATTTTTTTATAATGGCGTATGTACATGGGGTGTATTTATCGGGTCTATTTTAATTTCATAAGCAAACAGAGCAGTTCCTATAGGACCTGACTCTGTTTTCAAAGGTATTAAAAGTGCTTATATAAGGGAAGGGGTTAAGTGAAATCTCCACATCTTTTGGCTATAGTTACTTTAGTATCATCTGTCTGTGGAACATCTCTTACCTCATTAACCCTTTCCTCCATAAATACGCCTTTCTACGCCTCTGTAACAGTCACTTTTTGAAACCATTGTGATAAATAGAGCATTTGCTCCTGAGGAGCAAATGCTCTATTTATCACAATGGTTTCAGAAATACAACATTCTAAAATTTTCCCTTTCTCTAGTTAATGCTCCTTTTTGGTATATTCATTCAAAGAGGTTGGATCTAAAAATAGCTTATGAGGGAACAGGTTAACCCATTCCCTGTTCAATGTTTATTCTAAATTTCAATACCTACTGTATATTCATGGACAAAATAATTATAATGAAATATGGAAGGGGGCATTGTAGGCATTTTAGAAACTAAAGAAACAGATCTATTTAATTCCATTAGCAAACAGACCGGACTCTGATCAGATGGCTCCTATAGTAGCCGTCTGATCTGGATCTATTCTGTTTGCAAATGCGTCAAAACACGTTATATGAAGGAAAGGGTTCATGGGACTGGTAGGAATGTGAGGCAAGTGATAAAAAAGAAAAAAAAAAAACCATGTTTGAATACATATCCATTCAAAACACCTACAGTGATAAACGTGAAAGGATCAAAACATTTGCTAAGATGTGTAATGTGCACCTGTATAGTAGAGCCTGTTTTAAATGGCTATTCATTTATTGAACATAGGAATCGTAAACAAGGGTGCTTGCTTAATATTGGGCAACAGTAATACATAAAACTCCTATAGGAGCTTTCTGCATTGCTTTTGACCTGCATTAAGCTACCACCTGCCTTACAGACCCATAATTAGGCCTCTTTTCGATGGCCACTTGTGGCAGGTTTTACTGTATAAGCAAGTTGAGTTTTAACTCAGAATCTAAACAACTGCTATTTGTATTTTCTTGCCAACTGTTGTACAGAATGTATATGTATACATGTAATTATAAACGAGGTAGCTACATAAAGTCATAAACATGTTATTTGTTGGTGTCATATGTCTTGGTAGTAATGGTACATGTAGGTACATAGCATGGAAAGACATCTTTGTAGAAGAATACTGCCTTAAATATAATGGCCAAATATAGAATCAAGCGTTTCAGTTTAACTCACCTAACGTAATAGTTGACTTAAGTTGAGTTGACTACTACCATATTCGTACAAGGTAAGAAAAACAAATTGTGTAACTAATAGGCTATATCAATGATATGTATTTTATGTATTAAAGAATGGTGGGCAACAGACTATTACAATTCCTCTATGTTGGTTATCAAATCCCATTCAGGCCCTTTAAGGCTAGAATTTTGTGTTGATGATAAGTTACATGTATATTAATTAGTGTTGCTGTGGACACTAGTACTAGTTTGACCTTTTTACATCCGAACTTCTTTAAAAGCCAGCTCACAATGATAGCCCTATATCACTCATTCCCTCATAATGAAAACTCTGTAAACCCTTTCCCTATACAGTTGACCTTCGATATCTCGAACTCGGATAATTCGAACTTTGGATAACTAGAACAAAACGTTCAATCCATTCAAAACTTACAATACAGAATTGATCTAAAATGTATCGCTATAGGTATCTAGAAACACATATGACAGCTTAATACAGGTCTAAAGTAATGCTGAAAGCTCCTACAGGAGCTTTCAGCATTACTTTAGACCTGTATAAAGCTGTGGCATTGAGAAAACGTTCATATTAGAATTCGGATAACTCGAACTCCTCTTATCTCGAACTAATTTGTATGGTCCCTTGAAGTTCGAGTTATCGAAGTTCAACTGTACTATGTTTATTCCAAATTTCAATACCTATTGAATATTCAGGGACAAACTAGGTATGTATAATGAAATATTGAAGGTGGAACCTTGTAGCCATTTTAGAAAGTAGAGAAACATTTCTTTCAAATTCCTTTGTCAAACAGACCAGACCCTGGTAAGATGCCTCCTATAGGGTCTAGACCCTGGTAAGATGCCTCCTATAGGGTCTAATCTGTTAGGAAACACGTGAAAATGTGTTTATATGAGGGAAAAGATTTACTCTGACACTTTTGAATCCATTGTGATCTATTTATCACAATGGTTTTAGGAGTTTTTAGGAAAACATAGGAAGCTGTTTAAAAAGTAGGAAAAAGTAGGAAAAGTATGAAAAAATAGGAACACTGGAAGGCCTAGTGCAGGTAAAAAGTAATGCAGAAACTTTCTGCATAACTTTCGTCCTGCAATAATCTTCCACCTGCCTTTAAGACCCAGAGTTAGAACTGTTTTTGGTGAATGCTTTAGAGGGGTTTTACAGCATATCCGATTTACCCTTTCCTTCAAACAAATGCCTTTTCAAGCCTTTGCAAACTGAGTCACATTATGAATAAAAATATGATTATTTTTTATAATGGCATATGAACACAGGAAATTTGGCCATGGCAGAAACACTAGAAATTAGGTCTAGATTATTCAATAAGTAAAACAGAGTAGACTGATCAGCAGCTCTGGGTCTGTTGTCTGCATGGCTACATGAGGGACATGGTTAAATACTTGCTTTCACAAAAAGGCAGTGTTGTGCAGAAAATGCAGTCAATTTATGGAAAATTACCCCCTCCCCATTAGATATTGTCCTGGTTAAAGTTCCTGGACGTCCTGAGATCGAACAAGAGCACCGCAAGCGGGTGCAACACTCGTCTGTCATCATTGTCAAGATGAACATGCATACCAAAAATGAAAGTTGTAAATGAAAAATTGAAGAAGTTATGGTCAATGTTAAGATTTTGGACGACGACGACGTGGACGCCGGGGTTACGACAATAGCTTGTGATTTCTTCGAAACAGACGAGCTAAAACATGACAATTTGGTGTTTTTGATAGAGTGCCCATCCATTTGAAAGAAACTGGTCTCAAACAAGAGATGTCACAGTCACATGACAAATGCCCCCAAAATTTGTACCCTGTGACCTTGACCTTTGACCCATGGACCAGGGAGTTGAACGCGACACATCGTCTCTTTCTGGTGAACATTTGTGGCAAGTTATATTGAAATCCACTGATAGATGAAGAAGTTACAGACCGGACACGAATTTGGGACGGATGGAAGGACAGACGGACGGAGGGACGGACGGACAATGCGATTACTATATGCCTGCCTATGGGGGCATAAAAAATTTAAAACCTAAAGTTTTGTGTTAAATTACCTTTTTTTTTTAAATCGTTGAAAACGAAAGTAGGTTTAAATATAGACTGTGAGCTAGTATGTTTATTTCTACATTTTCTTTCCGATTTTTTTAGACAGTGCTCATCCCACTTCGGCTTGATACAAATGCATTGTTTGATATCGAGAGGCTCATGCTCGAAGTGTTTGCTATATTTATAGCGAATATTTATAAAGAACTGTCATGCTTGTTTGAACGCTGGAACAAAACGTACAGCGCCATATACTCTAGAGTTTTATTGTTGTTTCTCAACAGAAAATGATCAAATAACAAGAGGGCCAGAATGGCCCTGACATCGCTCACCAGACAATCAGAGGAGAAGATTTTCAAAGTTTTCACTATATGTTTCTATAGAAAACAGGCCGGCCCTTGGACAGGGTCAATTTTAACCACAGGGGCACAATTTATAAAACTTTTGTAGAGGAACTGAACATGATATTATGAGCCAAATATGAAAGCTGAGAACCTTCCAGTTTCAGAGGAGAAGATTTTCAAAGTTTTCACTATATGTTTCTATTGAAAACAAGGCACCCCTGGGGCGGGGCCAATTTTTTACCCCAGGGGCATAATTTATATAACTTTTGTAGAGGACCTGAACATGATGCTATGTGCCAAATAAGAAAGCTGAGAACCTTCCAGTTTCAGAGGAGAAGATTTTCAAAGATTTCACTACATGTATATGTTTTTATTCAAAACTGACCACCCCTGGGGTGCGGCCAATTTTGACCCCAGGGGCATAATTTATATGACTTTTGTAGAGGATCTGAACATGATGCCATGTGCCAAATATGAAAGCAGAGAACCTTCCAGTTTCAGAGAAGAAGATTTTCAAAGTTTTCACTATATGTTTCTATTGAAAACTGACCATCCCTGGGGCGGGGCCAATTTTGACCCCAGGAGCATAATTCATATAAATTTTGTATAGAACCTGAACATGATGCTATGTGCCAAATATGAAAGCTGAGAACCTTCCAGTTTCAGAGGAGAAGATTTTTGATGTTTTACTATATATTTCTATAGAAAACAAAGCACCCCTGAGGCGGGGCCAATTTTGACCCCAGGGGCATAATTTATATAACTTTTGTAGAGGACCTGAATATGATGCTATGTGCCAAAGATGAAAGTTGAGAACTCTGTAGATTCAGAGGAGAAGATTTTTAAAGGTTCAAATTGTTGACGACGGACGACGAACGATGGACGATGCACGCCGACGCACTACGGACAACGGGTGATCACAAAAGCTCACCCTGAGCACTTTGTGCTCTGGTGAGCTAAAAAGCAAGACTGTTTAAATGGTATACTGAAAGGTACATTCAACATATATTTATTTTTTAATACAAAGGCGTTCAGGGACTTTAAAGCATTTGAGTTTCAGAGAAGATAATTTTTACAGGGCCTGTCTGATCTGGGTCTGCACTGGTTGCAATGATGAAAACAAAATCTCTATATGAGGGAAAAGGTTGACAAAGTATCACACACAGTAATGTTGAAGAAAGTAAAACATACCTGGCTGTCTGATCAGGATCTGCTCTGTTTGCTTATGTAATTATCTAGACCCGATTCTACAGTCTAAAGCGGGGCAAAAACTTTTCTTGTTCATGTGCAATTATAAATATTATTCCGTTACTCCATAAATATGCATTACTAGTCTACATCTTTGGAAGCAGAGTAGACCCAGATCAGCTGTCTGATCAGGGTCCATTGTTTGCTTATGAAATGATATAGATATGATTTCTATATAGTAAAACCTCTCTATAACAGCCACTAAATTGTGTTAATTAGTTGGTATTTAGGGCAGGTGACTGCTTAAAGTAAGGTAAAAGTAAAACAGAACGCTGTTTTACTTTCACCTTGCTTTAAGCAACCACCTGCATTTAACACAATATACTTGATGTAATGCAGTGGCCGTTATAGAGAGGTTTTACTGTAGTTTCTGCTTTAACAATAGTTTCATGTTATAAAAAATAATCTAATTCACAGACTAATTGATATTCATACTATCCTCATTTCTAACATGAATATTCATGGAGTAAAGGGTTAAGCAATATCAATATACCCTGTTCTATGTTTATTCAAAATTTAAACACACTGAATATTCATGGCCAAACTAGTTACAGTAAAACCCCTCTAATGTGACCACCAAAAATGGACATAATTCTGAGTGGCAGAGGCAGGTGGTAGCTTAATGCAGGACGAAAGTTTCGTCCTGCATTAAGCAGCCACCTGCTTTATATGACGCCATTGGCTCTTTATTAAGTGGTTGCATTAGCGGGGTTTTACTGTATAATGAAATATGGAAGGTAGAAAAGTGTAGCCATTTTAGAAACTAAAGAAGCAGATCTATTAAATTCCATTAGCAAACAGAGCAGACCCTGATCAGACAGCTCTTACAGAAGTTTTCTAATCAGGGTCTGCCTTCTTTGCTAATGGAATAATAAAGATCTGATTCTACAAATTTTGCCATGGCTAAAATTTCCTGTTTATGAACCATCATAAAAATTAATCTAATTCATATTCATGATGTTAATTATTTTTTATTCATGAATATTCACAGGCGGAAATTATCTGTGTTTACATGTCATTTTCAAAGTTCATCCAGAGGTCCAAATAAGATAAATTTAAATGTTTCAACAATACAGTAAAACCTCTCTATAACGGCCACTAAATTACATAAAGTATTTTGTGTTAAAAAAGGTGACTGCTTAAAGCAAGGTGAGAGTAAAACAGAACGCTCCTATAGGAGCGTTTTGTTTTACTTTCACCTTGCTTTAAGCGGCCACCTGCCCTAAATACCAAATAATTAACACACTTTAGTGTCTGTTATAGAGATGTTTTACTGTACCTACTTTATTTCTCCACCAAACCCAATACTGTGACCACTCTTTAGAATCGTCTCGATTAGACAATTTTGAAGAGTGGTCACAGAAAAGGGTTTGGTGGAGAAATAACGATTTTAGTATTTAACCCTTTCCCTGTTCTATATTTAGTCCAAATTTCAGTACCTATTGAATATTCATGGACAGAATAGTTATAAAGAAATATGGAAATTAGAACATTATACAAAATTTAGAAAGCAAAGAAACAGATTTATCAAATTCTATTAGCAAACAGAGCAGACCCTGATCAGACGGCTCCTCTAGGAGCCGTCTGATCTGGGTCTTCTCTGTTTGCAAATGTGTGAAAACACGTTAATATGAGGGAAAGGGTTAACTATGCATGATTATCTGTAGCTTAGTTCATCTGAGTAATATTCATGGCGTCATTATCTCTTACACGAACATTCCTGAAGTGTAGGTTAAATAAAATTCAGCAACAAAGTCAAATCAAAATAGAATCTAACAAATTTATTATTTCTCAATAAAACGCTTATCCCTTTCCTTCATTAATATGCCTTTCAACACCTTTGAAAACAGTAATGACCCAGATCGGATGGCTCCTATAGGAGGCTCCCCGAGCCATCTGATCAGGGTCTGTTCTGGTTGCTTATGAAAAAAAATATAGATACCTGTATGATTATACAGATTCTACAATTACCAGCGATTCCTGTGTCCATGTGTTATTTCAACAATCTAATTAACCCATTCCCGCATATTAATGCCCTTTGACTTTGTGAAACCATTGTGATAAATAGAGCATTTGCTCCACAATGGTTTCAAAATTATACAATTCTGAAAATTTCCTTTTCTCTAGTTAATGCTCCTTTTTGGTAGATTTAATCAAAGAGGTTAGGTCTAAAAATAGTGGGAATGGGTTAATATCATTTCTTACATGAATATTCATGGAGTAATACATCATGAAAGTACACATCCACCTTTAGATTTACTTTCAGTCTCAGAGTTAGATGAAAGATTTTCTCGAACTGTGGTGTTTTGATTGTCTCCCTTTGTACTATCAGAGTTATCTGACTTTTTTGAGTTGCTATTTGTGTTAGCTTCTAAAGCATTTAAAATCTCGTCTCTTTCTTTTTCTTTTTCTCTGTCTTCAATGGTTTCCCTATGCTGACCAGGATACTGCCAACTTTCTGGAGGTGAACTGCGATATTCCCAAACATTGTTCATTAAAGCATCCTGAATACGATAGTCTCTTTTCGCTAACTCATATCGAACCACAAAATCCTGAAAACACAAAGAATATACACACAATCATTAGTGAATTACCTTAGTTTTATTATCTTTAAATACAAATCAATTTAAAAACAATTTTAACCATTTCCCTCATATAAACGTGTTTTCACGCATTTGCAAACAGAGAAGACCCAGATCAGACGGCTCCTAGAGGAGCAGTCTGATCAGGGTCTGCTCTGTTTGCTATTAGAATTTGATATATATGTTTCTTTGCTTTCTAAAATGTCTAAAATGTTCCACCTTCCATATTTCATTATGACTATTTTGCTAATGAATATTCAGTAGGTATTGAAATTTGGCCAATATACAGAACAGGGAAGGATATTTTTTTTACAAAGGCTGAGACTGTAGGATCAGATCAATATAATTCCAAAAGCAAACAAGACAGACCCTTATCACAGAGCCCCAGATAAGATGAAGATAAGATAAATTGAAATATTTTCAAGTATAACTTCTTTATTTCACCACCAAACCCATGTTGTGACCACTCTTTAGAATCGTCTCTTCGAGACGATTCTAAAGAGTGGTCACAACGTAGGGTTCGGTGGAAAAATGACGATTTTAGTATTCGAGTATGCACCGTTATCTGTAGCTCTGTTATCAGATTGTCTTAAAGGAACTCTCTGATCTGGGTCTACTCTGTTTGCAAGGTGTTAATGGGTTTTATGGAGTAAAAGGTTACAATTGCTGATCTGGGTCTACACAATTTACATATGTATACATGACACACAGAGGTCCAGATAATTTAAGATGCGGAAAATGAATATTTTTCAAGAACAACCTCTTTATTTCTCCACCAAAGCCTATACTTTTCGAGAAGATTCTAAAGAGTAGTCACAGTACATTGTGTAGGCTTTGGTGGAGAAATGATGATTTTAGTATTTGTGTACACACCATCATCTCATTATCTATAGCACTTAAGATACATCTTTTCTTTTATTCCAATATTCTCAATTCCTATCTCAGTTACAAGAATCATCCAGTAACTAGAATTGTGTTTGATACAAAAACTGATATCTCCCCAACCTACCCTGCCCCCGCGCGGACAGAATTTTCTATGTAAAAATTTCAAAGCCCTATAACTCTGCAGAAAATCATCAAACCAAAATAGGAACTAGAGTTTTTTGTCACAAAAACGGATATCTCCCCCCCCCCCCCCCCCCTTGCACCAACACATACACACTGCAACATATATATCGTCACATTTCTGTACATGAGACCTGGACCATACAAGATGTGTGACAGACAAACAAACAACAATGTGTAAAGGGAAATCATTAAACATGTTATGGACTTGATGAATGATACTTCCCCTCATTAAACCCTTTCCTGCAGAAAAAGATGATAACAGCTAATAACTCCAAAATTAGTGATACCAGAGTTATGGCCCTTGTGCATGATACTTTCTTTCACCATGCTCTTTCCATAAATGAAATGTCATTACAATAGCATCAGTAGAACAGGAGTTATTGATCAGACATAAAAACTAACAAAGGGCAATAACTCCAAAAGTATTGAAGCCAGAGTTATGACCCTTGTTCATGACACTTTCTCTCATCATGTTCTTTCCATGGATGAAGTTTCAATACAATGGCATGAGCCATGTAGGAGTTATCGTCTGGACAAGAAAGCATTAAACAAATGTACATGGGGCAATAACTCCAATATTAGGGAAGCCAGAGTTATGGACCTTGAGCATGACACTTCCTCTCGTCTTGATCTTTCCATGGATGAAATTTCAATCCAATGGCATGAGCAATATAAGAGTTATTGTCCGGACAAAAAATTGTAAAAAGAAAATTACAAGGGGCAATAACTCCAATAGTAGTGAAGCCAGAGTTACGGACCTTGTGCATGACACTTCCTCTCATCTTGATCTTTCCATATATGAAGGTTCAATCCAATGGCATGAGCCATAAAGGAGTTATCGTCCGGACAAAAAAAAGTGTGAAATATTTTTACAAGGGGCAATAACTCCTATATTAGTGAAGCCAGAGTTATGGACATTGTGCACGTCACTTCCTCTCATTATGCTCTTTCCATATATGAAGTTTCAATCATCTGGCATCAGGTATATCGAAGTTATCGTCCGGACAAGAAGTTTGACGGACAGACGGACGGACAGAGGGATGAACAGACAGACAACTCTCACGAAAACAACATGTCTCCCCCATATAAATATGGGGGGGGGGAGACATAATAAGATATGCAAAAGTAGACATGGTGCTGATAAATCCTATAAAGTTTCATGAAAATGCAACAAAAGATTTTGGAGAGACTGCGCGGACAAAATCTTCCATGTCAAAACTTCAAAGTCCTTTAACTCTGCAGAAAATCATCAAACTGGAACAGAAATAAGATATGCATGACTAGGTATAATGCTGATCTATTCTATGAAGTTTCATGAATATCTGAACAAAGGTATTGGGGAAACCATGCGGACAAAATTTTCTAGATAAAAATTCAAAGTCCCATAACTGCAGAAAAATGTCGAACAGGATAAGGAATAAGATATGCACATCTAGGCATGGTGCTGATCAATCCTATGTTCAATCCTAAGTTTCATGAAAATCTGATCCAAGGTTTTGGAGAAACTGTGCAGACAAAATTTTCCAGATAAAAATTTCCAAGTCACAGAACTCTGCAGAAAACCATTGAACTGGAACAACTAGACCAGGTGCTAATCAATCCTATGAAGTTTCATGAAAATCAAACCAAGGCTTTTGGAGAAACCGCGCGGACAAATTAAAATCGGCCAGACAGCCAGCCCCCACAAAAAACAATATGTCTCCCCAGTATACTGGGTGAGACATAATTATACGATCACGTACAAGTGAAACAACATTTTGTCTTTTATACATGGTAAAACCCCCCTAAAGTGTTCACTTACTAGAAAACATGTCTTTAAAAGCAGGTGGTAGCTTAATGCAGGATGAAATAATGCAGAAAGCTCCAAGGAGCTTTCTGCATAACTTCCATGCTGCATAAAACTACCATCTGCCCTTAACTTATTATGCCATAAATACACCTTTGTATGCCTTTGCAAACAGAGTAGACCCAGATCAGATGGCTCCTGTAGAAGATGTCTGATCAGGGACTGCTCCGTTTGCTTGGAATAATATAATTCTGAGTCTATAGTTTCTGTCATGACAAACATTTCTTATATATTCATGTGCCATTATAAAAATTAATCTAATTACTATTCACAATATCATTATTTTTAAACATGAATATTCATGGAGTAAAGAGCCAGAATTATACCTGTTTTAGTGGTTGTTTTATTAACACATTCCATCCTAGTAACGCATTTTTGCGCCTCTGTAAAAGTCACTTTCTGAAACCATTGTGGTAAATAGAGCATTTGCTCCGATAGGAGCAAATGCTCTATTTATCACAATAGTTTCAAACTACAAAATTCTAAACATTTCCTTTTCTCTAGTTAATGCACCTTTTCGGTAGATTTTTTCAAATTGGTTAGATAGAAAAACAGCCTATGGGGGAATGGGTAACACAAGGCAAAGTGAAAGCTTATAAAAGTATGATTCAGGTACCTATGCCGCTTTACAAAGGCAACAGTCCTTTATGCCATGCACCTGACATAGGTACCAAAGAGACATGTGTAAAAGTATGACTCAGGCACATGTGAAAAATGTAAATATCAAATACAGTCTCCAAGTCTATAACATGTCCATAATCGGATTAAAGGTAATTCTAACGACACAGTAAATATTACGAAGATCCCAAAATGGCTACCAGTTGCGACAATTCGAACGTGCGATTACTCGAACATATTTGTTGGTCCCATAGCCATCCGGATTATCGTAATTTGACTGTATAATGAAAATGATGCTTACAACCCATTTTCTGACAGGATATAGTTGTTCATCTAAATATTAGGGCTACACAAATACTGATAAATCCTCCTTTTTAGAAATGGAGATTTTGTACAGAAATCAGCGGACAACTTTGGCTAAGTTCCGAATGACTCTGATTCTATTTAGGAACAACGCTTTGAATTTTAGTTAGGTTGTTATCACATGTAAAAATGGCTGACACTGGTTGTTGACCTAGACATATGTTGAATGAGTACTTCCAGTATGCAAATTTGAATCTTACGATCGATTCCAGTCAATAGCAAACGCGGTTCCATTGGTTTCCGTAGCAATCCATTTTTCTAAAATAAATCTATACAAACAGCCCTTTACTGACCATGCTGTTAAGTGTTAAGTAAATGTTAAGGTTCATAGATTCTGATTCTGGAAGTCAGTTTGAAATGCAAAATTTGCGGAAATTTGTGCAGCAAACATATTTAATCAAATTAATTGGTTATAATAGCACATGGGCACTGGAATTTTAAGCCATGGCAGAAACTGTAGACTCATATCTGTATTATATCATAAGCAAACAGAGCAGACCCTGATCAGACAGCTCCTATTAGGAGCTGTCTGATCAGGGTCTACTCAGTTTGCAAAGGCGTAGGAATGCATACTGATGGAGCAAACAACTCTGGCTATACATGTACAGCCCCATACTACCTGACAGAGGTACCAAAAGTATAAAACTATGACCCAGGCACCTGTGAAGCTCCAGAAATGCAGATATTATGTTACATGTACCTGTGCTACTTGGTTTCCACCTTGCTGAGCTATCTTACAGTACTTGTATGCATTGTTGTAATGATTGCAGTCAAGGCTTTCTCCATATATATAGCGCTGATGAAACCGTCCGCTATAACCTATCAAAAAGAAAACGTATCAACCCTTTATCTTAACCCTTCGCTTGCTATTCACGTCAATATACCTACCTGTAAATAGTGAAGACCCAGATGAGACAGCTCCTGCAGAAGCTGTCTCATCAGGGTCTGCACTATTTACAATTTGATTGTGCAACCAGTGCACTCCACAGCAGTGATTGGGCAGTGATATACTTGTACAGAGTGAAGATATATGTAACTATACAATAGGGCATGGGTAAAGAAGAAGAAATGGAATTTAAAATTCAGCAAGTGAAGGGTTAAAAAACCACTTTTTTATGCTTTTGCAAACAGAATAGACCTGTATCAGGCAGCTCCTGTATGACTTGTCTCATCAGGGTCAGCTCTGTTCGCTCATGAAATATTATAGATATTAATCATATTATAGCTAAACTGTTCCTTGTACATAATGCCATTATAAAAATTCAAAACTGATTTTGATGATGAATATTCATCCAGTACTGGATTGAACATCTTGAATTCACCATCACATTCTCAGGTCAAATAAATCAAGAATAGCCTCATACATGGACATGAATGATTTTGACTTCTGTCATGCATGACACATGTGTGATAGAAGTGTGTGTCATTATTGTCTTACACCAGTCCAGGTGACAAACATTCCTGTTATGGCTAACCCTTAACCCATTACCTCATAGGCTATTTTTAGATACAACCTATTTGAATAAATCTACCGAAAAGGTGCATTAACTAGAGAAAATGAAAAGTTTAGAATTTTGTAGATTGAAACCATTGTGATAAATAGAGCATTTGCTCCTATAGGAGCAAATGCTCTATTTATCACAATGGTTTCACAAAGTGACTTCCTATAAAGTCGTCAAAAGTCGTCAATATGAGGGAATGGGTTAATCCATATATACACCATGCTACGCCTTTGCAAACAGAGAAGACCTAGATCAGACAGCTCCTACTGCTCTGTTTGCTTATAATATAGATATAATTCTACAGTTTCTGTGACTGCCATGTCCAAAATATTCTATAGCCATGTCCTATCATAAAAGTTAAACTAATTCATTTTCATGATGTCAATATTTAGTGAATATTCATTTGTGTGAAATTATTTTGAAATTTGGATAAACTATGCCTGGAATAGAAATGAAACAGATGCTACAATGAAGTTGAATGAACATATAAAAAAACATTCTGCAAGAAGTGGAGCTCATAACAATTATAGCAAACAATTCTTAACCTATTTCCCCCATAGGCTAGTTTTAGATCCAACCTCTTTGAATAAATCTACCGAAAAGGAGCATTTACTAGAGAAAAAGAAACTTTTAGAATTGAGCAGTTTGGAAACTACAAAATTAATGCTCCATTTATTGCAATGGTTTCAAAAAGTGACTTTTACAGAGGCGTCAAAGACGTCAATAGGAGGGAATGGGTTAAATGGAAATGCAGTAGTTATGTCAAATATGCTGGTACAAATAATAAATATCTAAAATGAGGACCAACAGACAACCGTTCTCTGGGATTTAAACCATTCCCTCATATTGATGACTTTTGACGACTCTGTAAAAGTCATTTTGTGAAACCATTGTGATAAATAGAGCATTTGCTCCTATAGGAGCAAATGCTCCATTTATCACAATGGTTTCAAACTACGAAATTCTAAAATTTTCCTTTTCTCCAGTTAATGTTCTTTTCGGTAGATTTATTCAAAGAGGTTGTATTTAAAAATAGCCTTTGAGGTAATGGGTTAAGACAGGTGTTAGTTGTTTGATTGATGGATATGCAAGGGTTTTACGGCACTGTAACACTAAATATAGCATTGATGGTAACTAAATCCTTCACCTATTGAATATTCATGTAAGAAATAATGACATCATCAATATCAATTGGCAAAGGTTTTATAATGGCACATGAACACAGAACTACAGGAGTCACCTGATGCGGGTCTTTTCTGTTGACAAAGGTGTTAAAATGTTTACCTATAAAGAAACTGAGCAACAGATAAATGTGCGTACTCAAATACTAAAATCATCATTTCTTCACCAAACCCTATGTTGTGACACAATAGGGTTTGATGAAGAAATAAAGGAGTTATTCTTGAAAATGTTTTGATTTACACATATCTTATCTGGACCTCTGAGTAAATGACTCTGTAAAAAGTCACTTTGTGAAGCCATTGTAATAAATAAATCTATTTATCACAATGATTTCAATTCTACTCAATTCTAAAAGTTTCCTTTTCTCTAGTTAAAGCTCCTTTTCGGTAGATTTATTCAAAGAGGCTGGGTCTAAAAATAGCCTATGAGATAATGGGTTAATGAAGAGTAAAACTATGCACAAAGCTAATATCAGAGCTTTCTGCACCACTGTTCTGTTTCAACCCTTTCCCTCATAGGCTATTTTTAGATCCAACCTCTTTGAATAAATCTACCAAAAAGGAGCATTAACTCGAGAAAAGGAAAATTTTAGAATTTTGTAGTTTTGAAACCATTGTGATAATTAGAGCATTTGCTCCTAAGGAGCAAATGCTCTATTTATCACAATGGTTTCAAAAAGTGACCTTTAGAGAGGGGTAGAAAGGCGTATTCATGGAGGAAAGGGTTAACCCTTTCTATGTTCAATATTAATGTAATGACATCGTGAATAGTTATTAGCTGAATTTTTATAATTGCATACGTACACATGAATTTTGGGTTTTGACTGAAGAATCAGATCTATTATAATTTCATAAGCAAACAGAGCAGTGATCGCCTTGCAGCATGTTTTTACATGGTGTTGCATTTTTGGTTAGGAGAGCGCCATGAAGGCACAGCACCTCTGACTTCGGATCTCCTTGTAGCTTATGAGGCACACCGGGGACTAATACCCGGCTGGTCACTTTATCCTGACACCAACGAACCAGTCGTAATGTTAACCGTTAATTCCTGAGCGCCAAAGAGAGAATACTACAAATTTTAAAGTCTTTGGTAAGACCCAGCCCGGGAATTGAACCCGGGACCTCCCGTACCGAAGATGTACACTCTACCACTAAGCCAATGCAGTCCGTTAGGAGCTCTTTGATCATGGTCTGCTCTGTTTGCTTTTGTCATGATACAGACTTGATTCTACAGTTTTCGTCACAGCAAATAAATCATTGAAATGCTTACATTATAAAACTTCAGCTAAAAATATTCATGATGGCAGAATTTCTTATGAGAGTACTGATCTGGGAAAGGGTTAAGCAGTCATCTACTTTAAATAAAAGACACCCATACTTATTCACTGACTTGTCCCTTCAGCAATCTGAAGGTTACTTGGAACATGGGAACTTTAACCCTTTCCCTGTTCTGTATTTATTTCAAATATCTAATGATTATTCATGGACAAAATAATTATAATGAAAGTTTGAAGGTGGAACATTGTAACCATTCTAGAAAGCAAAGAAACAGATATTTCAATACCATTAGTAAACAGAGCAGACCTATAAGAGTCGTCTGATCTGGGTCTACACTCTACACTGTTTGCAAATGAGTGAAAACATGTTTATGTGAAAGAAAGCGTTAGGAATGGTGTGCATTAATTCACCAATAATTATGACTAAGATTGAGATCTGTGTTTACAAATATTTAACATTTAGTGAATTTTGTAATGTAACTTAACCCTTCGCTTGCTATTCACGTCAATATACCAACCAGTAAATAGTGAAGACCCAGATGAGACAGCTCCTACAGGAGCTGTCTCCAGGCTGACCATATCTGCGGATTTTTCCTGAATCTGCGGATCTTTTATAACTTCTACGGATCTACGGAACGATTTTCAAATCTGCGGAATTTTGGAAAGAAATTTCGCCAATACTTTTTTTGCAGGCAGTAATTTACTCAGACACCCATTATTTCAATCGCAATAATATGGTCATGTTTCTCTTTTGTCTGTTGCCCACTGCAATTAATTAAGTACTACACGTATTCCGAGTGATCACTTAAGATAAGCCGATTAGCTAGATTTGATTGAGCCAATCAACAGGCTGATTACATCAAGATGCGGAATTCAAAATATTGACATGTAGATAAGGCTGCCAATAAACAAAGAAATGATTATTTGATAGCTCGCTTCTTTACTCAGAAGATGGTCGATTTAAATGCTTGGAAGGCAAAATACGATAAAGATCTATAATATTCGCTTTGAATAATATTATACATGTATATAGACATTATGAAATTGAAAAGGAAATGTCTTTAAAACCGACCTCCCTCTTACTCAGTTAGATAGCCTAGCCCTACAACTTTTTTCACCATGTTCACAAATATCTATCTTTTAATGTTTATATAGATCTATCAAGATAAAAATTGACATCATAAGTTTGGATTATTTGAAACAAAGGTATAAAGTGCACTAAGTCAGAGACATATACATACATGTATGTTTATATCTAATGACTGAGTGTAGGACAATAGCCTAGTGGACAAAAGCCAACTGGGACATTAGCCCACTTATATCATAATATGCATAATTATGCATTTTGATTAAGAAATTGCATGAGTAAGTATTGTAATGAGTTTAAAATATAAGTACATGTATTCATAATTCAACAGCGTAGACATTTCTTTTAATTCTGCAGCAGATCCAGATCCAACACTTTTTTTTACCAGCTCTATATTTTTTACTCATGTTTTGTTTGGTAGACATAGAGTATAAATGAGTAAAACACTCTGTTTAATTTGAATATGAAAAATTATGTTTTGACTATAAACAGACAAAGGATTGAATTTGTATTAAAAATATATAAATTTATGTAAATGTTGAAAAATTAACCCTTTCCCTGTTCTATGTTTATTCCAACTTCCAATACCCTTTTTGAGAAGCAATGGGCTATTTCCACAACTCACTGACAATGGCAAGGACTGTGATGTGAAACAATTCCAAAATTTGTCATGTGTACATACAGACCATCTTTAAAGGAACTTTGTAAATTACATTTTGATGATACATACCTACATACAAGTCAAGTTGAATTATGTTCTATATATTTAACCCGTTGCTCCATAGATTGTGTTCAGTACTGAAGAAATATGATAACTTAAAGCAGGCTTAAAGTTAAGCAGAATGGTACTTTATGGACTTTCTAGGCCTGTTTGAAGCTACAATCTGCTAGGATATTGGAAATATTTCTTATGGTGCATATTCTATTTTTCATGACTATAAAGTGGGACAATTTTCTTGAGTGGAGGAAATATGAAATGTGTGGAAATAAGTATCTATGGAGTAAAGGGTTAATCAAAGCGCACAAGTTGCAAAAACAGACAAATATTCAGAATCGCGCGTTTCTCAAAGTTATGGTCACCCTGTGTCTCATCAGGGTCTGCACTATTTACAAGTTGATTGTGCAACCAGTGCACTCCACAGCAGTGATTGCACAGCGAAATACTTCGTACACAGTGAAGATAAATGTAATTATACAACAGGGCATGGGTAAAGGAGAAATGTATTTTAAAATTCAGCAAGAGAAGGGTTAAGTACTCTTGAAAACAAGGGCAAATAGTATACTATTACTTCTATGTAATCTAATTACCTCTTTCCCTGATATAAACACCTTTTTTCTGATAAAAACCATCTGATCAGGTTCTGCTCTGTTTTCTTAAAATTTATGAAATCATATAGATCTGATCCAATAGTTTTTTTATCTAAGCCAAAAATTCCCTTTACCATACCAAAAATAAGTTCATGAATATTCATGAAGTGATCAATTCATACATAAATATTCATCAACCCATTCCCTCCTAGTGACGCATTTTTGCGTATCTAAAAGTCACTTTATGAAACCATTGTGATAAATAGAGCATTTGCTCCTATAGGAGCAAATGCTCTATTTATCACAATGGTTTCAAACTACAAAATTCTAAAAAAATTCCTTTCCTCTAGTTAATGCTCCTTTTCGGTAGATACATTCAAAGAGGTTGGGTCTAAAAATAGCCTAGGGGAGAATGAGTTAAGGAAAGGGTTTAAATAGTAAAATGGTGCTAAACTGAATCATTCAGCTGTACAATGCAATGGAATTGGCAGACAAAGTGCCCATATATTCAGAGTAGGTCTATCTGTACAGAACTATACTTACTTGTACAGTCTTTAAATTCGTCCCTGTAAAAATCACAATCTCTCATCTGAAATATAGAAAGACTCAAAGAGATAATTAATGAAATTGTCTGACTCAACATTTTTTAAGTTGAATTTACATAAACACAGAGACCCATAATTATACAGTGCATAAATTGAAACATTTTCAAGAGAAGCTCCTTTTTTTCTCTCCATCAAACCATATGCTGTGACATAGCTTTAGAATCCTCTCAAAGAGACCATTCTGAAAGAATAGTCACATTATACAGTTTGGTGGAGAAATGACAAAGGAAAGGGTTAAAACAATGTTTGTTCCGTTTGTTTTACAGTAAAACCTCTCTATAATGACCACTAAATTGTGTTAATAAGTAAGTATTTTGGGCAGGTGGTTGCTTAAAGCAAGGTGAAAGTAAAACAGAACGCTCCTATAGGAGCGTTCTGTTTTACTTTCACCTTGCTTTAAGCATCCACCTGCCTTTAACACAAACTACTTGATGTAATTTAGTGGTCATTATAGAGAGGTTTTACTGTATCTGCAGTATTATTATACAATTAGTTTCGGGTTTGATGTTTCTTTAAAACAAGAGGGCCATGATGGCCCTGATATCGCTCACCAGACAGTCAGAAGAGAAGATTTTCAAAGTTTTCACTATGTTTCTATTGAAAACTTGCCACCCCTTGGACAGGGCCAATTTTGACCCCTGAGGCATAATTAATGTAACTTTTGTATAGGACCTGAACATGATGCTATGTGCCAAATATGAAAGCTGAGAACCTTCCAGTTTCAGAGGAGAAGATTTTCAAAGTTTTCACTATATGTTTCTACAGTATTAAGAAAACAAGGCACCCCTGGGGTGGGGCCAATTTTGACCTCAGGGGCATAATTTAAACAACTTTTGTAGAGGACCGACAGGTGATACTATGTGCCAAAGATGAAAGCTGAGCACCTTGTAGATTATGAGGAGAAGATTTTTAAAGGTTCAAATTGCTGACGACGGACGACGCACACTGCACGATGACAGATATCAGGTGATCACAAAAGCTCACCGAGCTAATAAAAAAAAAAAAAAAGCATACAACATATTAGAACCTCACTAAAATAATCTACATCTAGGTTTTAACCTTTTTCCCGTTTAATGGTCATGTAAGTCACATAATGACATCATGAATACACAGTCATATTTATTAGCTGAAGTTAATGGCATACATGTATATGTACACAGGTTGTTTTGGTTCACATGAAATTGTAGAATCAGGGTCCATGCTTATAAAACTTTTGAGTTGAGTCTGAGTTCGTTCTCAAGCTTTTGATTGGTCAGAATTGAGTTCTCAAGCTTTTGATTGGTCAGATTCGAGCCAATTAAAGGCTCAAATGTGACCAATCAAAAACTTGAGAACAAACTCAGACTCAACTTAAAGTTTTATAAGCATGGACCTTGATCTATATCATACCATAAGCAAACAGAACAGACCCTGATCAGATGGTTCCTATTGGAGCCATCTGATCTGGGTATACTGTTTTCAAATGCATGAAAACATGTTTATATCAGGCAAAGGCTTAAAGGCAAGTGGTAGCTTAACCCTTTCCCTGTTCTATATTTTTCCAAATTTCAATTCCTACTGCATATTCATAGAGAAAATAGCTATAATGAAATATGGAAGTTAGATAGATAGATTTATTTAGCATCTAAATTGGCATACAATTTACCAGATACATGTATTAGTACATCAACTGACATATTTAATTTTTTTAAAAATATAGTACAAAATTGTAATGATTTCCATATAAATATAAAAAATATTACATAAGAATCGCCTTTACACATCCTCCTCAACGTAATGAGGGAGTGTAGTAACCTCAAAGAAGAATCTATTTTTAATCAGTTATATTGAAATATTACAGTAGTGTAGTTCGACTCAATAAGATGGTATAATATGTTAAATATGATGATAATATAAAATAGATCTAAGTCGACTTTGATCATGACTTAGAGGATATGCCTATGCTGGGAAAGCCCAGGAAAGTCGGAAGACTTATTTCCACTGGTTGGAACATTGTAGCCATTTCAGAAACTATAGAAACAGATCTATCAAATTCCAGTAGCAAACAGAGCAGACCCTGATCAGACAGCTCCTATAGGAGCTGTCTGATTTGGGTCAACTCTGTTTGCAGATGCGTGAAAAGGCGTTTATATGAGGAAAAGGGTTAAAGGCATTTCAAAGCTCCTTATATAAGTGACCCCCCTATATACACAGTATCCAGCTTTTGCTCCTGCAGTGTCCAGTCAGGGTCCATGGCCATAAGAGATAAAGTTATGCAATTAAACATTGATCCTCTGTGATGGTAGCCCGCCTTATCAGTTTGTGTATCAGATTCCTGAAAGTCAGCTCCCAAAATACACAGCATGGGGTTAATGGGTCAACATTCCTTTCGAAATGCCTTTAAAGCAGGATTTAAGATATGCAGAATTCAATTTAAAGCTCTTACAGAAGCTTTCTGCATTACTTACATTCTATATATGCAGCACTCATCTGTGTTTCTAGTCCCCTATGCAGAGCAACAGATATATGAGTGTATTCAAATTTATACTAAAATCGCCATTCTCCACCAAACCCTACTGTGTGACCATGGCACTGTTTAGATTTGTCTCTTCTACTTCTATGTTTTACCTTCAACTGGCTGAAGTTAATGTCCATGTTGGTGAATGTACCACGAATAGGGGGCAAAGTAAACGTTAAAGCTATTTACAGTGGTTAATAATTAATGGGTGTAGGATAAACTTTTAATTGCAGCTTTGAAGGATTCAATAGAATCACTCCCAACTACAGTCAAAGGCAGGCCATTCCAGTCCTTAATAGTCCGAGGGAAAAAGGAGAGTTGTCTTGATTGTGTTCTGCATCATGGAAGTTGATAGGCAAGAGTGTGCATGCATAGTGCGGGACTGTCTGAGTGGTGGTGGAAGTAGAAGTCTGTTATTATTTGGAATGGCAACCAGATTGAGGTGTGCATGCCATCTGTCCGTCTGTCTGCAAGCTTCTCCATTCAAAGCTGTTCAGCATGTCACCAACACTAGAGGTGTTCCTAAATCTATTGATGAGAAACCTAGTAGCTCTCCTTTGCAACTTTTCTATGTTATAGTTTTGTCTTCATTTATGTATGGGTCCCAGACCGAACTGGCATATTCTACGGATGGGCGGACTAGAGATTTGTATCAGTGTTTGAAATTTACTTTTTCCCTGGTGGCAAGTACTTGCCAACTGATCTGAAAGTTGGTGGCAAAATGCTCTTATCTGGTGGCAACATTCACTCACGTGAATCAGAAACTGCAGTCATTTGTGATGCCTTAGGGTTTTTCACTGTGGTAAAGGTAGGTCATATGATCGCTATAAATAGAGTAGGAATCGCTATATTTAATAACTGGAAATTTTCAACAAGAAGGAAAAACAAGCGGTGGTCGAATAATTCTTAAAGTATTCTTCTGAGTATTCTTCAAGAGTTCTATTAGCCTTATTGCATATGTTATTTACATGGGTTTACCATTTAAAATCTGACTGTATTGTGACACCTAAATATTTTGCTATTATTAACATGTTCTAAAATTTGACCATGAAGGTCTAGTGGGTGTTTGTTTCTGCTGACAGACAAGATATTGAACTTGTCAGGATGGAAAGCCATTTTCCATGTTTACTCCCAAAAACTAAGTTTATCAAGGTCATCCTGAAGTTTTTTACAGTCACATTTTGATTTGGTCTCAAAGAAATGAATCTAAAGAGTGGTCACACCATGGGGTTTTAACCGTTTATTGGGAAAATAGAATGATTCTTGAAAATGTTTTAATTTACACATCTTATCTGCATCTCTGTTCCCAAATTTATTCATTAAGTTCAAAAAGTTCTCACTTTAGAGTTGTTCTATTGTACATATAATTGTATTTGTTACACAATAAGTTTTTTTTCTTTAACTATATCTATATATTATCATGTCATAACTTATAAGCAAACAGAGCAGATTCTGATCAGACAGCTCTTCAGGAACCATCTGATCTGGATCTACTCTGTAGGCAAAGGTACGTGTGAAAAGCGTTTATATGAGCCAAAAAGAGTAAGATGCTGAGTGTCAAAAGGATCAAAGAACCACATCTTGGACATAGCAGATCGATCATGCGGAATCCGGGTCAAATAGGCCTCGGGCCAACTCAGCCTAGGTCATGTCGGCCGGGTCAACTCAGCCTGCTTTTGGGTGAGTCAACTCGGCCCGTCGTGGTCAGGTCAACTCGACCCTTTCTCGATTGTTAATAAAAAATTATAAACTGCAGCAAAAATTAAATATCCTGATCGGTGGGCTCTTTGAAGAATTAAGACAAAGTTTTTACTGCCACATCTTTTTGTCAGTAATAACCCATTAAATTTTCAGCTGACAAGAACAAAGTAATAAATGTGATAAGTATGTTGCACGAGATTAACGAATAAAACAGGTGACATTTAATAATCAGGTTAATTAGATGAAACTGAGATGTCAAAGAAATAGGTGTGAAAATGAGTGGCATCAATATTTTTATCTATCTTCCAATAAGTCAAACCCCTGCTGGGGACCTTACTGTCGCGTGTCAACTGACAAGACGTTAGTTAGACTTGAGTTAAAAAGTATGTAAAAAGAAAGAGAAATAGATGGGTTAAAACAGGTTTTTTGAAGTGAAAATAAGTTGAATTGATTATCTGATTCATTGATTGACATATGTCTCTGCTGTAAATAAGAACAATTATTGCGAGTGGATGCATGAATGTTATAAAATGTTATTTTGGATCCACCTGAGAGACCGAGTTACTGGGAATTTCATCAGGATCCAAGCTGTTTGCAAATATATCATATTTTGGATACTATTTTGGCATTGTATACATCTGTGTATCGTGTATCTAGTATAAAGTGCTTCTTTTTCTGATTGTTGCTATCGCTTCTTTTTCTGATTGTTGCTATCTATTAGTGTTGCTTAGTCCTGATAAGAATAAAGTGGATGGAACCATTTTTTTTTTAAATTTCTTTAATTCACAGTTATACAGATAAGAGTGTGTATCCAAATTTATCAACCAAACCCTCTGTTGTGACCATTTTATTAAAATCGTCTCATCGAGAATGCTCCAATGAATGGTCACAAAATAGGGGTTGGTGTAGATACATAGAATTTATGTATGCAACTGATCATTGTATGCATCCTTAATTAATTAACTGTTAGATCTACTCTGAAATTTCAATATATGTTCATTGGTATCTGTTGTATCGGGTACCTCTATTAAACAAAATATTAAAGTATTCAAAATAAACAATATACCCCAAAAATGTAATTATGAAATAATATTTGTGGGCCGAGTTGACCCGGCCGACTAGACCCGAGGTCGAGTTGACACAGGGACCGAGTTGACCGGGACCATCATGCCAGATGGTCTAATCGGAGTGCAGAACACCACAAGAAATCAACAATTATAAATCTAATCAGTTTGGGAAGATGGCCCATACCCTTAAAGTTGGGAATTTTATCTACTTGGGGATTTTTTCCACAAAAGTGTTACCCCACCCACTCGTTACACCAAACAGGCATTGTATTGTAGCAAGATAATAAGTAAAACAGCAGTCGTTCAAATAACCTTCATAACGAAATTAGTAATCAGGTCTATATTTGGATGATTTCTCCATGTTTCGTCTGTTTGGTTTCTCTTTAAGTCTTCTGAGACCTGCTGCTTGACCTCACCGGGCGCGGCCATATTTGTTTACATGTGATTCCAGTCGGATAGACGATTGGTTGTCACATTTGATCATTGAGGCGCTTTATCGAAATTACGACGACGAAATGGGGAAGCATTTCATTTGCAACTGTTTTTATACTCGTAACATATTCATCAAGAGACTGAATATGCACTTCGAGTATTTTGATAAAGAAACTTTCCTGGCAACTTACCAGCAGGTACGTATGCACTGTCAGCGTGTCATTTTGCGAAAGTGGGAGGTTAGAAAATAGTACCTGCCAGGTGTCAGGTTACTGTTTCTATATGAATTAAGTTCATATGTAGTAGTTAATAAGGGTCAAGAATGCGTGTATTGTTTGCTGTATTCGACGGAAAATAAAATGTGTCTTTGTCTATGTCTAGTCGGGCATTGTAAAGTTTGATTCTCATATTAGTCATCTATTATAGTGAGATCATAGCTTCACACCACGGGTGCTGGAGAAATCGCCTTGTGACGAAATCGCCTACAATTAGATATATAGTAAACCAATTGGAGAAATCGCCTAGAAAGCAATTATATAGTGATTGTATTTCGCACCTATGGTGCAGGTAGTGATGACATGAGAGAACTATACAGAGTGTTTGTAACAAGAATAAATTGTCCTGTTGTGTTGTTTTCCAAATCAAGATGACCAAGATTGGACGATCAGTGCGGCCACTGATCACCATCTGGAATTTGACAGCCCAATATTACAGAGGTTGATAGTTATATACCGAATAGTAGCAGAAAAGTGAAAATGCCATATGCACGAAACAAGTTATAATATGAGTCTTACTTCTTGTTAGATGATCTGCATCCAATACATTTTCGAAATGCAATTTTAGTTAGTACAAAATATCGGTAAAAAAATAAAATAAATCTTGTCTGTGGTCTGTGGAATTAATCACTTCCTATGAAGTGACGTTTCCCATTACGTCCCAATATTATTGCTAATCCATTAATTTACTGGATCCAGATCATATTACAGTGATTAAGACTCATGATATTTTCACTCTGCAAATTTGCCATAACTATTGATATCATTATCGCTCTTTTTACCATTTTCTGTCAAAGTCTATGTAGTGATCAGGGATTACACTGATCGGATCCAGATCATCTGACCAGACATATGACTCATACAATAACCTGTTCCGTGCGTATGACATTCTTACTTTCTACATAAATATCGCTCCTTATATATAAATATCTTCCGTCAAATTAATTCTATGTAGTGATCAGGGGCTACACTAATCGATCAATCTTGGTCAATCTTGATCTGGAAAATAATACCATGTAACAATTTAATCTTGTTACAAATATTCTATAGCAGCATCGTCTGCAAATAGCAAGTCCCAGATTGTGACTGGACGAACCTTGGTATTTGCACATAGTCTTGAGATGTTGAACAGAAGCCCATCAGATCAGAGATAGACTTCATCTGTTGAGGACTTGAAGGCATGCCTCAGGAGTAGAGAAAAACGACCCCAAAGAGGGTAGGGACTAGTATGCAGCCTTGCTTAACACCGCTCTTGACTCCAAACTCAGCAGACATGTCACCATCAAACTGTACTGTGCTCAGCATGCCGTCATGAATGGACCACACAATGGGTAGGCAGCCTATGAGTGGAAGAATCTTGAATAGGCCATCTCGGCTCACAAGATCAAACGCATTGGTCAGGTCGATGAAATATGCTATGATTTTAGAGAGGTTGATTTTGTTCTCTGCACTTTTCCTGCAGCTGACGAAGAGAGAATATCATGTCAATAGTGGACCTCTTGGTGTGGAAGCCACATTGGATTCAGAGTATATTCTGTCAGCCAGAGTCTGCAGGCGATGGAGGATGATACAAGCAAAAAGTTTTTCAACTATGTTGAGTAGTGAAATGTCTCTATAGTTGTTGCAATCACTGCGATCGCCCTTGTTTTTGTAGAGAGTAACAATGTTGGCATCTCTTATGTTCTGTGGTACAGAACCCTCCATCCAGCAATGTACCAGGAGTCTTTGCAGGGGATCCAATAGGGTTTGCTTTCCACTTTTGATGATTTCTGCTGGAATACAGTCGTTTCCCGGGGCTTTGACTGAAGGCATTTGTCAATCTCTTTGGAGAGTTCCTCAATGGTAGATAGGTTTTCAGGTTCAGGCATGACAGGGAAGCGTTCAATGGTATCCAGTGCGGACTGTTGGACAATGTTCTCCTTCGAGTATACAGCTTAGAATAGTGCTCAACCCATCTGTCTAAGCGCTTAGCCTTAAATTGTCAATGATGACATCACCTGATTTCTATTTTAGTGAGGCTGTTTCACTGACCCTGGGTCCAATGGCTTTTTCGATCCCGTCATACATGTTCTTGATATTGCCTGTGTCTGCTGCCTTTTGTATGTTGCTGCAAAGATCTGTCCAGTATCCATTTATACAACTTCTGACAGACCACCAGACTTTGTTCCTTAATTGCTTAATTGCTGCTTGAAGAGATTGCAGTGATTCTTTGGAGAGGTTGTCCTTATGGACCTGCAATGCAGCTCATTTTGCTGCGATAAGTGGCTCGAGAGATGCAGAATTATCTAAATACTAGTCCTCCTGCATTTGTCCCATTTTTGTATCTGAAGGCACGAACAGCAGCTGTGTATATAGAATTCTTCAATATGTTCCATTGCTCTGTGGAAGAGAGGTTGAAGTTGCCTTTGAAATCGGCTGTGATCAGTACATTGAACTTGGCAGAGTTGTCTGAGTGTGTGATTTTGCTTACATCAATTTGTCAGATTGAATCTTGTCTAGCAGTGCATTGTTCACTGTGAAGCCTACTCCATGCTTGCGTATGTCATCTTCCTTCTTGCCTTAACCCTTCTCTTGCTGAATTTTAAAATACATTTCTCCTTCTTTGCCCATGCCCTGTTGTATAATTACATATATCTTCACTGTGTACAAGTATTTCGCTGAGCAAACACTGCTGTGGAGTGCATTGGTTGCACAAGCAACTTGTAAATAGTGCAGATCCTGATGAGACAGATCCTGCAGGAGCTGTCTCATCTGGGTCTTCACTATTTACAGGTACGTATATTGACGTGAATAGCAAGCGAAGGGTTAATTGCCAGAAAAAGGTGTAAATCTGCTCCTTCAGGTATCCCAAACCTGCGAGTCGAGTCTCCTGCAGTGCAGCCATATCTACATGAAGACGCATGAGCTCATTGTTGAAAATAGTGATTAACGGACGTCAAAGATTGTCAATAGGGCAGATGACAAGCCAGTCATCGTGGTGCAAACATTCCAGCACCCAAGCATCAGTTTTTGATTGTTTTTTTCTTCTTAGTATTCTTTGATGCAGGAGTTGCTGTCCACTTGTCGGAACAATCCTAAGTGAGGCATGTGACCAGTGATGGAACAGCACGTTATTGACCGAGGGCTGCTCAGCTTGAGGCAGCGGGAGATTCCAATGTAGTTGGAAAACCTCTTCCACCATATCGGAAGTGACTCCCTGACACCCATCCAATGATTTGTCGACAGCCCAAGCTTAAAAAGTGGCTTGATTGCAATGTATAAGAATCTTTGCACTGACCGATTACTATCATTAGTGAATAAAAATGATGACTTGAAATTAAGCTTATAAAAGCTGTCTCCTATCTTCAGATAAGACTTTTTTTATTTACGAGATTTAACTGGATTTAACCCTTCGCTTGCTATTCGCGTCAATATACCTACCTGTAAATAGTGAAGACTCAGATGAGACATCTCCTGCAGGAGCTGTCTCATCAGGGTCTGCACTATTTACAAATTGATTGTGCAACCAGTGCACTCCACAGCAGTGATTGCACAGCGAAATACGTGTACACAGTGAAGATATATGTAAATATACAACAGGGCATGGGTAAAGAAGGAGAAATGTATTTTAAAATTCAGCAAGCGAAGAGTTAGCAATGGTGTTTTATTTTAATAGATTCTGCAGAAAGTTGGAATAACTGACCAGAACGAAAAAGAAGCCCTGGTGTCTGATGTAAGAATACATTTATATAATGATCCTCTTTTACCCTTTACTCCATGAATATTTATGTAAAAAGTCATGATCTCATGATTATTGATCAGATTTTTATAATGGCACATGGCATAAACTGTCATATCTGGCATAATCATATCTGCGGTATATTGATCATGCAGATTGCTCCTACAGGAGCCTTCTGATCTGGGTTCACTCTGTTTGCAAAGGTGTAGAAACTTTGGAAATGTGTTTTTAGCGAGTAAAGGGTTAAAGTGTCTACTTTTAACCCATTCCCTCATAGGCTATTTTTAGATCCAACCTCTTTGAATAAATCTACCGAAAAGGAGCATTAACTCGAGAAAAGGAAACTTGTAGAATTTTGTAGTTTGAAACCATTGTGATAAATAGAGCATTTGCTCCTATTTGAGCAAATGCTATATTTATCAATATGGTTTCAACAGCTAGGTGATTTTTACAGAGGCGTAGAAAGGCGTATTTATAGAGGAAAGGGTTAATTAAGCAACAAAATATGCTGGTCTTTATTCATGTAAGAAAAAACTACATGATGAATACGGTATTTAATTATTACCTGATTTTGTATAATGATTTGTGTACAGTATGTGATATGTTATGATCATGACAGAAATTATATAATTATCAGACCTAATTCCATAAGCAAACAGAATAGATCCTGATCTGAGATGGCTCCTGTATGTGATTCTCCTAGTGTTCCAAATGTTTTATATATTAGTTCTTTCATTTAACCCTTTCCTCCATATAAACGTCTTTTCATGCATTTACAAACAGAGAAGACCCAGATCAGATGGCTCCTGTTAGAGCTGTCTGATCAGAGTCTGCTCTGTTTGCTAATTGAATTGAATAGATCTGCTTCTTTAATTTCTAAAATGACAACAATGGTCCACCTTCTATATATTTCGTTATAACTGTTTTGTCCATGAGTATTCTGTAGATATTGAAATTTAGAATAAATATAGAACAGGGAAAGGTTTAACCCTTTCCTCCATGAATACGCCTTTCTACGCCTCTGTAAAAGTCAACTGTTGAAACCATTGTGATAAATAAAGCATTTGCTCCTATAGGAGCAAATGCTCTATTTATCACAATGGTTTCAAAAAACAAAATTCTAAAATTTTCCTTTTCTCTGGTTATTGCTCCTTTTCTGTAGATTTATTCAAAGTGGTTGGATCTAAATATAGCGTATGAGGTAATTGGTTTAGGTACCACTCTTTTCCTGTTCACTATTCATGAAAGAAATAATGACACCATTAATATAAGGTAGATCAATTTTATAATGGCATAATATAAACACGTGACATTTTTGCTTCGGCAGAACCTGTAGAATCAGACCTATATACTATAACCGTAAGCAAACAGAGCAGCCCCTGATCAGACAACACATGTATAAGCGCCGTCTGATCTGGGTCTACTCTGTTAGCAAATGTGTGAATTAAAAGACATTTATATGAAGGAAAGGGTTCAAGATTACATTCATCAACCAGATTGTCTCATCTTTAATTCAGATAGAGAAGGAAATTACCAGAAGACGAAATCTTGGAAAAGATCATCTTACCAGAAAGAAGACGATAGCTCAATGTTACAGTCAAAAACACCCAGATATCTTCAAGTTAAAGGTATAAGCTAAGTATATAAAATAAACACTTTACCTCATGAATATTCATGTAAGATTTTATAACATCATGATGATGAATATTTATGACTAGAAGTTGTCTGATCAGGATCTGCTACGTTTGCCTATGGAAACTTATAGATCTTGATTATGCAGTTTTCGTAACAGTGAATATTTAAAGTTCTTTTTCCATGTTACATTTTATTGATTCTGTCCATTAATATTCATAAGGTGAGGAAACCCTGAATAAATATTAACACTTTACTCCATAAATATGCCTTTCTTTGCAAACAGAGTAGATATGATATAGATATGATTCTCCATTTTCTGCTTTGACCAAACATTCTTATGTTCCTGTGCCCTTATAAAACATAATTTGATTAATTTCCATGATGTAATTATTTCTCACACGAGTATTCATGGAGTAAAGGGTTCAACAGGGAAAGGGATAATTGCATATACATACAGGAGGTTTGGGACATTACAGAAACTAAGCAGGCTTGGGTCTAATGTCATAAGCAAACAGAGCAGACCCTGACCAGACTGCTCCCAGTCAGGTCACTTTTGAGAGGAACTACATGTAATATACTTTCTTATACTTTCTTTCAGAGCGAGTTCCTGGCCCCTGAGTTTGTATCACTAGTGGACTACTGCAAGTCAGCGGATGCTACGTTTGAGGGCACATGTGATCGTATGATAGAAACAAAGAGTAGGTTTCATATGTATCATGTACATTAATTATAACCCAGACTAACCACAAAATTCCACTAGTAATTAAGTTGCGCTAAGAACTGGCTTGTTTCAGGTTCCTTATTGCTTTTACTGTATTAACCTATTACCTCATAGGCTACTTTTAGACCCAGCCTCTTTTAATAAATCTACTGAAAAGGAGGATTTACTACAGAAAAGGAAATTTATAGAATTGTGTAGTTTTGATACCATTGTGATAAATAGAGCATTTGCTCCTAAGGAGCAAATGCTCTTTTTATCACAATGTTTTCAAAAAGTGGCTTTTACAGAGGCGTCAAATGGCGTCAATATTAGGGAATGGGTTAACCCTTTCCTCCATGAATATTCATGTTAGAAATAATGGCGTCATGAATATCAATTAGATTAATTTGTTTATAATAGCACATGGACACAGAAACTTTTGTCCATGGCAGAAACAGCAGAATCTTATCTATATTATATCATAAGCAAACAGAATAGACCCTGATCAGATAGCTTGAAGAGGAGCTGTCTGATCTGGGTCTACTCTATGTGCAAAGGCGTAGAAAGGCTTATTTATGGAGTAAAGGGTTAATGAATATTCATGAAAGAAATAATGTCTTAATGAATATAAATAAGTTATATTGTTATAATGGTATATACATGTATATGTACATCCGAGGCTTTCACCATGGTCGAAACAGAAAAAAAAAACGCAATCAAGATCTGATTTAATTTATAAGCAAACAGCAGATCCTGATCAGACAGCCCCTATAAGCAAATGTCTTTAACAAGTAATGGGTTAGTATATGAATTTGTCTGAAGGCAAAAATGTTGTTATTATTTTCTTTGCATGATGTAACAAATGTCCTAAGATCATTTTCAAACTGTATTTCTATCATAAAAGCGCTTTTTCACACCTTTGTAAACAAAATAAACCCAGATCAGGCATCTCCTGTCGGAGAGGTCTGAATTGAGAGCTTGCTCTGTTAGCTTGTGAAATTATATAGACCTGTTTCTACAGATTTTGTCAAAGCAAAACGTTCCCATTATTACATTTACATCATAAAAATTCAGTTAAATATTCATGAAATCTTACATGAATATTGACCAGGTACAGAGTTAACCCTTTCCCTCATATAAACGCGTTTTCACACATTTGCAAACAGAGTAGACCCAGATCAGACGGCTCCTATAGGAGCCATCTGATCAGGGTCTGCTCTGTTTGCTAGTGGTATTTGAAAGATCTGTTTCTTTACTTTCTAAAATGGCTGCAATGTTCCACCTTCCATATTTCATTATAACTATTTTGTGCATGAATGTTCATTAGGTATTGAAATTGAAATAAACATAGTATAGGGAAAGAGTTAACAGATGACATTTTTTCTGTTTTAGTTGAGAGAAACTATGCTTCACCTGTATTCACTGCAGACTTCTGCAGACAGTTCTTGGAGGAAATTGAACATTTTGAGAACAGCAGCTGTCCCAAGGGCCGCCCTAACACCATGAACAATTACGGGGTAAGTCTCAAATTTGGGTTCTTTCTCACCCAAGAGATTTTTAATTGATTTTTCAGGCAATGGTCCATCCAATTCTTGTTTAGAAAACTGCATTTCAGCTTGTCTGTTTTTCAAAGATATAAGTTTCTTCATTGCTTTAAAGGGGATGTCCCTACATTTGACGTGTTTCATAAACACTTAAAATGTACAAAACTCATTGTTTATATGCTGAAAAGTAGTATATCGCAAAAAGCCCCATCCAATTACCGTTTATAATGACAAAACATATAGTGTTTGATATCGCCGATCCCGGTTTTATTCCCCAATGTTTCAGTTTTATTCGGGTTGGGTTTTAGTTTCGTAACTGTTCGCCCTATTCGCGATTCTCCGACCACTTCCGAGAAAGCTATTACGTAAACAATGGAGGGATCGGGTGATCATCGACAAAACGCGGAATAATTTAACGGAAAAGGCCGATAATATTGTGTTGTAGAACAGAAAATATCAGTATTGATGAAATCGGTTTATTTGTATCACAGGGGCATTTTTCGATATAAGTTCAAATTGGGAACCTTCATAATAATGATAGAGCATAACAAATACCAAGTTTTATGATATTATTGAAAATATGCGATCATTGTAGGGACTTCCTCTTTAATTGGTGTTATGGACATTGTGATTGTGAGCTTTGTAGTCATTTTGAGTAAAAACTTTTGACATTTTGTCAGTTTAAGCATCCCTATAGCATCATATACGAGGGATGTTCGAAAAGTATCCACAAAAGGTTAATAATCTATTTATTAATGCGAATATTAGGATAAAATTTACTTTGATATTCTGTGCACATAGTCAAAAAGAAAGCATGATACAAGTTGCTCAGATGCACAATCCTCAGTCACTATGGCGATGTTGGGTAACGTTGAGCAGGGCAATGTCATGTAATGTTGAGCGGGACAACTTACTCATGAAGTAAATACGGCATTTTCCCACCTACATATCCACTTGTCAAAGCATGACCTGAAATGTTTCGATGGAATTTTACGGGTCGTTTCCCTGACTGCCGTAGGTAGGTGATCAACATCATCAAACCATCTGCTGAGCAGCTCTAATTTCAAGATTGGGAAAAGCCGGAAATCACACGGAGCTAGATTCGGTGAATATGCAGGATGCTTCACGGTCTCAATGCCTATAACTCTCTGAGTGTTGCTTTGATGACCACAGAGGAGTGGGGTGGTGCATTGTCATGGTGTTAAAGGAAATCTTTTCTTCTTTACTGGCAGTTATAGCTGCTCATACCAGATCACGTTTGATAACCTGAAAATGTGATACAGTTAATTATCACAGTTATCGGACCAAATACTTTTATCATGAAGTCAATTTTTTACTACAGCAATGAAATATGTTTAGAATATATGTCAGCAACATTCAACTAAACATACCTTTGAATAGATCTAATACTTTGATGTAACCGTCTGTCCTGCTGGTACCACATGACTCAGAATCATGCCTCTCAAATAAAAAAAGATGATGAATATCAGTTTTCTTGCTGAGTGGTTTACTAAGGCTTTTACTGGTGACGGTGAATCTGGATGTTTCCACATGCATGAGTCTTGTTTATTTTCTGGGTCATATACACTAATCCAGGTTTCATTGGCTGTGATTATTGAGTTCATGAAGCAGTGGCCATGGTTACGATACTGTTTAAGAAATGACTTTGTGGCTTCTACTCTCAGATGTTTCTGTTCAATTGTTAGAATTCTGGGTATCCAGCGAGCACAAACCTTAAGCTTAGACATGCCAAGCTCTCTTGTAACAATCGAATGTACTGTAGATGTGCTATTTAAACCCAATCTTTAAGCCTATGTCTCTTATTGTAAGCCTTCTATCACTCTGCAGCAAATCCCTTATTTCATTGGCTTTCATTCATCATGCTGGGACGTCCAGATTTTGGGCGTCAATGACAACATGCGAAGGAGCCTTTGGCTCAAATCTGACCAATCAAAAGCTTGAGAACTCAAATCTGACCAATCAAAAGCTTGAGAACGAACTCAGACTCAAAAGCTTTATAAGCATGGACCCAGATGTTGTCAGTATTGAGAAGTATCCTAATTAACCATTTCCTTCATATGAACTCATTTTTACGCTTTTGCAAACAGTGTAGACCCAGATTAGACAGCTCCTATAGGATCCGTCTGGTCAGGGTCTGCTCTGTTTGCTTTTGACATGATATAGATCTGACTCAACAGTTTTTGTCAAAGCAAAGTGTTTCCTTGAAAAGCTTTTAAAACTTTAGCTAATAAATATTCATGATTTCATACCTGAATATTGAACAGGGAAAGGGTTATAGTTGTCTGCTTGGTTCCAAGTTTTTGTCAATATTTGAAGGGTCCCAACCAAATTTCTACAAATTTTAATATATTTGAGGTAATTCTTGATAATTCAAGCTTTTCTATCAGTGTACTGTGAAACTGACTGGTGTCAGCTTGTGTCAATTCTTTTTTACCAATGACAAGCATTCTTTAAAGTCTTTTCTGTTATTGCAGGTTTTGTTGGATGAAATGGGGTTTGACGAGTTTATGACAGACCTCAGACAAGACTACCTGCAGCCAATCACAAAACTGTTGTTCCCTGACTGGGGAGGGGGCGAACTTGACTCCCATAAAGCCTTTATCGTCCAGTACAGAGAAGGGGAAGACTTGGACCTCAGCTATCACTTTGACAATGCAGAAGTGACACTGAATGTTGCTCTTTCAACTGCAGAGTCGTACACTGGTGGTAATTTGTATTTCGGCCCCATGAGAACTGAGCAACCACAGAGTAGGGAATTTATTGAATACGAGCATAGGCCCACTGTGGGTCTGATACATAGAGGGCAGCACAAGCATGGAGCTACAGCTATTAATAGCGGTGCACGGTACAATCTGATTATATGGATGAGAAGTTCAAAAGTTCGAAATAAACTCTGTCCTATGTGTGATAGAAAACCAGAATTAGTGGAAACAGTAGGGTTTGGTGATGGTTTTAAGGGGTCAGATCAGAAAATAGTGGATGTGTGCTCGATTGAATAAAGAAGAAACATTTTATTCATATATCAGAATACAAAATGTCTTCCATTAACCATTGACTTGATGAATATTCATGCAAGATATAATGGCATCATGAATATTAATTTAGTGATTTTTTAAAATACATGTAGTACATGTACTATGAACAAAATGATTCTTTATTGTGATAAATACAAGAGAATCAGATCTACATTATATTAAAAGCAAACAGGGTAGACCCAGATCTGATGGCTCCTATTTGCAAAGGTGTACATGTATTCATGGAGATAAGGGTTAACCTTTGACCTAATGAATATTCATGCTAGCATCTGCCTAATATGAATATTCATTTAGTTTTGTTTTAAAAACATTAAAATGGAAATTTAATTTTATTGCCATGACAAATACAGTTGCCATAGAAACAAACAGAGCAGACACTAATAAAATTTCTCCTACAGGAGCTATCTGATCTAAGTCTACAGTTTTAACCCATTCCCTCATATTGACACCTCGATAAAAGTCACTTTTTGAAGCCATTTTAATGAATAAAGCATTTGCTCCATAGAAGCAAATGCTGTATTTATCACAATGGTTTCAAAACTACACAATTCTAAAATTTTGCTTTTTTCTAGCATATGTTCCTCTGCAGTAGATTGAAGAGGATGGGTCTAAAAATAGTCAATGTGAGAACGGGTTAAGGCATTAAAAGTGTGCATGATCTAGTTAAGGGTTAAACTCTTTTTTATTATCCAGGATATGTCTGTGTATACAATGTACTTCATTTGCAGTTGCATCAGAGCTTCTAACTGTGCATACCATCAGTATTGGTATTATGTTTTTGCTTATTGTACTGCTCACAAGTTATCTGTTGAGCCCTTTTCCTCATATAGATGCCTTTATCACATGTGCGAACAGAGAGAACCCAGATCATACAGCTCCTATAGGAGCTATCTGATCAAGGTCTGGTCTGTTTGCTTATGAAATTATAACAGGCCTGACTCTATATTTTCTACCAATACCAAACAATCCTATATACATATATTTCATTATAAAAACTTCACCTAATAAATATTCATGATGCCATAATTTCTTTCATGAATATTCAATAGGGAAAGGGTTAACATTGTCTGTAACTGTAATGTGCCATATTTTTGCATAATAATGTTAAGTGCAGAGTTCCAGAAGGGGTGAGTATTTCTCCACCATGCCAATGTTGTGACTACTAATTTGAAATGCCTGAATGACAAAATTCTAATGAGTAGTAAAACTGTTGTGACATAGGATTTGGCAAAGAAATTAACCCTTTCCCTCATATAAACGTGTTTTCACGCATTTGCAAACAGAGTAGACCCAGATCAGATGGCTCCTAGAGGAGCCGTCTGATCAGGGTCTGCTCTGTTTGCTAATTGAATTGGATAGATCTATTTATTTGCTTTCTAAAATGTTTACAATGTTCCAACTTCAATAATTCTTTATAACTATTGTGTTAAAGAATATTCAGTAGGTATTGGAATTTGGAATAAACACAGAACAGGGAAAGGGTTAAGACAATGCCATAGGTAGTCTATGTATTTGGACCCCCAGTCTCCCCTCTCCACCAGTTTGTAAGGAGTGACAAGTCAATCAGGCACGATTTTGATCAATTTAAATTAGACTGGCATAAAGCAGATAGTGAAGACCCTGATTATATGTTTGATCTGTGTCTGGACTGTTTGCCTATTTTTGTCGATCTGAGTTATTAGGGTTGGTGATATTTTTACCTGGAGCACTGTGACTGAAGATGTTTTTCTGTTCTAAGAAAAAATACATGTAGCTGTTGTGATGTATGAAAGCTACAGCAGAGGTTGTCCCTTAACCTGTTCAATATTTGTGTACGAAATAACTTATGAGCTGAATTTTTAAAAATTACAATTTTCAAGGGAATTTTTTGATTTGATATAAACTGCAGACTCATATCTATATCATGGCATAACCCTTTCCTTCATAACAACACTTTTTAATGCCTTTTCAAACAGAGTAGGACCAGATCAGACAGCTCCTGTAGGACTGCATTGTTTGTCATTCAAAGTCAACTTTAATTAGCCTTTCATACTGAATGGACTTTAGTTTATAGTTTATCACTGATGGACTATTTATACTATGCTTATTTTATTCCACAGGGAATATTAATTTGATAACATTATACACAAATAACTCAGTTTTCAATATTTCGTTCGTAGCCGTTTTCAAGAAATAACAAGTGTTATTTCTTGAAAAAGGCTACAGCCGAAATATTGAAAACTGAGTTATTTGTGGACTATTTATAGTTTATCACTGATTGGCTATTCCATTCTGGAGATTCAGCTTTGAAAGGGTTAACCCTTTCTCTGTTCAATATTCATGTAAGAAATTAATGACATTATGATTATCTATTTGTTGGACTTTGTAATATAAACTTTACACAGATTTATTTTGATTTATTTATCACAATGGTTTCAATACTACACAATTCTAAAACTCTCCTTTTTGATAGTTAATGCTCCTTTTCAGTAGATTAATTAAAAGAGGTTGGGTCTAAAAATAGCCTAGGAGAACATGAGTTAAAGATTGAAAAGTATGATGTTGTTTTGTACTCTTGTTACAGGTTGTAATGGTTGTTATTCTTAATTTTCATTTAGATTTTTTTAATTTAGATTTTACTACTGTTGAATTTATTGTAAATAAACTACACATACATGTACATGACTGTATATGATTATAGATAGTGGTTAATGATTTTACTTCCATTTTCAAAAGCGTATCAAATATTTTTGGTTCTAATATGGTCTTATTCAGCAGCTTGACTGATTTAGTTTTTTAAACAACATCAACACATTTTTTAAATAACTGTTTTTAAACAATATCAGCACTTTTTTATTAAGATTTTTATTTAAGATACATGTATAATTACATCATTTATATTTATCAACTGAATTTTATAATGGCATATGAACACAGGATATTATGGCTGTGGCACAAAATGTGGTATCGGATCTGTATAAATCCATTAGTAAATAGCAGATCAGGGTCCCTGCTTAGTTGAGTCTGAGTTCGTTCTCAAGTTTTTGATTGGTCAGGTTTGAGCCTTTGGCTCAAATCTGACCAATCAAAAGCTTGAGAACTCAAATCTGACCAATCAAAAGCTTGAGAACAAACTCAGACTATGGGCATATACTGTGGACACAATTCTAGTGTAGTCATTTGCAAACAGTGAAGACCCAGATCAGAGGAGCCCTGCTGTTTGTCATCCAAATCTACGCTGGCAAATTATACATGTACAAATGTATATTCTTATGGTCTCTTTTCAAACCCTGATGGCCCTTTCTTCATTTTAATACAACATTCAAAGGGTTAAAATTAAAACTTGTGTTACAGTATTTGTAATTTGTATATCCCTTTTCCTGGTGAATATTCATGTAAAAAACAATGACATCATGAATATTTAATAGTTGAATATTTATAATGGCATATATACACTTTCTTCTTTTGTACTTTTAGAAATTAGATTTATTTAAGAAATAACAAGGTCATGTTGTATTGCTATGCAAGACATGAGTCCCCCACCGGACTGAAAAAAAAACCTCCGCTCTCCCCACCCCACCCACCCATGGTGTGGTTGACCATGGTATATACATGACCACCTGAATGGTATTAGTACCTACTTTCATACATTAAATCAGTAAATAAAAAGTTATTGTCCCGACAAGAAAATATGAAAAAGGGGAGTAACTCCAAAAATATTGATGCTAGAGTTATTGCCCTTGTGCATGACACTACACCTCACCATGCTTGTTTCATATGAGAAGTTTCAAATCAATTGAACCAGTACATAAAGAGTTATTAACTGGACAAGAAAATATGAAAATGGGAATAACTCCAAAAATATAGATGCTAGAGTTATTGCCCTTGTGCATGACACTACACCTCACCATGCTTGTTTCATATGAGAAGTTTCAAATCAATTGAACCAGTACATAAAGAGTTATTAACTGGACAAGAAAATATGAAAATGGGAATAACTCCAAAAATATAGATGCTAGAGTTATGGATCTTGTGCATGACATTACCCCTCATCATGCTTGTTCCATATGTGAAGTTTCAAATCAATTGAACCAGTAGATAAAGAGTTATTGTCCGGACAAAAAATATGAAAAAGGGGAATAACTCCAAAAATATTGATGCTAGAGTTATGGCCCTTGTGCATGACACTACTCCTGATCATGCTTCTTCAATGTGTGAAGTTATAATGAATTTGGCCTAACTTTGTAGGAGATATTGCCCGGACACGAAGCGTGACAGACAGACTGACAAGAAAATATGAAAAAGGGGAATAACTCCAAAAATATCGATGCTAGAGTTATGACCCTTGTGTATGACACTACTCCTCATCATGATTGTTCCATATGTGAAGTTTCAAATCAATTGAACCAGTAGATAAAGAGTTATTGTCCGGACAAAAAAAAGTTTCAAATCAATTGAACCAGTAGATAAAGAGTTATTGTCCGGACAAAAAAATATGTAAAAGGGGAATAACTCCAAAAATATTGATGCTAGATTTATGGCCCTTGTGCATGACACTAGCCCTCATCATGCTCCTTCAATGTTTGAAGTAATAATGAATTTGGCCTAACTTTGTAGGAGATATGGCCTGGACACGAAGTGTGACAGATGGACTGACAAGAAAATATGAAAAAGGGGAATAACTCCAAAAATATTGATGCTAGAATTATGGCCCTTGTGTATGACACTACCCCTCATCATGATTGTTCCATATGTGAAGTTTCAAATCAATTGAACTAGTAGATAAAGAGTTATTGTCCGGACAAAAAAATATGTAAAAGGGGAATAACTCCAAAAATATTGATGCTAGATTTATGGCCCTTGTGCATGACACTAGCCCTCATCATGCTCCTTCAATGTGTGAAGTTATAATGAATTTGGCATAACTTTGTAGGAGATATGGCCCGGACACGAAGCGTGACAGACGGACGGACGGACGGACGGACAGACGGACGGACGGACGGACGGAATCGAGCAAACCTATAGTCCCCCAACCGGTAACCGGTGGGGGACTAATAAATTCATACCAGTGTTTTATCGTGCAATCGAACACTGGTAGGAGTTGAGATGCGTAGTAATTAAATCACGAGGCCAATAGGCCGAGGGATTTAATTAAAAGCATCTCAACGACTACCCGTGTTCGATTGCACGATAAAACACTGGTATAAATTTATTATTTCGATTCTAACACTTCAATTTAACTATAATTTGCACCGCCACAACGGCACTATGTTTCTTACCGTACGAATTTTCGAAGCCATATTACGTCACGTTAAGCTGTTACAGTGCGTGCGGTGTTTTATTGAGAATTCAAACATAGATACGTCCCTTCTTTGTTTATGTAGATATGTGTGCGAGGTGTGTTAGAATATAATTTTATAAGCAAACAGCCGGCACTGATCACGCAGCTGCTACAGGAGCCATCTGATCTACTCTGTAAAGGCGTGGAAAAGCGTTTATACAATGTATGAAGGATAGGGATAAATAAAAGATGGTTACAAAGCAGAAGTGATCTTTTTCTCTACAACAAACAGGTTATAGGCACCATATCACCACACATTTTGGAGAAAATATAACAACACAATTTAACCTTTTTTTTCACAATTTGTATTATTTTGACATAACACTTGTATCATTAGTTTATACACCATTCACATGGTCTCATTTAAACCATACCCTCATATTGACGACTTTTTAAAAGTCACTTTGTGAAACAATTGTGATAAATAGAACATTTTCTCCTATAGGAGCAAATGCTCTATTTATCACAATGGTTTCAAACTACACAAATCTAACATTTTCCTTTTCTCTAGTAAATGCTCCTTTTTGGTAGATTTATTCAAAGAGGTTGGGTCTAAAATAGCCTATGAGGGAATGGGTTAAGTAAACTGGGTCTGTCTGTTTGCAAAGGTGTAGAAAGGCGTATTTATGGAGTAAAGAGATAAAATCAAATAAAAAGAATAATCTATTGAATATAAATCAACATATTTCAAATTAAAACAGTATTTAAGTCATAACTAGTAAGAACATTTAATTTCTAAAACAAGGGTAAAACTTAATGACCCTGTCGCCTAAAGGACGGGTCATAAAAAATAGTCTTCATATTTTCTAAAAGTTTTTGATAAAACAGAAAACATTCCATCAGATTTAATGTTATCAGAACATGTTTACTATACATGTATATGGGTACATGTATATGTATTTACAAACTGAACCGCAATAACACAACACATTCCCTCCTAGTGATGCATTTTGTCTCCTCTGTAAAAGTCACATTTTGAAACCATTGTGATAAATAGAGCATTTGCAAATACTCTATTTATCACGATGGTTTCAAAACTGTGCAATTCTAAAATTATCCTTTTCTATAGTTAATGCTCCTTTTCTGTAGATTTATTCAAAGAGGTTGGGTCTAAAAATTGTAAAGGAGGGAATGGTATTTCAAATACTAAAATCATTTCTAAATCCTATGGTGTGACCAATCTTTAGAATCATCTCATAGAGACGATTCTAAAGAGTGATCACAACATAGGGTTTGGTGTACTAATAAGGAGTGATTCTAGTGAAGTATTTTATTTATATGGATATGTGTATTTACAAACTAAACTAGAAAATTGTGTCCACAGGACACAGATGCCCCCACCTGGTGATAATATCACCAAATCAAGCACTTTTCACTATATGTTATATATGGTAGTTATGAAGATTCGACAAAAGATTCCCTTCTCTACGTACATCTTCACACCAACATTGTTCATCAGTGAAAGTAAATCCTCCTATTTTTGTATGAGGAGTTTTGCAGGACGTATGTATGTCACAGTAGAAATTGCGATTCAGGACAATCGTCGATTCTCCTAGGACAGATTGCGATCGCAATCTGTCCTAGGACAGACTCTGATCCTAATACATCGTAAGGACAATCGACGATTCTACTTGTACAGATTCCAATCACAGTCTGTCCAAGGACAAACTGTAATTCTATCATGAAAATTTACAATTCTACTGGAAGCATTTCAATTATTAGTGTTATATATGACACTTTAACTCTGCAAAGAAAATCTACAATTCGACTGGAACTCTGGAAGAATATATCATTTTCAGATCACAAGTCTATATTCAAAACATGACAAACAACACATAATTGTGAATGATTTGAAAAGAGGATCAGAGTTTGTCCTAGGAGAGATTGCGATCGCAATCTGTCCTAGGAGAATCGACGATGGTCCTGAATCGCAATCTCTACTGTAACACATGTCTATGTATTGTATGTTCAAACAAGAACAAGGCTATACGCCTCCCACCTTGTGGGGAGAATAACTATTATGCATCCAACACAATAACAAAATTAACAGTCATAGATTAGTGGTATAGTTTAAGTACAAATGCACTACCTCTCTGGCTATTCATTCATATAGAAAACTATAACAAGATCCGCATGCTGCGCCACCGCACGTCTAATTTGGTGCTTGTCCAGCTAAATTTAAAAAAAAAATGAAAACAATGAATGGCAATAAGTCCAAAAATTTTAAATCAAGAGATTTCAATGATATCAATGATATCTACTAACCTATGAAGTTTCATGTTGATACCTCTTTTACTTTTTGAGCGATGAGCTACATTAAAGTTTTTGCACGCCAACAACTACACCTACGACCCAGTGCTCGACTTTTTTTCGAAACAGACAAGCTAAAAATGATCTATTTCCTGATTTTTAGTAGCTCATCACCTCAAACATTGGTCTGGGTCTACATCGTCTCCTAGTTTGCAGAACATTAAAACCCAGAAAACATTTTTAACAAGTAGCAAACAGCTCAAACAATGAAACACCTTGATACAACATTGCATACATGTGATAACTACCGACGGTAGGTGAATTCTACCGTTTTCAGTGGTGGTTTACCGTTCTGCCGGAACGGTATGCAAATCTACCGTTTTTGAAAGTTTGCGAGGCAATTTTTTTAGAGACATACATTTTCCTCCCTGGTGGAGTTTATCTGTTAGTTCTGTACACACACAGATCACCTTTAGCTTGCTATCATGCTGTGATCCACGCTTGGTCTGTTTTGGTAGGGACCAATCAAGGGAATCCCCTGTGGAGACCATGGAGAACATCCGAATTACATAATCACGAGGTGGTTCCGGTTTTCACTCTACTGGACTTTACCAAATAAATTGTTCGGGAACCAGTTGTGTCAAAATGCGTCTATCATAAATATCACATGCAGCAGGTTTATTACTCAAGCGAGGTGACATGGGAGTGTCATGACCCTATAATAGGAATTATATTCTCATAATTAAGTTATAAGACATAGAAATGCTTCCCTGTTTCCTTGTCTTGGCCTCGTTGTTGCAATGGGTCGAAACACTTCGAAAATAAGACTGTTTGGACTGATAATCATGCATTTGATTTGTACACAAAATTACTTTTTCATTAATATAATTAGTGGTAAGGACACTAAAGAAGTAATTGAAAACACCCTGAAATATTATCTACCATTGCAAACTCTTCAAAAAATAAAAGTTGAAATGTCATAAGTTTTCGCGACGATTGTAGATACAGGCTAAAACATGAAAAAAATCTAGAACTATTACTGCATGACACTTATTAGTATTTGTTTTTAACCCTTTCCCTGTTCCATTTTCATTCCAAATTCCAGTCCCTACTGAATATTCATAAACAAAGTAGTTATATAAAGAAATATGGAGATTGTAACTTTATTGCCATTTTAGAAAGTACAGAAACATTTTTAAAATTCCAAAAGCAAACAGGGCAGACCCTGATCAGATGGCTCCTATATAGGAGCTGTCTGATCTGGGTCTACTCTGTTTGCAAATGCATGAAAAGGCGTTTATGTGAAGGAAAGGGTTAATGGGGATTTTAACACCACATTGGATTTTTTGGCCAAACCAGAAAGTGTAGAATCATTCCTATATCATAAGCAAACAGAGCAGACCCTGACCAGACAAGATTTATGTAATGTAAGATTTATAATGGTATGCCACTTTCAGCCTGCATTTATGGTAAAGTATGAATGATAATGTGAAAAAGTATAACAAACATAAGTACATGTATCAAGCAAATTTTTTTCCTCCTTTGTCGCGTCAGTAAAATCTACCTGACAAAAGTCAAATCTACCTGACAAATTTCCTAAATCTACCTGGCATGCATCAGCAGGTTATCACATGTATGACATTGTCATGTATTTCTCGTTTTCTAACCATTATTTGAAAAGTGACTCCCACCAATAGCACAACCATATAATAATACAGGTAAAGCACAAAGAGTAAAGATGAGAGCAATGAAAAACATGTTTACAATTGTGTTGATGTTGATGAAGGTGTACAGGAAACAAACTACAAAATTTAAATTACGGTGGAACCTCGATATCTCAGACTAAGACAACTCAAACTTTGAAAACACTCGAGTTACAATTCAATCACTTCCAAAATTGGCCACTGCGCATATCTATAAATACATGTAAAAGCTTGATGTAGGTCCTGCATTAACCATGTCCCTCATATAAACGTGTTTTCACGCATTTGCAAACAGAGTAGATCCAGATCAGACGGCTCCTATAGGAGCCATCTGATCAGGGTCTGCTCTGTTTGCTAATAGAATTCGATAGATCTGTTTCTTTGCTTTCTAAAATGTCTATAAATAATGCAACACATTCCATATTTCTTTATAACTATTTTGTCCATGAATATTCAGTAGGTACTGAAATTTGGAATAAACATAGAACAGGGAAAGGGTTAAGCTGTTCTATCGAGAAAGTCTCCAAGTTTGTAACAGGATGACTAGAGCTGCCATTATTTCTGACAACGGATTAATTCCTATGGACACTAAAAAATATCGTGATTCCACTATAGTTTGAATATAATAGTGGTCAAATTCTGTACATACCATATGCAGAGCTGTAGATAAGAAATGTAATTAGTAAATACTTTTTATATTTCCTTGCAAAACCATATCTGGCTGCTACTCATTAGAATTGCATCTCTGTATGGCCGAGAAATAAGAGATTAGGAGAGATCAGTACACATCTTATATACAGCCCTGGTGTTAGTAGTAATGACAGTGACGTAAATGATGATGATGATGATGATGATGATGATGATGATGATGAGAAAGGATAAAACAGAATGAGGAAAGCAAGATGATCAAGATTATGGCAAGGTGAAAAATGGTGATACATGTATATACATGTGTACGTTATGTGACATCAAAATGAAAAGAAATACATGTTACCCTCATTATCCTAAGTATTTTCACAGATAAACTTAGGCAAATACTGCAAATCAAAAGGCTGCTCAATGAGCCTTTTAGTTAATGTCTTCACTATTCGCTTCTCCAAAAATGGCCCCTAACTGATTTATTCAGCTGTACAAACTGGCAGAGAGGAGAATGGATGTCTAACTACTTAGGGTACTTACTGTTTAACCCTATATTCAATACAGACCCATTTTGACACATTTACAAAGTGGATCTAATTCTATAGTTTCTGCCATGGCAAAAGATGTATTCATTATGCTATAGTAAAATTTCATCCCATCAACCCTTTTTCTCTCACTGACGCCTTTTTGCGCCTCTGTAAAACTAATATTTTGAAACCATTGTGATAAATAGGGTATTTGCTCCACAGGAACAAATGCTCTATTTATCACAATGGTTTCAAAACTACACAATTCTAAAAATTCTTTTCTATAGTTAATTCTACTTTTCGGTCAATTAATTCAGAGGTTCAGTCTAAAAATAGTCTAGGAGGGAATGAGTTAATAGTCATTACTTCTTACAGGAATATTGATCAGGTTATTAGTTAAAAATCTATCATACAAGGTAATAAACATAACCATCTGGAAATATTTTTTGACAGTTTGGTGATTCTAAAAACCTACTAAATTAGAAGGTAAGAATACAATTCATGTTCCTACAATACAAGTTGCACAAGAACACCATTATAGTGGCCCTTTTGATGAATAACCTAATAACAAGGAGTCTTTATCCTTTACCTGATTAATAATCATGTAACAGAAAATGACATCATGAATATTAATTACATTGTGAACAAGAGAATTTCTGACTAGGACAGAAGCAGTAGAATCAGATCTATATAAGTTTCTAAGTAAACAGCAGAATCCTGTTCAGACAGTTACAACAGACATCTGAGTTTTATTGAAAACTTTCTTTCTATACAACAATACACACTCAATGAGTCAATGTCCAACAGTAATGATCATACACCTTTACTCCATTGATACAACTTTTAACACCTTTGCAAACAGAGCAGATCCAGATCGCTCAGATCATACCACTGATGTAGATGTCTGATCAGGGTTTGCCATTCGCTTATGGAGTAATATACAGTAAAACCTCTCTATAACGGCCACTAAATTGTGTTAATTAGTTGAAATGTAGGAAAGGTGGCTGCTAAAAGCAAGGTGAAAGTAAAACAGAATGCTCCTATAGGAGCGTTCTGTTTTACTTTCACCTTGCATTTAGCAGTCACCTGTCTTTAACACACAATACTTGATGTAATTTAGTGGTCATTATGTCTCCCCCCATATTTATATGGGGGAGACATATTGTTTTTGTGAGAGTTGTCTGTCTGTCCGTCTGTCTGTCTGTCCGTCTGTCCATCTGTCTGTCACACTTTTTGTCCGGACGATAACTTCAATATGCCTGATGCCAGTTGATTGAAACTTCATATATGGAAAGAGCATAATGAGAGGAAGTGTCATGCACAAGGTCCATAACTCTGGCTTCACTAATATTGGAGTTATTGCCCTTTGTAAAAAAAAATCACACTTTTTTGTCCGGACGATAACTCCTATATGGCTCATGCCATTGGATTGAAACTTCATATATGGAAAGATCATGACGAGAGGAAGTGTCATGCACAAGGTCCATAACTCTGGCTTCACTAATATTGGAGTTATTGCCCTTTGTAAAAAATATCATAATGTTTTGTCCGGACAATAACTTCAATATGCCTGATGCCAGTTGATTGAAACTTCATATATGGAAAGAGCATAATGAGAGGAAGTGTCATGCACAAGGTCCATAACTCTGGCTTCACTAATATTGGAGTTATTGCCCTTTGTAAAAAATATCATAATTTTTTGTCCGGACAATAACTTCAATATGCCTGATGCCATTGGATTGAAACTTCATATATGGAAAGATCATAACGAGAGGAAGTGTCATGCAGAAGGTACATAACTCTGGCTTCACTAATATAGGAGTTATTGCCCTTTGTAAAAAAATCACACTTTTTTGTCCGGACGATAACTTCTATATGGCTCATGCCATTGGATTGAAACTTCATATATGGAAAGATCATAACAAGAGGAAGTGTCATGCACAAGGTCCATAACTCTGGCTTCACTAATATAGGAGTTATTGCCCTTTGTAAAAAAAATCACACCTTTTTGTCCGGACGATAACTTCTATATGGCTCATGCCATTGGATTGAAACTTCATATATGGAAAGATCATAACAAGAGGAAGTGTCATGCACAATGTCCATAACTCTGGCTTCACTAATATTGGAGTTATTGCCCTTTGTAAAAACAATCACAATTTTTTGTCCAGATGATTACTCCTATGTGACACATGCCATTGGAGTGAAACTTCATACATGGAACGATCATAATAAGAGAAAGTGTCATGCATAAGATCCTTAACTCGAGCTTCAATAAATTTAGAGTTATTGCCCCTTGTACATTTGTTTAATTCTTTCTTGTCCGGACGATAACTCCTACATGGCTCTTGCCATCGTATTGAAACTTCATACATGGAAAGAGCATGATGAGAGAAAGTGTCATGAACAAGGGCCATAATTCTGGCTTCAATACTTTTGGAGTTATTGCCCTTTGTTACATTTTTTGGCCGATCAATAACTCCTGTTCGACTGATGCTATTGGAATGACATTTTATTTTTGGAAAGAGCATGATGAAAGTAAGTGTCATGCACAAGGGCCATAAATCTGGTATCAGTATTTTTGGAGTTATTAGCTGTTGTCATTTTCTTCTTGAAAAATGTAGTGTGGAAAACGCATAATGAGGGGAAGTATCATTCATCAAGACCATAACATTTTTAGTGATTTCCCTTTACATATTGTTTTTATTAGAGGGGAGACATCCGTTTTTTTGACAAAAACCTCTAGTTATAAAGAGGTTTTACTGTAGATCAGATTCTGCAGCTTCTCTCAGTGTAAAACAATCTATTTATATGCCATCATAAAAATGCAACTAATTAATATTCATGATGTCATATCTGCTCACATGAATATTCATGCAGTAAATGATTACAGATACTTTGAATCTCATCTGGACCTCCTGTTTGCGTCTTGAACCATCTACACTAAAGCTGCTATAAACCGTTTTATGGTGTAAAGTCCTGTGGGGAAGTAATACTGGAGGCATTCTGTGACAAGTTGTGTTGAGATGGACTAGGGGTCCTCGCATTGCGGAACTTCTCCTGTATGTTTTTGAACAGGGCCTGATACAGGGGCTCACCAGGGATATTTGGTGTCCCCATCTGTAGAGATCTCTTGGCTGGGCCTGGGGTTCCCCCTGGTGATCTGAATTGTAAAGGTAATATTTATGCTAGGTAATTTAAAAGTTTTGTTAATTTTCAAAACAAAATGTGTTTGTGAAACACTGTGCCCCACAACAGGCACTCTGACATACAATTTTGACCTTTCACTATGACCTTGTACACACTCCAACGTTGCTGCTTCATAAAATGAGTACACATGCTCAGTATTGAGTATATGTGCTTAATATTGTAGGGAAATGTCTCAATGACCAGGGGAGTAAATGTACGGTCGGCTGAGCAGTCATTCAAACTGAAAGCAGACTATAACTAGGTACATTTTGTTTTACATGCAAATTGTAAAGTCTCTATTTAAGTTCAAAGGTTACCACCAAGATTTAAGTTTCAGACAGACAGTTCATAACCCTTTACTCCATTAACACGCCTTCCTTCGCCTTTGCAAACAGAGTAGACCCAGATCAGACGGCTCCTAATGGAGCCCTCTGATTAGGGTCTGTTGTGTTTGCTGATCACACAACATAGATATGATTCTAAAGATTCTGTCATGACCCAAACACTCTGTGTTCATATGGCAGTTACAAGAATGCATCTAATTAATATGCATGTTATTATTTCTTACATAAATATTCATGGAGGAAAGGGTTAAACAATATGCTCCCAGATCAAGATCTTAGGGAGGTATGCTAAATAAAAAAGTGAACTAAAATGTAACTAGAAATGTGTCCATAGGACACTGATGTCCCCACTTCAGAATTTTTGTCACAGAAAGTAAAGACTATAATCATGTATGCAACGACAAATAATTTTTGCAAATAAAGGGCCGCAACTCCTAAACGACTGAAGCGATTTACATGGCTATCAAACTTGACCAGGATATAACACAAACATGAGTGTAAAGTTTGGTGAGGATTGGACAAAAACTTTCCAAGAAAAGGTCGGGACAAGATATTTTTAAAGTCATTTTTGCAAATAAAGGGCCGCAACTCCTGAACGGATTTACATGGCTATCCAACTTGACCAAGATATAATGGCCACAAACGTGTGTAAAGTTTGGTGTAGATTTGACAAATACTTCTAGATGTGCATACGCATGTACGTACGGACAAGAGCAACCCTATATGCCACCACTTTGTGGGGGCATAATAAAAAGAGTATTTCCTATTTCCTATACATCATTCTTCTAGAAAACATACATTCTGTTATACCATGGGGCAGCAATTGATTTCACTATAAATGAAATTCACATGGTCAGGACAAGTAAACAGGCCTAAAAACCTTCTGATCAAAATGATAAATTTAATCAAACCTGTATTATTCTATATTAAGAAAACTTAGCAGATATTGATCAGATACTCATACAGAAGCTGTCTGAGTTGGGTCTACTCTGTTTGTAAAGACTGAACTATATGTAGGAGGGTTAAAAACTACAGTACTGTCAGTCAGTTCTTGTTACAACGACCATGTTCCATCTCACAGAAATTGTTGTTGTACTGTAAATGTCATAATGAACATATTAACCCTTTCCCTCATATTGACGACTCTGTAAAAGTCACTTTGTGAAACCATTGTGATAAATAGAGCATTTGCTCCTATAGGAGCAAATGCTCTATTTATCACAATGGTGTCAAACTAAAAAATTCTAAAATTTTCCTTTTCTCTAATTAATGCTCCTTTTCGGTAGATTAATTCAGAGGTTGTATCTAACAAGAGCTGTTCAGGACAGCGGGCTCAACTATTCTCAGAATTATTAGTGGACTTTAACAAAAACCTTAACCAAAAGTTCTAAGTTAAAAAGGGTCATAATTCTGTCAAAATGCTTGTCAGAGTTATGTACTCTTGCCTACAGATGAAGATTGTGGTGGTGAACAAGTGTTCCAAGTTTCAAAGCTTTATTCCAAAGGTTAGAGGCAAAAAGTGGACTTTACAAAAAGTGGACTTTAACAAAAACCTTAACCACGGTGTGACGCGGACGCAGACGCCGGGGCGAGTAGGATAGCTCTACTATTCTTCGAATAGTCAAGCTAAAATTAGCCTATGAGGTAATGGGTCAAGTTATACAGTAGCACTCTTCTATATCCAGAGGAGCTTTCTGCATGACTTTCATCCTGCATAAAGCCATCTGCCTAAAAAATCTTCTTTTCTACAATTTCAGTTTAGAGGTGTTTTACTGTATATATTTCCAATGTTTGTGTCTGTATAATGAATATTCTGTTAGATTGAATGTCGTTATAACAAGTGTTCACTGTATATAACAACAGCTGAGAAACATATTGAATGCCTAGAGAACAAGAGCTGTCCGCAGACAGCGCGCTCTACTTTCTTTAGTGCTGGATAGTGTAGTGGAAGTCTAAGTCAGAAAGGGCAGATAACTACATTTGTATAGCAAAATTAATTTTAGGGTTACCTGCCCTTGTGGAATGGGTCCCCCTTGTAATAGTTAACATGCATACCAAACTTGAACCAAATATCTTGGACAGTTTCTGAGACATGGACCTTAACATAAAACTTAACCAACAATGAAAATTCTAAGTCGAAAAAGGGGCATAACTATGGCAAAATTAATTTTAGGGTTACTTACCCTTGTGAAATGGGTTGTCATTGTGATAGTAAACATACATACCAAATACGAAACAAATATCTTTGATGGTTTCTGAGAAATGGACCTTAACAAAAAGGTTAATCAAAGCCGACGCTAACGCCAACGAGAGGGTCATGACAATAGCTCCACTTTTTGAAAAAGTGGAGCTAAAAATGGCTTACTTGTTTTCATCCGCACATCTGAGTCGCTTCCACGGGTTTGATGACAGAAGTTCCTGGTGAAGACTTGTCAGGGAACAGTTTAGGGATGGAATTGAACCAAGTGAGCTAAAATTACAGTAAAATCTCTGCTTACTTGATGAATATTCATGAAAGACTCATAATAAGTATCAAATTATTTCTTATATCAAAAATATTAAATTGCATGCACAGGAAGTTTATTCGTTGGCAAAAATTAATATAAGAGAGTCAGTTCTATAACTAGCCTGAACTAGTAAGCAACAGAGCAGAATGTAAGTAGCCATCTCCAGTAGAAACTGCCTTATCTGGTTCTAATCTGCTTGCAATGGCAAGTAAAGGGTCTCAAGTACAGGGTCGATTAACCCTTTCCTCCATAAATACGCCTTTCTACGCCTCTGTAAAAGTCACTTTTTGAAACAATTGTGATAATTAAAGCATTTGCTCCTATGGAGCAAATGCTTTATTTATCACAATGGTTTCAGAACTACAAAATTCTAAATTTTTCCTTTTCTCTAGTTAATGCTCCTTTTTGGTAGATTTATTGGGGGGGGGGGGCATAATTTTTTTTTGTGTGTGAAATCATCATAAAAACATCCTCTTGTGACTTGAATTCTTTCATATTGAATTGGTTCTATAATTTATAACACATTACCTCCTAGTAATGCATTTTTGCACCTCTAAAATTTACATTTTGAAACCATTGTGGTCACAATGGTTTCAAAACTACACAATTCAAATGTTTTCCTTTTCTAAAGTTAATGCTCCTTTTTGGTAGATTTATTGGGTTGGGTCTAAAAATTGTCTAGGAGAGAATGAATTAACAATGGTGGAACATTCAAAGGTTTAACCCATACCCCAATTCTGTTTTAAATTCTTTTTTACATGTCTTTAAGATTTAAAATCTTTGACACACTATATTTTGAAAAGAATCGGAAGTACTTTTAGAATTATAACAGACAATAAGTCTTACTCATTTCCATCCTGTGATCCATTCTTCTGTGAGCTTGTTGGTGTCATCTGAAACAAAAATCAGAATGCCAATTAGCTTCAAAGAAATAACATATCCAAAACTTAACGCTTTCCCTGTAACTTTCAATACCTACTGAATATTGAAAGTTAATACAGAAAATAGTTATAATGAAATATGGAAGGTGGAACATTGTAGCCATTTTAGAAAGTAAGGAAACATCTATTAAATTCCATTAGCAAACAGAACAGACCCTGATCATATGGCTCCTATAGGAGCTGTCTGATCTGAGTCTACTCTATTTGCAAATGCGTGAAAACACATTTATATGAAGGAAAGAGTTACAGGATAAATTGTTGGAAAAATACCACAGCTGTTACTATGTATTACTCACCCAAGTTTTATGTGATATCCTATTTTAATTTACCCACAGTTCAACACTTTTATCGCTGAATTATCAGACTGGAATAGTCCATCATCGTTTATTGGTAGAGTCCATACTGTATGGCAAATTTTATACTTTTATACTGTATCATGATGATGATACAGTATGAAAGTGTAACATTTGTGAGAGGATTTTGAATGACAAACGTGCATACCCTGGCCAGAGGGATGCTATTTAACCCATTTGCTCCCACGATCCCATATATGGGACGTAGGCAAACAGTGTAGACTCTGATCAGACTGCTCTGATCTCATAATGCTGCGTCTGATCAGAGTCTACACTGTTTGCTGATAGGAATTTTAATATAAAACAAAACGAAATTGAAAATTTAGGCCAGGCACCCCTTAGATAAAAAATGGACTAATCCAATATATAAACATGGAAGAATCCACCGCGAGCAAATGGGTTAACCCTGTCAACCCAGGAAACATGCACTGTCATTTGCAGTTTAGACCCAGATCAGAGGGACCCTAGAGGAACCATCTGATCAGGATCTGCTCTGTTTGCTTTAATATGATATACATTCAAACCTCTCTAAACCGGACATTCATTTTAGTATAAATAGTTGTCTTGGAGACAGGTGGCAGATTAATGCTGGGTGAAAGTCATGCAGAAAGCTCCTGATTTTTACCCTGTATTAAGCAGCCACCTGCCTAATAGTATCTGAATTCTTCTGTACTAAAATTCAGGTTTAGTGGGGTTTTACTGTAGCATAGATCTGATTCTTTAATTTCTGTCTGAGCCAAAATGTCCTGTATTCATGTACATGTACCTTTATAAAACTAGAAAGGTGTAGAACACTTGTTACCTGCCTACGTACTGGCCCTCTTCCCACCAATTTTAAACTTGACACAATCGCAGTACATGTATATGGGTATAACATAAATCCAGCTACGATGCTACATACAATTCAACTGCAATTTAAAGACAGATGTAGACAGATATGTGCATGAGACTTCCTCTCACCATGCCTGTTCCGTTCCATGTGTGAAGTTTGAATTCAATGGCATCAGTAGAATAGGAGATACAGGCTGGACAAGAAGTGGGATGACGATGATGACAACGGCGGACAAAGTGATCCCTATATGTCTGCCATGCTTTGCAGGCGACACAAAAATCATCTAATTAATATTCAAGATGTCATTAATTCTGGGTTGAAAGGGTTAAATTAAAAACAACAGGTGAGCTATCAACACTGATATTTACCTGACTATTCATTCTATTTTCTATGGGTGTGAACACTGATATTTACCTGACTATTCATTCTATTTTCTATGGGTGTGAACACTGATATTTACCTGACTATTCATTCTATTTTCTATGGGTGTGAACGGCCTTCTGGAAAGACCTTTTCCATCAAACCTTGGAGTTGCAGGAAGCAGAGGCGGGGGTGGTGGCGGAGGGGGCATAGATCCTGGTAGTAGAGGTGGTGGTGGGGGAGGGGCTGGAGGGGAGGGGACCTTTGAAGATCTCTTAGTCTTCTTGCTTCCTGAAGGTTTGACTGGTGTGTCATTTTGCGATGCCCCTTTATGCCTATCCTGGAGACGTTTGGAAAACCGTCTACCTTTGGTTTCTAAAAAGAAAATGTTACATTGCAAGATTTAGATATAATTGGGAAAGTAATAGTTTATGTATTGCTTAACTCGCATACATCTTCTTACTTGGTACTGAACTGTTTGCAAATGCATTTAATCCTTTCCCTGTTTAATATTCATGTAAGGAATAATGACATCATGAATATTTATTAACTGATTTTTAATGATGGCATATGTACCTTGGATGTTTGGCTCAGGTAGAATCAAACTGATATTATACAATAAGTAAACAGAGCAGACCCTGATCAGACGGCTCCTACAGGAGCTGTCTGATCTGGGTCTACGCTGTTTGCAAATGTGTGAAAAGGCATTTATATGTATGAAGGAAAGGGTTAAAAGCAGCTGGATGCCTGATTTAGAACTAAAGCATATTGGTAACTTCCTTTCACCATGCAGTAACTATTTACCTGATCAATATTCATGTATGAAATAATGACATCATGAATATTTATTAGCTGAATGTTTACATTAATACAATGTAAAATTTTCACGGGAATATTTTGCGTTAACAAAAACTGTGCTAGTGTAGAATCAGATCTATTTCATGTCACAAGCAAAATAATTAGATGTTGATCAGACGACTCCTACAAGAACCATTTGATCTGGGTCTACTCCATTTGCAAATGTGTAAAGGAGCGTTCATATGAAGGATCAGATTAAACTACCAACTCACTGTCTTATTTTTTTACCTCATGAATATTCAGAAGATTGTTTGCTTAATGGAAAAATATAGATCATCTGATCCGATTCTAGTTTCTACCATGGCCAAACTTTTCTGTGTTCACATGCCATTATAAAAATTAATCTAGTGTTCATGATGTCATTATTTCTTACATAAATATTCATCGGGTAATTAGAGTTACGCAGATTTAGTTGTCTTAAAAAAATAGTAATCATGATTTCATTATTTCTTACATAAATATTCATCGTGGATTTAGATTTACACAGATTTAGTTGTCTTAAAAAAATAGTGTTCATGATTTCGTTATTTCTTACATAAATATTCATCGTGTAATTAGAGTTACACAGATTTAGTTGTCTTAACCCTTTCCCTGTTCTATGTTTATTACAATTTTCCATACCTAAATTAATGAATATTCATGAACAAAATAGTTATAATGAAATATGGAAGGTGGAACTTTATAGCTATTTTAGAAACTAAAGAAACGTATCTTTCAAATTCCATTAACAAACAGAGCAGACCCTGATCAGACGGCTCCTATAGGAGCCGTCTGATCTGGGTCTACTCTGTTTGCAGATGTGTGATAACACGTTAATATGAGGGAAAGGGTTAAAAACTAATATGACATACCTATGGTGTAGTCCAGAGCTTTCTGCATGTTATTTTTCATTTTTTCCAGTTTCTTGTCCCTCTCTTTCTCTGACACACGAACTAATGGACTGTTCTCACCATGGATCATGTCTAAGACTTTAACCTGCAAAACAAATCATACACAAAAGTCTTCCAGGCATGTCAAAGGATAGATAACAAAAGTACATTGACCCTTCACTCCATGAATTTTCATGTAAGAAATAATGACATCAATGATCCTGAGCATTAATCAGATTAATTGTTATAATAACATATCGAGGGCTTGGTGCAAAACTATTCTAACTCCTTCACTTTGTGAAGGAGTTAGAATAGTTTTGCGCCAAGCCCTCGATATGGACCCTGGCCGTTTTTGCCAAGTCAGAAACTGTAGAATCATATCTGTATCATATCATATGCAAATAGAGCAGACCCTGATCAGACAGCTTCTATAGGAACCGTCTGATCTAGGTCTACTCTGTTTGCAAAGGTGTACATGTACTTACGGAATACAGGGTTAAACATTTTTCCACGTAGCAACTTTTTGCCATCAAACCTTATGTTGCAACCACTCTTTAGAAGCATCTCAAAGAGACAATTCTATTATAAATAGAGTGATCACAATATAGAGTTTGGATGAGAAAACATGATTGTAATACATTTAAAACAGTAAACACAAACTAGAACGTACCTAAAATTCCTAAACATAAGGCCAATGATGTTGCATTAAGTGAGGGACCAGTTTCTGGCCAGGGCTGTAAGTAAGAAAGTCAAGAAGTCACTTGCTCCAACATGTAGATTTTCCAGGGATGCAGAGTATAGTTTCCATTGTGTACAATTAACCCTTTTCCCTGTTCTATATCGATTCAAAATTTCAATACCTACTGCATGAATATTCATGTACAAAATAGTTATAATGAAATATAGCAGGTGGAAAAATGTAAACATTTTAGAAACTAAACAAACAGATCTATCAAATTCCATTAGCAAAACAGAGCATACCCTGATTTGATGCTCCTATAGGAGCCGTCTAATCTGGGCCTACTCTGTTTGCAAATGCCTGAAAACACGTTTAAATGAGGGAAAGGTTTAACTCTTTGCACGCTAGCGGCGAAACTGTGATTACTTCTGCAAACAGTTTGGATCCAGATGAGATGCCGAATAATGCGGCGTCTCATCAGGATCCAAACTGTTTGTCACCTTGACCATATGTTTTGCAAAGAAATGAGAGAAAGTTTATTTTAAGAATTGAAGCAGATGACAATTGTTGCAGACAAAACATTTCTTAGTGTGCAAAGGTTTAAAGCAGAACTTTCACTGAATATGACTAATACTCCCAGCACAAGCACTTGTCAGAGTATGAAATATTTTGAATAATTGAGGGGCCATAACTCTGTGAAAAATCATCCAACTGTAACAAAAGTTACATTGTCATGATATACCCATCTCCTCCTGATAATGAAGCTTCCACAAAGTTTCACTGAAATCCTAAGCTGCTGAGAAAGTGTGTAGACAAGAACAAGAGCTGTCCACAGACAGCGCGCTCCACTTTCTTTAGTGCTGGATAGTGTAGTGGAAGTCTAAGTTAGAAAGAGGAAATAACTATAGCAAAATTAATTTTAGGGTTACCTGCCCTTGTGAAATGGGTCCCCCTTGTAATAGTTAACATGCATACCAAAGTTGAACCAAATATTTTGGACAGTTTCTGAGACATGGACCTGAACATAAAACTTAACCAACAATGAAAATTCTAAGTCGAAAAAGGGGCATAACTATGGCAAAATTAAATTTAGGGTTACCTACCCTTGTGGAATGGGTTCCCATTATGATAGTAAACATACATACCAAATTTGAACCAAATATCTTTGACGGTTTCTGAGAAAAGGACCTTAACAAAAAGGTTAACCGAGGCTGACGAGAGGGTCATGACAATAGCTCCACTTTTTAGAAAAGTGGAACTAAAAACAATATACTGAACTACATGGTGACTCTCCCTCTTCCCCCATGTGGTACTAACTATTTTAACTCTACCAATTGTAAGGTTGATTAAACAGCAACTACCTGCTGTTTAAGTGGTCAATTGTAACAGGTTTAAACTATATTGTATAAGACAAAACTTTTACCTTAAAAAAGGATATGATTCCCCCATTCTCCAAGTCCTGCTTTTTCTTCTTTCTTAAAAATTCTGAAAATTCTTGTTTGTTGGTGTCAAGGTATTTCATCAAATCCTGCAAGTACACATTTAGCTATAATCCATCTCTATTGTCAGTCTACTACTTACTCTACCCTTGACCTCATACAAAAACCTTTAACCCTTTCCTCCATAAATACGCCTTTCAACGCCTCTGTAATAACCAACTCTTGAAACCATTGTGATAAATAGAGCATTTGCTCCTATAGGAGCAAATGCTCTATTTAGCACAATGGTTTCAAACTACAAAATTCTAAAATTTTCCTTTTCTCCTTGTGGGTAGATTCATTAACAAGAGGGCCATGGGGCCCTGAAGTGCTTACCTGAGATAACCCCAGGGGCGGGCCATTTTTGACCAAGAAGTCATCATTTGTACAACCTTGGTAGAGAACCACAAGGCAAAGCAGTATACCATTAATTAAAGGTCTAAGCCTTATGGTTTCAGAGAAAAATAATATTTCATATTTTTCCCATGAAAAACTGATAAGCCCCAAGGCAGGGCCAAGTTTCGCCCAAAGGTCAGGGTCGTAAGTTGAACATTCTTGGCAGAGGACCACAAGCCAAGGTACATATTTGTAAAGGACCATTAGATCATGTTACATACCAAATATCAAAGGTCTAGGCCTTACAGTTTCAGATTTTTAAAGATTTTCCTATGAAAAGCTGATATGCCCATGGGCGGGGCCATTTTTGGTTCTGGGTCATAATTTGAAAATCTTTGTAGAGAAGCTAAGAGAACCATTACATCATGCTACATACCAAATATCAAAGGTCTAGGCCTAACAGTTTCGGACAAGAAGATTTTTAAGATTTTCCTATGAAAAACTGTTAAGCCCTTGGGCGGGCCATTTTTGGTCCAGGGTCATAATTTGAACAATCTTTGTAGAGGACTATTAGACCATGCTACATGCCAAATATCAAAGGTCTAGGCCTTACAGTTTCAGAGAAGAAGATTTTTAAAGATTTTCCTTTGAAAAACTGATAAGCCCCAGGGCGGGCCCATTTTTGGCCTAGGGGTCATAATTTGAATATCTTTGTAGAGGACCATTAGACCATGCTACATTGAAACTATTGTAGAGGACCTGAACATGATGCTATGTGCCAAATATATAAGCTGAGAACCTTCTAGTTTCAGAGGAGAAGATTTTAAAAGTGTTCACTACATGTTTCTATTGAAAACTGGCCACCCCTTGGGCGGGGCCAATTTTGACCCCAAGGGCATAATTTATATAACTTTTGTAGAGTACCTGAGCATAATGCTATGTGCCAAATATGAAAGCTGAGAACCTGCCAGTTTCAGAGGAGAAGATTTTCAAAGATTTCACTGTACATATTTCTATTGAAAACTGGCCACACATAATGAGACCGTGAGTGAGTGAGTGTGTTGGGTTTTACGTCCAACCAACAGTATTTCAGTTATTTGCAGACGGCATCCGCTTGAGACAAGTTATAGTGCTGCCTCACTGGAATGCCCCTGCCGCAGGCACATGGCAAGGGCACCCCATCCAGTCACATTATCCTGACACCGGGCCGACCAGTCCTAGAACTACCCTTTTAATGTCAAGCGTAGACAAGGGAGCTACTAATACCAACTTTTAACAATTTTTGGTCTGTCGCAGATGATGCAGTATAAATAAAACTCCATCGATAAATCGTGAAGTCTTTTCTCGCTGAAATTACCGTTGAGTGATAACCCATTATTTTAAGCGTTTATAATGTCAAATTGATATAAAAAAAACAACCTTTAAGCTATAATTCTAAACAACATACAATGTATTAATAGTTTAGAACCTTCCAAACTATAAAGAGAGTGGACTTTTAAAGGGTGGCAACTACTATATAACATATTAGCATTCATTGTAATATTGATACATTACTGAATGCTTTAACCCATTACCCCGTAGGCTATTTTTAGATACAACAACTTCGAATAAATACACCGAAAAGGAGCATTAAATAGAGAAAAGGAATTTTTCAGAACTTCGTAAAATTATTGGACATACCCATTTTCTCACTTTGTTCACTAAATACATTAAAAAATTCATCAAAAAAGGATATGATCCTATGGTACTACAACATACTGCATGTTTGGTTGTCAACCCTTAAAATTACAGTTGGCAATCACGCAGTCCTCTTTGCATGTACGCCGACAAGAAAGGTTTAGTACTCTATGAGGGCGACCTCTTAAATCCGGAAATGGAAGGAGGACGTCGGATATTTGTACCATCTCGTTTTTGTCGTACTCTTTATTACTTTTCTACAGTTACTCTGGGTGTAGATCAATCATTGAGTACACTAGCGACAGGAGGATACAGTTGTTTCACTTAAATATGTTTTCGTTTAACATGCACTTTACCACTGCATTTGCCATCGCGGTTGCTGTAGATTAGTCAGAGAGGGGATACGTTTATTTACGCTGTTTTTCTTTTAGGATGGGGATGGAATAAGTGTGAAGTTGTGCGCCCTAAACCGTTTTAACACCCCCAGTGATATTTGTCACTGACCGTTCCAAGGTGGTACTTCCATCTTTCCCCTATTGTTTGTTTGTTATGTCTGTGCGTCTCTTTGTGTCTTTTATACACATGTACATTTGCCGTTTGTCGTCGTGGTGCTGTTTGGGCGGTTGTGTGTTTTGTCTGTGGTGTTTCCTGCATGACTCATACAAAGTCATGTACTTTTGTAGTTTGAAACCATTGCTCTATCTATCACAATGGTTTCATAAAGTCATCAATATGAGGGAATGGGTTAACACTGAAGAAAATATCACACTACAGAGACATCATACCGCCATACATATCAGAGTGAGCCTGTATCACAATACTGACCACCATACACATCAGAGTGACCCTGTATCACAATACTGAGACATCATACTGCCATACACAATGACATCACAGTGACCCTGTATCACAATAAACTGGTACACCAGTATATTGAAACATTTTCAAAATTAACTTTTTTATTTCTCCACCAAACCTATGTTGTGACCACTCTTTAGAAACGTCTCAAACAGACATTCTAAAGAGTGGTCATAACATAACACAGTGTTTGGTGGAGAAATTTGAGTATGCACCTTTGTCTGTTATTTAATGATTAACCCTTTACTCCATGAATATTCATGTAAAAAGTAACGACATGAATATTGAATTAGACTTAACTTTTATATGTACAGCAATGTTTGCCCATGGTATAAACTGAAAAATCATACACATGTACAGTGAACCCTCGTTACAACGGAGGTGTTTGTTTCCAGAAATTTTGCTGGTATAACGAGGTTGCCGTTATAACGAGTTTAAATATGAAAGAAACCATATGGCCAGTTTTAAACTAGTACCAACAGGTACCAAACTTTGATACCTACACTTAAGGCCTTCTCAGTTTCTGTAACGGCCTGTTCTTCAAACTGCTCCTCTGAAATCTGCTCACAGTAAGTTCGTGTGAGTTTATGTGCCTCATCAAACTCTTCTAAATCCTCCAAACCATTGATAACGTAACAATCAGGATCCACTGAACCATTGATAATGTAACAATCTGGATCCTGATAGTTTTCAGCGTTAGATGAAGCCATGATGAGACCCTGAAAGAAAACTAAAGCAATGCATATTTACCTACACAGACATAGCAAACATTCAAAAGTCTTTACTCTTTCTTCCATGAATATTCATTCAACCTTTACCCTCATATAAACGCTTTTTCATGCCTTTGCCAACAGAGTAGACCTAGGATCGAATTCAGTCCTGCGAAAAATCCCATAGCTTGAATTTTCTTACCTGGACATATTTTGATACTGACCAATTAGAATGCACAAGGTCAAGATCTTGAAGCACCTGACTCATCTATTTAGCAGGTAAAATGAACCAATTTTGATGATGTTTTTTTATGAAAATTTATTAAAAACTTCAAGATAAATAAATGTTTTAAAATATTATTATATACCAAAAATGATTTGGATTGCACAACTGTCATGTACATAAAGTAATTTTAAGGTATATGAACCACCAGGAATATGGAAATGAACAGCTAAAATTGACACTACATGTATATATCATATATATAGGAGTATTATTATATCAGATTATGCTTAACCCTTTCCTCCATAAATACGCCTTTCTACGCCTCTGTAAAACGTCACTTGTTGAAAACATTGTGATAAATAGAGCATTTGCCCCTGTAGGAGCAAATGCTCTATTTATCACAATGGTTTCAAAACTACACAATTCTAAACTTTTCCTTGTCTGTAGTAATTAGTAAATGCTCCTTTTCGGTACATTTATTCAAAGAGGTTGGATCTAAAAATACTTTAAAATAGCCTATGAGGTCACGGGTTAATGAAATCAGCAACGTCAAGAGTGGGGTATTAGATAAAGATGATTACTCTGACATAGAAGGCTTAGAAACAGCATGGAAATCTATTCACCATCTTAGTCTTATTGCAATAATAACCATTACATTTTATAAATAGTTTCCAATTCATGTAAATATCAGCAAGCAATACATGTACAAGAAGCTTTATTTAATGTCGGCTATAATATGTGTTACAATGAAATAACACTGCGAAAACATGTCCAGAAAACTATATTTTTACTTTTTTATTTATTTAAGAGGTGCATTAATGGGGGAGCTAGTCAAAACATACCCAATACCAAAATGAACCCACTTGTTTAGTAAAAACGTACACATTTTTTATCAAAACTGTATAGATATAGATACAGAAAATATACCCCAGTATTATGCTTTAAATTGAATATTTTCTTTTAAAATATGTTGGGGTTTTTTCAGGTTATTTTTTATGATTTGGTTTAAAAAATTATCTTTATTCCATATCTACATTACCATTTGACAATTTAATCAATCAATAGATAAATGCAGTTTAATAGTCTTAAACTGCTAAGACTGGACAAAGTTTTATCAATATATTTGTGAAAAAATTAAAATTGATACAGTTTGATACACTCTTTGGTACAATTCTCATTAAAAATAGCATACCGTATATATGAATACTTTAATATGACATTTTAACATTAATTGCATTTTAAAAACAAAATACATGCATAAATAATTAAATATAATTAGAACTTGGGTACATTTTGACCAATAGCCATTATAGGTGGGTACGCTTTGACTCCATTGTGGTACGTTTTAACTAGGGTGTGTTTTGGCTACAACCCAATTAAGCCTTACCTTCAGACAGAGTAGAACAAGATCAGACAGCTCCTATAGGAGCTGTCTGATCAGGGTCTGCTCTGTTTGCTTATGAAATTATAATAGATCTGATTCTATGATTTCTATCAGACTACAGTACCAAACAATTCCGTGTACATATATATGATATATGCCATTATAAACTAGAAAGGTGTTCCTTGGAACACAGCTGTGTCGCCTGCCTGCGTACTGACCCTTTTCCCACCAATTTAAAACTTGACAAAATCGCAATACATGAATCTAATGACAGGATCAGGAAATATGAAAAGGGAAATAACATCAGACCTGTGCCATGTGTGAAGTTTGAATTCAATGGCATCAGTAGAACAGGACTTATTGGCCAGACAAAAAAATGAAAAAAGGAAAATAACTCCAAAAATACTGAAGCTAGAGTTATGGACCTTGTGCATGATACTTCCTCTCATCAAGCCTGTTCCATGTGTGAAGTTTGGATTCAATGGCATCAGTGGAATAGGAGATACAGGCCGGACAAGAAGTGTGATGACGACAACGATGGCAGACAAAGTGATCCCTGTGTCTGCCAAGACTGCCATGCCTCGCAAGAGACACAAAAATGAGCTAAAATATATTCTATGATGTCATTATTTCTTACATTAATATTAAACAGGAAAAGAGCTAGTGGTACAAGTACTATATAAAACTATGCAAAATCCATTGATTTGAATTGTAGTTTCTTTTTATTGATTGTGTTGATCAACGTCCGTTTCTGCTCACTATGAGTTAATTTGGGTACACTTAAAAGCCCCTCCATCAAAAGCCCCTCGCCAAAATGGTCAAGGCCTTCAAAAGCCCCTCTATCTATCTATCTTTGCATAATGCCTAACTACGCTTTCGCGTATTACTGGCATGAAAGGTGCAATCTGTGTGAGAATATAAACTGCTATAAAAGTTGAGAAAGTGAGACTTCAAACGTGGGACAGAGAGAAAGAGTATAGAGAGCCAGGTTTTAAAACAAGGTGAGGATAGGAAAAATGTACAATTTATTCACAATACTTTTTTTTTAAAATAAATTATAAAAGTTAACCATTCTTAATCAAATCAAACATTATTGACAAATGTGTACTTTGTAAATAAGTACCAAAACCTATAGGTTTTAAGTTTAAGTTTTAAGTTTAAGTTTATAGATAATTTTTATCTGAATTTTAACAATTTAGACAAAAATTTGGGGAATAATTGTCAAACTACACATTTTTAGCTCATCTGTTTTCAAAGATAACTGGGTCGTAGGGCATAGGCATACCTGCAGGTTAAAAACTTTAACCCTTTCCTCCATAAGTATGCCTTTCTACGCCTTTGCTTTACAGAGCCATCTAATTAGGGTCTGCTCTCAGTCTGTTTCCTTATGAAACAATATAGATCTATCCGATTCTACAGTTTCTGCTTCAGTAAAAATATATTGTGTAATATGCCATAATTAAAATTCAACTTAATTTTTAATATTCATGACATCATAAGACATTATCTCTAACATGAATATTCATGGAGAAAAGGGTTAATGTAGCCGATTATTAAAAAAGTATAAGAGGTATCAACATGAAGCTTAATAGGTTAGTAGATTTCTTTGAGGAGAAGTGTATGCAGTTGACGAGCACCAAATCAGACGAGCTTTGGCGCCGCATGCGGCTCTTGTTCATTAATGTTTCAACTAGACTACTATTGAATAATCAAATTTCTAAACAAATCAATGTAATGTTAATTAGTTGTTTGTTACAGTTAACCCTTTTCTTGTTCTGTCTTCATTCCAAATTTTCAATACCTACTGAATATTCATGGTCAAAATAGTTATAACGAAATATGGAAGGCTAGGCATTGTAATGTAGCCATTTTAAAAACTAGACATCAACATCTTTCCGTTGATATGTAGTCACTCATGACTATTACTCAACGGGTGGTGCTGGTCAAGAAAAAGTAATGATAAGAGTATAGTATAGTTAGAAATTAGATCGAAGATAGGTAGAAATAGTTAGTGATATGACAGTTGCATTTTCGCCTCCTCAACCCAAGTCTCCCCGGTTACAGTGGCCGCTGCCGGTACAGCCTTGAGAATCACTGGTGACTACTTACAGCTGGGGCCCTAAATTAAGGCTAGAAAGAGAGCGATCCCAGACCCCGCTTGAAAGATACCAAGTCGGGGTCTCTGCTACTTCTGCTGGTAGCTGGTTCCAGGTTGTAACTGTCCGAGGGAAGAAAGAGTTCCTTCAGTATGATGTGGATATAGATGGCTGACACAGCTGTTACGGATTCTATTAGCAAACCTGATCAGACGGCTCCTCTAGGATCCGTCTGATCTTGGTCTACTCTGTTTGCAAATGCGTGAAAATGTGTTCGTGTGAGGGAAAGGGGTTAACAAAACATTTAAAGATAGTTCAATTATTGTTTACATATTTTTTCATAGTGAGGGGCTTTTTGTCAACCTTGACCATTTTGATGAGGGGCTTTTGTAGCGAGAGACTTTTGTAGGAGGGGCTTATGTAATACACTCGGGCTAATTGGACTCCCAAGAGAGAGATAGAGAGAGAAGGTGTGTGTGTGTGTGGGGGGGGGGGGGTTACAAAAAGACCCATGCGCGATATGCCCTACTCTTATCGGCAGTTTATCTGTCTACAGGCACCGATAACATCGGACCTCGGTTTATAACCTCGTCCGACGGAAGGACTTGGTCATGGACCTGATTGTCAGAGTGCTTACAAAACAAGTAACGTCACAGAACATACTTGAAAAGGAAGACAGTTGCGATCGTCTTAATCAACTATAACTGCAGGTGTTGTTTTTCAAAACATTTCTTCTTTGAAGTTGCCGCCGAGAGGAATAATATTTTGACTGGAACATCTACTTCCGGTCGGCTTTATTATTATTTCGGTTGTACAGAAACTATCACAACACACGAATATATTCATAAAGTTCATGTCAACGTGCGCAATTAGAACTGCATACTTTAACAGTTATTAAATAACATATAATTTAATGGTCGTCTTCTTCAAATGATTTAAATACTACTTTAACTTTAACAATCAAGCTGTCAAAATTGCTTGGTGCTGATTATCTGGATCTGACTATTTCGTAGGTTCTACACAATTGACATTAACACGTATTTCTATGTATAAACGTAATTTAATATGATGATGTTTTTATACATTTGTATCGATATAAATGTAACCAGGGTAAAGTGTAATCTGCTTTAGTTTTATGGATCCATGTTTCCATATAATCAGAATGATTGGAATGTCATCTTGGACGCCCCAAAGCACATACAAGTTTACGCATCGAGGTTACACAAGGTTCTGCCTTAGTCTCAGTTCATCGGAATCTCAGGATTCTGATTAAAGTAAAGTCGGATACTTTTTAAAATAACGCATCAATACTCAGATGCAGAGGTTTTTATAACCTCTAAAACTGGTACCACACTCCCCAAATCACATAATTGTTCCAGTTCAAAGCTCACATATAGAGTTGCTAAGAATTAACAAGAGTGTTCGAAGGCACACATGTGTCATATTCTGTCAAACTTGTTAGACCACGTACGAGAATCTTGTGCACGTGTTACTGTATGCACGTGCTCAAAGTTTGAAATACTTTCGATGTATTAGTTACAGTGTTATGGCAAATTAGTCCCTTAACTCCATAAATACGCCTTCCTACGCCTTTGCAAACAGAGTAGACCCATATCAGACGAATCATATATAGGAGCCGTCTGATCTGGGTCTGCTCTGTTTGCTTATGAAATAATATAGATATGATTCTACAGTTTCTACCAATACCAGCACATCATCTGTCCATATGTTGTTATAACAAGTAATCTATGTAATATTCAAGACGTCATTATATTTACAAGAATATCCATGGAGTAAAGGGTTAAGTGAAATAGTGACTTAACGCCTAGCCCGCATACAGCGACTTGGTTCATTTTTGCAAACAGCTTGGATAGCCGTCATGATCCTCGGTCAATGCAAGTCAAAATTGCTTTAAAAGCCCTTAAGTAACTGGTGTCCATTACTCATCAAGACAACGTACATAGCTCGTATCAGGTGAACATGTCATAATGCCGTACGTGTTAACCCGTTCCCTAATATAAACGTGTTTGCAAACAGAGTAGACCCAGATCAGACGGCTCATAGAGGAGCCGTCTGATCAGGGTCTGCTCTGTTTGCTAATAGAATTTTGATAAATCTGTTTCTTTGCTTTGTAAAATGTCTTCATCGTTCCAACTTCCATATTTCTTTATAAGTTAACTATTTTGTTAATGAATACTCAGTAGGTATTGAAATTGGAATACACATAGAACAGGGAAAGGGTTAAAGACCAGAGGCCTGTTCAGGAGTGTGGGCGCTCGATGTCACTTCGAGCTCTTGGACTCTGAACGAGGGCGCCCGCCTAGTGCCAGCTAGCACAAGCTAGCCTACTCGCGAGGTGTATCGCTTTGACATTCGCTTGTGTTTCCAAGATGGCTACCAACAAGGTAACAGAAGCAACCGACTGGAAGAAAACAATCGTAATTAACTAACTGATGCTCTAGAACCCGACCGCAGAACAAAAATGTACTTGATTTTTAGAAAGGGCGCTCGATCGCGTTCAGCAGTGATACTTTTGCTCGGGCAAGCGCTCATCAAGCGCCCGCGCTCCTGAACAGGCCTCTGGTTTGTATATTTCGATTAAGATAATGTGTAGAAGATAATGTGTAGAACGTATGCTTCAGCGATGTCAGTTGAATGTCAATATTTTGAGGTCATGTTAAAGGTCGGAGGTTTATACATGTACGTTGAGTTCGGTTTCAAATCCTTCGAAATAAAATGTTCGAGTTATCCGATTTCTTTATCTGGACGATTTCACAATTTCTCAGATAAATGCAGGTACAGGTTAGCAGGTACAGGTTAATGCTGAAAGCTCCTGTAGGACATTTCAATATTACTTTCGACCAGCATTAGCTATCACATTTGTTTCTAGATATGCGTAGTAATACAATTTAGAACGATCCTCTAGCGTAAATTTTGAAAGGATCGAACTTTAGTTCGAGTTATCCAGAAGTTCGAGTTATCTGAGTTATAGATATCGAAGTTCAACTGTATATTCGTCTGGCTATCCATCCGTCCTCTTTTCGTGTCTTTTACATATCTCTCAGCCCTCTTGGCTGTTGTCTTTTTCCATAAAACTTTGACTACTTTGTAATGTCTTTCCACACGGTGGAAGATATAGCTGACAGTTTAAGTACATACATGTACTTTGAAAATGGAAGTGGCATTCCAAATTGGGATGTTCACGTCGGTCGCCTGCCTGAAATGGTCAGTGAGTGATCACAGGAAGTACTATGTAGAAGTGTGTCGTGCTTACCCGAGATAGCCGTAAATCGTACGGTGCAATTACAATGTCCGTACTTGTAAATACAGTAAAACCTCTCTATAACGGCCACGAAATTGTTAATTCTTTAATCTTTAAGCGAAATCTTTAATTATTTGGTCTGCTTAAAGCGAGGTGAAAGTAAAACAGAACGCTCCTTTAAGCATCCACCTGCCTGTAAAACAAAATACTTGATGTAATTTAGTGGCCGTTATAGAGAGGTTTTACTGTACCGTGTGAAGGCGGTACCGCCAAGTAACACCAAGGCTGTCGGGTGTCAACCGCAAGTCGGCTGCAGTGACAAGGTTGTATGAATTAAAGGCCCGTACGGCGATCGTGCGGGGGCAGTGTGGTAACCTCACAGGTCATGCACGACTATAACTAGTACACACGCACATGTATATATATATATATATATATATATATACATATATATTAAAAAAGACTAAATGTTATATGGCTTTAAAATATTTAATTAATAACTTAAAAATGCGCGACGCGTTTCATCAGATCATGCGTCGCGCATTTTTAAGTTATTAATTAAATTTTTTAAAGCAATATAACATTTAGTCTTTTTTAATATATATATAGCCTTTCCGGTTGTATTCTAATGCCAGTTATATAATATATACATATATATATATATACATGGTGATCGCGATATGGTTCATTGATATGCCACCTTGGGACAACCTTATGGATGGTACCACAAGGTGCCCAGGAGATATAGTGGAGTCCACAAGGTGGCCATGCTGTCGCGTTGTGGCTCACATACGATTCTCCGCGTGCTGGACACTGCACTCGGGTGGAAACGAATACCGCATGTAGGCGTTCTACGAGTTCCCAGATACCTGTGCTGTCAACACACACGAACATAATCTTAGGAATCAAAGACAGTTTGCTGGCGGTCTCTAAGACCATGTGGCCACCTGCGGTTTGCGGTGACTGCAGTGACTCATAATGGGAATTCGCTGACTCAGCTGCTAAAGACAAATAAAAGCTCAATAGTACGCACCATTCTGCCATGCTAATTGCTTAATGCGAAATGCTTTTTGCCAATTGTGTAAATTGCTAAACGATGGATGTAAATGACAAATGCGAAATGCTTATTATTGCTAAATGTATGTTTGCACTACTAGCATTGAACAGCACCATCTTTAAAGTGATTGTACATTTGCTAAATGCATGTTTATATTTAAATTAAAGCTTGTCACTTATATATTACACTACTAAATTAAAAATGGCGCTGTCCAATGCCAGTAGTGCAAACATGCATTTAGAAATAAGCATTTCGCATTTGTCATTTACATCCATCATTTGGAACATTCCGGTTCTTTCCCTCGCAGTTTACACAAGTGGCAAAAAGCATTTCGCATTTTGCATTGAGCACATAACATTTAGCAAATAGCGTGGTAGAATTGCGTTTCATACTATAGAGCTCGTGCTATTTGTTGTATATCCAAATTACTTCACTTGATTTCACTTGAAAATAACTCGTCCGGCACATCGGAACTTGTTATCACTTAAACCCTTTCCTTGAGGAGCGGTCTGATCAGGGTCTACTCTGTTTGCCAATATAATTTGAAAGACATGTTTCTTTACTTCCTAAAATGGCTACAATGTTACACTTACTTATCGTTGGTTTCCAACGCATGCCCTGTTCGGGCCTCTTTGCTGGACTCTTCATTGTTTTGTCCAATTAGTTTGTATCTGGTTCCAGTTTTAATTTTATATTTTGCTTTGTAGTTATATTTTACTTCTTGATTATCCAAAAAATTATATAACTTGTTTTTAAAAAGAATTTACCGAACTTGCTCTTACTATATCTTCCGGTAGACTGTTCCATATATTTGCTGTTCTAATGCTAAAATTGAATTTCCTAATATCAAGTCTTGTTCTTTGTGTTAAGATTTGCAATGAGTTCCCCCTATTACTATGCCTTATCTGATAATCGTCCCTCAACTTGAGAATTTGTTCAGTATTTGTGTCATATACTTTATTTAGGATTTTATATACTTCTATCATATCTCTCCTTATTCTTCTATATGTTAATGTAGGGATATTAAGTTTGTTTAGTCGTTCTTCACATGGAAAATCTGATAGTCCTGGGATTTGTCTTGTCGCCCTTCGCTGTACTGCCTCTATTTCCTCAATGTGTTTGTTTTTATATGGAGCCCAAACTGTACTTGCATAGTCTAGATGTGTCCTGACTAAAGTTTTATATAGGGGACTGAAGGTTTTCTCGTCGAGATAGTGGAAATTTCTTCTGATAATGGCGAACATGGACTTCGCTTTTTTAACCTTTTCATGTACGAGGCTTGATCTAAAATTATTGAGACACTGTAAATAAAATGGACATAGAATGACATACTATTAAGATATTATGTCACTAAATACTTGCATGTGTGTACTTTGTACATGCGCACGATACAAATGCTGGACCCGTGAATCTCTCTTTAGCATCTTCCTAAAGAACGTCACTTCGCGGGACCCGGAGCACGCCATCGTCATTAACGTTACGTCATCTCTTTGAAATTACCGTGATGCCGCTCCTCTCCTAACCCTGTCATAGCAAATGTGGCACACAGCAAACACACACAGTTCCAAGTGTACCCTTTGGTCATTATTGTATGTGCTGTCACAACTCAAATGTTGTTTTGAATGGCAATGTTGCGAAATAAGTCGTGTGTTTTGTTGTAATTCATTTTACAGATCTGACATAGCCAATTCTGTAATGGTTGTGGGTCTGTTCGCTTCTATAGATGAGTATGATGTCAATGAATAATTAGTAAATCTGCTGTGCCAGACACACTACTTCCCGTTTGTGACTTTAAGCAAATTTGTTTCATCCATACTGGAGTTTTCCACAACTCAACATAAAATTTGATGACTGTCCGCTGCTCCGGCTTTATCTAGGAACTAACACTGACGTCAAAAACTTAATTTGACAAACACCCGGAAAATACTCCTTATTTATTTAAATGTAACTCAAGTAACGTCCAATTTTCACTAAACCATGTTAGAATCCTAGTGTCTTTATGACATCACTTTGGATGATGTTTTCCCGCAATTTCTTGTTTTTTGATTGTATAGTGTATAAAGGCTGTGTTTGCAACATGATAATTTCACGGCGTGCTCCGGGTATGACTACCTGTAGCTCTTATGCAATTACTTTTTCACAATTGTTATATAATCATCTCCTGATTTTCATGTATTATGATCATAAGACCCCATACTGTGCTTGTACCAATTTTAAACACTGAGCGTTAAAAATGTTTTGAAAAACAGGCAGTGTCTCAATAATTTCCGAACAACCCTCGTATGTGGCTATCAAAGGTCAGTCTGTTATCAATCACCACTCCAATATCCTTCGCCTCTGTCACTTCATCTAATATTGTTCCTGATAGGTTATATTCATGCTCTGGGTTATTTCTGCCCAGTCTCATATATTTACATTTTTGTGGATGGAGTTTCAGTAGCCATTTGTCTGTCCATGAAGTTAACTTACCCAAGTCTTCTTGTAATATTCTTTTATCATTTATGTTATTGTAACGTTCGTAGAACGTTGGTAATTATGCAAATGATGCTGACCAGATCATTGTATCTTGGGAAGTGGAGGTATATATATAGCGCAACAAACATCTCTTGATGTGAGCTTAAGCTTTGCACCGACAGGGTTTGTTGTTGCTGGGTCACTCGGTTTGCACGTTACAAATGGCGGCAGCGGTGGGATAAAGACAACTGCCAGACCGGAGTTGCCTTACCCACGGGTCTCCCAGGGTCCAAGTTTCGGGACGAGACTTCTCGGAGGGGAGAGTAATGTAACGTTCGTAGAACGTTGGTAATTATGCAAATGAGGCTGACCAGATCATTGTATCTTGGGAAGTGGAGGTATATATATAGCGCAACAAACATATCTTGATGTGAGCTTAAGCTTTGCACCGACAGGGTTTGTTGTTGCTGGGTCACTCGGTTTGCACGTTACAAATGGCGGCAGCGGTGGGATAAAGACAACTGCCAGACCGGAGTTGCCTTACCCACGGGTCTCCCAGGGTCCAAGTCTCGGGACGAGACTTCTCGGAGGGGAGAGTAATGTAACGTTCGTAGAACGTTGGTAATTATGCAAATGAGGCTGACCAGATCATTGTATCTTGGGAAGTGGAGGTATATATATAGCGCAACAAACATATCTTGATGTGAGCTTAAGCTTTGCATCGACAGGGTTTGTTGTTGCTGGGTCTCTCGGTTTGCACGTTACATTATTTATTAGCCTGAAGATTTTGGTATCATCGGCAAAAAGGTATATAGTTGAATTGACTATCTCTGGTATATCATTTATAAATATTATAAACATTAATGGTCCTAAAACACTTCCTTGAGGGATTCCGGAAGTTACCGTATTCCAGTTTGAAGTTTGTCCATTGACTGATACCTGTTGAATTCTGTCTGTAAGATAGTCTTCAATCCATTCTAGCATGTTGTGTCCTATGCCATATGCCTTTAGTTTTTGGACAAGCCTTTTGTGCGGCACTGTATCGAATGCTTTTTGATAATCCATATAGATACAGTCAACACCCAACCCATTATCCATAGCTTCTGTCCATGTATCCAGCACCTTCAGTAGTTGTAGTGCAGTGGACCTCCCGGACATGAATCCATACTGTTTGTTTGTAAACATATTATTTTGTGTCATGTGTTTTGTTATCCTATTCCTTATTATTTTTTCCATAGATTTGCATATAATCGAAGTAAGGCTGACTGGTCTATAATTACTGGCTAGTGACTTTTTCCCTTTCTTGTAAATTGCGCTTATTTTTGCTTTTTTCCACTGCTCTGATACTTTCTTGTCTCTTAATGATATTTCAAATATTATTTTAGCGGTATTGATAGTTCTTTATGTAATTCAATCAGGAATTGTGGATGCAAGTTATCAGGGCCTGGCGATTTGTTTGGTTTCAGACTTTTCAAAATATTTGAGATCTCTTCCAAGTTTATCTCTACGTCGCACCAGCTTTCTTCTGTATCTATTGGTTCCATTTCTGGTACATCACCATTACCCTCCCTCGTAAAAACACTGCTAAAAAACTTTGCCAATATTTCTGCTTTTTCCAAGTCTTCATCTGTTTTTGGCGACTTATAGTCTTCTATATCAGTACATAGATTTTGCTTTGCTTCCTTCGCAAGATTTCGTTCATATTTTTTCCTGGATCTTTTTAGTAAATTTTTACCAATTTACTTGCTCTCTTTCTTATTCTATTGTATTTTTTCTTACTTCTTGGTCTTTTGTTCTAATGAATTTTCTAGCTATAGTGCATTTTTTTCTTTGATACATTTTATTACTTCCTTGTCTAGTGGTATCCGGATTTGTCTATCGCTACGAATTTGAAAAGATGGTACATATTTTCTTCTATATCAATCAAGGCTTCATGAAATTTTGTCTAGACATCACTTATATCCTTTGACATATCCAGATATTTTTTCCAATCAATATTGGTTAGCTCATGTCTTATCTTATCGTAGTTTGCTTTTCTGTAGCAGAATCTCCTTTTTTTCTGTGGAGTTAAAGTTATCCGACATATAAAATCAAACTTTACTACACAGTGATATATCACTTTCCATATTTCATTATAACTATTTTGTCAATGAATATTCAGTAGGTACTGAAATTTGGAATAAACATAGAACAGGGAAATGGTTAAAGACGACAAAACGAGTGCGCCTCAATCATTTGTGGAGCAGTCTGTTTATATCCGGGCATCAGCTGGGCGCTCGACGCCATTAGAAAGTTTACATTTACAAACATAGCGATCTTGTGATCGCGTGAAGTGATTAGGCTGCGAACAGTAGCTGCTTTGGGGGAAGTCAACGCCCCCAAGTTTTATTTCCTACTTTTACTATTCAGCTTTATTATTATTTAATTTAAAAACGTATAAAATCAGTATTTTTTCTGGTTTGGAATTGCAATCATGGCTCAATAAAAATGGTGTCTCAAATCAGCTCGTTAGCAAAATCTGTGACCTTGGGGTCAAAAAGCTTTGCTGAGAGATTGGCAGTTGATGTCAGAGGAAGAGAAAGGGAAAATGGACAAAAAATCAAACCCACGACTATGTTCACCTGTTCAGAAGAACGGGGCGGACATTAAAAAAGGTACGCAACTCCGTCCCCATTCCAGGTCACTACTCTGTACCGCCAGGGGTACAGATAAGGTTTTGATGCAATTAGGTATTTACTCCTTGATTTTTTTTTATAGAATTCGGTATTTGCAATTTTTATTGGGTATTGGCAATTTTCGTAATTGGGGTATTATTCATATTCTTAATAGGTATTCTAAATTTTTGCTTAAATTGCTATATTTAGTTGCTTTCTGTTACTCATTGTTTTGAAAAACAATTGCTTTTTCCACAATTTTAATTGGGTAAATACGGCCCACTACCAAAACAACCAGTGTTCCCATTCACGTACATATATATGTACGTATTTCAATCTTTACGTGACGTGCACATAGAGAAAAAAATCGGAAAAAATAAAACAAATTCCTAAAGCGTATCTTCACTTGCATTAATCAACAAAAGTGAAACTAGCCACCGTATTTGGCCAGACGATAACTTCCGAGATTTCCGGATTCCCCTGTGTAATTACACATTCTCAGACATATGGCATTGTAAGGATACTCGCAGAGGGTATCAAATGACTCGTTTTCTTTCGCCTGTTTACGACGGTTACAACATGGCAGCAAAGGAGAAAGCAATCATTACCAGCCTTTGGAAAAAGGACCGAGAAAAGAAACTTATAAAGTTGGGCCTCTGAAACGGAAGTTGTTCTCCCAAAACTAGATAGAAGTAGAGCGAAGTGCTAAAATAAAAAAAATTGGTCAACATTCCTGGCTTTGATATGACAAAGAACAAGAAACCATGCACTGTTCAACATGTGAGGAAGCAGAGCGTTACGGTACAACTCGTCTTGCAAAAATAAAAATGCTTTGGTTAAATTCTGGTTAATGATTAACCCTTTCACTGTTCTATTTTTATTCCAAATTTCAATACCTACTGAATATTCATGTACAAAAGAAATAGATTTATCAAATTCCATTAGCAAAAAGAGCAGACCCTAATCAGATGACTCCTATAGCCATCTGATCTGGGTCTACTCTGTTTGCAGATTCGTGAAAAGGCGCGTTTATATGAAGGAAAGGATTAGAGCAATTTTTTTGTACCCCCACTTTTCAATGAAAACCCCCAACTTTAAGAAATTGTAATCAACAGGGGGTGCAGAAAACCTCCAGATATAAAATCAAGTGGGAACACTGAAAACGACCCAGGTCAAAACGGCCCACTTTTATATTATGACAATGTTTTACTTAAGTATTGTAATTAAGTATTATTTAACCCTTTCCCTGATGAATATTTGTGTAGTAAGTAATGAGGTAATGAATATTAATAAGATAGTTTTTTTTATAATGGCATATGAACACACTTTTCACAAAGATAGTTTTTTAGCTCCACTTTTTTCAAAAAGTGGAGCTATTGTCATGACCCTCTCGTCGGCGTCGGCGTTGGTTAACCTTTTTGTTAAGGTCCTTTTCTCAGAAACCATCAAAGATATTTGGTTCATATTTGGTATGTATGTTTACTATCACAAGGGGAACCCATTTCACAAGGGTAGGTAACCCTAAAATTAATTTTGCCATAGTTATGCCCCTTTTTCGACTTAGAATTTTCATTGTTGGTTAAGTTTTATGTTCAGGTCCATGTCTCAGAAACTGTCCAAGATATTTGGTTCATCTTTGGTATACATATTAACTATTACAAGGGGGACCCATTTCACAAGGGCAGGTAACCCTAAAATTAATTTTGCTGTTGTTATCTCCCCTTTGTGACTTAGTCTTCAACTACACTATCCAGCACCTTTTTGTTAAGGTCCTTTTCTCAGAAACCATCAAAAATATTTGGTTCATATTTGGTATGTATGTTTACTTTCACAAGGGGAACCCATTTCACAAGGGTAGATAACCCTAAACTTAATTTTGCCATAGTTATGCCCCTTTTTCGACTTAGAATTTTCATTGTTAGTTAAGTTTTATGTTCAGGTCCATGTCTCAGAAACTGTCCAAGATATTTGGTTCATCTTTGGTATACATATTAACTATTACAAGGGGGACCCATTTCACAAGGGCAGGTAACCCTAAAATTAATTTTGCTGTTGTTATCTCCCCTTTGTGACTTAGTCTTCAACTACACTATCCAGCACCTTTTTGTTAAGGTCCTTTTCTCAGAAACCATCAAAAATATTTGGTTCATATTTGGTATGTATGTTCACTTTCACAAGGGGAACCCATTTCACAAGGGTAGATAACCCTAAACTTAATTTTGCCATAGTTATGCCCCTTTTTCGACTTAGAATTTTCATTGTTGGTTAAGTTTTATGTTCAGGTCCATGTCTCAGAAACTGTCCAAGATATTTGGTCCATCTTTGGTATACATATTAACTATTACAAGGGGGACCCATTTCACAAGGGCAGGTAACCCTAAAATTAATTTTGCTGTTATTATCTCCCCTTTCTGACTTAGCGGCTTGGCCAAGATAAAGTGTCCTTTTTATTTTTTTCATTGTTATGCCCAGATATTTATCAACCTGTTAATATAATCATGACAATAATAATTCCACTTTAAAGAAAATTTGAAGAGCTTTCCGACAATATATAGTTTTACATACCTACCATGGCTAATATTCAGCGTAGCGGGGAACAAACGGCTGAAAAATGGCCTTTTTTGCTCGTTATGCTGTTGCACGAAAATAAATGCATTTTTTTACATATTATAATTTTATATTGTTTGCATGAATTTTGAAGATGCCGTGTCATTTCAAGGCGGAAATCATCGCAGATGAGCATTCTTTTTACCTCATGTGATAAGAGCAAGTATTTTTCTTAATGCTGAAAAATATTTAACGATGTTGCTGTTGGTTTTTTCAGTACTTTTTACCACCTCTTATTACTGTAGACAAAATGTAGTTGTTTTTCTACTGAGAGCAAGTTAAAAGTGTTGTACATAATGTCAAGACATTATATTATACATATAAAACATTCATTGGTTACAAATATCTCTGCAGTATATCTACAGGTAATGCATTAAATGTCTATTTTTGTAGTGTCCGTAGCCCCATATTACACAACCTTGTTATTTTGTTATGTATCATAATATTATAATGTTATTTATTGTGTATATTCAGATGACTGTATGCAACAGTCCACCGGCATATTTGTCTCATGGTGTGAAGACAACCTTGACTAAGGGGAATAGAATTATGCCTGTAGGCGTGTAGTGTCCGTAGCCCCCAAAAATATGGCCCAAATAAACTGAAAATATGATATCTTTCCATTGGTTGTTTCTGGAAATCTACATATTTACAATAATTTTATTGATATACAATAGATAATATGATTTAATTTGTTATCCTGCAGTGCTGCTACATTTTACTGATGGTTAAAGAAAAAAATTCATGTTACCTCGGCATATTTATTAGAATTATTTCCTAGATGAAGGGCTACAGAGCATATTTATGTTTTATTAAGACTGTCCAAGTCTATCCAAATCAATAATAAGTAATTAAGTAGCTGTCATAACTCACATGTATTCATTATACATGTACACTATGCAGGTAACTTCACCTTGAGGGGCTACGGACTCTACAGAATAGCATAACGGTCAATGTATTGCAACATGTATCAGTCTATTTGCAGTTAAATGTATTTGTTTCTGACTACTTTTTGTGTAATTCAAAGGTAATCACTTTGATATTTTAAACTGTGTTTTCATAAATGTTGGCAGTTAATTTTAAAGAGTTATCACAAGTTTAATATCAGTTTTGAGTATTTTAAATGTTTGCTGTTGAACTATGTTTCAGTATAAACTAAATTTATCAAAAACAAATTTTCTTGATCCACAAAAAGTTAAAGGCTTGCATCATTTTTAATAATATTTCAATGATTTACTGGTCAAAGCTATCTGTGCCATTATGTAGTGTCCGTAGGCCTTTTGGGATTTGTAAAAATAACACTTGAAACAAGTAAAGATGCTGTCCAGATGGTTGTCTTTCATATTAATATTATTTAGTAACTATTGTATTTCACAATTGAACAGTAACATAATCATTTTGACAAGTTATTGAATTTTGTTAGTGTTGTTTTAGGTGTTTAACAGTTTTCTGTTCCAAGTATTTGGAAAATAAACAAGAGGGCCATGATGGCCCTAAATCGCTCACCTAGTTACTATAGACATATGCATACACTGTATTTCTATGTAAAAACAAGAGATGTTTGTAAAACATGTATACCCCCCCCCGACCCCCTGACCTTTGATCTAGTGACCTCAACTATAGAGGTCATCTAGCGGTCATGACTAATCACCACAGCAACTTTGAAGATCCTAAGCCAAACCACTGATCCTTTATTGATCTGAAAACATTTCACATATTAAGGTCATGGTGACTTTGACCTAGTGACCTCAACAACTATAGGGGTCATCTAATGGTCATGACCAACTACCACAGCAAGTTTGAAGATCCTGAACCAAACCATTGAGCAGTTATTAATTAGAAACCATTTCATCAGTTAAGGTCATGATGACCTTGATCTTTGACCTAGTGACCTCATAACCCTAGGGGTTATCTAGTTGTCATGACCAACCACCACAGCAAGTTTGAAGATCCTAAGCCAAACCCTTGAGCAGTTATTGATCGCAAACCATTTCACCAGTTAAGGTCATGGTGACCTTGACCTTTGAACTAGTGACCTCAAATATTTTAGGGTTTATCTACTGGTCATGACCAACCATCACAGCAAGTTTGAAGATCCTAAGCCAAACCCTTGAGCAGTTATTGATCGCAAACCATTTCACCAGTTAAGGTCATGGTGACCTTGACCTTTGACCTAGTGACCTAAAAAACAATAGAGCTCATCTAGTTGTCATGATCAACCACCTAAGCAAATTTGAAGATCCTAAGCCAAATCCTTGAGCAGTTATTGATCAGAAACCATTTTACAAGTTAAGGTCATGGTGACCTTGTCCTTTGACCTAGTGACCTCAAATACAATAGGGGTCATCCAGTTGTCATGACCAACTACCGCAGCAAGTTTGAAGATTCTAAGCCAAACCCTTGAGCAGTTATTGATCAGAAACCATTTGACCAGTTAAGGTCATGGTGACCTTGACCTTTGACCTAGTGACCCAAAAAACAATAGGGGTCATCTAGTGGTCATTACCAACCACCTAAGCAAATTTGAAGATCCTAGGCCAAACCCTTTAGCAGTTATTGATCGCAAACCATTTCACCAGTTAAGGTCATGGTGACCTTGACCTTTGACCTAGTGACATAAAAAACAATAGGACTCATCTAGTTGTCATGACCAATACCTAAGCAAATTTGAAGATCCTAAGCCAAACCCTTGAGCAGTTATTGATCAGAAACCATTTTACCAGTTAAGGTCATGGTGACCTTGACCTTTGACCTAGTAACCTCAAAATCAATAGGGGTCATCCAGTGGTCATGACCAACTACCACAGCAAGTTTGAAGATTCTAAGCTAAACCCTTGAGCAGTTATTGATCGGAAACCATTTAACCATTTAAGGTCATGGTGACCTTGACCTTTGACCTAGTGACCTCATAATCAATAGGGGTCATCTAGTGGTCATGAACAACCACCACAGCAAGTTTGAAGATCCCAAGCCAAACGCTTGAGCAGTTATTGATCGGAAACTATTTCACCATTTTAGGTCATGGTGACCTTGACCTTTGACCTAGTGACCTAAAAAACAATAGGGGTCATCTACTTGTCATGACCAACCACCACAGCAAGTTTGAAGATTCTAGGCCAAGTCGTTTATTAGTTATCGTTCGGAAACCATCGATCTACCGACCGACTGACAGACCGACCGACCGACATGTGCAAAGCAATATACCCCCATTTTTTCAAAAGGGGGGTATAATAAGTCAGCTTCATATTGGGGCAAAAAGGAAAAGAAGGGCCATCATTTTAGGCTTGGAGTTTAAAATTTGAACAATCTAAATAAAGGAACATTAGATGATGCTTCATATAAGTTTCAAAGTTCCGGGCCTTACAAGTTCACAGAAGATTTTAAAAATTTTCCTAGGAAAAACTGATAAGCCAGGGGCGGGGTCATTTTGGTACATGTAGAAAATCATTAGATGATAATACATACCAAATTTCAAAGGTCTATGTCTTACAGTTTAGGAGAAGATGATTTTCAAAGATTTTCCTATCAAAAACTGATAAGCCCCGGGGCGGGGCCATTTTTGGTCCGGAGGTCATAGTTTTAACAATCTTTGTAGAGGACCATTAGATGATGGTACATACCAAATATCAAAGGTCTACGCCTTACGGTTTCAGAGAAGAATATTTTTAAAGATTTTCCGATGAAAAACTGATAAGCCCCGGGCCGGGGCCATTTTTTGGTCAAGGGGTCATAATTTAAACATTCTTTGTAGAGGACCATTAGATAATGCTACATACCAAATATCAATGGTCTAGGCCTTACGGTTTCAGAGAAGATTCTTAAAGATTTTCCAATGAAAAACTGATAAGCCCCAGGGCGGGGCCATTTTTGGTCCGGGGTCATAATTTGAACAAACTTTGTAGAGGACCATTAGATGATGCTACATACCAAATACCAAAGATCTAGGCCTAACGGTTTCAGAGAAGAAGATTTTTAAAGATTTTCCTATGAAAAACTGATAAGCCCTTGGGCGGGGCCATTGTTGGTCCGGGGGTCATAATTTGAACAAACTTTGTAGAGGACCATTAGATGATGCTACATACCAAATATCAAAGGTCTAGGCCTTACGGTTTCAGAGGAGAAGATTTTTAAAGATTTTCCTAAGAAAAACTGATAAGCCCCAGGGCGGGGCCATTTTTGGTCCAGGGGACATACTTTGAACAAACTTTGCACAGGACCATTAAGATGATGCTACATACCAAATATCAAAGCTCTAGGCTTTGTGGTTTCAGAGAAGAAGATTTTTAAGTAAATTGTTGATGACGGACGACGCACATACGCATGACGCTGGAGCCAGCCCCCTCACAATACCTCACCTGGCACTTTGTGCTAGGTGAGCTAAAAAGTATAAATAATAATACTTGTATTGAAAAATGTTTTAAATGGTACCTCAATGTCACTAAGCTCTGAAAGTTAATGACTTTTGCCAACTTTATGCCATATACATTCTCTTGATTGAGCTTTGTTGTAAGTTCTCAATTTGTAGTGTCCGTAGGCCTTTAACGGTCTATGCCATGCCATGTGTATTACAGACACATTCATAGAAACAATCCAATGAAACTTTTCTGTCATGAAAAGGACACCATGAACTCATGCAAGAGAATGAAAAAGTAATGCTGTGGTCTTGCTTTATGGCATAATCCTAAAGGCAAATTAATGGTTCAGGTTTTATTAAACATATAACTAATTTTACGCGAAAAAAAGTTACTAATAAACTTTCTTAACTGTTCCCTTACATTGACATGTTGACACGATACACTGAAGATACTTTTTATGCACTTTGTTTGCTGTAAAGATTAGTATTAGATTTCAAACAAAGCATGTTATGCCCAGGCATGTAGTGTCCGTAGGCCCCTATGGGTGATGGTCTATAGTATGCTGTATTCTTTTTACTGCACATAAAAAATTCAAATCGTTTTAGCCAAGGTTGTCCAAGGTGTTCTTCTTTCAAAATAAAACAGAATTTTGTACATACAAAAGAGTTGAAATTTTGACCATCGTGCAACAATTTGGGAGCATTTATCTTGGCCAAGCCGTTAGACTTCCACTACACTATCCAGCACTAAAGAAAGTGGAGCGCGCTGTCTGCGGACAGCTCTTGTTTTATAATGGAATATGAACACACTTTTCACAGGACATTTTGGCTCAGGCAGAAGCTGTAGAAACAGTTCTTTTATAACACCATAAGCATTATACTTAAAGCAAACAGAGCAGACCCTAATCAGACGGCTCCTATACTAGAAGCCGTCTGATCTGATTCTACTCTGTAGATGCGTCAAAATGCACTTACATAAGAGAAAGGGTTAATAAATGAAGAATTAGCATTAGATGACCTGTTTCAGGGAGGGGGGGGGGGATATTAATGTGCCGTTGTTAGCCATGTTACCTTACCAATAACATGTTACACCCTGTAGCCACGATAAGGCCACGGCACTGTAAAGGGAGATGGTTGTTGTTGTTCCTGTCATTTTGTTGAATAAGAGTTTTTTAGAAGTTGTTGATAAAAAAAATATTGTTACACTTTGTTGATGTTCTAGTCCACACTCATGATATTTATCTAAATGTTCAAATTGTCTTAGATTCGGACACAAATCGATTATTTGTTAGAAATAATTTACTTTATTAATATTGAATTGAAATAATGACAATATATGACTATTGTTATAAGAGATTTATATTTAAATAAAACATTTCCACATCTATACCAATCGTAATAATCAGTGTAACTATTATTAATAATGATCATATACAATACACATAACAATAATAAGCATGGGCCGTTTTGACCCGGATTCAAATACAGCTGCTGTAGTGTTTCTGGTGCATGGAGCACGTATAGCAGCCTTGGTAGCATAGTTGGTAGAGCACTTGCCCGGTTAGCGAGGAGTCCGTGGTTTAAGTACCCTCCAGGCTGCTCTTTTCCTCCTGTTACTTTACTGCATAGAGCTACATGTATTGTATATAATGAGAAATGTAGAAGAATGATAATTATATACAAGCAGCTTGTATACTCACAGGTTAGAGCAAATCAGACATATTTCAATTTATAAGGTGTGCCCAAAAATACAATGCAAATCATTGAGTTTCACAGACGAAAAAATTCCCAAGTATTAAAATGCATTTTTCAAAAAATGGCCAGTAAAAGGCCTGCCATAGGTGCAATACTGGAAGTAAAGGCTGAATTTATTCCTTCACAGATACAACTTCTAGAAATCCTCGGTGGGGAAAACGTCGTGGGAATGGTTCGTCCGGAAATTTTAATTACAATGATGGTCAGGGTAAGAAGTCCACCCCTCAGAAGTATAAAAATACATGGGACAAGAGACCAAGGCCTCGTGGGGAGCTTTCTGAAAGACCCAGGAGTAACGTAAGTGGAGATCTTCAGAGGTCCAGATAAGATATAAATCTGTCTAGTAGTAAGTTAGACCAAATTTCTGCTTGGATTGAGATCTACTTTATTACCCTAAGTATTCAGAACACTTAAACGTTGGGCATATAGTGCAGACTATGTCCCCTGCAGGAGCCATTTAATCATGGTCTGCACTATTTGCTACTATTTCAGTCTGATTTAAAGTATATGTATGGTACAATTTTTATACAAGTTATAAAATATATCATTTCATCAAGGGAGGTAATCAAGGTAAGACTAATAAACTATGTATATTTGAATTATCTATCTTGATGGATTATATTGCACAATTCTACGAAATCCGGTTGCAATGAGATTAGTGTGACAGGTTTTGTTGACCTGTATACACAGAAAGCTCTAATAAGATACAGAGTCACTTGTTATTTGGACACTATTTAAAAAAACTGAACACTTGATTATAATGATTTTTGAGTGGTTTGAAAAACATTTATTGTTGGACTCTTTTGGAAAATCAAGAGAAAAGTGTAGGAGTTGGGAGTATAACATTAAAATATTAAAGTATAGGAAGAAACCAAAATGTATGAGACTGTGGATAGGAGTGGATTACACACAGTTTACAGTGGTCATCAGGGTCTTGAGCCAATCTTCACCTGGGTAAGGGGGAAACAAATCTATTATCTGTAAAACTTTCATCAGCTTTGACTTAAGGAAATGTCCTTTTTCTGCCATATTTCCTGTCAAAATGCAATATGTCAATATTTTGTGTCCAAGCCTTGCATCTTATCTGGATCAGTATCCGAGTTCGAGATAAGAAGACTGAAGTGCATTTAGAAAATTAGGTCAAAATTAACCCTTTCCCTGTTTAATATTCATGTAAGAATAATGACTATTGAATGTGTAAATGGTTGAATTTTTATAATGGCATATGCACATGGGAATTTTTGGTTTTTGTAGAAACTGTAGAATCAGATCTATCATAATCTCATAAGAAACAGAGCAGACCCTGATCAGATGGCTTCTATAGGAGCTGTCTTGATCTGGGTTTACTCTGTTTGCAAATGCATGAAAAGGCGTTTGTAAGAGGGAAAGGGTTAACTTAAAAGATCTAGGGTTTGGCTGAGAAGTATGAGATTTGCCAAGGTCCATACTAATAAAGCTTTTTAGTTGAGTCTGAGTTTGTTCTCAAGCTTTTGATTGGTCAGATTTGAGCCTCTTCTCAAATCTGACCAATCAAAAACTTGAGAACGAACTCAGACACAACTAAAAAAATTTATAAGCATGGATACTGATGTATCACTATCTTATCTACAGTTGTGAGCAGTTTGTGTGTAAACAAGGCAGATGTTGAAAATTTATCTATAGATTGTTGATTTAGAGTTGTTTAGATTGGTGATGGCTACTGAATTTATAAAAATTTTTAGGAATGTTTGTTTTCTAACTGAAGTATATCTAGTAGATCTGTATGATCTGATCATCAGTACACAATCATTTACTGCTGTAAACCTGCAAATAATGGTGTTTAACCCTTACATCACCGACTTTTCAAATGGACTGTTCCAAAATTCAAACAGGTCAAACTTATGGTGAATATTTAGGGATTGTTATAAAGAAATGTTAAACATGACAAACAGTGCAGACCCTGATGGGAGGATTTTTCTAAGAGCCCTCTCATCTGGGTCTACACTGTTTGCAAAAGATATTGGTGACTGGGGTCCCACACTGTAAGGGTTAACCCTGTACATCATAGAAACACAGTTTCATGCCTTTTGCAAACAGAGAAGACCTAGTTGAGAGGGTTCCTGTAGGAGCCGTCTGATCAGGGTCTGCTCTGTTTGCTTATGGAGTTATGTAGGTCTGGTTGTGCAGTTTTCATCATGAGTTAAAAGGTTAAGATGTTAGGCTAGAGTGTGTGGCATTTGCAAACAGTGTAGACACAGATTAGAGACCTCATATCAGGGTCTACACTGTTTGACGTTCAAAATCCTTTTACAAATTTGTCTTCATACTGAATGGACTCCTTTAGTTTTAACACTTGTGAACCATTCCAGTTTATGTATGCAGCTTATAATGTTACACTGGCATTTTGTATATATTTTCAGCTAGAGGAGGATTATGAAGCCGAGTATGGTTCGGCAATTCCCACAGGTTCGAAAAAAGGCAATTTGAATCACCTTCTCAACTTCTCGTATGGGGAGGAGGACGGCTACAGACGTAGGATAAGCAATTCCCGTAGAGGGTTTGGCAGGGGCAGACCAGGCCGTTATCAAGGTGGTTACTACAGAGGCAGTAAAGTCTACTATAACAAAGAACAGTTCTTACAGGCCAAGTGAGTACCTTTCTGTGTGTGATTGTGTATATTGTTTTGCCGTGGTGTAATCTGCTATAAAGGTTGTGGGCTTTGAGTCATGACATGTGTTCTGTTTGCCCTTGAAATGAAAACCAACATTTAACTGTTTACTCCATGAACTTACATACATTTTAAAAAGTTGACATCTTTAATATTAATCAGGGTTAATTTTAAAAATGGCATATTAACCCTTTCCTCCATAAATACGCCTTTCTACGCCTCTGTAATAGCCACTTCTTGAGACCATTGTGATAAATAGAGCATTTGCTCCTATAGGAGCAAAAGCTCTATTTATCACAATTGTTTCAAGCTACAAAATTCTAACATTTTCCTTTTCTCTAGTGAATGCTGCTTTTCGGTAGATTAATTCAAAGTGGTTGGTTCTAAAAATTTCATACAACAAAATTTTAAAACTTTACGAAACTAGTAAATGCTCCTTTTGGGTAGATTCATTCAAAGAGGTTGTGTCTAAAAATAGCCTATATGGAGGAATGGGTGAACACAAACTTTTGCCATAGCAGAAACTTTAGAATCAGATCTGTATACTATTATTCTATTAGCAATCAGAGCAGACCCTGATTAGATGGATTCTGTATCTAGGTCTGCAAGGTTTAGTAAGGTATTTTTATAGAGTAAAGGGTTGGTAGGTGCTGTGCCTATGCTTTACTGTTTTCACACATTGTACACAAGTTTATCCTTTATAGGGGTGACTATTGAGGCCAAAATGACTATCATGATAGTATATTGCAAGAGTCAAAATACCATCACGATACTATTGTAATAGTTGTATTGCAATACTATCACACTAGTTTTCTTGTCAAACTTATAAGAGAAGTGTAGTGAATCAATAATTATAAAAGCAACATACAAAGTAACACAAATACATGTGCATGTCATTCTACCCTTTAAATGATACAAACAAACAGGTTTTCATATCTTTGCAAACAGGGTAGATTCAAATTAGAGATGGATGTTTTCTTTTCACATGATTGATAAGAATTGAAATGTTTCCACTATCAATTGTTGTATTAACTACATTAAAACCTCTTTATAACGGCCACTAAATTATGTTAATTAGTTGGTATTTAGGACAGGTGGCTGCTTTAAGCAAGGTGAAAGTAAAACAGAACGCTCCTATAGGAACGTTCTGTTTTACTTAAACCTTGCTTTAAGCAGCCACCTGTCTTACAGTACTTGGTATAATTTACTGGCCGTTATAGAGAGGTTTTACTGTATTGGCGATATAGTTCTTGATTGTCAGAATTACTATCAAACTATTACTATTGGAAGCTAAGCTATTGTCGAATCTCGATAGGTTGACCTATTGTTACACCTCTAATCCTTTTCCTCATGAATATTCATGGGAGAAACAATGAATATCATTTAACTGGATTTTATAATGCATATAAACACACAACATTTTGGCCATGGCAGAAACTGCAGAAATAGATAGATATTATTTCATTTTCATAAGCAAACAGAGCAGACCCTCATAAGATGGTTCTCACAGGAGTCATCTGATGTGGGTTTACTGAGAATCTAAAGGCTTCGGGTTTACTGAGAATCTAAAGGCTTCAAAAGATATCTGTTAGGTAAAGGGTTAAACACAATTGAGTTTTAACTTAGAAGTATTGATGGCATTTCAGCTGCCAGTTTGTGGTGAAGGAGGCACGGGACTATACTACACACCTGATGGACCCAGACACCTTAGTCGACTGGGATGCCATAGAACAAGTGGTATGTACAATCACAGATAGAGATTTGAGGAAGAGTTGTATATAAGAGGAGTAGGGAGGAAAATCTAGATAAACTATATTCTGTCTACGCCTTTGCAAACAGAGTAGACCCAGATCAGACGGCTCCTGTAGGAGGTGGTAGGTTGGTGGTTCTACCAGGATGTTCTTCTGTACACGAAAGAATGCAATTTGTTCCGTGCACAGTAAAACCTCTGGGGTTTTCCTCCACCTGTAATTAGCTGGACGTCGTGATATGACGGAAATACTGTTAAAGCGATGTAAAACCCAGTAAAAACCAAACCATTCATCTGGTAAAGGGTTAACGTTTTATTTTTAGCTCACCAGAGCACTTTTGTGCTCAGGGTGAGCTTTTGTGATCGCCTGATGTCCGTCGTCCGTCATGCGTCGTCAACAAGTTGAACCTTTAAAAATCTTCTCCTCTGAATCTACAGGGTTCTCAGCTTTCATCTTTGGTACATAGCATCATCTGTAGGTCCCCTACAAAAGTTATATAAATTATGCCCCTAGAGTCAAAATTGGCCCGCCCCAGGGGTGCCTTGTTTTCTATTGAAATATATAGTAAAACTTTGAAAATCTTCTTCTCTGAAACTGGAAGGTTCTCAGCTTTCATATTTGGCACATAACATCATGTTCAGGTCCTCTACAAAAGTTATATAAATTATGCCCCTGGGGTCAAAATTGGCTACACCCCAGGGTGGCCAGTTTTCTAGCAAACTTGAAGCTGACTGCACTTTTAAGCATCTTATCTTTACTCATAAAGGCCATCAGGTCAAGCAGTAAGAGAGGGGAGACTAGTTCCAGTGTTTGTGCAAGTTTTACCCTTAGTCTGATCAGTAGAGTAGAAATTGTGTTTAGCCAAATAAATAACAAACACTCATTTTAGATTGAGAAAACTAAGTGGATAATTCTCAAAATGCTCTTTGCATATCTATGTCCTGCATTAAGCTCTCAGATATCAATATAGAGTTATCAGTATATCTTTTGTGAAGTTCAGCTGAATACAAGTCAAGTGTTCTACGCTGTAGCATTCTTTATCAGTATTATAGTTGTCTGCTTCAGAATTGTTGTCTGCTTGTCTAAGATTGTTCACATTGTTTTTTAATACATGTCAATCTTACAATTAACTCTCTTGTACAAAACAATTATGAAGTACAATATTGGATTCTGATCTGACACATATGTAACTTGAAGTTACATATGCATCAGATCAGAATCCAAACTGTGCTAGGTCTCCCTTTGCACTTTTGATAACAACTGGATTGCCTCCCTTCTGGGTAGACAACTGATATTTTTAGATCTGGCCTATTGCACAGACAATTAACCCTTTACTCCATAATTATGCATTTCTACACCATTGCAAACAGAGTAGACCCAGATTAGATGGCTCATTTAGTAGCCATATGATCAGTCTGCTCTGTTTACTTATGATATTATATAGTGCAAATTGCATTAAATTATTTCCATTTTGTGTACAATATACAATGTACTTATAATATGTTTACTTAACCCTTTCCCTCATATAAATGCCTTTTCATGCATTTGCAAGCAGAGCAGACCCAGATCAGGCGGCTCCTTTAGCAGCTGTCTGATTAGGGCCTACTCTGTTTGTTAATGGAATTTGAAAGATGTTTTTCATTACTTTCTAAAATGGCTACACTTTCTATTTTTCATTATAACTATTTTGTTCATGAATATTGAATATATCCAAGGTATTGAAATTTTGAATAAACATCGAACAGGGGAAGGGTTAAAAATAAGTTAAGATATGAATAATAATATGAACTCATGTAGAAGGTATAATGAAAATATCTGAAATTTTGAACATAAGTATAGATTAATTTATTCTTTCTGAAATTCAACCATTTTGCCCAGGGAGATGCTATACATACTTTTTTATATGACCTTCTTTAGATTTACATTGTTATAATATGTTTACATTCACATTTTTCTTTAATTTCTATTCACTTGAGGTCCTCTACAAAAGCTTTATAAATTATGCCCTTGGGGTCAAAATTGGCACACCTCAGGGCCGGCTAGTTTTCTATAGAAACATAATAGTGAAAACTTTGAAAATCTTCTCCTCTGATTGTCTGGTGAGCGATGTCAGGGCCATTCTGGCCCTCTTGTTTAAATTTGTTCCAGGTGAAACTTTCATCAAATGAATTTTTTGCCGATATTACCATCTGCTTCAGGTTTCAAAATTGAGTTTTCTTCTAAGATAGTTTTGATTATGATAGAGATGCTGAGTTTTCTTATAAGATAGTTTTGATTATGATAGAGATGCTGAGTTTTCTTCTAAGATAGTTTTGATTATGATAGAGATGCTGAGTTTTCTTCTAAGATAGTTTTGATTATGATAGAGATGCTGAGTTTTCTTCTAAGATAGTTTTGATTATGATATGAGATGCTGAGTTCCTCACTTCTAAGATAGTTTTGATTATGATATGAGATGCTGAGTTCCTCACTTCTAAGATAGTTTTGATTATGATATGAGATGCTGAGTTCCTCACTTCTAAGATAGTTTTGATTATGATATGAGATGCTGAGTTCCTCAGTATTTCAGCTAGATCCTGTTTGCAAAGATTCGATTATTATGGATCTGCCTATGACAATGAAATAGTTTAAAGAAATTGTTTTTACGTATTAACCATTTTCTTGATAGAAATTTTTTGCAAGTCTTATCAGACAGAGTAGACCCAGATCAGATGGCTCCTGTATGAGCAATTTGGTCAAGGTCTGATCTGTTTGTTATAAAATTATAATAGATGTGACAGTTTTTTCCAATACCATATTTTCTATGTGTGCATATGCAATTGTAAAATTTCCGCTATTAAATATACATGTGTCATTTTATATGAATACCCAAAAAGGTTATACATATATTTCCTATTTTTGTACGTTCAGCGTGTGATTGGCTCAGAGCCACCATCCTGTCCCATCTGCCTGGATTATCCGAGTGCCGCCAAAATGACACGATGTGGCCACATCTACTGCTGGGCCTGTATCTTACATTATCTGGCCGAGGATGAGAAATCCTGGAGAAAATGTCCAATTTGTTATGAATCTATACACAGCGAGGATTTAAAAAGGTTTGTAGAACTATAATACAGCATTTACTTGTTACCATGGAAACCAGGTTATTGATGTGATGAAAAAACGGAAGTGCTATTGAATTTCTTAATTTATACACACAAACAAGTAAATGGTGATTCATTTTAATGATAAATTCAAATTTTCTCAACTTCAAAGTCATATCAAAGTCACTGCAGTATTTGACCAGTGCAAATGTTTTAATCCTCTACTCCAATATATGTCTTTTAACCCTTTCCCTCATAGGCTATTTTTTTTAGACCCAACCTCTTTGAATAAATCTATCAAAAGGGAGCATTAAGTAGAGAAAAGGAATTTTTTTAAAATTTTGTAGTTCTGAAACCATTGTGAAAAGGAGCAAATGCTCTATTTATCACAATGGTTTCAAAAAGTGATTTTTTTTAGACAAAGTAGACCCAAATCAGATAACTCTTTGTATGAGCTTGATCATGGTCTATTCAGTTTGCTTAAGGAATAATAAAGATTTGATTCTACAGTTTCTGCCATGGCCAAAACTACTTGTGCTCATTGGAATTATGAATATAGAAAATCAGCAAATTAATATTCACCAATGTCATTATTTGTTGCATGAATATTCATGACGTATTGGGATACACCATATATAGTATTGAACAAAACATATACATCTGGAGATGTGTTTTCCTTCATGCTGGGTTTGTTGTTCCAGTGTTGTCAGTCGTCAAGTTCAAAACTACAAAGTAGGAGACACTATAACCATGACACTGATGAAGAAGGAGAAGGGCAGTATATATGCCGTACCCGCTCACTGCTGGCAGAAAACGGAGATGAAGTGCCACAATGTCGAGGGTAAGTGTCCGTATGGTCAGATGTTCTCAGTACATACCTTTCATTGTTAAATTTTTCCATGTTTTAATATTCGTGTAAGAAATTATGACATAATGAATATTTATTAGCTGAAATTTTATAATGGCATACAGGATATTTTTGTCTTGGTAGAATCAGTAGGGTGAGATCTATAATTATTTAATAAGCGAACAGAGCAGACCCTGATCAGACAGCTTCTTTAGGAGCTGTCTGATCTGGGTTTACTCTGTTTGCAAAAGCATGAAATGGCATTTATATGAAAGTAAGGATTAACCTTGAATGCTGAATGTTCAGGATGGAATAGTCCATAAGTATTTAAAAGCTTAAACTTGCTAATGGATTCTTAATGACAAATGGTTCAGATAAAAAGTTGATATTCATTTAACAGGGCTCAAGTGTATTCCTAAAATTTATAAATTGTTTTTAAACTGTTTGAATAAAGGACACACATGCACTGTCATTTGCAAAAGTGTAGTCCCAGATGAGTGGGCTTCTAGAGGAGCCTTATGATGAGTCTTTGCACTGTTTGTCATTCAAAATCCACTATGAAGTTTAACCCATTACCTCATAGGCTATTTTAAGATACAACCTCTTTGATTTAATCTACCTTTGAATTAATGTACCGAAAAGGAGCATTAATTTGAGAAAAGGAAAATGTTTGAATTTTGTAGTTTGAAACCATTGTGATAAATAGAGCATTTGCTTATATAGGAGCAAATGCTCTATTTATCACAATGGTTTCAAAAAGTGACTTTTATAGAGTCGTTAAAAGTCGTCAATATGAGGGAATGGGTTAAGCCTGTCAGACTCGGTTGACTATTAGGTTGAGAATCGGACCCAAAAAATTTACTTGATTATCGGCACATGTTAGTGATCGAACTGACATCGATTAAAAATCAGGATTAAATTCTAATATGGCGCCCTTATTTGAGTTTGGGAAAAGGCCAAAATATAGGTTGTACGCTTGCAATCGGTGTATTTCCAGACCAGTCACTTTGTCTAATACATGACATTCGATAGGATAAATTGTGTTTTTGATATTTGATTACAAAATGATTATGTTCAGTTAAAACATACAACAAACAATGTGTAAAATCTAATCAGGTTTTTGGCCTTGTATAGCTTTTACTGTTTGCTAAACCAGATGGTCTCCATAATGTTATGTATAGATCACAGATGATGGCCTGTCCTTCATTGATCATCACTTCGGAACCTTACAATGTGATGGCCAAGTACTCTGATTAATCGGCACATCACTAGACTATGTAGATAATCACAGATGGGCTATTCCACTTTGAAACTTAAGAGTTGAAAGGGTGAAAGTAGAGCTTTTACCCAGTGTGAAAATAAACACAACTACATGTTCAAATTACTATTGGAATTTTAAATTTATAGTGAATGTCATAATATTTGAATGGTCTTTACTAATAGTGATAATAAAATGGTATGGAAAAATGTGCCAGTCAACAAAACTATTTGTTGCAAAATTCCTCTTTTGCAGAGTGTGAGGACATGACTCGGCACATGAAGCTTCTGACAGCTCGTCCTGACCAGGTTCTTCAGCAGCTGGAGCGAGAGAGTGATGAACTTATGGTACAAATTGCTTGTGCTGAGGTGAGTGACTCCCTATCACAGTATCATTAGACACAATTTGTACCTTCAATTTTAATTTGGATGCAACCACCATTATTACTGGATTTATTGGCCTTGTTAGATATTTTTCATAAAAGTATCAGAGGGATGGCAGCTGTCTGTCAACAATTGGCATACAATTCTGGTCAAAGGTCACATCATCAAAAGAATTTGTGCAGAAAAGTCTCTCAAAATGAAAATTGTAATGATGAGTTACACCCTGTCCCCCATATGTACTTTTTCACGTCTTTGCAATCGGGAGTTACATGTCTCCTGTAGGAGCTGTCTGATCAGAATTTGGTCTGTTTGCTTATGAAATGGTAATAAATCTTACTGTTCAGTTTTGCCAATACCAAAATTAATATGTACATATCATGCCTTTATAAAAAGCCACCTAATAGTATTCATCAGGGTTCCCACGGACAGGGAAAAGTCAGGGAAAAAAGATTTTTTTTCAAGGTCAGGGAAAAGTCAGGGAATTTTTTAATTGGTCAGTGAAATTTGAAATTTGGCAAAAGTCAGGGAAAAGTCAGGGAAATTTGGAACCAAAGGATGAGGGCTGAGGAAATGTGTCAAAAAGGAGAAAGAATGAAAATAAAAGGCTAAGGCAGTTTCTTCAATTTTGACTAAACCAAACATCTTTATACATCTTTGATTAGCTTTGCATATTTCACATCCAAATTTTATAGTATATCTGTCACGAAGTCTGTTAAAACAAAATCATTGGAGAATTCTGGCACCTCTGCAAGACTCCAGCATCTATTTTAACAGCAGTGCTAGAATAGGGCAGCAATGCTAGGTTATTGGACATTCTACTGTAGTGTCTTCACTTGTTAGGACAGGCTGCAGGGCAGCGGTGCTAGATATTGGACATTCTACTGTACTGTCTTCAATTGTTAGTGCAGCAATATTTGGTCTGCTATTATGAAACAGTGAAAATGCAGACCCTTTTCTGGCGTCTACAGAGACCCATTAAAAGGACCTATTTTTCCCAATTTGGGAAAAACATCCCAAGTGACCCAAAATTTTGATTAAATTGCAAAACAAGAGGGCCTGAAAGGCCCTGATATCGCTCACCAGAAAAACAGAGGAGAAGATTTTCAAAGTTTTCACTATGTGTTTCTATAGAAAACTAGCTGGCCCTGGGGCGGGGCCAATTTTGACCCCATTTTAATAGCATGCTATATTAGTGTCTTACTGTATGTACTATTTTAAAATTCAGCTTACACAGAAAAACTGAAAGATTAACTATTTCCACCATACACACTTTATCACCTTTGCAAACAGAATAGACCCATATCAGGCAGCTCCTGTAGGAGCTGTCTGTTCAGGGTCTACTCTGTTTGCTTAGAAAAATATCATAAATCTGAGTTTTTACTGTAGTCTACTGCCAAAATATTTCATAACTTTGCTTAAAAATAAAATTTTACTTAATTATGTATTTATAGTAGATGGAGCCTCTATTAAAAACTCATGGAGGAAAGGGTTAAGAGAGGTAGAAAAGATTCAAGAGACTTTATACTTTGGGTGCATATTAGGACATGTTTGGCATCCTGCATGTTACATTCAATATTGAGCAATTACAAATGAAAAAGTAAAAAAACATTTTTTTTAAAATGATCAAAACACTACTGCTGTATATATAGTTATCATAAAGAGAGAGGTGGTAAGGATTGGCTGATGGGGAGGACGGAGGTCAACATTTATTGATCTATTATGCTCATAGATGAACAATTAAACTACTGTTAACATGGGGTCAGGGAAAATTGAAATTCGGTCAGGGAAAAGTCAGTGAAAAGTCAGGGAATTTTATTTTTTCTGTTTTGTGGGAACCCTGTTCATGATTTCATTACATTTCTTACATGAATATTCAACAGAGAAATGGTTAACTTAATAGAAAATTAGACCAGTGGATTTAATTTTTTGCAATAAAATATAATTTTCTATTTTTCAGAGTTCTGAAGAGCCATTTATAAAAGGAGCTCAGGAGCAGCTGAAGGTACAGTATAATAGTCTATTTGACAGTTACTTCGCTTTGTCGGTTAACTTTCAGAGAGGGAATAAATGTAAGAAAGAATCAAATTGCTTATTCCATTATTGTGTCTCCTGCTGAGAGGCAGTGTGTCACTTAGGGATCACTTTCCGTCGTCTGTCTGTCCATCTGTCTGTCTGTCACACTTTTCTTTTTTTGGCTGTCATTTCTAAACTAATCATTATAGAGCTTTCAACTTTCACATGTTTCTTCCTCTCATTGAGGACCATTGATATAATTAAGGTCCATCACTCAGCATGCAATACCTTTTGAGTTATTCCCCTATGTTCAGGTTTTTGCACTCCAGCCGATAAACAGTTTTTGTGTCACCTGCGTGCTGCTGCAGGCGACACGTGTTCCCTCGAACACTCTTGTTTTATATGAATACATTTTATGCTTTTGCAAACAGAGTAGAACCAGATCAGACAGCTCCTGTAGGAGTGATATAGATCTGATTCTACAGTTTTGCTAGGCCCTGTTCCTTTACTACTATACAAATGCAATTAAAATTCAGTAATTATTTCGTACATCAATAGTCATGAAGTAAAACACGTCTCTAGTATCTTTTTCAACACTAGCATAAGTTTGGAAACAGGCGTGTACCAAGCAAAAAATATCCTTTAATCTTTTACCTGATTAAACACATAATTTTGTTCATTTGCACACACAGTATACCCAAATCTGACAGATCCTGTTGGGGCCGTCTACAGTTCTAACGATTCTTTCTGTATTTTCATAATTTACCACCTTTCTGCAATAACCCTTTACTTGACGGTGATGTTTTTTTTGCCTTTCCTGTAGGAACCATCTGACCATTGTCTGTTCTTATTTGCTTATGGAATAATATAGAACTGATTCCTCAAAGTCTGCAATGACCACCTTTATACAAAGTCATCTAATAAATATTCATTCTGTTATTTCTTACATGAATATTTGTGAGGTAAATTTAAAGAGCATGGCGGGGGAAATCGTGATGGCGTTAAAAGAAACTAAGCATTATTACATGTTAACTTTCAGGTTTTGTAACCATGCAATTTATTTCAGGCAAAGCAACTAATGATAAAACAAATGTTAAATGTAAAAGAAGACGCCAAAGTGACAACTGCTGAAGTCCCAGTGAAGCCTGATGTTCCTATTGTGAAATCAAGCTCACCAAACAGGGTCAGTATTTACTGTATACAACATGGGTTTTCTTTGTCGATGCCCTTAGCTTGTCTGTTTATACTTTGATTACATGTTTGTTTGTCATTGTGTCTACTTATAAATGTACTTTTGCAGACACACTTGAAACTCTTGTGCCAATTTCAAGAATTTTTTGGCAAAGTGTATGTAGGCTTTATTTGTGTGCATATGGATGGAGTTCTGCCCATTGTACCCTTTCCTTTATATAAACGCCTTTTCACACATTTGCAAGCAGAGGACACCAAGATCAGAGGGCTCCTATAGGAGTCGTCTGACCAGGGCTACTCTGTAATTGCTTATGGGAATTGATAGATCTATTTCTTTTAGTTTCTAAAATGGCTACAATGTTCCTCTTTCCATATTCCATTATAACTATTTTGTCCATGAATATTCAATAGGTATTGAAATTTTGACAAAATATGGAACAGGGAAAGGGTTAAAGCAAAGTTAAATTTTGGCATCTAACTGTTGCGCCAATTGTTTTGACTGTCTCACTGTTAGCTGACACAATAGACACAGATCGAGTCCTGATCTGTTTGCTTATAGAATATCTAAAATCTGATTCTGTACTATATGTAATGGCAATGGGTTCACTTGTTTTCTGTATCAATAAAAGGAAGTTTATTGAGCTGCCTGATCAGGGTCTGTTCTGTTTACTTATATGTTACCTGACTGATTCTCTTCCAGAAGCAGTTTGATCTTGATCTTCACTGTTTGCATAAGTTTGTCTGTCGGAAGTATTAAGAGTGATTAGTATAATGTTGTAAATTTGATAAAGTAAAACCCCTCTAAACCGGATTTCTAGAAAAGAAGAATTTAGGTACTTTTAGGCAGGTGGCTGCTTAATGCCTGCTGAAAACCATGCAGAAAGTTCCTAGAGGAGCTTTCTGCATGACTTTCACCCTGGTTTTAGCTGCCACCTGTCTCCAAGACTGATATTTATACTGTATTGAACATCTGGTTTTGAGTGATTTTACTGTACAATAATCAACTCATATTCATGAGAGGTGTAGTCTTGCATGAATATTCATCAAGAAATGGTTCACAGAAGACTTATCTGTAAACATGCTTTACGTTTATCTTGTCCTTCCCAGAAAATGAAGACATACAAGTCAGCGTTCTCTGATGAAGAGGACGAGCCAGCAGAGGATGGCAACACTTCCCAGGAGGCAACAACTCGAACATCCATGACAGAAGAAAGTGTATGTTCATCTAAAGAAGACACTGAAGACAGGTACGAACCTCTTAATCAATTCTTAAATGTTCCCTTTCCTTCCAAAGCCTGTGTCAGCTTGATGAAATAGGCTGGAGCCTGATGAGGCCCAGTATTATTTAGTGTCTCTTCTAGTGTCCCAGTTATTTGCAGATTTTTCTAAATGTCATTTTACAAATACATTTACAAATACGGTAAAACTCTCCTGAACCGAACACTAAAATTAGTATCAGTGCCGGTCTGTAAGACAGGTGGCAGATAAATGCAGGATGAAAGTCACAGCTACTTAATACCTAAAATTAACTGACTTCTTTATTAGAATTCCAGCAGATGATTTACTTAAACTTGTATACCTGAGTGGTTTTTACTGTTATTTGTTTTAAGTGGCCCTGAGACGCCGCCTTCAGATGCCCCAGGAGGTCCCTTGCCTGAAGTGTTGACCCCGTCGCTCCCAATGTCTCAGGACTCGCTGGAGATGATGCCAGACTCCCTACCAGTGGAGGAAGCAGCTGAACAGTTAGAGTTGCCCACACAGACAGACACGTCCAACAAGTCTAGGCACAAGTCAGGCGACCATAGCTTCTATTTCTACCAAAGTAAGTTTAAGATGGTTTCCCTGGAGGTGGTATTTTGGTCTTAGTAAAGTTTAACCGGCTTCATTCATAAAGTGGTTGTTTGAAGTAATTTCATGGATGGTTACAATAAGAGAGTGCTTATTAGATGCATCAGCCCAGATTTATGCTTACAAAAAAGAAAAAAAAATATATTAACCCTTTCCCTCATAGGCTATTTTTAGATCCAACCACTTTGAATAAATCTACCGAAAAGGAGCATTCACTAGAGAAAAGGAAAATATTAGAATTTTGTAGCTTGAAACTATTGTGATAAATAGAGCTTTTGCTCCTATAGAAGCAAATGCTCTATTTATCATAATGGTTTCATAAAGTGACTTTTACAGAGGCGTAGAAAGGCGTATTTATGGAGGAAAAGGTTAGGAGCAGAGCACCAGATAAGATGTGTAGATTGAAACTTTTTCAAGAGCAGCTCCTTTATTCCTCCACCAATATCTGTGCTGTAGCTACTTAATATGTGAATTGTCTCATTTAGACAATTCTAAAAAGTGGTCACAACATAGGATTTGGTGGAGAAATGATGATTGTTGTATTTGAATATCTATTGCTCTTCAAGGGAATTAATTATAAAAAGGCTGAGACTGGTAATCTAAACATTTTGCAACAATAAATTAATTTCTACCAAACTTGTAATATTGTCTACTTTTTGGAATCGTCTTAAGGCTCTACTGCTTAAATATTCATGTGAAAATCGTGAATATTTATTAGCTGTAATCTTATAGTTGAATATGAATGCAGGATAAACATATTGGACCCTGATCAGATGGCTCTTGTAGGAGCTGTCTGATCTGACTCTTCTATTTAAAAAGACATTGTAAGCTGTCTCTAGGTTAACCCTTTCCCTGTTCTATGGTTAGTCAAAATTTTAATGCCTACTAAATATTCATGGACAAAATAGATATAATGGAATACGGAAGGTGGAACATTGTAGCTATTTTAGAAAGTTAAATAAACAGATCTTTGAAATTCTATAAGCAAATAGAGTAGACCCTGATCAGACGGCTCCTCTAGGAGCCGTCTGATCTGGGTCTACTCTGTTTGCAAATGCGTGAAAACTCGTTTACATGAGGGAAAGAGTTACGGGTTAACCATGTTCAGTATTGATGTAAGAAGTAATGACATCGTAAATATTTATTAGCTGAAATTTATAATGAAAACTTCTCAAGTAAACTTCTTGCTTTAATTTAAACTGTAGAATCAGATCTGTATCATTTCGAAAACAAACAGAGAAGATCCTGATCAGATGGCTCCTATAGGAGCCGTCTGATCTGGGTCTACACTGTTTGCAAATGCGTGAAAAGGTGTTATATGAGGGAAATGGTTAAAGAGAACATTCTAAGGATTAATTACAACTATACAACTATGGTTTAGTGGAAATATAAACGTTATTGCATCTGAAATTCTCCCTGTATCTGAAACTGTTTTGACATTTGTTGACATATGTAGCCTTTTGTTGACTAGGTGAAGATGGTCAGCAAATCTACCTGCACTCTCTGAATGCCCGATGTCTGGTGAGGGAATATGGTAGCCTAGAGAACAGTCCACAGACCATCACAGCCAGTATCGTAGAAAAGGAGAGCGTCTATGTATCAGAGGTAAGTGTTGCTACGCAAAGTCTATCAGATCTTCACCCTTTCCATGTTGCATGCTCATTTAACCCTTTCCTCCATAGGCTATTTTAACCCTTTCCCTGTTCTATGTTTATTCCAAATTTCAATACCTACTGAATATTCATTAACAAAATACTTCAAAGAGATATGGAAGGTGGAACATTGTAGACATTTTAGAAAGTAAAGACACAGATCTTTCAAATTCTATTAGCAAACAGAGTAGACCCTGATCAGATGGCTCCTCTAGGAGCCGTCTGATCTGGGTCTACTCTGTTTGCAAATGCGTGAAAACACGTCTATATGAGGGAAAGGGTTAAGACCCAACCTCTTTGAATGAATCTACCCAAAAGGAACATTTACTAGAGAAAAGTAAAATTTTAGAATTTTGTAGTTTGAAACCATTGTGATAAATAGAGCATTTGCTCCTATAGGAGAAAATGCTCTATTTATCACAATAGTTTCAAGAAGTGGTTATTACAGAGGCGTATTTATGGAGGAAAGGGTTAAGAAATAATGACATCATGAATATTTATTAACTGAAGTTTCGTTATGGCATATACATATATACAGAACTTTTTGGTATTGTTTTTGTATTTGTTAGAAATGATTTTACTAGCAAACAAAGCAGACCTTGATCAGACTGCTCATATAGCCATCAGATCTGGGTCTTCTATGTTTGCAAAATCATAAAACGGGTATTTGTAAACAGATTTAACCTAGATCAGACAGCTCATGTCTGAGCCATGAGATAAGGGTCTGCTCTGCTTGCCTATGGTATAGTATTTATACTGATTCTACAGTATCTGCCATAGCCAAATATGTCTGCAGTCATATTAAAATCATCTAATTAATATTCACAATGGCATTATTTCTTGCATGATCAGGTAAATGGTAAACTTTTCATGCTACCAGGCGTGATCTGTGCCATAATGCATGTGTAGATTGAAGAATGAATGCTGTTCTTCCTTCCTCTTGCCACCATAAAGAATTTCACTTTTGCTCTATACAAAAGAGAAGTAGTTCAAGTAGAACATCAGAAAATAAAATAGATTTAACCCATAGCGTACCAGTCACAACTATAGTTGCATTTGCAAACAGCGTAGACCCAGATGAGAGAGCTCCTATAGGAGCTCTTATCTGGGTCTGCACTGTTTGCCATGGAAAATCCATGCTCTATGCTTTTGCCTAGAAAAATCATTTCAACATATCATGTAAAAGAAGAATTGAGAATTGTAGCTGAATTGCAGTATTTTGTATGCAAAAGATTACATGTTATTATGTTGCAATGTACAGGAGCTGAGAAAAAGACTGCGCTACTTGAGTCATCTGCCCCTGACTTGTGGCTTTGAAGTGGTTGAGCTTAACATCCGAGCCCCAGTAATTAGCAAAGACACCATGAAGTACTTTACAGGTTAGTGTCCTCTGCTCATATAGATAAACGTCTCTAGAATAATGCCTGGCTTAGAGGAGAATACCCTAAATTACCTTAGGTATTCACACAAATTTGGGTAAACAGTGCAGAGCCAGATCATCTATACGATCCATCTGATCTGGGTCTACTGTTTGCTTATGATATTATAATAGATCTGAATCTACAATTCCTTATGAAATGATAATAGATCTGGATCTACAGTTCCTACTAGTTCCTTGGCCGAATGGTTATGGTCTTTGACTGACAATCGCTTAGCCCCTCACATCTGTGGTTCGAATCACGGTCTGGGCATTTGGATTTTTCACAGGGAGGAAGCTTCCAGCTGGCTTGCTGTAGGTCAGTGGTTCTGCCTTGATGTTGTTCTGTGCATGAAAGAATGCACTGTGTTCCGTGCACAGAAGAACCGTTGGGGTCTTCCTCCACCTGTAATTGTCTGGACGTCGTGATATGACTGATATGACTTTTTGTAAATATATTTATGATGCTTATTTTTTACCCCAGTCACAGCTGAATAGTAAGCCATATGATACTTAGCGACAAAAAGTCATTGTTTCACAACATCTAGTAGAATCTGTCAAAAACAACCACAAAAGGAATAACCACACGTCTTTAACAGTGGAGCCTTGCTTAAAGCTTTCTGCATATTTTTTCCCTGCATTAAGCTACCCCCAGCATCTAAAGACCTATAAAGAATTAGACCATCATTTGGAAGTCGCTTTAGAGAGTTGTTACTGTATTGTCAGTTTTCTTACTTTGTAATATTTATCAAACCAGATATGTCCAAGAGGTTATATTTATCAAACCAGATATGTCCAAGAGGCTGTGATTTCAGTCTATCTTGATCACCTGCTACCCAGGAGATCCCATTCCCCATCTCTCTGAAGTTATCTGTCTAAGATGCTGACATTCACATTTTCCTCTCTTTCTTCTCAATTTAAAACATGTCTCAATTCTTTTATCATGACTGCAATTTGGTTTGAAAGATACCAATTTTTATGATATTTGCAACATTGTGCTTTATTTGTTGAGTTATATTTTGATCTTAATCATTACTGTTTTGTTTCTTAAAGATGAGATTGAGAAACGGCGACGCTTAAGGCAACGACGTAACAGAGATGAGAAAAGAATGGCTCGGCGGATTGAGGAGGAGGAACGCAAGAAAATGGGAATAAGTGAGTACTGCCAAGACTGATTTGGGTATAATACTATTAGTTACACGGTTATTTGGCAGGGTGTACGGGCTGGTATGACCGGGTTAGATCCCGTATTTCCTGAGGCGTTAGCTATGTTTGAAGGGTTTGTTACATATATATATTTTTAAATTTTGTAAAACTGGGAATATAATAGACATATTTATAATGGTTTCTAGTTTGAATTGGAAAAGCAGGGAAGTAAAGCATAGATCAATTGTCACTAGTACCATAAACAAGTTTTTGTATCAGAACATTTTCGGAGTCTCTATTTTTCAGGGAAGAAAAGTATTGCCATAGGCAAAATCTGACATTTTATCAGTTTCAATGTAATGTTGAAAGTACAGATATATCCCTTTCAAACTTGTTTACCACAGCAGGTTTGTGTATCTCTATAACATAGAGTGGTCTCCCTTGACATGTGTACAACTGGCCAATCGATATATAGTTGTCATTTGTATGTATGTCTAACTCTTTTGCAGCTAACAGTATAATTGTACCAAGCCAGTTTGGGCGTCCAAGTGGTCCAACAGAGAAACTGAGTGATACAAGAAGTGATACTAGTTCCCCATCCCTGGACACACCTTTGGGTAGCCCAGGTGAGTTATCATTGACCCTGTACTCCATACAGAAACCTTTAAATGCCTTTGCAAACAGAGTACAAACACATCAGACTGCTCCTGTAAGGGAAATCTTCTCAGGGTCTACTCTGTTTGCTTGTACAATATCTTTTTATACCCCACTTTTGAAAGAATGGGGGTATATTGCTTTGCACATGTTGGTCGGTCGGTCGATCTGTCAGTTGGTTGGTCGTTCTGTCTGACGGTAGATGAAACAGTTTCCGATCAATAACTGATAAAAGGCTTGATGTAGGATCTTCAAACTTGCTGTGGTGGTTGGCCATGACCACTAGAAGACACCTATTGTTTTTTAGGTCAAAGGTCAAGGTCACCATGACCGTAACTGGTGAAATAGTTTCCAATCAATAACTGCTCAAAGGTTTGGCTTAGGATCTACAAACTTGCTGTGGTGATTAGTCATAACCACTAGATGACCCCTATTGTTTTTGAGGTAACTAGGTCAAAGGTCAAGGTCACCATGACCTTATCTAGTGAAATGGTGTCCAATAAATAACTACTCAAAAGTTTGGCTTAGGATCTTCAAACTTGCAGTGGTGTTTAGTCATGATCACAAGATGACCCTATTGTTTTTGAGGTCACTAGGTCAAAGGTCAGGGGGTGGGGGTATACATGTTTTACAAACATCTCTTGTTTTACATAGCAATGTATTTACATTGTTTATACATGTAAAACAATATAATAAAATTAGATAATAAATATGCATAATGGATGGAGTCTGCTGTGATTATTAATCAGGTCAAGAGTGTTAAAGTAGTGTTGTCAGGTAATAGACTTTAGGAAGAAGCTGGATTCCCATTACTGTCAGAGGATAACTCCTGCATGTTTCAGTTCCTATGACATCATGATTTATGAAGGAAAGTTGAGAGCGTTGTCAGGGTTCAACCTAGGGCTATAGACAGGGGAAAGTTTAGGGCTTTAGACGGGAAAATGATATTCAGTGTGAAATTTTGGATTTAATTTGCAGTAGGATTTAGAATGTAAACAGACTCGGATCAGGTATCTCCTAGGAGCCCTCTGATTTGGGTCTACACTGTTTGCAAATGCCAATTTACTCGTTTCTTGCATTTGAAGAGTGAAACTTCTTCAACAGCTCAAAATTGGAAGAAGTGAGCCAGATATGAGGCTAGTTTCTCTTTCATATTGACCTCTTGGTTGAGCCCTGTTTAAGGGGTGGTTGTCATCACCCTTAACGTTTATGTTAACTTCAATGTTGAACACCCGCATGTGATGCTTATGTTTTATTCAAAGAGGTCATTATCAAAGGCATCATTATTTTTTATTCTCCAAGGGTTAAGATTTCGAATGTTTGTTGCAGGTGTATATGGCACAGACTACCAGGCCATTGGCAGTCCCAGTCAGACAGCAGTTGATGATGGAAGCCAATCCTCTGTTGTCTCCTTTGCTCAGGTAAGAAACAGTGTGTCAGATTGGTATTGAGTAAAGCACTCTAAATCAACCAAATAAAAGTGCACGTAACCCATTCTTTCCTACTGGCGTCTCTGCAAAAGTCACTTTTTGAAACCATGGTTTCAAAACTACACAATTCTAAAAGTCTCCTTTTCTATAGTTAATGCTCCTTTTTGGTAGATTTATTCAGAGGTTGGGTCTAAAAATAGCCTAGGAGGGAATGAGTTAAAAGCATAATTGTGGGTCTTAAAGCCAGGTACTAGGTTAATGCAGGATGGAAGGTATGCAGAAATCTGATACAGGAGTTTCCTGCATTGCTTTCATTCTATACTAAGCAGCCATCTGCTTTTAAGAACATGACTGTCTATGCATCAAGTGGTTGCTTAAGATGGGTTCTACTGTTAGTATTTTATTGTGACCTTTAACCCCTCGCTTGCTATTCACGTCAATAAACCTACCTGTAAATAGTGAAGACCCAGATGAGACAGCTCCTGCAGGAGCTGTCTCATCAGGGTCTACACTATTTACAAGTTGATTGTGCAATCAGTGCACTCCACAGCAGTGATTGCACTGCGAAATACTTGTAGACAGTGAAGATACAGTCGACTCTCGTTATGTCGAGTTCGTAGGGACCTGTTAAAAACTTCGACTCATCGAGAGTTCGACTCAAAAATCACATGCCATTTTTTTCAAAAAATCCAGTTTCTTCCATTACGTTCACCTTAAACAAGCTGCCATATTACAAGAATATTAATGTGCTTGTACAGTTTAGTCTTCACATTGTGTAAAAGAATCGCACTCTGTGTATATAAAATTGTACATGTGCATGTTGATCCATTACTGCGAGAACAAAATTCTGTCTTTCCTACCCTCCATTAATGACACTATGCCGTAATTTACAAGGCCCTATCCAATTTTCAGATCCCTTTTGCCTTTATTATTGAATTAATCACCGTTGGTTTGGCGATTTTTAAAGCGCATCGTTTGTTTACGCCATTTCTATGGGAAATCCCTTTTCCTAAACGGGCACCGGAAATACGCAATCACACGTGAACTAGCTGGTTGCCGATTTGTGTACTTCCGGTACATCTAAGAGAACAGCCTTATTCGGGAAACCAGACGTTTCAAAATGTAGTCACCATTTTATATGTTTCGCCGTGAGCTGTTTCGCTGTTACTCAAGTGACAAATTAAATTCAGTGTTGAACTGCATGTATTGGTAATAAAATAAGGAACAGGCCTTACTTTTTATCCAATCTCTACAAAATCGTCCGGAAGCGAGGACGCTTGAGAGTTATCTTTCTTACTACAGTAGTTATGATTGACACTTAGGACAAATGAACGGTAAGGTGTCATTTTACTAAATAACGTTCACTCAACGCGGCATTGTTCCACAGTTTGAATAATTATCTGACACCAGTTATTGTTTACCCACAAAACACTGTAATTACGTGTGTCGTGATCACCTGGCGTACTTTGCCAGGGTCGGATCAAAAGGTCCAATTCACACCTCGAATTCAATCAGACTGAGAGGTGCGACTTCGATACAAACACCGATAATTACATGCAAACAAACACTTTGGGGACGGAAAATGACTTCGACTTAACGAAAATGTGATCAGTTCGAATTCGTCTTAAAAACTTAAATTTATATAGAATATATAGGAAGAAAAGTTGGGACTTTACAAAAACTTCGTGTCAACGAGAAATTCGTGTCAAGCGAGTTCGCCATAACGAGAGTGGACTGTATATGTAATTATACAACAGGGCATGGGTAAAGAAGGAGAAATGTAATATAAAATTCAGCAAGTGAAGGGTTAAATAGTTTCATCTGCAGTAATTATTAGGACCCTGTATTGAAAATGCAAGAGCCCTATAGGAGTCACATAGTTTGTCTGTCAGTCCGTCAATAATTTTGATGTGACACAATAACTCAAACAGTACTTCACATATTGGTTTCATATTAAAGGCATATGCTTAGTATCAATAGAGGAAAATGCCTATAGTTTTTGGTTTCAATCAGATCACTATGTCTACCCTTGATTACAGGGCCCTCTCTGACTGAGTCACTTTTCTAGTTTACCAAAGTTTCGGTCTGCAGGTGTTTACAGACGTTTTTCCTTACATTCTTTTCAAAGATAACGTGACTACCCTGTCAAATCTTCATTTCAGATATATTATTATCTTGTTTTGTTTCAAAATGAAAGATGCAGCTTGATTCAATATGAGTTGTATTAAAAGCATTGTAGAGACTATAAAGTTTTGATTTCTCATACATACTTATTTTAAGTAAATGTTGGAAATAAAAATAGTCTTGTTTGGATGTTGCAGTTGCTGAAAAGGGGCTCAAAGGCGGCCCCTGTGTGGCCCAAGAAAAAGACTGAAGCTGCCCTGTCACCCACAGCCTCTGCGCCCCGTCATCGCCCTGACAGCGAGGAGTCCGACAACGAGGACAAGGTCCCAGTTCCAGAGTACCACAGCTCCTTTGGAAGTGCCATTGAGGCAGCCTTGGTCAACATGGACTCAAGAACAGAAGGTATGCAGTCAAATGTCTTAAACCCATTATAATAATAATGTCAGCATGAGTATTGAATTGTTCTAATTTTTATAGAGGCATGTGAGCGAAGGAAAGAAACTGTAGAATGATATCAGTATTATAATGTTCCATTTAAGTAAACAGAGTAAAGGTCATAGCCATGGTATGCACTAGAATACACAAATTGTATAACTATTGTTTTGCATGAGCAAGCTGCAGAGCATGAAGGAAGTTTGCTTTGGCCTTGTTCCATAGCTTTAAAAGATTACCAAGTTACACTTCAGTCTCTATCACAGTGGTTATTTCGCAGCTCATCAAAATATCAAAATTTGTCTTAATACTATTGTTACTGTTTCAATGTGATAAAAAATCCTAAATGCAAAGGATTGTTTATTATTCAGGGCAGTGCTCACAAAATATCATATTTGTCGGCCAAACCCGACCTTTTTGGTACTTGGTAGAATCACTTGGGAGATGTGATAATGAAGTAAACGAAATAGGGTTTGACTTTATAGAAATATAGAAAATATTTTGCCTATACAGTAAAACCTCTCCAAACTGGAAATTAGTAGAGAAGAACTTGGATACTTTTAACTCATTCCCTCATATTGATGACTCTGTAAACATCACTTTATGAAACTTGTGAAACTTGTCCTATAGGAGCAAATGCTCTATTTATCACAATGGTTTCAAACTACAAAATTCTAAACTTTTCCCTTTCTCTAGTTAATGCTCCTTTTTGGTAGATTTATTTAAATATGTTATATCTAAAAATAACCTATGAGGTAATGGGTTAAGCAGGTGGCTGCGTAATGCAGGGTGAAGGTCATCCTCCTAGAGGAGCTTTCTGCAAGACTTTCACCCTGCATTACGATGCCACCTGTCTCCAAGACCGATATTTATTCTAAATTGAATGTTCAGTTGAGAGGGGTTTTACTGCAATGACAACGAAACATATCAGTGGGGCAATTCTAATGAATACCAAACCTTTAGCAGACACTTAGCCGAAACATTTTATCATAGATTTCCTAAATACGCCTCTCACGTCGAACTCTGTTATTGTTTCCTTTCCAGAGTTGGAACCCAACAAAGCGTCTGGTAACAAGTCGAGTGGGAAGAAGAAAAAGAAACAGCTTGTTCTGTTCTCCACATCAATGGCCAGAGGAGGCAAATAGAACAATGGGACTGAAGTTATGTACTGGCATTGTGTCAACTGTTGGTGTTCTTGAAAGACAGGTTTGCAGAAGTCGCATTTATTCGCATTTAGGGAAATGTTGACTGATTTGAATAGGAAGTACCAGATGAACATTCATGTAAGAAATGCGGACATGAATATTTAGTATATGAATTTTTAAAATGACATTAATTAATCACTAGACGTATACCATTCCAAAAGCTAACACAGCAGAATGTGATAAGATGGCTCCTACAGAAGCATCTGATCTGAGTCTTACTATGTTTGCCAAGGTGTTAAAAGGGACACGATTTTATGACATCAAAAAGATTGAAAGTAACAGCAACATTGTCACAAGATATTAAGATTTCTGCTGCCAGGTCTTACTAGCACTACCACTGCCTACCGTAGATCATGCTGTAGGATTAAAAGAAGTGATATATCATGTTATTATTTTGTTTACCTTGTTCCTTGTATGTTTTTCTGTCAGACTGGACTTGTGCATATAATTTATGGAACACTGGATCAGAAATGAGGACCATGTTTGTTGGCCTCCTACTGAATATAATGGCATTTGAAATCCAAAATCATATCTCAAAAAGATTTTCAGAGTTCAGTTGCCCTTAAAATATGTGCTTGAGTCTTTGGTCAGAAAAATCTTACAATAAAACATGAATACATGTATATTTATATGATGCATTAAGATATGTTTGTTCCTTTTGTATTTTTTGTAAAATGTCAGCTGACTTGTTTTGTTTCTGTTACATATCAAACTCTGTCAAAAAAGTCCAAATTTGCTAACAGTATTGATCCAGATTAGACCCAGAGAAAATTTGGACGTCATCAGGATCCTAGCTGTGTGTCACTCATTTGATAAACCATGAATAAATCGAAAATAAAACAGATTGGAGTTCCAGCAGTATTTCCACATCAAAAATAAGGGTAAACATGCCCAGTTGGGATATCCATCAATTATTAACCCGTTCTAGCTGTACTCTTATTTATCTGTTTTTGTTTTTGCTTCTTCATTGTTCCTAGCTTTGATATGATAACATACCTTGTATGATGTTATGTAGAGAATGTGTGCAGAATTTCACTGTAGATGACCCAGTACATTAGAGCTTAACCATCAGCCTGCTATAAAAATAATGTCTGCTTAAATACTGGTAACCCATTCCCTCCTTGATGCCTTGAAAAAGTCACTTTTTGAAACCATTGTGATAAATAGAGCATTTGCTCCATAGGAGCAAATGCTCTATTCCTCACATTTGTTTAAAAAACTACACCATTCTAAAATTTCCTTTTCTCTAGTAAATGCTCTTTTTTGGTACATTTATTCAGAGGTTGGATCTAAAAATAGTCCAGGAGGGAAACAATAATCTGTAATATTTTTCACTTCAAATTTGTTCAAACTTTTGAGAAACTTGACTGTGTTGCAAACAGCTTGGATTCTGATGAGACGATGGAGTTTCTGTGTCTCATCTGGATCCAGGCTGTTTGCAAATGCCAGTAGTTACTTACTTCAAAACGAAAGTAACGAAGAAAGCTCATAACTTCCATCCAACAATAAACTAGCGCCAAAATTAGGACATCTTTTTCATGGTCGTTGTAGAAATTGTTACCCTTTAGATTGTGAGTAACGCATGCACTGGCATTGCAAACAGTGAAGATCGTGCGTACTCTGATACTAAAATCGTCATTTCTCCACCAAACCCTATGTTGTGACCACTCTTTAGAATCGTCTCGAAGAGACGATTCTAATGAAGGGTCACAACATAGGGTTTGGTGGAGAAATAAAACAAAAGTTATTATTGAAAATGTTTTAATGTGCGCATCTTATCTGGAGCTCTGGTAGATCTAGATGAGAAGATTCCCTTGATCAGGTTAGGCACTGATTGACTACTCCTTTACAATGATAAATCATTCCACTTTGAAAATTCACCACACCAAGGGTTAAGAATGCAACTTGTATGAATGGAATTTGAAGCCCAGGGATTTGTAACCCATTGGATGGAGACACTTGTGCTTTGACATTTACAAATGGCGTAGACCCAGATCAAAGGGCTCTTGAGAGTAGCTCTCTGATTAGGGTTTACAGTTTGTCCCTCAAACTGTCCCTCCTGTTATACTGAAATGACACTATCATTAATGGGCCATTTCATCTTGAATCTTCAGCATTCAAAGATCGAACTACATGATCTCGTTGACAGCAGCTTTGTGCCTACAGTATACAGAGCATGGTTATCAACCAGTAACTGTGTTTGCCCACTTTACTGCTTGGGTCCAAGTCGCTCTTGATGAAGTCATGTAGACTTTGGATACCGTTGTGTACCTCCCTGCAGTTCCTCCATTAGATGTAACGGTAACCGTAATGCAATTTACATCCGGTAAATTTGATATATTTTCAAAATATTAAGACTTGTGCTTAACACAAGTTCACCCATAACAGGCTTGTGGCGAGTACTCTCAAATGACCTTTAGTTTGCTTCAAATTGGGATTCTAGGGTGAAAGGTTGGGTTCAAGTCTGGCTGGCATTAGCTTGAGTTGTGCAGGCATACTTTTTTAATACAACAACTTAAATATACGGTAAGTACCTCTATAATACAACGAGTTGATAAATAATGGTTAAAGATTTTAAAACCAGGTGATTGCTTAATACAGGATGAAAATATTGCAGAAGGGTCCTTCAGGAGCTATCTGTATAACACCGAAATTCTAGTAATCTATGCCAGCAGATTTGATCTGGATCAGACGCCGAGTTACTCGGCGCCTGGTCAAGATCTAAGCTGTTTGACACTCAGAACTAACTAATTCTGAAAAAAGGTTAGATATATATGAACAGACGATAAAACTCGTCGACAAAAATCTTGCAGACGACAGTTGTCAGTTGTCTGATGGCTATAGGGTGGTGGTGATGCTTTGTAACTGTATTGTGTACTTAATACTGATTGGACGTTTGCTTGAGTTGTATGATATGCAAGATGTGCAACATTCTACTATAACTTAAGTTACATTGTTTACTATTATATATTTGCTTGAAAAAATGTTGACAGTTCAAATAACTATGGCAATAAATAAAAAAAATATCAAAGTCTTGAAGCTAGTCTCGTTTGTACATGTATCACCTATGTCTAGTCTCCAAATTCAGAAGGATGTTTCCCGTCCATTCGAACCAGTAGAACCCCGCTAATGCGACCACTTAATGAATAAACATTGGTGTCTATAAGCAGGTGGTTGCTTAATGCAAGACAAAAGTAATGCAGAAAGCTCCTCTAGGAGCTTTCTTCATTACTTTTGTCCTGCATTAAGCTACCACCTGCATCTAGCAACCAGACCTATACCTCTTTTAGGTGGTCGAATTTAGCGGGGTTTTACTGTATATGTACAAGCAGGGACATTTATGCATTTCGTCTGGAAACTTTAATGTTGGCTATTACTACTTCTCTATTCATGCAAATCTTGTGAAACTTCACACACTTGTTCACCGTCACAAGGGCTACAATCGAACAGATGAGTGTCGACAACCGCATGTGGTGCTCTTGTTTTGTTCACATGAGTACGGAGTACTCGTGCATGGCACGCATGCACTTTAGTCTGCAGTGGACTAGATACAATAGAATCCCGCTAATGCGACCACTCAATACACATGGATGTCTTTATAAGCAGGTGGTAGCTTAATGCAGGACAAAAGTAATGCAGAAAACTCCTCTAGGAGCTTTCTGCATTACTTTTGTCCTGCATTAAGCTACCACCTGCATCTAGCAACCAGAACTATACCTCTTTTAGGTGGTCGCATTAGCGGGGTTTTACTGTACATGTACATTACAAGCAGGGACATTTTAGCATTTCGTCTGGAAACTTTAATGTTGGCTATTCATGCAAATCTTGTGAAACCGTCACAAGGGCTACAATCGAACAGATGAGCGTTGTCAACCGCATGCGGTGCTCTTGTTTTGTTCACCTGAGCACGGAGTACTCGTGCATGGCGTTACTCAGCAGGGGTGAGAATTGTCCGCGGAATTCGTTTCACTCAGGGCCGTTTTTGAGATCGATGTAAATCCGATTAGAAATTTGGAGGGGGGGGGGGGGGGGTACCGTATGGCCATTCATTCAGGAAATTATTATTCGCAGATATATTCTTTATGTATTATATTAATAACCTATTTTGGAATATTTTCTTCAGCGAGATTTCGATTCAGCTAATCGAATAACGAGACTCTTGTCCTTCAGCCAATCAAAACGCTCGTATTATGCAGTGTTCGTTCATCATTTCCAATATGGCGCCCGTGATATGAAATTCTGTATCTGTACTGTCAATTAATCTGAATTTAAGACAAAACTGAGAAGCATAGGCATAAATTACGATAACAGCGTGAAAAATAAGTTCCACCCAAGATGGCAAGAGAAAGAAATTACGTTGACATTTGGTAAAGAAACAAGAAAAGTGATAATTGGCGACGATTTCGTGAAACTGAAAGTAAAAAATTCTCGGACGAGGTGTCCTTGTGTAATACTGTAAACTTCGTTCCAAACAAATGAATTACAGAAAACGCGACTGAGTAGCATTCAAGAACCATCTGGAAATCATTAAACATGTCCAGTTATTAAAACAGCGGATTTCCAATCATAGGTAAAAAGCTTTAATGTCAAGTATTCACCAGAAAGTTGTGTCTGTCAATAGATATTTATAGGTAATGTTAAAGGAACTGGTCAAGATGAATCGATTCAGAAAAGTTATATTTTGTTATAATATAAACCAGTTTAATGAATTAGAGGATGGTTTATTGACATAAAAAAGTAATGAAACTCAGAGTGTGAATGTGAACATTGACTAGAGATTGTGACTAATGTGTAAAAAAAGGTGAACTTTGTCTAGAAAGTTAACTAATGTTAACTGTTAAACTACCATGCCAACTTCAAAAATCAAATTTTGTATCTTTATCTGTGATCACCGAGTTCCATTTGATTTCATTTTTAGAACGTGTGAATTTTGTTTGTGTTTGACAAGAAATTAATCTGGCAATGTTGAATGGATCCAATAATAAACTGAATGTAAATTGTATGGACATGTTCTTCAACTGGTTTGTTTGAAATATAGCTCATCATGTATGACACATAACTCAAGTATAATTGTAAAAAACACATGAATGACAGACCCAAGTGGCTCCTGAAATGCTTAGGAAAGCTATATTTCATTTTGCGTCGGGGGGGGGGGGGGCTTTGCCCCATGAACCCCCCACATGGGCACTGCCCATGTCCCACAAGGGGCCTAGTCGGCCCCCTTGACCCCGCCATATTTCCTCTTTTTTCACAAACAGCCATTCTCACCCCTGCGTTAGTCCTTTGATTTAACTAGCACGCATGCACTTTAATCTGCAGGGTAGGCCCTTTGATTTGCCTGGCACGCATGCACTTTAATCTGCAGTGTAGGCCATTTGATCGGGATCTGCACTGTCCTCTAGCAAGTTTAACTCATTCCCTCCTAGTGACGCATTTTGGCGCCTCTGTAAAAAGTCAAAATTTGAAACCATCGTGATACATAGAGCATTTGCTCCTATGGAGCAAATACTGTATTTATCACAATGGTTTAAACAACACAATTCTAAAAGTTTCCTTTTCTCTAGTAAATGCTCCTTTTCGGTAGATTTATTCATACAGGTTGGGTCTAAAAATAAGCTAGGAGGGAATGAGTTAAGTAAACTGGGGTTTCTGCATCTCTTTCTCAAGCAGGGGTTACGTTTCTGTATCCATACCCCATATAATGAGATGTGGGGTCCGGCAATATTTCCCCTGTCTTAAACCATTTATCCTGCCTGTTGCTGTAATGGCCAACCCACTCCCTCACTCACTCCTGAATGGGTACTCACTTTACAGTGCAACTCAACTAGTGTCACTGACAGTTTGCAGCTAATACACTGGCATTTGCAAGCAGTGTAGACCATATGGACACATTTTCTTTTATTTTACTTTAAAAAATCCCTGTAGAATCCGATCATGTAGACATGTCAAAAGCAAACAGAGAATACCCTGATCAGACGGCTCCTATAGCAGGCTCTGCTTTGTTGTGTAATGGAACATTAAACATATAGACCAAATTCTAAAGTATCTGCCGTGGCAAATAGTATCGTGTTAATATGGCATTTTAAAAAAAATAAAACAAATTGCTACTCTTGATGTCATTATTTCTGGAAAATATCTATTAATGGAGTGAAGGGTTAACCCTCTCCTTTTTAAAACGTCCCTTCAGGCCTTTGCAAACAGAAAAGACACATATTAAGTTTTGCTTATAAACTTATATAGATCTAATCCTATAGTTTTGTCTGAGCCAACAATTCCCGTTAACATTGTTAAGTTTAAAAATATTCGTGACGGGACCAATTCGTGCATGTATGTTCATTAGAGGCAGTTTTAGACATGTACATGTACTACTACAAGTAAGTATCACAATAATAACTATGTACAGTAAAACCTCTCTATAACGGCCGCTAAATTACATCAAGTATTTTGTGTTAATTGCAGGTGGCTGCTTAAAGCAAGGTGAAAGTAAAACAGAACGCTCCTATTGGAGCGTTCTGTTTTACTTTCACATTGTTTTAAGCAGCCACCTGTCCTAAATACCAACTAATTAGCACAATTTAGTGGCCATTATAGAGAGGTTTAACTGTACATTGTATTTTCATATTCCTGAGTAAAAACAAAACCCTAACAGTTGACATCATTTTATTATTGGATACATCTGCGAATACCAACAAGCGGGACAAGCATATATTTATAACAATCAACATACAAAATATACCTATCCTGACATAAATTGCTAACAACGATTCAGAGAAGCTGCATCACATGAAAAAAGGCACTATGTCATCGCAAGTAGCGAAAACCCGGATCAGACACCGCACTTCGAAACACAGGCATTGATAAATACTCCAGATCAGTCGGAATTCTTGGTCTAATATCGGCAAGGCTAATCAGACAGTTGAGATCGCCGAGGGATTCCGACTGGCTTCATATCAATCGGACATCCTCGTCTACCACCCTAATTATCGCAAGTATTCAATCTTATGCAAATAGAGTAGACCCAGATCAAAATACTCGTAAAGTAGCACTTTGATCAGGATATACACTATTTGATATTATGTCATTCCAATTTAAAGTTTATATAATAGTGTCACGTTGGAGAGCGGAATGTACAAATGTATGACAAAGCTGACCAGTATCAGTCGACATCGCCGCGGGTTCCGATCGTCTTCAGAAAAGAGGGGTTGCTAAACTCTATGCAATAATATTGGAGCCGTTCTACATGAAAACAACGTATAGGCACCATACAATGACATAAGTCAGCAAAAACAATGGTATATAATGAGTGGCAAATTGTGCAGAAGCTGATCAGACACAAATAAACACAGCATACCCTGATTAGAAGGCTCCTACATGAACCGTCTGATCTGAATCGGATCTGTTTGCAAATACAGTACCTTAATGTGCGCACTTATTGAGTGAAGTGTTCAACGGAAAAGCTGATTAGGTTCTACACAGTTTGCAAAGTCTAATTGTTGGGTTTCGTTTAGCGGAACTCATATGCAAACATGCTATTCCCTGATCATACATCGCGTTTGAACCGTGGCTGTTGATCTAGATTATTGTTTGTGATACCCCTTTACTCCATGAACATGTATGTAAGAAATAATGACGTCATTGGTATTAACTAGATTCATTGTTATATATATAATAGCACATGTACACAGAAGTTTTTGACCTTGGCAGAAACTGTAGACTCATATCTATATTATATCATTAGCAAACAGAGCTGACCCTGATCAGACGGCTCCTACAGGAGCCGTCTGATCTGGGTATTCTCTGTTTGCAAATATGTAGACAGGCGTATTTCTGAGTAAAGGGATATTGAAGTGTCCTTTTAACCCATGACGCGACACAAACAGAACTAATTTGAACCTGTGATTCTTATCTCTTTAATTCATTTTAAGCCTTCACTTTCTAAGCGTGTTTTCCAACACTATGAACACCAATACAAAATATAATTTGAATAGGTACATGTATTTCTACAAGGATTTCTCTGCTACTTGACCATGTCTTGGGTTCTCAACTTCTCACTGTTAGCTTATGTCCCCTTTTAGGGAGACTGAACAATGCCTCAACCCTTTCCCTCATATTTATTCACGTGTTTTCACGCATTTTCACACACAGAGTAGACCCAGATCAGACGGTTCCTAGAGGAGCCGTCAGACCAGGGTCTGCTCTGTTTGCTAGTGCAATTTTAAAGATGTTTCTGCACTTTCTAAAATGGGTACAATGTTCCACCTTCCATATTTCATAATAAGAATTTTCTTCATGAATATTCATTAGGTATTAAAGTTTGGAATAAACATATGACAGGGAAAGGGTTAAACCTTTATCTGATAGAAATGTTTTTGACGCCTTTGAAAACACAGTAGATCCAGATCAGATGGGTCCTGTTAGAAACATCTGATCAGGACCTGCTATTTTTGGTTACGGATATAGTAAAATCCCTCTAAATCGGACATTAAATTTAGTATAAATATCGGTCTTGGAGACAGGTGGCAGTTTAATGAAGGGTGGACGTCATGCAGAAAACTCATAGGGGAGCTTTTGGCATGACTTTCATCCTGCATTAAGCAGCCACCTGCCTAAAATAATTAAAATCTTCTCTATTAGAATTTCGGTTTAGAAGGTTTCACTATATACATAGATCTCATTCTACAGTTTCTGCCATAGCCAAACTACCATGTGTTCATACGCTGTTATACATGATCAGTAAATGATTATTCATCATGCCATTAGTTCTTAAATGAATATTCACCAGGTAAAGGGTTAACCCATCCCCTGTTCAATATTCATGTAAGAAAGACTGATATCAAGAATATTTATTAGCTGAATTCTTATAATGTAAGTTTTTTTCAAGGGATGTTTTGCACAGACAAACACTGTAGATTTAGATCTATACCATGCAATAAGCAAACAGAGCAGACCCTGATCAGATTCTGCAGAAGCCGTCTGACCTGAGTCTTCTCTCTTTGCAAGTGCGTGAAAAGTAGTTCACACGAAGGAAAGGGTTAATCTATGACATTCGAATTGTTGAAATGGCAATGTGGAACCAAGGCTGTTACCCTTCTTCGACCATTAAAAACGAGATCTGTGCGATTACTGTACAGTCGAATCTCAATAAAGTGTCTCCATAATTCATTAATATTTATTCTAGATGTTTTTAACCCATTAGCTCCCAGAGGATTCTTCCATGCTTATATATTGGATTAGTCTAAAAAAATTATCTAAGGGGTGTCTAGTCTAAATTTTCATTTTTGTTTTGTTTTATATTGAATTTCCTATCAGCAAACAGTGTAGACTCTGATCAGACGCCGCATTATGCGGCGTCTGATCAGAGTCTACACTGTTTGCCTACGTCCCATATATGGGATCGTGGGAGCAAATGGGTTAAAGAATGGTCCCACTAGTTTATCTATAACTCTGAGGTTGTATTGATATTGCATTTACCCAACTGAATAACCTATCTAAAAACAATGCATACAACATAAAATATACTTCTAGGTAATTCCTACATTCATACATAAAACAAGACATGAATATCTACATACATGTACATACATAAAACCAGACACGAATATCTATATAAATACATAAAACCAGACACGAATATCTATATACATTTACAATTAAACCCCTCTAAAGCGACCACCAAACAGAGATCTAATCTAAGTCTTAAAAGAAAGGCCATAGTTTAATGCAGGACAAAAGTTATGAAGAAAGCTCCTGCAGGAGCTTTCTGCATTACTTTCGTCCTGCATTAAGCAACCACTTGCTTTTAAAGACACATATGCTTTTTCACAATGTAGTCGTTTTAGAGGTGTTTTTTCTGTAACAGGCAAATGTACATTTGTAATACAATACCCCTAGATGTGTATTACGTTTGCTAAACCAATTGTCAGCTTAACCCGTTCCCTCCCATTGACGACTTTTGACGCCTCTATTAAAGTATTTTTTGAAACCATAGGAGCAAATATTCTATTTATCACAATGGTTTAAAGACTACACAATTCTAAAACTGTTCTTTTCTCTAGTAAATGCTCCTTTTCGGTAGATTTATTCAAAGAGGTTGAGTCTAAAACAGTCTAGGAGGGAATAGGTTAAGGTTTAAAAATTATATACATGTATTTTTTTCTTTTAATTTCTTTTCAAATCCATAATCAGTGTCAAAAACATGGATCCTGATGAATTCATTTGGACATGATGTATAATAGAACTTCTCTAATGTCACCTCTTAACCCTTTCGTTGCCAAACTCTGTCGTCTGCTAATTTTGTAGTCTGTTACAAATTTTCATTCTTTTGATTTTCTTCATTTTTGTTTCAAAAACATAGTAACAGTAACAAACAGTGAGACGCCGAGTTACTCGGCGTCTCATCTGGATCCAAACTGTTTGCATAGGTAATCACAGATCCGGCATTGGCAGCGAAAGCATCACGTGTGATTTTAAAAACACTTGCTTACTTAATGTTCTGGGAACTTTCTGCATACCTTAAGCCCTGCATTAAATCATCACCTTTTTAAGAATTATTTATATGGCCCCTTTCGTGATCTTATTATTTGCAAATGCAGTAAACCTCCTCTAAACCGGATGTTTAATTTACATGTAGTATAAATATCCGTCTTGGAGACGGGTGGCAGCTTAATGGAGGGTGAAAGTCTGCAGAAACGTCCTATAGGAGCTTTCTGCACGGCTGTCACACTGCATTCAGCAAACACCAGCCTAAAAGTATCTACACTGCATATTCGTCTCTACTAGAATCCCGATGTAGAGGGGTGTTACTGTATAATAACGAGAACGTGTCGCGTATTATGATAACCACATTGACGTGATTGTGGCTATCGTAAACTCAGAGGCCACCAAAGAACACTTCGGTGACCTAGGTGTATAAGTACATGTACATGTATCTATCAAGGTATTTCTACAAAAAGCAACAGTTACCGTAGACACAGTTTATCGATATGGATAGTGAATACTAGATACCATCCCTTGCACACGTCTGCATACATTCTGCAAACACGGGCATTTTGAAGCAAAGTGAGGGTTTTGCTGTAATAGCATATTGCAGGGCAAATTATTGCAGAAAATTCCAAAGGGAGCTTTCTGGATTACATTTGTCCTATATTAACCCCTTCCGTGCCACAATGACGGGTCTATGATATCACATGCAAACAGTTTGGATCCAGATGAGACGCCGAGTAACTAGGCGTCTCATCAGGATCCAAACTCTTTGACACTCTGTTTACTGTTTTATAAAGAAAATGGAAGAAGTGCACACACTTACACTAAAAAAATAAACGAAACTATGCCCAGCAGACGACAATGCTGGCACCGAAAGGGTTAAGAAACTACTTGCTTATTAACCTTTTACTCCACAGATAGACTCCATAGATACCCTTTGTAACTCCGCTGCAGAAGATCCAGATCAGACGGCTCGGGTAGGTACCGTCTGACCTGTATCTGCTCTGTTAGCTTATGGCATACAGATCTCATTCGACAGTTCTGCCATGACCAACATGTCATGTGTTCATTTGCACCTATAAAGAATGAACCAATTGATATTCATGATGTCATTATTTTTGCATGAATATTCATTGAGTAAATGGTTAAGATAAGTGGTCGCTTAAAACAGGTCTCAAAATATACCACAAAATATAGTCCGTCAGCAATTGGGGAGCGTTTTTTAAAGTTGTTTCCCGCTTACAGGAGCGGCCTAATCTGGGAGATTATATTTGCAAAAAGCGTCAACAGGTATTAACCCTTTCGGTGCCAGCATTGTCGTCTGCTGGGCAAAGTTTCGTTTATTTTTATTGTAAGTGTTTGCACTTCCTCCATTTTCTTTATAAAACAATAAACAGAGTGTCAAACAGTTTGGATCCTGATGAGACGCCGAGTTACTCGGCGTCTCATCTGGATCCAAACTGTTTGCATGTGATATCATAAACCCGTCAATTGTTGTGGCACGGAAGGGGTTAAATGAGGTAAATATAAACAAGAAGGCAAGTCGGACTAATTTATCCATGATCCAACACTCTGTCCAAATCTAAGCAGTATTTTATAATTCTGGCAAGTGTGAACCGACGACATAATCCATGATTTCAATATGATATACGCGTACGTCTACAATGTTTGCAAAGGACACTAGTGAATCATGTCCCGTAGTGTAAGGGTTGAATATATAATCCAAACTTGATCACAATGATTATGGGAAATTCGTCCATAGCATGAGAAATATTTACCCTGTTAATAACTGCGTGAAATAAGTAAAATGTCACCTGTTAACAGTGTAGACACAGACCAGAAGACTCCTAGAGGAAAACTCTGATAAGGGTCTGTGTTGTTTGTCATTTAAAATCCTCAAGCAAATTCAAGTAATTCATACACTAATGGGTCATTCCATTGACCCTTTCCCTTATATAAGCGCATTTTGGCGCATCTGCAAACAGAGTAGACCCAGATTAGACGGTTCCTATAGATGTCGTCTGATCAGGGTCTGATCAGGGTCTGCTCTGTTTGCTTATGGTGTAATATAGATCTGATTCTACAGCTTCTGTCTGAGGCAACATGTGCTGTGTTCATATACATACCATAATAGAAATAATCTTATTAATATTCATGACGTCATTATTTCTTACATGAATATACAACAGGGAAAGGGTTAAGGATATTTAGCATTTAAAAAGTTAAGCAGATAACTTTATATATTAGCATTCAAATAGTTATAAGTACATAGTGGATACATTGCAAAGTTGCAGCTGCTGCAAAAATGAGAATTAAAATAAATACGAAACTATTGCTATCTATATATACAGAACGTCCAACGACAATTATAACAATAAAACACGTATCATTATTGGTCTATAAGACAGGTGGCAACCAAATGCAAGGTGAAAGCTCCTCTAGGATATTTCTGTATGGGTTTCACCATGCATTAAGCAGCCGCCACCTGCCTCAAAAGGCATAGCTTCTTCATCAATAAAAATTCGAAGTATGAGGTTTTACTGTATATACCCGACATCATTATTTTAACCTTCCAGACATGACATTCAGTAATATTTCATCAAACAAGTTTACCCAAAATCATTCATGTGACGTAGTGTTAACCCCATAGCCCCGCTATTTGCAATCTGACTCGCACTTATAATCTGGAACCAGATGTGACCACGAGTAACTAGGTGTCTCACCAGGGTCCATGCTTATAAAGCTTTTTAGTTGAGTCTGAGTTCGTTCTCAAGTTTTTGATTGGTCAGATTTGAGCCTTTGGCTCAAATTTGACCAATCAAAAGCTTGAGAACTCAAATCTGACCAATCGCTTGAGAACTCAAATCTGACCAATCAAAAGCAAACAAACTTGATCGGATCGGAAGTGGGCAATATTTGCACTAGATCAAATTTAAGCAGACATTGATTTATACCACAGTAAAACCCCATTTAAACCGGACTTTTAGTAAATAAAAATTGAAAGCTTTACTGTTTAATGCAGGATGAAAGTCATGCAGAAAGCTCCTTTGGGAGATTTCTGTGTGACATTCAGCCTGCATTATTAAAATGCCACCTGTCTTACCGACCGGCAATGATACAAATTTGAGCGTCCGGTTTAGAGAGGTTTTACAACTATTTTACAAAAATAAATACATAGCTTGAAGTTCGTCCATACTGGTTTCAAAATAAAATTTTTCTCGAATTTTGTGACAAAACAGTATGAATCCCGACGAGAGCACCATTTGTTCCAGCACGTGTCGCGTCAGAGTGTTTCAATGAGGTTTACGTAGGATTGTTGAGCCAAACAAGTTTCTGGTACAAATCCAACTCGCGAAATAGTATCGCCCACAAGTTTCACTTTCAGCATACCATCTTTGACATTGGCGTCCATTTTCTCGACCTTGTCGCCTACGTTCACTTCCAATTCATGAGCTCTCTGAAAGGGGAGAACACAATATATATATTTTTTATGAATTACACGACGTTTTTTCTCTCTGTTATAGTCTTACAATGTACACAACATTAATTTAAAATATCGAACAATCAAAGTTAAAGTGTCGAATCAGTGGTTATATTTTAAAACAGACTTACAGATATATATAAAACACGCAGACTTACAGATATATAAAACGCGCAGATTTACAGATATATAAAACACGCAGACTTACAGATATATAAAACACGCAGACTTACAGATATATAAAACACGCAGACTTACTGCAGACTTACAGATATATAAAACGCGCATATTTACAGATACATAAAACACAGACTTACAGCAGACTTAGATATATAAAACACGCAGACTTACAGATATATAAAACACGCATACTTACTGATATATAAAACACGCAGACTTACTGATATATAAAACACGCAGACTTACAGATATATAAAACACGCAGACTTACAGATATATAAAACACACAGACTTACAGATATATAAAACACGCAGACTTACAGATATATAAAACACGCAGACTTACAGATATATAAAACACGCAGACTTACTGATATATAAAACACGCAGACTTACAGATATATAAAACACGCAGACTTACAGATATATAAAACACACAGACTTACAGATATATAAAACACGCAGACTTACAGATATATAAAACACGCAGACTTACAGATATATAAAACACGCAGACTTACTGATATATAAAACACGCAGACTTACTGATATATAAAACGCGCATACTTACTGATATATAAAACGCGCATACTTACTGATATATAAAACACGCAGAGTTACTGATATATAAAACACGCAGACTTACTGATATATAAAACGCGCAGACTTACTGATATATAAAACGCGCAGACTTACTGATATATAAAACGCGCAGACTTACTGATATATAAAACACGAATATTTATGAGGACCAAGAGTAATAATAATAATAATAATAATAATAATAATAATAATTGTAATCAAAATGTATATTAAGAAAATCTAAACGTATTAAAGTGCATAAAATGAAACACATATATGAGCTGTCGATAATTTGAAATTTGAATTACAGTAAAACGCCTCTAAACATGGCGTTAAATTTACTAGGATGCCGGTTTAGAGGGATTACTGTACTGTTTTATTCTTTCGTACCCATAGTCAAAATTGTGACAACCTCGCTATGGGTATTAACCCTTTCGCTGCCAAATTCTGTCGTCTGCTAACTTTGTCGTCTGCTACAAATTTTCATTTTTTTTATTTTCTTCATTTTTGTTTCAAAAACATAGTAGGCCTAATAGCAACAAACAGTTTGGATCTTGATGAGAGTTACTCGGCGTCTCATCTGGATCCAAACTGTTTGCATAGGTAATCACAGATCCGGCATTGGAAGCGAAAGGGTTAACTAGTTGAAATTAGATATCTCGAACCATAAAATTTCTTCGAGATGACAGAATTTCGAGTTATCCGATTACTAATCTGCACAATTGGTCAAGTTCACAGCTTAATGCAACTCTAAAATAATGCTGAAAGCTTCTATAGGAGCATTAAGCTGTCATATGTATTTCTAGATATGCATAGTGATAATTAAGCACATTTCGGAAGGACCCACATTTTAGTTCGAGTTATCCGAATTCGATTTATCCGAGTTCGAGATATCGAAGCTAACTCTAATTCAATTATTGTATAAAATATAATCTAACGAATCTATTGCCGAGTCAGACAGAGGAGACTCAGATTCGTGACATATAAACAGACAAAACAAACTTTGATCTGACAATTCCTACGGGAACTCTATGGTCTGAATCTACATTGTCTGCAAAGACGTAACTAGGCAGTTCGATACCACAATCCATGTACAGTAAAACATCTCTAAACCGGACGTTAAATTTAGTATAAATATCGGTCTTGGAGACAGTTGGCAATTTAATGCAGGGTGAAAGTCATGCAGAAAGCTCCTCATATAGGAGCTTTCTGCATGACTTCCACCCTGTATTAAGCAGCCACCTGCGTAAAAGTGTCTAAATTATTCTCTGTTAAAACTCCAGTTTAGAGGGATTTTACTGTGTACCAGCTGAAAATGATTTACACCAATCATACATAGCATCAGCGCATGCATATAATGTAACTACACAGGTTAGATTTACACAAGGGATCTGTTGTATTCAACTGTATTTGAATGTTAGTAAATGTGGTGGTTTAATTATGACTGACACCCAATAAACAACATACAATAAAACCTCTCTATAACGGCCGCTAAATTGTGTAAATTAGTTGGTATTTAGGGCAGGTGGCTGCTTAAAGCAAGGTGAAAGCACAACAGAACGCTCCTATAGGAGCGTTCTGTTTTACTTTCACATTGCTTTAAGCAGCCACCTGCCTTTAACATAAAATACTTGATGTAATTTAGTGGCCATTATAGATCGGTTTTACTGTACAATGCTATACACAAAGTTATTCAGCAGATGGATAAATTTATGATGATCATAGCAAAGGGATGAAAAAAACATGTACTATAAGTATACACACATATAAAAGGAAAAAAACAAAGCGCTATCACTTTTTTGCCGAATCTCCAATTGTTTATGACCGTACTATCAACTATTTCACGGCATGCGAAAAACGATTATTCAGGAAATGCATACTTTAACTGATGAAATCTCGATACTAGTCTGAGAAATATCATAAAAACCTGCGTATACAGCGACTTTTCCTACCGTAAAAGTTAACATTTTGTGATTTTTTTTAATGTTGTAAGAACTTGTGACCCGATCCAATTTCCTCTAATATGGAAATAAAATATGTTTAAACTAACATTTTGTGAAAAAAGGAATCATTTACACATGCAGTGGACCATTTGATAACTTATTTTTACGATCCGTGTGGAAGATTCAGTGTGGAAAAATGGCATGACCATCAAAAATAAAGCGAACATGTTTCTCTTGTACAGAGTTAAAATCTATACCGTACACTATCCAGTAAATCCCCCCTCCCCCAAACCAGACATTCAGTTATGTTTTAGACAGGTAGATGCTTAACTCTTACCCCCTAAATATACATGTAAGAAATAATGAATGTATGAATATACATGTAGATAAGCTGATTTTCTTTAGCACACTAACAAAATTAATGATTTTTTTATCATGGTAGAAACTATAGAATTACAGTAAAACCCCTCTAAACCGGAATTCCAGTAGAAAAGAATTTAGATACTTTTAGGCAGGTGGCAGCTTCATGCAGGGTGAAAGTCATGCAGAAAGCTCCTCTAGGAGCTTTCTGCATGACTTTCACCCTGCATGAAGCTGCCACCTGTCTCCAAGACCGATATTTATACCAAATTTAACGTCCGGGTTAGAGGGATTTTACTGTATATCTATAATATTCCAGAAGCAAACGGAATAGAGCCAGATGAGACAGCCCCCTTAGGAGCTGTCTGATCTGGATCTACTCTGTTTGTAAAACGTGGAAATATGTCCTTATCAGGTAAAGGAGTAATGCGGGATAAAAATCATACAAAGACCTCCAAAATGAATTGAGCTGCCCCTGTCTTAAATCAGAATTAATACCAATTTGAACTTCCGGTTAAGAGGGTGTTTTGCTGTACAGCATGGCACGGCTCACATACAAAATGGACAAGACACGTGCAATGCAATATTCAGTATTTAGTGTTACGCACTACAATGAACACAAAGCAATACATGTGGTTACCGACGTCTTCATGCATGAAATATATGTCTTAAAACACAGAAAGCTTCATTGGGAGCTTCATTGTGACACAGAAAGCTTCATTGGGAGCTGTATTACATTATATTTTATATTGCAATAGACTACCACCTGTCTTGAAGACTTCTTTGAAATGATTGTGAGGTCAAAGTTTACTTTTCATGCTGTACATTTACAGTAAACACCATCTAAACGTTAAACTTAGTATAAATATCGGCTTTGGAGACAGGGGGCAGCTTAATTCAGGGTGAAAGTCACACAGAAAGCTCACAGAGGAGCTTTCTGCATGACTTTCATCCTGCATTAAGCAGCAACCTGCCTAACAGTATTGAAATTCTTCTGTACTAAAATCCCGGTTTAGAGAGGGTTTACTGTATTTGAAATTACATGTAGTATGTATGGATTTAACGAGGGTTGAGCGCAAAACTGTCCAAGCTACAATCGTTGTGACCTTTGCAAAGAGCTCTGGTCCAGATGAACTGCCGAGTACCTCACCTTTCCACCAGGATCCAAACTGTTTGACACTTTGATAGAACTTAAATCAACTTTAATAGTTCTAGGAATTGAAAAAGGTATGTTAAATGCTTATCAAAGTTAAATAATGTAATTACTACAGCTTTACAACCAATCGTTGATAAACGTATTCATTGCTGGTAAATTGTTTTTTATGCTGGCAAATAGTAAAGTGTAATACGTGAAAGATGTTTTTAATGCTGCTAAATAGTACAAAGAAAACATGAAGGTTTATGCTGTTGGATAGTACAGTGTCATACGTGATGTGTTTTATGCTGGTAAAAGTACAGACAAAGCGTGCAGAATTTAATTCCTTTACTCCGTAAATACGCCTCTCTATGCCTATGCAAACAGTGTATACGTGATAAGATGACTCCTGTAGGAGCCATCTGACCAATGTCTGCTCTGTTTGCTTGTTATATAATATAGATATGATTCTACAGTTTATATTATGGACAAAAATTCCCGTGTCCAAGTGCCATTATAAGAATATAACCAAATTAATATTCATTACGGTATTATTTTATATCATGAATATTCACGGAGTAAAGGGTTATACATGTACTGGTAAATATTTAACACGTTAACAAGTGAAGTAAAATACTGAAAATGAACGAATGAAATATCTAGATATTGAAGACATTTACACAGAGAGCAAACATTATCAATAAATACAAAATATATAAATGGGGCTGTTTATATGAAAACCAATTATACAAACATGTTTAGAACCGACCAGCCAGCGTGTTTAACCCTTTCACCGCCGATGTCGCATTAATGCACCACGGCAAATAGTGCAGTCCCAGATCAGACGCCGCCTTCACTATTTGTCTCAAACTCTTCTTCTATATCTGCGCTTTATTCCTCTGAAACTTGCATTTATTTATCTCATTTCCTTATTTTACAAAATGACTTAACAAAAATTGCATTGCAGACGACAATTGTAAATTTGGCGCCGAAAGGGTAAACTGTGGTGTTTAATCAGATTCTGTGCTATTTGTCAAACAAGCCAACACATTAAATTATTCTGTGATGGATGACCATCTTATCAGATAATATTTTCATACGCGGCTAATCTGGTTTTACACTGTTTATAAAGACTACATATTTGGTTGCGTATAACCAGGCTCATAAAATTATATCTGTTTATACGATTTACATTTTCCAACGGATAGAGAAGTCAGTAAAATGTTCGCCCTTGAAGTGAGAGGAGGTAACTGGTACGATCTTCAAGCGGGTCATGTGAAAATGATTGCTGCTGAGGCTGGGACTGGTTCACTAGATGTCAGGATATTGAGTTGTTTTTTGCATTTAGCCTTTACTTGTGAAAAACGTTTAACCTTTTTCTCGCATTGCAACTTTTGTGTTCGATGAATACCTTCAGAATTTTTGAACAGATAGATGAAACAATAGTAAAGTCAAGTAGAGTCTATATCTAAACACTCTAATCCCATGTTTGTACAAACAAGGGAGAAATAAAATGGAAGAGACTTTGAAACTGGCGACATTGTACTTAGACGACTTTCTCAGTACTCAGAGGTTTAACGCGTTGCCTCATATAAACGCCTTTACACGCCTTTTCTCGCTTTTGTAACGGCGAGCCATACAGTCTCTCACAGGAGCCATACAGTCTCTCACAGGAGCCATACAGTCTCTCACAGGAGCCATACAGTCTCTCACAGGAGCCATACAGTCTCTCACAGGAGCCGTCTGATTTGGGTTTGCTCTATTTGCATATGAAGTTATGATAACTCTTCTCTCTATAGTTTCAACCATTACAAAAATTAGATACATGTGCATATGCCATTATAGAAATCATTTAACCCATTCCCTCATAGACTATTTTTTAGATCCAACCTCTTTGAATAAATCTACCGAAAAAGAGCATTAACTAGAGAAAAGGAATTTTTTTAGAATTTTGTAAATCTGAAACCATTGTGATAAATGCTCTATTTATCACAACGGTTTCAAAAAGTGACTTTTACAGAAGCGCCAAAATGCGTCAATATGCGGAAATGGGTTAATGAATATCCGTGATGCCATTACTATTTACATGAATATTGAATAAGGAAAGGGTTAAAGAAAGGGTGTTAGTATAGGTAGGTTATGGTGCAGAGTTAGAGGGCAAAGAAATGTACAATGTTAATAAGGTTATTGTATACCCTTGGCCTATGTTCACGAACTACCCTCAACAATACTTTACTTGGTAAAATAGCGGGACTGTCATCTACATGTGCATAAACACCGTCGTCTGAAACAAACAGCAGCATGCACGTGGCTATTCCTGTTACACTGTACCAAATCACGTGACGTTTGAAGCAATTGCAGTGCAAATAGAGCGACTGTGTTTTTCCCTTTTTTGCATTTGTTGAAATGGTTATATCATAGATTCATATCCATACATTTGAACTTCGATATCTCGAACTTTAAGGGACCACTCGATTTCTAATCTGAACAATTTCTTCTTAAGTTCACAGCTTAATGCAGGTCGAAAGTAAAAAAAAGAGTAAAGTATCTAGTCTACTTTCCGTCTGAATGACCGTGCAGCCGACTGCACATTTACTGCCCTGGTCATTGAGTCATATGGCGCAATCATGCGGCCGCAGTACCGGCTAGTGACACTCACAGGTTACCATTTTAACCCCTGGCTGGAGAGGAGGTACGGGTGGGAGACACTTAAAAGCGTCTCTGAAATTTCCGGGAGGGACCGGGATTTGAACCCCGGACCTCCAGACTGGTAGCCAAGCGCGTTACCACTAGACCACCGCACACCACAAAGTAATGCTGAAAGCTCTTGTAGGAGCTTTCAGCATTATTTTCGACCTGCATTAAACTGTCACACGTGTTACTAGATATGCTTAGTGATACATTTTAAAACAAAATTTGTATTGTAGAGTTTGGAAGGACCAAACTTTTATTTCTAGATGTACCGAAGTTCGAGTTATCCGAGTTTGAGATATCGAAGGTATATATACTGGTGTTTAACCCTTTCGCTGCCACGTTATGGCGGCAGTAGAATAGGTCAACTGCTACAATTTTCAGTATGTAAGTTTGTTTTCGACTCTCTTTGAATAAATATAATCACATCATCAATCAGTTTGGATCCTGATGAGACGCCGAGTCTACTTTCAGTCTCATCTGGATCCAAACTGTTTACGTAGGTAATCAAATATTTGCCGCTGGCATCGACATGGTTAACAAACAAACTACAGTTGAACTTCGATATCTCGAACATCAAGGGACCATACAAATTACAGAGATTCGAGTTATCCGACTTCTAATCTTAAGTTCATAGCTTAATGCAGGTATAAAGTAATGCTGAAAGATCCTGTCGGAGCTTTCAACATTACTTTAGACCTGCATTATGCTGTCACATAAGTTTTAGATATGCTTAGTGATACATTTTAGAGCAATTTTGTATTGTAATTTTTGGAAGGACCGAACTTTTAGTTCGAGTTATCTCGAAGTCCGAGTTATCCGAGTTCGAGATATCGAGGTTCAACTGTAACATCCCGAACATTTCGTAACTTTACATTGCATTGGACAAATATGTGTACAGTAAAACTTCTCTGAACCAGACTTCTAGTCGAGAAGAATTTAGGCTGGCGACTGCTTAATGCATGATGAAAGTCATGCAGAAAGCCCCTAGAGGAGCTTTCTGCATGACTTTCACCATGCATTAAACCGCCACCTGTCTCTAAGACCGATATTAATACCAAAGTTTACGTCCGATTTAGAGTGGGTTTACTGTAAACTGCTTTAGACCCAACTAAATCTTTAGATTTTGTGTAAATAGTGTCTGGTGTTTTGAATAAACTAAAAAAATAATTCATCGACACATTCAACAGAAGATAAAAAACACTATCGCTGTGAGATGCGCTCATTGTAAACAAACCCCACGTAATCTACCATTCATGCGGTGCCTTCAGTCAACAGTTACCGTTACAGTTTTATGCAACTGTTCGCACATTTCAAGACTGAACTGCTGCGATTTCTTGTAAAGTTAGGAGTAATCGCAACATTTCGGTCTTAAACTTTATGAACGGTTACATAAAACTAACGGTTACTGTTAAAAGAACACAACCACGCCTTCCCTATTTCTGGTAAACAATGCAAATTCTGATAGGTGTTCAGAAGCGACGTACGTTTGCAAACGGTTTGCAGACTAGATATAGATAACATAAATTACACAAGAGTAATCAGTAATACACTTAGATTATGATATGACAGAGCAAACTAAACTACAGTAGAACCCCTCTAATGCGACCACTTAATGAATAAGCATGGGTGTCTTGATAAGCAGGTGGTTGCCTAATGCAGGACAAAAGTAATACAGAAAGCTCCTAGAGGAGCTTTCTGCATTACTTTTGTCCTGCATTAAGCTACCACCTGCATCTAGAACACAGCATTATACCTCTTTTAGGTGGTCGCATTAGCGGGGTTTTACTGTACTTGCAAGTCTCTCGATGAAACGGTTTGCAAACGTTTGTCGCTAGTGAACATATGATTGATTACCAATATCGAAATACCTCTACAGTTTTCGTTTTGCTGAAAATAACAAAAGCAGTCGTATTCATGCGCTGATTACAATGCGTGGTTTCAGAAAAAAGACTATGGTTTTCTTGATCGGTAGCTAATTATTTGACACAATATGTCAGTCGGAATTCCTCGGCTACATTCTAACGAATAACCCATCTTTTAGTGTATCGGAGACAGCCGAGATGTTACGACTGACTATATATATTCAGTAAATGAATTTGATAATGGCATGTTATCACATAGCATGTTGGCCATGCCAGAAACTATAATATTATATCTATGTTATTCCATATGCACATAGAACAAACCCTGATCAGACGACTCCTACAGGAACCTCTGATCTGGGTCTACTTTGTTTGCAAAGGCGTTAAATAACTTTTATATGTAGTAAAGGCCTAACATTATGCTATTCTTTTAGCCGAATCACACTTCGGAAGAACACTTTATTTACTGGTAAAACACTTCTGAAAACACGCATAAAGTAATCATTTGTCTGTGAAAACACACATACGTGTCTTAGGTGGAACACGGGGACATATATTCTAACCCCCATAAGCGAGAGCTACATTAATTCGGGCGCTACAGGAGTCACTTTTAGAGAACATGTTCAGTTTGAATACTTGAATACTACAGTGTAGATCCTTATTAGAGGACCCTCTCATCTGGATCTACACTGTTGGTGAATGCCAGCACAATCGTGTCCCTTTTTAACCCTTTAACGGTTCAATATTCATTTAAGAAATAATGACATCATGAAATTCTATTGGCTAAGTTTTGATATTGTAACAATTTTTCGAGGAATTTGGTTTTTACTTTAACAAAACCTGTATAATCAGATCTTTATCGTGTCATAATCAAACGGAGCAGACACTCATCAGACGGCTTTTACAAGAACCGTCTGATCCGGGTCTACTCTGTTTGCAAAGGCATGAACAGGCGTTTATATGACGGAAAGGGTTAAAAGGCACGGTCCTTAAGTTTTAAGCACTGACATGTGACGGAATTATGATTTCACAGATAAATCTTAACACATTCGCTGTCTATAATACCTTCTTGTACAAACCACCAAGTGTTGATCGTTAGCTTCGCTTGCTAGTGCCGGGCAAAATTTCCTCCTGTAATTATTTCACTTTCAGTAAATTCATACAAATAAGGGACATAAATTGGAATTTGCATGATTAACCATTTACTCCATAAGTACGCCTTTCTACACCTTTGCAAACAGAATAGACCCAGATCAGACAGCTCCTATATGATCCGTCTGATCAGGATCTGATCCATTTGCTTATGACATAATATAGACATGATTCTACAGTTTTTGTCACTGTCAATAATTCCTGTGTCCACGTGCAATTATAACAGTTTATCTAATTACTATTCCTGATGTAAATATTTCTTACAAGGGTATTCATGGAGTAAATGGTTATGCCATGGATTGGAATGCAATTGTCTTGTACCGCTGGTCACTATGTTCTTGTAGTAAAACAATATACCCTTAATACTCCAAGTGTTCCAGCACCCAACAGAGTGATAAAGTTTAACCCATTCCCTCATATTAACGCCTTTTGACGCCTCTGCAAATGGCAACTGTTGAAACCATTGTGATAAATAGAGCATTTGCTCCTATAGGAGCAAATGCTCTATTTATCACAATGATTTTAAACTACAAAATTCGAAAAAGTTTCCGTTAACGCTCCTTTTCGGTAGATTTATTCAAAGAGGCTGGATCTAAAAATAGCCTTTGAGCGAATGGGTTAATGCCGCCCATGAACGAGTCCATGAATATTTATTAAAGGAATAATGAAAATATGAATATTCATTAAGTGTACTTGTATAATGGAATTATGAACAAAGCAATTTTCGAACAAGACAGAAACAGTATTATCAAATCTATAGCAAACAGAGCAGACCCAGATCAAATCATACATGAGCTTTCTGATCTGGTTCTATTCTGTTAGCAATGGCTTAACCCTTTCCTCCATAAATACGCCTTTCTACGCCTCTGTAAAAATCACATGTTGAAACCATTGTGATAAATAGAGCATTTGTTCCCATAGGAACAAATGCTCCATTTATCACAATGGGTTCAAACTACAAAGTTCTAAAATTTTCCTTTTCTCTAGTTAACCCTTTCGCTGCCAATGCCGGATCTGTGATTACCTATGCAAACAGTTTGGATCCAGATGAGACACCGAGTAACTCGGCGTCTTATCAGGATCCAAACTGTTTGTTACTGTTACTATGTTTTTGAGACAAAAATGAAGAAAATCAAAAGAATGAAAATTTGTAGCAGACGACAAAGTTAGCAGACGACAGAGTTTGGCAGCGAAAGGGTTAATGCTCCTTTTCGGTAGATTTATTCAAAGTGGTTGGGTCTAAAAATAGCCTATGGAGGAATGGCTTAAAACATATCTGTGGAGTAAAAGGGTTACTACTAGAGTCTGTATGAAAGGAAGTTTTGAATGACAACCAGTATAGGCCCTGAGCAGAAGACTCCTCCATAGTAGATCTCTGATCAGGATCTACACTATTTGCAAATGACAGTTTACTCGTTTCTTGCATTAATCATTTAAAACAGTAAATAAGGCAGATGGCTACTTAATGGTGGATTACAGTAATGCAGAGAGCTTTCCCAGGAGCAGCCTTTAAAGACCTCAATGTTGCTCCATTCAGTGTGGTTGCTAAACCCATTCTCTTCAACCGACGCCTTTTGATGACTCTGTAAAACTCATTTTTGAAACCACTGTGATATATAGAGCATTTGCTCCATATGAGCAAATGCTCTTTTTATCACAATGGTTTCAAAAATTTCAATACCTTCTGAATATCTATGGACAAAATAATTACAATGAAACATAGAATGTGAAACATTGTAGCCAATTTAGAAACTAAAGAAACAGTACTATCAAATTATATTAGCAAATAGAGTAGATCTTAATCAGGGTCTACTGATCTGGGTCTACTCTGTTTGTACACGCGTAAACATATATGTATGTAAAGGAAAGGGTTAATTGTCGCTTTCCGGTGACAGTGGCTGTGAAAGAGCTATAAGGGAATTACTCTACGCTGAAAGCACGTTATTTTTTTTCTTATTTCAAAGCTGTACCCCACTACCATTATAAAGTTAAAAGAGCGAAGCAGAGGAGATACGCGGGGTATAGTTACAGTAACAATATCTGCGTGGCAACTATATATGCCATGTAAAGATGATATTCAGCATTTATGCTTTTAGGACAGAGACAATTATATTATTGGTTTATTATGTTGAACAATTGCCGTGCATTTGTGATGACTTTAAATGCAAACAATTTGGATCCAGATACGAATTATTTGAAACCCGGGTCGCATGATTAGGAGATATGGTGAACAACCTTCTAAACGATAATATTTTAAAAACGACACTCTCTTAGGGTGTACAAACTTAACCCCTTCCGTGCCACAATGACGGGTCTATGATATCACATATAAACAGTTTGGATCCAGATGAGTAACGGCGTCTCATCAGGATCCAAACTGTTTGTTATTGTTACTATGTTTTTGAAACAAAAATGAAGAAAATAAAAAAATGATTTTAGCAGACGACAAAGTTAGCAGACGACAGAGTTTGGCAGCGAAAGGGTTAAATGAGGCTGTACTGTAAAAACTTGATTATACGAATATTCAAATAATGATCTGTCAATAAGTATAATGATTGGCCAAATAAGTATAACACATGTATTTACAAATGACCAATAATTACCGTAAGTATTTGGGCAGACACGTACTTAGACATAGAAACTTTAGCAAATAACAGACCCAGGTCGAACTGCTCCCGTAGGAGCAGTTTGCTCAAGATCTGCACTGTTTGCTACTATACCAATCTAAAGACTATCATTCATTCATACTCACCTAAAGAGTTTTGTTGCTTAACGGGTGGGACGGCAGGTGCTCTCATCTGAGGTGGTTTTCGTGCGCCCTTGCTTGTTCCATTGTAATAATCTTCGTAAGGTATCGGATCTGTCATGAAGAATACAATGATAGACTGACAATGTTTATTTAACACCTTTCTTCATATAAACCTATTTTCACGCATTTGCAAACGGAGTAGACCCAGATCAGATGGCTAATGGATTTACAAATATATGTTTCTTAATTAAGCGCAGTCGAGGTTTGCTGTAGGATCGCTTTACTGGTGTATTCTTAATTCGGCAAACAAAATATTTGAATAATGTGTAGTATATTTTTCAAGAAGATACATCCGGGTTTTGAGCAATCTTGTCGGAAATAGACGAAGATTTCTGATTGCTTAATTAAGTACATTTAATAACATCGCACATTATGCAAGTCAGTGTATGCAGCATACACATATATAATGAATTACACAAGTCAGTGTATGCAGCATACACGGACATAATAAATTACACAAGTCAGTGTATGCAACATACACATATATAATGAATTACACAAGTCAGTGTATGCAGCATACACGGATAAATTACACAAGTCAGTGTATGCAACATACACATATATAATGAATTACACATGTCAGTGTATGCAGCATACACGGACATAATAAATTTCACAAGTCAGTGTATGCATCATACACATATATAATGAATTACACATGTCAGTGTATGCAACATACACGGACATAATAAATTACACAAGTCAGTGTATGCAACATACACATATATAATGAATTACACAAGTCAGTGTATGCAACATACACGGATATAATAAATTATATAAGTCAGTGTATGCAACATACACGGACATAATGAATTATACACCTTTCTACGACTTTGCAAACAGTTTGCTGATGAAATAATATACAGATCAACTTAAAAGGTAAAAGTGCTGTCCTTCAATAATTAACAATACAGAATTGTTCTAAAATGTATCACTGTACATATCTACAGTAAAACCTCTCTATAACGGCCACTAAAATACACCAAGTATTTTGAGTTAAAGGCAGATGGCTGCTTAAAGCAGGGTGCTTCCTATAGGAGCGTTCTGTTTTACTTTCACCTTGCTTTAAGCAGCCACCTGCCCTAAATACCAACTAATTAGCACAATCTAGTGGCCGTTATAGAGAGGGATTATTGTAGTAACACACGTGACGGCGTAACGTTACGTATTGTAGGTCGAAAGTAATGCCGAAAGCTCCTGCATGGGGATGTGAGCCTTAATTTAGACCTGCATTAAGCTGTCAACTTGATAAATTGTTCAGATCAGAAATCGGATGGCTCGAACCTCTGTTATCTCGAGGTACTATATCTGGTTCCTTGAAGTTCGAGATATCGATGTTCAACTGTAGATACGATTCTACAGTTTCTCCCATGGTCAACATTTCCTGTGTTCAAGAATCATTATAAAAATAAAATGATTGAAAGGCGTGACGTCATCGTTTCTTACATAATTATTCATGGAGTAAAGGGTTAAAGACACAGAGTACATGTATGGTTATTCTGGATGGTCGATGAAGAGATAATTGCTGTACATGTACTTCAAAGCCAGAGTATTTGGCCTATTTATTTAGTACAGATTTACCAGAACTAGTATTAACCCATTAATTAATATAAGAACAATTGTCTAGATCTTATTTTTGAACCCATCCATTTTTCATGTGGATATGTGAAAGGGCACAGCAAGGCAATATACACATGTAAAATCTCGATTATTCGATTTTTTTGTAGAGAAGAATTTAGACCATTCTAGGCAGGTGGCTGCTTAATGTACGGTGAAAGTCATGCAGAAAGCTCCTAGAGGAGCTTTCTGCATGACTTTCACCATGTATTAAGCTGCCGCCTGTGTTAAAGATCGATAATGATAGGTATTTTAGTGTTCGAATAATCGATAATTATACGTATTTTAGTGTTCGAATAATCGATAATGATAGGTATTTTAGTGTTCGAATAATCGAGATTTTATTGTATGCTGAAATAAGCCATTGGCATTGATGGGTTCAGCAAACAGTGCAGACCCTGAAGAAACCCTCTGATCTGGGTTTACACTGTCTGTCTATATCCTGGGCACTAATGAATAACCCATTCCCTCATATAAACGTGTTTTCACGCATTTGCAAACAGAGTAGACCCTGATCAGACGGCTCCTATTGGAGCCGTCTGATCAGGATCTGCTCTGTTTGTTATTAGAAATGGATAGATATGTTTCTTTACTTTCTAAAATGGCTACAATGTTCCTCCTTCAATATTCCATTATAACTATTTTGTCCACGAAGAGTCAGTAGGTATTGAAATTTGGAATAAACATAGAACAGGGAAAGGGTTAAGCAACCATTTATTGACTGAACATAGGAAGCAGTTCAATAGTTCAATAGTAGGCAGACAGCTACCATTACTTTCGATCGGCGTAAAGCTATACCAACTGCGTCAAAGATTCAGAATTTGATATCATTTCAACCTATACAATAGAACATATGTAGTGCGAACAAACAGGGAAGTGTTTCAATGAAGGTGGTTGCATGCTTAATGCAGAATGATAGTTATCCAGAACTTTTATGAGTTTTCTGCATACCTTTCGTTCTGCGTTAAGCTACTAGATATCCTCACTATTTATTTCATGAATATTCATGTAAGAAAATAATGACATGCATATTAATTAGATGAATATATACATTGGTAAACGAATACATGTACTGGAATATTTCACCATGGCTAAAACTGTAGAATCGGATCTATACTATTCATAACTTTTTACTCCTTGAATATTCATGTAAAAATAATGACGTCAGAAATAGTAATTAGATAAAAAATGCACATGGACACAGGAAGCTTTGACCATGGTGGAAATTGTAGAATCATGTCTATATTATTTCATAAGCAAACAGAGCAGACCCCGATCAGACGGCTTCTAAAGGAACCGTCTGATCTGGGTCTTCTCTGTTTGCAAAGGCATGTAGAGGCGTATTTATGGAGTAAAGGGATAAGCAAATATAGCAGTCAGTGATTAGACGGCTAACACAGGATCTGTGTCTGATCTGGGTCTATTCTTTTTGCACAGTCGTTACATGTAAGTGCGTATCGATGATATACAGCAAGTAAAGTACCTAGTTATAGTCTACAGTACAACCTCTCTATAACGGCCACTAAATTGTGTTAATTAGTTGGTATTTAGGGCAGGTGGCTGCTTAAAGCAAGATGAAAGATGAACGTTCTGTTTTACTTCACCTTGCCATAAGCAGCCACATGCCTTTAACACAAAATATTTGATGTAATTCAGTGGCCGTTATAGAGAGGTTTTACTGTACTTTCAGTCCGAATGACCGCTCAGCTCTATATAAACCGGACGTTCAATTTAGTATTAGTATCGGTCTTGGAGACAGGTGGCAGCTTAATGCAGGGTGAAAATTATACAGAAAGCTCCTCTAGCTTTCTGCATGACTTTCACCCTGCATTAAACTTCCACCAGCCACCTGCCTAAAAGTATCTTAAGTCTTCTGTATGTGTGTGAAGCTGGCTCAGCAATCAACCATCAACAATCAACATTCGTTTTTATATAAGGAAATCGAATGTTGATCTGGAATGTCGAGCTCGCCCATCAACATTCGTTTTTATATAAGGAAATCGAATGTTGATCTGGAATGTCGAGCTCGCCCATCAACATTCGTTTTTTTATAAGGAAATCGAATGTTGATCTGGAATGTCGAGCTCGCTCATCAACATTCGTTTTATATAAGGAAACCGAATGTTGATCTGGAATGTCGAGCTCGCCCATCAACATTCGTTTTTATATAGAGGAACCGAATGTTGAGCTGGAATGTTGAGCTCGCCCATCAACATTCGTTTTTATATAAGGAAATCGAATGTTGATCTGGAATGTCGAGCTCGCCCATCAACATTCGTTTTTATATAAGGAAATCGAATGTTGAGCTGGAATGTCGAGCTCGCCCATCAACATTCGTTTTTATATAAGGAAATCGAATGTTGAGCTGGAATGTCGAGATCGCCCATCAACATTCGTTTTTATTATAAGGAAATCGAATGTTGATCTGGAATGTCGAGCTCGCCCATCAACATTCGTTTTTATATAAGGAAACCGAATGTTGATCTGGAATGTTGAACTCGCCCATCAACATTCGTTTTTATATAGAGGAACCGAATGTTGATCTGGAATGTCGAGCTCGCCCATCAACATTCGTTTTTATATAAGGAAATCGAATGTTGAGCTGGAATGTCGAGCTCGCCCATCAACATTCGTTTTTATATAAGGAAACCGAATGTTGATCTAGAATGTCGAGTACGCCCATCAACATTCGTTTTTATATAAGGAAATCGAATGTTGATCTGGAATGTTGAGCTCACCCATCAACATTCGTTTTTATATAGAGAAACCGAATGTTGATCTGGAATGTTGAGCTCGCCCATCAACATTCGTTTTTATATAAGGAAATCGAATGTTGATCTGGAATGTCGAGCTCGCCCATCAACATTCGTTTTTATATAGAGAAATCGAATGTTGATCTGGAATGTCGAGCTCGCCCATCAACATTCGTTTTTATATAGGAAATCGAATGCTGATCTGGAATGTCGAGCTCGCCCATCAACATTCGTTTTTATATAAGGAAATCGAATGTTGATCTGGAATGTCGAGCTCGCCCATCAACATTCGTTTTATATAGAGAAACCGAATGTTGATCTGGAATGTCGAGCCCGCCCATCAACATTCGTTTTTATATAGAGAAACCGAATGTTGAGCTGGAATGTCGAGCTCGCCCATCAACATTCGTTTTTATATAGAGAAATCGAATGTTTATCTGGAATGTCGAGCTCGCCCATCAACATTCGTCTTTATATAAGGAAACCGAATGTTGATCTGGAATGTCGAGCTCGCCTATCAACATTCGCCATTATATAGGGAAACTGAATGTCGAACTGGAATGTCGAGCTCGCCCATCAACATTCGTTTTTATATAGAGAAACTGAATGTTATGCTGGAATGACGAGCTCGCCCATCAACATTAGCCATTATATAGAGAAACTGAATGTCGAGCTGGACTGTTTAGCTCGCCCATCAACATTCGTTTTTATATAAGGAAACAGAATGCTAAGCTGGAATGTAAACTCCTCCATTCTACCATTGTAGCTATATAGAATTTCTCTTGCGGAATATCATACAATGTGAATAACACAACTGAATATGTCTGACATATGACAATACTATGCACCATTTTTTTAAACACTTTTATTGGGAACTTTCCAAATACAATGGGTCCATAGCCATATTCATTAACATAATGAGTTCAAATTTAAAAGCTAATATTTAACTCAAGCAGCTGTAAAACATGTTCGTTAATCCATTGTAATATTTAAACTTCTTATAAACTGCAAAATCAAACATCACGTGTTATAAATATGAAATCACAATTGTCAATGCATGGTTCTCAAATTCATACTCAAAGTGTTACTGGTTATGGGCCCTTGCGAATTGTCTTAATGGTCCTGTCACACTATAGCGTATGAGACGAACGTATGCATATCGTATGAAAAACTGGTCATGCGCACAACTGTTGAGCGTATGAACCCGAAATTTCCCAACACTATCTTCGATGAACCTACTACCAGCGCATGTGTACCGTATATCTGGCGTATATGCAGCGCATGAGAATCGTATACGAGCGTGTGTCAACTTATGTCACCGTCAGTGTAGCGTATATCAGCGTATAACTAGCGTATGCGAGCATATGAGTAACATATTCTTACTGCATGTGAGCGCATGAGCAGCGTATGGATAGCCAGAAATAGGTTAAATACGTTAAATACGTAAGTCATTCGTCAGGCATACGTTAAATTATGCCCATGTCACACTATAGCGTATGAGACGAACGTATGCATAGCGTGCGTATGAAATCCTGGGCATACGCACAACTTTTGAGCATATGAATCCGTAATTTTCCGCCTCTATCTTCGATGAACGTATTAGCAGCGCGTGAATAGCGTATGCGTACCGTATATCTGGCGTATAGGCAACGCATGGGAAACGTATACGAGCATGTGTCAACTTATGTCACCGTCAATGTAGCGTATATCAGCCTATAAATAGCGTGTGTGAGCATATAAGTAACGTATTCTTACCTCATGTGAGCGCATGAATAGCGTATGGATAGCCAGAAATAGGTTAAAAACGTTAGTCGTTCGTCAGACATACGTTAAAATTACGTTACTGATACGCTATCAATATGATAGATTTACTGGCCGCCTTCATGCCACCGTATGTGAAACGTATTTGACCTAGTATACTTCATACGCTCGTATACGCTGAACTGCTTTGAACATGTTCAAAAATTAGTTTCGTTCTCTGCGTATGAGAACGTACACCGACATAGGGCAGCTTATACAACGTATGCCTATACTACCCATAGCGTTTATCTGCGTATGCGAGCGTATGAGCATTTTTTCTCATACGTTCGCATATGTTCGTGCCATACGCTCTGGTGTGACACCACCTTTAGAATTGACTAAATGCCAAATTTACACATGCAGATGTAATAAAGAAGATATAAAGCATATTTTCAAGATACATGTATATTCCTAAAACGGAAAGTCGGTTTCTAAGAAGGCCTATCTTCAATAAAACGTCCTAGATAAAAACTAAAAGGTAAATGTTTTCATAGGACACAGATATGCCACATCTGATTATATAAATTAAGGCCTGAAGTTGTTAAAATCAATATATGTATTTTAATGAATAGGCAGCAGTTACATACTAATACTTATCATGACTAACTATCAAACATATATGTTTGACTTGAGTATGATCTTTAAAAAGTCCTATACGCCAGACGCACATGTTCACATAAATTTATCAACAATCAATAGGTCAAACTTTGCATTACACAACAATATTACCATGATGACCCTGGTATCGTTCACAAGCCAATCATTGGAGAAAAATCAAGTGTTTCACTATATTTTTCTATAGAAAGCTGGCTACCCATGTAGCTGGGCCTTATCTGACCCCTTCGGACTTCAAGGTGACGTAATTTGCCATCTTGAAAGCTAATAGCTTCCAGTTTCAGAGACATTTTCAACATTTTAGCTATATGTTCCTATAGAAAGTGGCAACCCCTCGGCCGGGTCCAATTTTACACCATGGGCAAATTTTTTGTAGCGGACCTACAGATGATGCTATATGCCAAAGATGAAAGCTGATAATCCTGTATATTCAGAGAAAATATTTCCCTAAATAATGGCGAATGTTGATGGGCGAGCTCGCCATTCCAGCACAACATTCGGTTTCTCTATATAAACTCGAATGTTGATGGGCGAGCTCGACATTCCAGATCAACATTCGGTTTCTCTATATAAAAACGAATGTTGATGGGCGAGCTCGACATTCCAGATCAACATTCGGTTTCTCTATATAAAAACGAATGTTGATGGGCGAGCTCGACATTCCAGATCAACATTCGATTTCCTTATATAAAAACGAATGTTGATGGGCGAGCTCAACATTCCAGATCAACATTCGATTTCCTTATATAAAAGCGAATGTTGATGGGCGAGCTCGACATTCCAGATCAACATTCGGTTTCCTTATATAAAAGCGAATGTTGATGGGCGAGCTCGACATTCCAGCTCAACATTCGGTTTCTCTATATAAAAACGAATGTTGATGGGCGAGCTCGACATTCCAGATCAACATTCGGTTTCTCTATATAAAAACGAATGTTGATGGGCGAGCTCGACATTCCAGATCAACATTCGATTTTCTTACATAAAAACGATTGTTGATGGGCGAGCTCGACATTCCAGATCAACATTCGATTTCCTTATATAAAAACGAATGTTGATGGGCGAGCTCGACATTCCAGATCAACATTCGATTTCCTTATATAAAAACGAATGTTGATGGTTGATGGTTGATTGCTGAGCCAGCTTCACACACATATATATTAAGTGGTAACTTTAGAGGGGACCTACTGTAATTCCAAAGTCAGCAAGGGTTACTGTAAAGTCTCACTAATTCGACCATTATTTTTTTATCTGCTTTAACCCATTCTCTCATGTTGACGACTTTTGACGACTCTGAAAATAGCCTATGAGGTAATGGGTTATGCAAACACCCGCAGGTATTCTAACGAATTCGCATACACTGTGATTAGGGTTAACATTATGTAAAAAATGGTCTGACACGTGACAATGCACGAGGCCGTGTTGAGATGCAAATATTTATAAGGATCTTAAATGTTTGCATTGGAAGCGTAAACACAAATCGAATCAATTAATTGGTGAATAAACAATGGAGATCCTGTTAAAGATACCGCGTTTCAGTGAGGTGCTCGTTCTTTGTATAATAAAATTGTATCAAAGTACACCTGTCTTAACACATTCCCTCACATTGACACCTTTAAAATCACGCTTTGAAACCATTGTGATAAATAGAGCATTTGCTCCGTAGGAACAAGTTCTCTATTTATCCCAATGGTTTCCAAACTACGAAATTCTGAAATTGTCATTTTCTCTAGTAAATGCTCCTTTTCGGTAGATTTATTCAAAGAGGTCGGATGTAAAAATAGCCTATGAGACAATGGGTTAAAGGCCGACGAATGTTGATGGGCGAGCTGTACATTCCAGATCAACATTCGGTTTCTCTATATAAAAACGAATGTTGATGGGCGAGGTCGACATTCCAGATCAACATTCGGTTTCTCTATATAAAAACGAATGTTGATGGGCGAGCTCAACATTCCAGATCAACATTCGGTTTCTCTATATAAAATCGAATGTTGATGGGCGAGCTCGACATTCCAGATCAACATTCAATTTTCTTATATAAAAACGAATGTTGATGGGCGAGCTCGACATTCCAGCTCAACATTCGGTTTCTCTATATAAAAACGAATGTTGATGGGCGAGCTCGACATTCCAGATCAACATTCGATTTCCTTATATAAAAACGAATGTTGATGGGCGAGCTCGACATTCCAGATCAACATTCGATTTCCTTATATAAAAACGAATGTTGATGGGCGAGCTCGACATTCCAGATCAACATTCGATTTCCTTATATAAAAGTGAATGTTGATGGGCGAGCTCGACATTCCAGATCAACATTCGATTTCCTTATATAAAAACGAATGTTGATGGGCGAGCTCGACATTCCAGATCAACATTCGATTTCCTTATATAAAAACGAATGTTGATGGGCGAGCTCGACATTCCACATCAACATTCGATTTCCTTATATAAAACGAATGTTGATGGGCGAGCTCGACATTCCAGATCAACATTCGATTTCCTTATATAAAAAGGAATGTTGATGGGCGAGCTGTACATTCCAGATCAACATTCGGTTTCTCTATATAAAAACGAATGTTGATGGGCGAGCTCGACATTCCAGCTCAACATTCGGTTTCTCTATATAAAAACGAATGTTGATGGGCGAGCTCGACATTCCAGATCAACATTCGGTTTCTCTATATAAAATCGAATGTTGATGGGCGAGCTCGACATTCCAGATCAACATTCGATTTTCTTATATAAAAACGAATGTTGATGGGCGAGCTCGACATTCCAGCTCAACATTCGGTTTCTCTATATAAAAACGAATGTTGATGGGCGAGCTCGACATTCCAGATCAACATTCGATTTCCTAATATAAAAACGAATGTTGATGGGCGAGCTCGACATTCCAGATCAACATTCGGTTTCTCTATATAAAATCGAATGTTGATGGGCGAGCTCGACATTCCAGATCAACATTCGATTTCCTTATATAAAAACGAATGTTGATGGGCGAGCTCGACATTCCAGATCAACATTCGATTTCCTTATATAAAAACGAATGTTGATGGTTGATGGTTGATTGCTGAGCCAGCTTCACACACATGTCTTCTGTACTATAATTCCAGTTCAGAGGGGTATTACTGTAAAGAGGAAACACTCCCAGATATTCTACTGTATTTTGTCTTTGAAACCTTACCTGGACGCTTACTGCCAGTTGTGTTGTTATCTATGAAGTATTGTATCTCGTCCGAAATATCGCAGTTTTCCAACACCTCTCTTACGTTTTCGCTACACTAAAGTAGAATGAGAGCTAATTACCATTAATACCAACCCTCCCTTTGCTACTAAATAATTAAGTATGACGCCATTTTGATAACTTTTAATTAGACTGACATAGTAGCAAAGTAATGTAGATCCTTCATGAGCAGTTTCATCTGGATCTGCACTATTTGCCTAAATGTTTCGGGAACCTGATTTACAAGACATAAATGAGCCATATCAGTAATACAAGAGAATTCGAAGGAACACGTCAGAGCGAAAGTCACCTGTCTCCACGGCCGATATTTATACTAAATTCAACGTTGTACTTAAGAAATGAATGACGTGCTTCCGGTGTTCATGAGGTTATGCAACGCATAGCTTTACGAGCAAAGTTGTGAAGCCCGAAGGGCTTCACGTGAATCTTTGCTCGTAAAGTTATGCGTTGCATAACCCATGAACACCGGGAGCACGTCATTTATTTCTTATATTTATATTCCATTGTATTTCTTATATATAAGAAATGAATGACGTGCTTCCGGTGTTCATGAGGTTATGCAACTTTCTTTTTAGAATAAGGTTATATAAGGACGTTGCAGGGCGAATGTAAATATTTTTATTTAACCCCTTCCGTGCCACAATGACGGGTTCATGATATCACATGCAAACAGTTTGGATCCAGATGAGACGCCGAGTAACTCGGCGTCTCATCAGGATCCAAACTGTTTGACACTCTGTTTACTGTTTTATAAAGAAAATGGAAGAAATGCACACACTTACACTAAAAATAAACGAAACTGTGCCCAGCAGACGACATTGCTGGCACCGAAAGGGTTAACTAAGCGTTCAAAGAGTTACCATTTGATAAAAGTGGCAACTTATCTCCTTTATAATGATGGTGTTGATTTTACTTCCTATTGACACATGTGATATTAAGTTAACACTTCAGTGATTCACTTCAAGACCTGGGTCCATGCTTATAAAGCTTTTTAGTTGAGTCTGAGTTCTTTCTCAAGCTTTTGAATGGTCAGATTTGAGTTCTCAAGCTTTTGATTGGTCAGATTTGAGCCTTTGGCTCAAATCTGACCAATCAAAAACTTGAGAACGAACTCAGACTCAACTAAAAGTTTATAAGCATGGACCCTGGAATGAATCATTTTTGTTAACTTTAGTTCCTAAACAATTTGAAAGCGACTGAATGTAAACCATTGAATGTCTTTCACATGTAAAACAGTTAATCCTTCTCTCACTGACTAACGACCTCACTCGAATATGCTAACAAATTCGATAGAGGTGAGACGTCTATTAACTTGGCATCTCACCAGGATCCAAGCTGTTTGACACCAGGGTAGTAGTTAACTTGGCGTCTCATCAGGATCCAAGCTGTTTCACACATCGCCAGTAGTTCTCAATAGCATGTTCGTATAGGCAGTAGTCAAAAAAGAACAGGGTCCAAATTTGAGCAGGCATTATATTTTACAGCGGGGCAATGCTTGGCCCTTACAACGCTGACTTTTCAAATGGACTATTCCAAAATTCAAACAGGTCAAGCTTATGGTGCATATTTAGGGATTTTTTCTCAAGAAAAGTGTAACATGACAAACAGTGCAGAACCAGATCCCGCTCAGAGAGAGAGAGAGAGAGAGAGAGAGAGAGAGAGAGAGAGAGAGAGAGAGAGAGAGAGAGAGAGAGAGAGAGAGAGAGAGAGAGAGAGAGAGAGAGAGAGAGAGAGAGAGAGAGAGAGAGAGAGAGAGAGAGAGAGAGAGAGAGAGAGGGAGAGAGAGAGAGAGAGAGAGAGAGAGAGAGAGAGAGAGAGAGAGAGAGAGAGAGAGAGATTTACATTTTGGTTATACATGCACTTACTTTGCCATGTTTTACACATATTTACGCTTTGGTTATACCTAGTCTGTCATGTTTAACACATATGTACATTTTGGTTATACATGCACTTACTCTGTCATGTTTTACACATATTTACGCTTTGGTTATACCTAGTCTGTCATGTTTAACACATATGTACATTTTGGTTATACATGCACTTACTTTGCCATGTTTTACACATATTTGCGCTTTGGTTATACCTAGTCTGTCATGTTTAACACATATGTACATTTTGGTTATACATACATGTAATTACTATGTCATGTTTAACACATATTTGCGTTTCGGTTATACCTACTCTATCATGTTTAACACATACATTTGTATTTGCGTTTTGGTTAATCCGTTCTGTCATGTTTAATACATATGTTTATGTTTTGGATATACCCATTCTGTTATGTTGAAATATATTCCCATTTTGGTTTTACATGTACATATCACGTAATGTTTAACACATATATGAGTTTTAACTGCTATCACTGCGTCAGTTTTAACACATATATGCGTTTGGCTATACTCACCGCGTCATATTAAACGCATGTTTCAGTTTTCATCATCTACATTATAATAATTTATAAATGTACTCACCGCGTCATGTTTAACACAGGCATCGGAGTCTACATTGGTAACTTTCCACATCTGGTTTCTCAAGTGGTCTATACGAGATCTCTCTAGCTCCTCAAACGTCTACAAGTAAAACAACCCTGGCATATATATACAGTAAACCCACTCTAAACCAGACGTTAAATTTAGTATAAATATCAGATTTGGAGAGAGGTGGTGGCTTAACGCAAGGTGAAAGTCATGCAGAAAGCTCCTCTAGGAGCTTTCTGCATGACTTTCACCGTACATTAAGCAGGATTAGAGGGGTTTTACTGTAAAGAATAGATACTCTTTAACCCGTTATCTCATGAATATCTATATGAAAAATATTGACGTCACAAATATTGATGAGATGAATATTTATGCAGTAATGGTAAATGGACATGTGAACGTTTAGTTATATCAGGACCTGTAGTATCAGAGTTTCATAAGCATTTAAAGCCGATGTGTTTCTGTAACCCTTACTGTGCGGGACACGAGTCACTAACGTCCTTTGCAGATAGTGTATACCCAGATGAGAGGGCTCCCATAGGAGCCCTCTCATCAGGGTCTGCACTGTTTGTCATGCTTCTTTAGAAAAATCTCTAAAAAATAACCAAAAGCTTGACCTGTTTGAAATTTGGAATAGTCCATTTGATTATGCAGCGTTGTAAGCATTAAAACACCCCAAGGAATTCACCATAAGATTGACCTTTTTGAATTTTGGAATATTCCATTTGAAAATGCGGCGTATTTACATTCGTCGCTCTAGGTTTCGTCATGATACAAATGTGATTCAGTAACAGGAAATAAATAAAACAAACTATGTCCAAACTGTACAGGTAAACCACGCTATATTGAGACTTGTTGTTATTTTGTTGTTTACATAACAGCACAAAAGTACAGGGCCAGACAACACACTTTAGTAACTTGACACAAATTATGTACCGGGCTTTGGTCTATTGGATATGTACCTAGCCTTCTGAACCGGGGATCGTGGGTTCGAATCTCAAGCTATGCAGTTTACTTTTTGTTTAAAAACTGATCTGCTATTTGTAATTTTCTTTTTAAGTTTTATTCTTTTTCAATTATATGTTAATATTTTGTTAATAATTATTATATGTTATTATTAATATCTATTGTTGTTTTGTATGGACAGTATTTTAATAAAAAGAATATTAGTCACTGGTAAGAATCGAACTCAAGATCGCCAAATGCAAGTCCAGATACATATCCATTGCACCAAGACAACTATGTTGAAAAAGGTGCGGCTTGCTAAGGCTTTGAAAAATAAAGAAGCGCTGTAGTCGCTTCGTTTTGTTTACATTAGAGTAGGTCATGTTTTGTTAAAAAATAAGTTGGTCTATCTGTACATGCATGTGAAACATGAGCACGTGTAAATAAAGACCTACACAACACCCTGGATAATCCAAACATTCATATAAGTATCATTTGTTGATCTTAAAAGCGGGTGGAAGATCAATGCAGGATGAAAGTCATACAGAAAGCTCCTCTGGGAACTTTCTGAATGACTTTCATCCTGCATTAACCCTTTCGCTGCCAATGCCGCATCTGTGATTAGCTATGCAAACAGTTTGGATCCAGATGAGACGCCGAGTAACTCGGCGTAACTCGGCGTCTCATCAGGATCCAAACTGTTTGTTACTGTTACTATGTTTTTGAAACAAAAATGAAGAAAATCAAAAGAATGAAAATTTGTAGCAGACGACAAAGTTAGCAGACGACAGAGTTTGGCAGCGAAAGGGTTAAGCAGCCACCTGACAAAAAAGTTGTCAAGTTTTATTCATTAATAGTATAGATAGTGTAGTTTCATTGCTATCTCTGTAATTATTCACACTGATATACTCTGACCTAGACTTTGGAGACTTGTTGAACCTTTTCGCTGCCAATGCCGCATCTGTGATTAGCTATGCAAACAGTTTGGATCCAGATGAGACGCCGAGTAACTCGGCGTAACTCGGCGTCTCATCAGGATCCAAACTGTTTGTTACTGTTACTATGTTTTTGAAACAAAAATGAAGAAAATCAAAAGAATGAAAATTTGTAGCAGACGACAAAGTTAGCAGACGACAGAGTTTGGCAGCGAAAGGGTTAAGCAGCCACCTGACAAAAAAGTTGTCAAGTTTTATTCATTAATAGTATAGATAGTGTAGTTTCATTGCTATCTCTGTAATTATTCACACTGATATACTCTGACCTAGACTTTGGAGACTTGTTGAACCTTTTCCATTGTGCTTCATTATAACAATGCGCGGAAGGTTTTCCTTACACGGAAATAACACCCACAAATACCATTATCTTGTTAGCTCTGAAACCTGCAGGAAGTTTTTTAGCATTACCCTGTATTCATACATGAAATACTGACAACAAGATTATCTATCAGCCCAGTTTTTAACCCTTTCACTGCCAAATTATGTCGTCTGCTAACTTTGTCGTCTGCTACAAATTTTCATTCTTTTGATTTTCTTCATTTTTGTTTAAAAACATAGTAACAGTAACAAACAGTTTGGATCCTGATGAGACGCCGAGTTACTCGGCGTCTCATCTGGATCCAAACTGTTTGCATAGGTAATCACAGATCCGGCATTGGCAGCGAAAGGGTTAAGGGAATTTGTTTTACTTTAACAAAACTTATCGAATCAGATCATATTGTATAATATCGAGCTGATTCTACAGGTTCTTTCTGAACCAAAACATACTGGGTACATATGCTATAATAAAAAATCAGCTATTAACCCTTTCACCGCCGCAGTCGAGTAAAAAAACCACGACAAATAGTGCAGTCCCAGATCAGACGCCGCCTTTTCAAGGCGGCGTCTGATCAGGGACTTCACTATTTGTCTCAATCTGTATTTCTATATATGTGCTCTATTCCTTTGAAATTTGCATTTATTTATCTCATTTCCTTGTTTTACTGAATGATTTAACAAACTTGGATTGCAGACGACAATTAGAAATTTGGCGCCGACAGGGTTAAATAGTCATGTCATCTTCATTCCTTACATAAATGTCAGAAAGGTTTTAGTACCAACACTGCATATGCGGGACACAAATTTACAAGCAGTGTAGATCCAGATAAGAGGATTTCTACAAAGACAGTACCTTGCAAGCCTTTTCTGTTACTTCCTCCCAGTTTCTTCTACTCGAATCAAGAGATTCTATTGCACTTTTGTAGGCAACGTCTGAAAATGATATAAATCGACAAATGTGTATCAGTCCCATCTCTGTCAAACACGTTTGGCTGGTATGTCATTTTGCAATAGATTTTGAGGAAGATCTGGATCCACTCAATTAAACTCTCGACCTATAGTTTGCTAACACTTCATTAATGTTCTTGATGAATAACACTGTACCAGACAGAAATACATTTTCACACCTGTACCCACATACAATTGAACTTCGTTATCTCGAACTAATTTTTTTTAACTTAATAAAGAAGACCTGAGAACTTTTTATTCAGGTGGCAGCTTAATGCAGGATGATAGCTATGCAGACAGTTTCTCTAGTATTAACAGTTCTCGATTATTCTTTACTTAAAATATGGCCTAGCGATTTATTGTATCCACCCATAATTTCCCCTCATTCCTCTCGTCTGTCTCATTCACTCTCTCACCTCTCTCCCCCTCTCCCATCATCTCCCTCTTCTATCTCACCCTCTCTCTCTATATATATCTCCCCCTCTCTCTAACTCTCATTGTTTCTCTCCCAATTTTTCACTATTTCCCCGTCTTTCTGTCTGCCTGTCTGTCTCTGTCTCTCTCCCCTCTCTTTATATGTCGCCCGCTCGACCTATCTATCTGTCTGTCTCCATACCCTCTCTTTGTATTTTGAAGAGCTATTTATCAATCAGTCTGGACCACGAAAAAGAATGTTGCCGTTTTACATTGTACATTCGTTGTACTTCAAACGACATAGTAACATAACTCTTCATATCGGTTGATCCATGATCCATTTTATATCATATCAAAGTAATTGTAGAAACTGGTATGCAGCTAAAGTTATCATACTTATTTCTTTTTCTACTTCTCTTCAATATAAAACCAGAATGTCAAACAGATGGGATCCAGATCAGATACCGAGTTACTCGGCGTCACATATGGATCCAGACTGCATTGGCTACATGTATCAGATATTCGACGCTATCGTGCCGAGATCTAACCCTTTACTCCATAAATTTTATATGCCTTTTAACGCCTTTGCAAACAGAGTATTCCCAGATCAGACGGCTTCTATAGGAGCCATCTGATCGGGGTCTATTCTGTTTGCTTATCGAATAACATAGATCTGATTCTACAGTTTCTGCTTTGGCAAAAAAAGTCTAGTGTTTAAATGCCATTTAAAACATAAATCTAACTGTATTTTGTTCATGAATATTCTCGGAGTTTTTGGTTAAGTAACAGATACATAAAAAATATAGTAACCAAATTGTGGAAAACTTAATAGCCCAGAAACTCTCTTAAAGCGACTGAATGTAAACCATTGAATGTCTTTCACATGTAAAACAGTTAATCCTTCTCTCACTGACTAACGACCTCACTCGAATATGCTAACAAATTCGATAGAGGTGAGACGTCTATTAACTTGGCATCTCACCAGGATCCAAGCTGTTTGACACCAGGGTAGTAGTTAACTTGGCGTCTCATCAGGATCCAAACTGTTTGACACATCGCCAGTAGTTCTCAATAGCATGTTCGTATAGGCAGTAGTCAAAATAGAACAGGGTCCAAATTTGCGCAGGCGTTATATTTTACAGCGGGGCAATGCTTGGGCCTTACAACGCTGACTTTTCAAATGGACTACATGTATTCCAAAATTCAAACAGGTCAAGCTTATGGTGCATATTTAGGGATTTTTTCTCAAGAAAAGTGTAACATGACAAACAGTGCAGAACCAGATCCCTCTAATCTGGGTCTACACTGTTTGCAAATGACATTAGTGACTCGTACCCAGCACTGTAAGGGTAAATATTCCTATATATAACTTTGAAACATGCTAGTGTTATGCCTGTCACATGAAACAAAAAAAACATTGCGAGAGAGAGAGAGAGAGAGAGAGAGGAGAGAGAGAGAGAGAGAGAGAGAGGGAGAGAGAGAGAGAGAGAGAGAGAGAGAGAGAGAGAGAGAGAGAGAGAGAAAGAGAAACTTGCTATAAAAATCTAACCATAAATGTCAATATACAAACGGATACAAATATCCACTTAAAGTTCTTAATTTCCCCCTTTCATATTACTTCCGCCTTGTTATATGTTAGCTATCATAATATACTTACATACTTACATCGTTAAACTCTTTGCAAGCTGGCGGCGAAAACGTGATTACCTATGCAAACAGTTTGGATCCAGATGAGACGCCGCATAATGCGGCGTCTCATCAGGATCCAAACTGTTTGTCAGCTCGTTCATATTTTTGCAAAGAAATGAGAGAAAGTTATTTTAAGAATTGAAGCAGACGATAGTAGTTGCAGAGGAAAAATACTTTGTATGAAAAGAGTTAATTTGTATAGATAAAATAGTTTAATGCTTGTTGTCCTGTTTACATGAACTTCTGAAGTGGTTTGCAAATTTAAGAATTAATAAGAAAAACCCGATGAATAACAATTTCGTGATTGTGAAGATTGTGCTTGAAGAGTATCCTACTTACACTGTGTATTTGGATAAACAAACTTAGGCAAATAGTGCAGACCCAGATCAAACGACTCCAAAAGGAGCCGCTTGATCAGGGTCTACACTATTTGTTTATATGCCAGTATAAATGACAGTTATCAGAATAGTGCCACGTTGAATTATTTAGCTTTACAACCTGGTGGAGATGAGACTGTGGTCGTTCCGGATACTAGGTTAATTAAGGTAGTATTTACGTAATGCAAGAGTAGAAGAGGACATCATCAGTGACTTAATTAATTTTAATCCTAAATGTATGACATTTTCTCACATTTATACTCGCGTACGTGACAGCAGGTCACGCACATACACACTTGTTCAAGCATGCACTGCCACGCATACTCGCACGAAAGAAATGAAGGACATACACAAGTACAGATACAGTTGACCTTCGATATCTCGAACTCGGATAACTCGAACTTCGGGATAATTCGAACAAAAAGTTCAGTCCGTCCACATCTTACAATACAGAATTGCTTTAAAATGGATTGCTAGAGATATCTAGAAACACATGTGACAGCTTAATACAGGTCAAAAGTAATGCTGAAAGCTCCCACAGGAGCTTTCAGCATTACTTTAGATCTGTATTAAGCGGTGAACGCGAGAACTTTTTCAGATTAGAAAGTGGATAAGTCGAACTCCTGTTATCTCGAACTACATGTAATTTGTACAGTCCCTTGAAGTTCGAGATATCGAAGTTCAACTGTATATTGAGAAAGAGCAATGTCATCTAGTGCAAAACTATACAGGAAAAACAAGAACATATAAACATGAAGTTCTAATCAGTATCAGTTCGTTTCTTTAGCCCTTTCCCTCATAAACGTGTTTTCACGCATTGGCAAACAGAGTAGACCCAGATCAGACGGCTCCTAAAGGAGCCGTCTGATCAGGGTCTGCTCTCTTTGCTAGTAGAATTTGATATATTTGTTTCTTTGCTTTCTAAAATGTCTACAATGTTCCACCTTCCATATTTCATTATAACTATTTTGTCCATGAATATTCAGTAGGTATTGACATTTGAAACAAATATAGAACAGGGAAAGGGTTAATAGGGAAAGGGTTAATCATTCCCACCACGAACATTACTGCAATAAATCACGACTTCATGGATATTCATTACATGTATCTAATTTTTACAATTGCAACCGATGAAAGGATTTCTTTAACCCTTCTCTTGCTGAATTTTTAAATACATTTCTCCTTCTTTATCCGTGCCCTGTTGTATAATTACATATATCTTCACTATGTATAAGTATTTCGCTGTACAGTCACTGCTGTGGAGTGCACTGGTTGCACAATCAACTTGTAAATAGTGCAGACCCTGATGAGACAGCTCCGGCATGAGCTGTCTCATCTGGGTCTTCACTATTTACAGGTAGGTATACTGACGTGAATAGCAAGCGAAGGGTTAATCATGGCAGAAAGTGTAGAATCAGGTCTATATACACGTACTTTATAAGCAAACGTGAGCAGACCCAGATCAGACATATTGCTTAGGGTCTGCATTAAGCAATCGCCTACTGATATAGATCCTATATTTGATACTTAATTGGTTGCTATAGTTACCTGCATTATTTCTATTGTCGTGAGCTTTATCCAGGTTCTTTTGGGCCTGGAACACATTTAAAAAGTAAATAAATGTTAACAGTCAGTCCGCTGTAAATACATGTAATGATAGCTGCTTATCTTCAGATCTGGTACATTTGTTTTTACAATAAAAACTCAATAATACGAACACTAGATACTACGAATACTCAAGTTCATACCACTATGGTCACCCAGAAAGCTCCTCTAGGAGCTGTAAGTGCTGTACTTAATGAGATGCAACAGACAGTTTGATTGGCTAAAATGTAGGTTATATTCTAATCTGCAATAAGCAGCCACCTGCCTACGAAGACATAAAATCTCCATTGCTAAAATTTCGTAGTATCGAGGTTTCACTGTACTTCCGGTTGTATCAACCTTTTGTCAAACTATTGACCGGGGGTGAAAACAACGTAGACCTTGATGAGACTCCGAATTACCTGGCAATTGGCGGATAATGGTTAAAAATAAAAGCTTTCCTGAATAATTTCTCATTTTGGATTCTGGTTTTATAAACGTCTCTGATAGATGCAGTAAAATCTCGATACTAAGAAATTTTAACAATGAAAAAATGAATGTCTTTGTAGCCATGTGGCTGCTTAATGAAGGGTTAGCCCATTCCCTGATATTGACGACTTTTGACGACTCTGTAAAAGTCACTTTGTGAAACCATTGTGATCACAATGGTTTCAAACAACAAAATTCTAAAATGTTCCTTTTTTCTAGTTAATGCTCTTTTTCAGTAGACTTATTCAAAGAGGTTGTATCTAAAAATAGCCTATGAGGTAATGGGTTAAAGTAAATGCCGATAGTGATACGTATTTGAGTGTTCGTACAATCGAGATTTTACTGTAGTGACGTTTTCACCACAGTGTAGAACACTACGCTCGTACTAGATTTGCAAGTTGTTATTTCACATAATTTCGGTCAGACAAAACTATTAATTATTTCGCTTCCAATGTCGCAACTGTAATTACCTATGCAATAGTTTGAATCCAGGTGAAGTATTGAGGAACAAGAGGTCTCACCAGGATAGCTTTTTGAAACTCAAAAAAAAAATAGAACGATAAATGTAGCAGATTTCAAAGTTTTGCAGACGACACAATCTGGCCGCGAACGAGTTAGATGAACAAACATGTTTGATAATATTGTTATTTAATTCATTTATATGCTTTGAACATTAATAATTAAGTTGAATAAAATGTTCCTTTGAAACTTGCAGCAGGTAACAGTAGTTTTATAATCGGCCGTAACTCAGTGGGTGAAAGGTTAATTCTTTTGGCGCCAAATTTCTAATTGTCGTCTGCAACTCAAGTTTGTTAAATTATTTTGATAAAATAATGGAATGACATAACCAAACACAAAAGAACTTGTCTTAAGCAATATTATATTGATTGGACGCAGGAATGCAGGTGATTGCATAATGCAGGAAAAAGTAATACAGAAAGCTCCTGCGGGAGCTTTCTGCATTACTTTTGACCTGCATTAAGCTATCACCGACTTACAGATCCTTAATAAGACCTCGTTTTAATTGTCGATTAATACATGTTCTACTGTACAAATTTCAACGGAATAAACCACAGACATAGAACCAGAGGTTGAGACAAACTGTGAAGTCCTTGAGCCTGACCTGTATGTTTTTGTCGTGGTGCAACATGGTGACATTGGCTTCGATATGACAAACGTTATATGGCTACAGTAGAACATATTTTAACCCTTTCCCTGTTGCATATTCATGTAAGAAATAATGGCGTCATGAATATTAATTAGATTATTTTTTTATAATGGCATATGAACACAGGCAATTTTGGCTCAGGCAGAAGCTGTATAATCATAGCTATATTACACCATAACCAAACAGAGCAGACCCTGATCAGACGGCTCCTCTAGGAGCCGTCTGGTATGGGTCTCCTCTGTCTGCAGATGCGTAAAAATGCGCTTACATAAGGGAAAGGGTTAAGCAGTCATTCATTTTTGAACATAGGAGTCTTAACCCTTTCCCTGTTCTGTATTTAGGTCAATTTTGAGTACCTAATGAATATTCATTAACAAAATAGTTATAAAGAAATATGGAAGGTTGAACATTGTAGACATTTTAGTAAGTAAAGAAACAGATATATCAAATTCTGTTAGCAAACAGAGCAGACCCTGATCAGACGGCTCCTCTAGGAGCCGTCTGATCTGGGTCTTCTCTGTTTGCAAATGCGTTAAAACACTTTTATATGGGGGAAAGGGTTAAAAAACAGTTGGTTACTTAATGCGGGGCAAACGCAATGCAGAAATTCCCGACCTGCATTAAGCTACCACCTGCCGTACAGACCCATAATTAGACATTTTCTTGATGACCACTTAAGTCAGGTTCTAGTGTATCATTGAAAAACTAATCATGAAAAACCATCATAAAATTTCATAAAATATAGAATGGACAGAAACAAAAATTAAATGAAGTCAGAGTAGGGACTGAGTGGGAGTGGGGTTACCTTGTTTAAGTCATTTGTTTTCGTGGTCACTGCCTGTTTCATGGTTTTAAGATTCTCCTCGGCATTGTTGTAGTCCATACATTTCTGATCGTAACTCTTTTTCAACTGGAAATGAAACGGATGTAAAGTAAAAATGCATAATCTTAACAGTTATCTGTCAGAATTAAATTATGTCTGCTAAAAGAAAATGTCTGATCCGTCTGATCTGGATCTGCTCTGTTTTCTAATGATATAATATAGATATAATTTTACATTTTCTGCCATGGCCAAAACGCCCTGTGACTATGTACTTTTACAACAATTAATCTAATTAATATTCGTGGTGTCATTATTTCTTGCATTATAAATATTAATGGAGGAAAGGGTCAAATGTTTGAGAAACAGTAGACCAAGTGTCAAAAAGCCTGGGTCCTGATGAGAAGTCGAGTGACTCGGTGTCTCATCTGGATCCAAACTATTTGAAAATGAGAGTTCAGTCGCACTTAGCATGAACAGTTTTAATGGATTGTAAACGTAGATACCAGCAGGTGTGTCAAAAGATCTAAATTTTACTGTACCCGTGGGACTATGTTGGGATGGACCATATATAGGAACCATGAAATCAATATCTGCACTGCTCGGCTTTCGTCAATGTTTATTTCAGGTGCATACAAGCAGTTTAACTCTTCTCTTGCTGAATTTTAAAATACATTTCTCCTTCTTCACCCATGCCCTGTTGTATAATTACATATATCTTCACTGTGTACAAGTATTTCGCTGTGCAATCACTGCTGTGGAGTGCACTGGTTGCACGATCAAATTGTAAATAGTGCAGACCCTGATGAGACAGCTCCTGCAGGAGCTGTCTCATCTGGGTCTTGACTATTTACAGGTACGTATATTGACGTGAATAGCAAGCGAAGCGTTAAAACAATAAGTGTATTTACAATGCACCCAGACCACGAGGCCATGCATTGTCACAACATATGGGTGTGTTGGAGAAATGAAGCAAACTTTAGTAGTGAAATATTCAAATAATATATCTTATCTAGAACTCTAGTGCTAAAACGAATATGTTCTTCATTCACTTCTTTGAATGAAAAAATGGACTTGTTAAAACAGCGACATGGGCTAGTTTAAATGGAATGATAGGGGCAGAAGTGTTTGTTATATTTTCAAGAAACACGTGTGAGTTAACTCGGAATAATAGGAGAAACTGATACTTTACATAACCCTATACACCATGGAAACCGATACTTTACATAACCCTATACACCATGGAAACCGATACTTTACATAACCCTATACACCATGGAAACCGATACTTTACATAACCCTATACACCATAGAAACCGATACTTTACATAACCCTATACACCATGGAAACTGATACTTTACATAACCCTATACACCATGGAAACCGATACTTTACATAACCCTATACACCATGGAAACTGATACTTTACATAACCCTATACACCATGGAAACCGATACTTTACATAACCCTATACACCATGGAAACCGATACTTTAAATAACCCTATACACCATGGAAACCGATACTTTACATAACCCCATACACCATGGAAACTGATACTTTACATAACCCTATACACCATAGAAACTGATACTTTACAGAACCCTATACACCATGGAAACTGATACTTTACATAACCCTATACACCATAGAAACTGATACTTTACATAACCCTATACACCATGGAAACTGATACTTTAAATAACCCTATACACCATGGAAACCGATACTTTACATAACCCTATACACCATGGAAACTGATACCTTACATAACCCTATACACCATGGAAACTGATACTTTACATAACCCTATACACCATAGAAACTGATACTTTACATAACCCTATACACCATGGAAACCGATACTTTACATAACCCTATACACCATGGAAACCGATACTTTACAGAACCCTATACACCATGGAAACTGATACTTTACATATCTCTATACACCATGGAAACTGATACTTTACATAACCCTATACACCATGGAAACTGATACTTTACAGAACCCTATATACCATAGAAACTGATACTTTACATAACCCTATACACCATAGAAACTGATACTTTACATATCTCTATACACCATGGAAACTGATACTTTACATAACCCTATACACCATGGAAACCGATACTTTACATAACCCTATACACCATGGAAACCGATACTTTACATAACCCTATACACCATGGAAACTGATACTTTACATAACCCTATACACCATAGAAACTGATACTTTACATAACCCTATACACCATGGAAACCGATACTTTACATAACCCTATACACCATGGAAACTGATACTTTACATAACCCTATACACCATGGAAACTGATACTTTACATAACCCTATACACCATGGAAACCGATACTTTACATAACCCCATACACCATGGAAACTGATACTTTACATAACCCTATACACCATGGCAACTGATACTTTACATAACCCTATACACCATGGAAACTGATACTTTACATAACCCTATATACCATAGAAACTGATACTTTACATAACCCTATACAACATAGAAACCGATACTTTACATAACCCTATACACCATGGCAACTGATACTTTACATAACCCTATACACCATAGAAACCGATACTTTACATAACCCCATACACCATGGAAACTGATACTTTACATAACCCTATACACCATGGAAACTGATACTTTACATAACCCTATACACCATAGAAACTGATACTTTACATAACCCTATACACCATGGAAACCGATACTTTACATAACCCTATACACCATGGAAACCGATACTTTACATAACCCTATACACCATAGAAACTGATACTTTACATAACCCTATACACCATGGAAACCGATACTTTACATAACCCCATACACCATGGAAACTGATACTTTACATAACCCTATACACCATAGAAACTGATACTTTACATAACCCTATACACCATGGAAACCGATACTTTACATAACCCTATACACCATGGAAACCGATACTTTACATAACCCTATACACCATGGAAACCGATACTTTACATAACCCTATACACCATGGAAACCGATACTTTACATAACCCTATACACCATAGAAACTGATACTTTACATAACCCTATACACCATAGAAAGTGATACTTTACATAACCCTATACACCATGGAAACCGATACTTTACATAACCCCATACACCATGGAAACTGATACTTTACATAACCCTATACACCATAGAAACTGATACTTTACATAACCCTATACACCATAGAAACTGATACTTTACAGAACCCTATACACCATGGAAACCGATACTTTACATAACCCTATACACCATAGAAACTGATACTTTACATAACCCTATACACCATGGAAACCGATACTTTACATAACCCTATACACCATAGAAACTGATACTTTACATAACCCTATACACCATAGAAACTGATACTTTAAATAACCCTATACACCATGGAAACTGATACTTTACATAACCCTATACACCATGGAAACCGATACTTTAAATAACCCTATACACCATGGAAACTGATACTTTACATAACCCTATACACCATGGAAACCGATACTTTACATAACCCTATACACCATGGAAACTGATACTTTACATAACCCTATACACCATGGAAACCGATACTTTACATAACCCTATACACCATGGAAACCGATACTTTACATAACCCTATACACCATGGAAACTGATACTTTACATAACCCTATATACCATAGAAACTGATACTTTACATAACCCTATACACCATGGAAACAACTGTTCACGCCTTTGCAAACAGAGTAGACCCAGATCAGACGGCTCCTGTTGGAGCCGTCTGATCAGGATCCGCTCTGTTTGCTTAGGCCATAATATAAATAGAATTTTACAGTTTCTACCATTGGTCAACACTCTCTGTGTTCATATGCCATTATTAGAATGCATCTAACTAATGTTCATCGTGCCATTGTTTCTTAACCCTTTCCCTCATATAAACGTGTTTTCACGCATTTGCAAACAGAGTAGACCCAGATCAGACGGCTCCTAGAGGAGCCGTCTGATCAGGGTCTGCTCTGTTTGCTCTTGGAATTTGATAGATCTATTTCTTAACTTCCTAAAATTGCTACAATATTTCAACTTCCATATTTCATTATAACTATTTTTTTTCCATGAATATTCGGTAGGTATTGAAATTTGTAATAAACATAGAACAGGGAAAGGGTTAAATGACTATTCATGGCGGAATTGATTCATGCAGACTCATAATTGCGCATTTGCACTGTTTGTCTATGGAACTCTACAGTTTCTACCATGACCTAAATACTTCCTAGTGCACATGCACTAATTAATGTTCATGTTGATTTCCTTTAGGTTCAACTTCCTTTGGCGCCACGTGACATATTCAGTATCGCAGTACTCAACACTGTCAAGTATTTAGTATCGCAGTGCCCTAGACCTAGCCCAAGGCGATATATACTTTTCCGACGTTATGTATTATTATACTCTTGCGTGAGTTGTGGCGTCACATCTTGTCTATTTGTTCTATGAGTTTGGTTGAGTTTATGTGTAGAACAGTCTAAGAACATTTCTTTTGAAGGTCTGGTATGCAAGCTTGTGCTGTTACTGTAGACTTTCTTGTTTCGTTATCTAATTTCCTGCCTGACTTCAGTTCTATTTTCACAAAGTCATTATTTCATACATGAATATTCATAAGTTAAAGGATGTAGTGTGTGTAATATACTCACATTCATGGTTTTTGTGTAATCTGACTTCTTACTCTGTGTGTATTTCTTAACATTCTCTTCAATCTGAAATAAAAAGACAACAACTGAAGAGGCTACTGGTTCTGTCTCTGCAATGTAAAACCTCTAAGGGATGAGGCTAATCTGTAGGTGACTGGGTCTGTCACTGCAATGCAAAACCTCTGAAGTATGAGGCTAATCTGTAGGTGACTGGTTCTGTCTCTGCAATGTAAAACCTCTAAGGGATGAGGCTTATCTGTAGGTGACTGGGTCTGTCTCTGCAATGTAAAACCTCTAAGGTATGAGGCTAACCTGTAGGTGACTGGGTCTGTCACTGCAATACAAAACCTCTAAAGTATGAGGCTAATCTGTAGGTGACTGGTTCTGTCACGGCAATGTAAAACCTCAAATGTATGAGGCTAACCTGTAGATGACTGGGTCTGTCACGGCAATGTTAAACCTCAGGTATACGGCTAACCTGTAGGCCACTGGTTCTGTCTCTGCAATGTAAAACCTCAGGTATAAGGCTAACCTGTAGGCCGCTGGTTCTGTCACGGCAATGTAAAACCTCTAAAGTATGAGGCTAACCTGTAGATGACTGGTTCTGTCTCTGCAATGTAAAACCTCAAATGTATGAGGCTAACCTGTAGATGAATGGTTCTGTCTCTGCAATGTAAAACATCAACTGTATGACGCTAATCTTTAGGCGACTGGTTCTGTCTCTGCAATGTAAAACATCAACTGTATGTGGCTAATCTTTAGGCGACTGGTTCTGTCACGGCAATGTAAAACCTAACTTAGGCTAGCGTTTAAGAGTACATTTTGTTTTTAACCTGATCAGGCTGAACATAATGGCGAATTCTTAACACTTTCTCTCATATAAACGCTTTTCAAAAGCCTAATAAACTCACAACTGGACTTCTTTTAATTATTTACCTGACAATGAAGTCTTTTTAGGCCATCAGACGATGATCCGTCTAATCTGAGTCAGCTCTGTTTGCTTATAGTATAGTATATTCGTAGATCTGATTCTACAGTTTATGCCTGAGCCAAAATGTGCTGTGTTAATATACCATGGTGATTAATAATCTAATCAATACAGTAAAACCTCTCTAAACCGGAATTTAATTAAGAATAATTTAGTTCGTTTTATGCAGGCGACTGTTTAATGCAGGATGAAAGTCATGCAGAAAGCTCCGGAGCTTTCTGCATGACATACACGCTGCATTAAGCTGCCACCTGTCTTACATACTGGCATTAATACTAATTTTAACGTCCGGTTTAGGGAGGATTCACTTTATTCATGATGTAATCATTTCGTAAATGAATATGCAACAGGGAAAGAGTGAAACAAACATTTACTACTGTGTAAATATCAGGCTTAATCTTTATCCTGTCAAGCTGAAATTGACTCGCACGTGCAAACAACTTGGATCCAGATGCAACACAGAGTAACTCGGCATCTCATCAGGATCCAAACTGTTTGATACACAGCCAAAAGTGTTTAACCCTTACTATGCGGGACACGAGTCACTTATGTTCTTTGCAAACAGTGTGGACCCAGATGAGAGGGCTCCTAGAGGAGCCCTCTCATCAGGGTCTACACTGTTTGTCATGTGACACTTTTCATTTGAAACACAGTCATGTATCCCTAAACATAAGCCATACACTTGACCTGTTTGAAGTTTGGAATAGTCCATTTGTAAAGTAAGAATTGTTATGGTTAAAGATTGAATGAGTCAGAAGTCAGTGATATACACAATCTTACAGTTAAAGCAGATATCATTTTATGGCAGATCAAGTGTTGACAGGCAGGTGGTGGATATAGAACACTTCGCTACCACACACACACACCCAAATCATACTTCTATTTTAGCTGTAGTTAAAAACTGATTAATTATTTCCTTCATATAAACGCTTTTTCACGCATTTGCAATCAGAGTAGACCCAGATCAGACGACTCCTATAAGAGCCGTCTGATCAGGGTCTGCTCTGTTTACCAATGTAATTTGAAATATCTGTTTATTTACTTTCTAGAATGGCTACAATTTCCATCTTCCATATTTCATTATAACTACTCTGTAAACGAATATTCAGGTATTGTAATCTGCAATAAACATGTAACAGGGAAACATTTACGCCTGCTTTGTTAGAGGTAATGGTTACCAAGATGCATCATGCATTCAAATGGTTGAACACTTTCAAGAATAGTTCCTTAATTCGTCACCAAACCCTATATGATGTGACCACTCCTCATGGCTTATCTATTGCTCTGATCATCAGCATCCATAGCAATGTTTTGTGAGGCCATGCAGTCAGAACGGTCAACTTGATTTTGAAAACGAAGCAGTAATGTGTTTTCAGCGTAATACAATAAAAAACACGAAACCATAAATACCATAAATACCTTCAGCTGAAAACAGGTATGTTGGTTGTCCCGCACAATAAAGCAAAGAACACATAGAATAACTTAGTTGGGAAGATGTGAAGCAACCTCCATATCTTTAGACACTCATGTATCACACGCTAAGTACTACATATATACAGCTAAAGTAGAATCTTAACCCTTTACTCCATGAGCATTCATGTAAGGAATAATGATATCATGAATGATAACTTAATAAATTGTTATACATGTAATAGCAAATGGACACATGCATGTATGTTTGGCCATGACAGAAACTGTAGGATGTTATGCATATTAAGCCCATAAGCAAACAGAGCAGACCCAGATCAGACGGCGCCTATAGGAGCCGTCTTATCAGGGTCTGCTCTGTTTGCTTATGGATTTGATAGACATGTTTCTATACTTTCTAAAATGTCTACAATGTTACACCTTCCATATTTCATTATCTATTTTGTCCATAATTATTCAGTAGGTATTGGAATTTGTGTTAAACATAGAAGAGAGAAGGTGTTAACTAAAGTGTCTATTCAGTATGATAGGTTTAAATTACTGCACTTACTGTCTGCTTTTTTCGTTTTTGCTCATCGTTGAACTGGCTGACTTCTTCAGCCATTTTGGAGAACAGCTGAGCGGCTTCATCGTGTATATACCCTATCCGCTCAGTCTGTGCCTTCAACGTCTGCCAACTATGACCCAAAACACTGAAATGAAGGTGACATTTGTTACTGTTATATGATACAGATGTGACACATGCTACTGTTATATGATACAGATGTGACACATGCTACTGTTATATGATACAGATGTGACATGTGCTACTGTTACATTATACAGATGTGACACATGCTACTGTTATATGATACAGATGTGACACGTACTACAGTTACCGGTATATGATACAGAAGTGACACATACCACTGTTATATGATACAGAAGTGACACATACCACTGTTATATGATACAGATGTGACACGTGCTACTGTTATATTAAACAGATGTGACACGTGCTAATGTTATATGATATATATGTGATACGTGCTACTGTTATATTATACAGATTTGACACGTGCTACTGTTATATTATACGGATGTGACACGTGCTACTGTTATATTATACGGATGTGACACGTGCCACTGTTATATGATATATATGGGATATGGCTACTGTTATATTATACAGATTTGACACGTGCTACTGTTATATGATACATATGTGACACGTGCTACTGTTATATTAATCAGATTTGACACGTGCTACTTTTATATGATACAGATGTGACAAGTGCTACTGTTATATTATACAGATGTGACACGTGTTACTGTTATATTATACGGATGTGACACGTGCTACTGTTATATGATATATATGGGATATGGCTACTGTTATATTATACAGATGTGACACGTGCTACTGTTATATTATACAGATTTGACACGTGCTACTGTTATATGATACAGATGTGACACGTGCTACTGTTATATTATACAGATGTGACACGTGCTACTGTTATATTATACGGATGTGACATGTGCCACTGTTATATGATATATATGGGGCATGGCTACTGTTATATTATACAGATTTGACACGTGCTACTGTTATATTATACAGATTTGACACGTGTTACTGCTATATTATACAGATGTGACACATGTACGACTGTAGTAACTACATCATTTAACCCTTACAATGCTAAATTTTCAAATGGACTATTCCAACATTCAAACATGTAAAGCCTATGGTGACTATGAAGGGACTTTTCTAAAGAAAGGTGTACCATGACGAAAAGTGTAGACCCTGATGAGAAGATTCCTCTAGGAGTCCTCTCATCTGGGTCTACACTGTTTGCAAAATACATTAGTGACCCGTTTCTCGCACTGTAAAGGCTAACCTGTAAAACAAATGAAATTATTTTCCAAAATTTAATCGAGTTTGATTTTACTTTAATTTCTTGTGATAAACCACGCTGACAGAATGTCAAACTGTTTGGTTCCTGATGAGACGCAGTGTTTCCCGGCGACTCATCTTGATCCAGACTGTTTGTAAAGTTCATCACAAATTCACCCAATTTATTGTACAGTGAAACCTCTCTATAACGGTCACTAAATTACATCAAATATTTTGTGTTAAAGGCAGGTGGCTGCTTAAAGCAAGGTGAAAGTAAAACAGAACGCTCCTATAGGAGCGTTCTGTTTTACTTTCACCTTGCTTTAACACCTGCCCTACGTGTCAACTAATTGACACGATTTAGTGGCCGTTATAGAGAGGTTTTACTGTAGTTTCAGTATTTTTGCACACAATCCTCATACTGGTTTACATTCCTATCTTGTTTTAGTCTTAGAAACTCTCTCTTGGTCCGCTATAATTGACCGTGGCTCATTTTTGACTCATTTGTGACCCGTGTCCTTTTGCAGGGACATATACAAACAGTGTAGACGTAAACAAAGAGTCCTCGAACTGGGCTTGCATTGTTTGCTCCGCAATTTCTATGCGACAAATGATAGTAGGAGATGTTCATAGATTTGGACAAGTCCACTAAAATAATGCAGAGCTAGGATTAGCAAATATTTGACAAGTTGTTATTTTGTTTATAATTTATTGTTAATAGCGTGCACTTTCGATTTATCTACTTAACCCCTTTGAATGTCAGAAGTGAGTGTGCGGTCGCCATTTGAAAACAGTGTAGATCCAGATCAACGGGTTCCCCGAGGAACACACCGATCACGGTATGCACTGTTTGTCCACACCAATCACAGAGCTACAGATAACGGTGCGTACTCAAATACTAAATTCGTCATTTCTCCACCATACCCTATGTTGTGACCACTCTTTAGAATCGTCTCGAAAAGACAACCCTAAGGAGTGGTCACAGCATAGGGTTTGGTGGAGAAATGAAGAATATATACTTGAAACATTTCGCATCTTAACTGGAGCTCTGAATCATTTAGCAAATTTAAACATTTCACACGCATGGGCCATTCTAGTTCAGCATTGAAATTTGAAATACAGTAAAAAACCCTCTAATGCGACCACCAAAAAGGGGCATAATTCACAGTGGCAAATGCAGATGGTAGCTTAATGCAGGACGAAAGTTATGCAGAAAGCTCCTATAGGAGCTTTCTGCATAACTTTCGTCCTGCATTAAGCAACTACCTGCTTATGAAGAAAGCCATGTTTGTTCATTAAGTGGTCACATTAGAGGTTTTTTCACTGTATTATACTATTTCCTCCTTTACTGTAACTGTTTGATATCTCACCCTATTTCCTCCTTTCCGTCCGCCTTCTTCGCTAGACTCAGAAGAGACTTGCTATAATCTTGTTCTGCCTTGGCCCTGAAAACAATATCACTAGTATGAGAGAAAGTGTTAACAGTATTGAATAGGCTCAACTTCCGTTTACAAATATGTCTGCTTCAATTCTGAAGAAAAAAAACCCCCACCAATCTGAGAAGAATAAACATACTCAAAATTCGTTTGCAAGTGTAATGAGCTCTCTTCTGCTTCAGTTCTAAATAATTTTCTTCATCTGTAAAAAAACAGCACAAGACACCCCCACGAGAGTCAAAAAGTATCGCTACCGATGAGACGTCGTGTTACTCGGTGTCTCATCTGGATCCAAACTGTTGCAATTATTGTGAAAAAAATCGCCAGTAGAGAGCTTAACCAGGTTAACCAGGATGTTAAGTATTCAGTAAGCTAATGATTTGCAGAGCTTTTTTTCAAAATTCAAGCTATGGTCAATTTGTCTACCAACTTGCAATCAGGATGTCAAACAGTTTGGATCCTGATGAGACGCCGAGTTATTCGGCATCTCATCTGGATCTAAACTGTTTGCATATATAGTCACTCATCCGCCCACAGCAGGCTAAAGGTTAAACATGCTATTATACGTTTTTCCATGAAATACTTAGTTCTTGGTATTGTTATTCATCAGCAAATTCCGACAATCTTTGCGTGAATGTTCTCTATTTCCTCGTTACATTTAGATTGCGGAGTATATACAGTAATCGTGTATTTATAGTGTTTGTCTGATCAGGGTCTACTCTATATGCTTATAAAATTAATCTTTAGTTCATGCCATGGCCAAATATCACGTGTTCGTTATAAAAAATAAGCCAATCAATATCCATGATGTCATTATATCTTACATGAATATTCAATAAAAAGTGTCAAGCGGTCGCTAAATGAAGACAAATATGAGTTTCAATAAGCTGGTGATTGCTGCAGGTCGGTAGTAATATAGAAATCACACATTCTGCATTATGTTTTGACCTGAATTAAGCTACCCCCTGTCTGAAATATATTACATAAACTATTGAGAGGTCGCTAAAGACCGTATTTACTGTGAGGACATACCGACGATAAGGAGAGCATACCGACCGCATCTGTGATTTAATTTAAAAAGTAACCCTACAACGCTGAATTTTCAAATGGATTATTCCAAAATTCAAACAGGTCAAGTGTACGGTGAATATTTAGGGATTTTTCTGCAGAAAAGTGTAACATGACAAACAGCACAGACCCTGATGAGAGGGCTCCTCTAGGAAATTAATGACTCGTTCCCCGCATTGTAATGGGTGTGCATCTTTACTAGTTGAACTCTTCAAGATTAAAAATCAATATTGTAATGTGACACGCACACTGTACTGTTGACCACCTCTATAAGGATACCAGTTTTTGTAGTACAGTAGAACTTGTTTTAAACGGCCATCAAATCAGAGGTCTAACTATGGGTCGGTAAGGCAGGTGGTAGCTTAACGCAGTTCAAAAGTAATGCAAAAAGCTCCTATAGGAGCTTTTTGCATTACTTTTGCCCTGCGTTAAGCAACCGCCTGCTTATTAAGACTCCTATGTTCAATAAATGAATGGCCGCTTAGGACATGTTCTACTGTAGACCAGGGCTGGCATAGATACTAGTATTAGTAATAGATCGCGTGCCTCCTCTCCTGCTCCCAAAATCCTACACAATGTAACTAGGTTTTACTTGCAACCCCCAACCCCCATTCTCCAAGACCCCAATCCAAAGCAATAACTCCCACTCCACACTGTGCACATGTCTATGCACGTGTCCCCCTCACAGTAATCAGTGAAGGTTTACCTGTCCCTGAGGTAATGGGCCACCTCTGAACACACCTTCTTCCCATCTTTCATTCGTCTAGAGAGGGTATCCCAGCCATACGTGCCTATTATGTCGGTATCCTGTAAGAAAAAAAAAGAACAGTAATGTCACACGATTATTCCATTACATTCCTGACACAGAGCACAAGCTCTTTGCAAGTATTTGACTGGTTAAAGTTGAAGTTCAACTCAAAATACGATAAATTATATGCCACAGAGTGATAAAGGTTTACAACCTCTGATTTTGGGTCTGAGTTCGGTTTTCAAGTACAAATGTGTGATTGGTCAGATGCTGAGGTGAATTCAAAATACAGCTGAACTTCGATATTTCGAACTTCAACGGACCATACAGTTCACTTCGAGATAACAGAGGTTCGAGTCATACGATTACTTTTCTGAACAAATTCTCAAGTTCACAGTTTAATGTAGGTCGAAAGTAATGCTACGGGAGCTTTCAACATTACTTTAGATCTGCATTAAGCTGCCACACATGTTTCTAGATATGTAACGATACATTTTAGAACAAATGCGTATTGTAACATTTTGAAGGTCCGAACTTTTACTTCGAATTATCTCGAACATCGAGTTATCTCAAGTTCGATATATTGAAGATCAGGTCCAGTCATATTATGTCATATGCTTAAGACAGAACTTCGACCCGACCTGTAGTGTTATAACCAAGGGACGGACCTTGAACAAATGTTCGAGGGGTACCGTGTACGCCCAGCAGAACCTGTGAAAACAACAAATCGATAAATGAGATCTGGGTCCATGCTTATAAAGCTTTTAGTTGAGTCTGAGTTTCGTTCTCAAGCTTTTGATTGGTCAGATTTGAGTTCTCAAGCTTTTGATTGGTCAGATTTGAGCCTTTTAAATCTGACCAATCAAAAGCTTGAGAACGATCTCAGGCTCAACTAAAAGCTTTATAAGCATGGACCCAGTCTTTAACCCTTACCTGATGAATATTCATGCAAGAAACAGCATTATGAATATTAAGTGGCCGATTTGTTTATAATTTTAAACGAAGACATGTTTTTGGCCATAGCAAGGCCTGTATAATGAGATATAATTCCAAAAGCAAAGAGAACAGACCCTGATCAGACGACTCCAACAGGAGCCTTCTGATCTGGATCTGCTCTGCTGTATATGGCGTTAAGGTTAAAGAAAGAGTAAATACAGATGCTTGCTTAATGCAGAAATGAAGTAATACAGGACCAAACAATCACAGAAGCTCTTGCATTAAGCTTCCCAAATCAGTATTATATTGAGCAATCGCGTTATTGAGACTTTATATTCAATTCAATTCAATCTCTTTACTGGGCTAATATGTATTGATCGTAGCCCTCAACGGGACGGCAGTGTATTACACTTAACCCTTCGCTTGCTGAATTTTAAAATACATTTCTCCTTCTTTACCCATGCTCTGTTGTATAATTACATATATCTTCACTGTGTACACGTATTTCGCTGTGCAATCACTGCTGTGGAGTGCACTCGTTGCACAATCAACTTGTAAATAGTGCAGACCCAGATGAGACAGCTCCTGCAGGAGCTGTCTCATCTGGGTCTTCACTATTTACAGGTAGTTATATTGACGTGAATAGCAAGCGAAGGGTTAAAAGATAAATCGAAATGTGCAATGATAATTTAGTGGATAACACACGTGAGAGTTCGACTCTATTATGTACTATATAAATGAGTTATCTTTGGTTGTTAACTCATTCCCTCTTACTGACGCCTTTTGGCAGCGTCTTTATAAATCACCTTTTTGAAACCAGTGATAAATAGAGTATTTGCTTCATAGAGCAAATGCTCTATTTATCAAAGTGGTTTCAAAACTACGATGTTCTAAATTTCCTTTTTTCTAGTAAATCCTCGTTTTCAGTAGATTGATTCAAAGAGGTTGAGTCTAAAAATGAGGGAATGTGTCAAACAGAGTAGACCCAGATCAGACGGTTTCTTTTGGAGCCATCTGATCAGACCTGCTCTGTTTGCTTATGATGCAATATAGATAATTCTACAGTATGTACCATGCTAAAACACGATTTTGTTCATAGTGTCATTATAAAAAGTCATTTAATTGATATTCATATTATTATTTCTTGTCTGAATATTCATGGTGTAATGGGTTTAATGTGTTGTGAATGTCGCCTTTACCTCTTAAACATGGATACAGGATACTTTTAGTATTATGCCATAAAGTTCACTACCCGCTCGTTCACTCATTACCTGCCAATGCCGTAGATGTGATTATATAGATGCAAACAGTTTGGATCCCGATGAGACGCCGAGTAACTGGTAGTATCATCAGCATCCAAACTGTTTGTTACTGGGGCAATGGTTTTAGAAGAAAAATGGAGGAGCTACATTATTGTAGCAGACGATAACTGCTACAGATGACAACATTTGGCAGCAAAAGACTTTAAAAAGCCTTAATAGTCAAACTGTTGCTACGGTTACATAAGTCGCAAACCTATTTTTTATTAGTCGCACAAAATCTATCTACATTATAAAGCTGACGTCAAATATCAGCTTTGCGAGTAAATTGTACAACAAGAGCAGCCTTCTCATCATGGTCTGTACTGTTTGTCATCTTACACATTTCTTAAAACAATCCCCGAATATTCACAGTAAGCTTGACCCGTTTGTATTATGGAAGAGTCCATTTTGAAATTCAGCATTGTAAGGATTAACCCTTTCATCCGTGATTGTTCAGGGAAGAAATAACGACGTCATGGATATTAATCTTCGCTTGCTATTCGCGTCAATATACCTACCTGTAAATAGTGAAGACCCAGATGAGACAGCTCCTGCAGGAACTGTCTCATCAGGGTCTGCACTATTTACAAGTTGATTGTGCAACCAATGCACTCCACAGCAGTGATTGTACAGTGAAATACTTGTACACAGTGAAGATATATGTAATTATACAACAGGGCATGGGTAAAGAAGGAGAAATGTATTTTAAAAGTCAGCAAGAGAAGGGTTAATTAAATTCATTTTATAATGGCATACGAACATAGGGAACGTTGGCCATATCAGTAACTGTAGTCAGATCTACAGTTGAACTTCGATAACTCGAACTTCAAGGGACCATACAAATTAGTTCGAGATAACATAAGTTTGAGTCATCCGATATCTTATCTGAATTTCTCAAGACCACAACTTAATACAGGTCTAAAGTAATGCAGAAAGCTCATGTAGGAGCTTCAAGTATTACTTTAGACCTGTATTAAGCTGTCACATGTGTTTCTAGATATCTGTAGCGATACATGTTAGAGCAATTCTGTATTGTAAGTTTTGGAAGGACCGAACTTTTTGTTCGAGTTACCCCGAAGTTCGAGTCATCCGAGTTCGAGATATCGAAGTTCAACTGTATATTATTCTATAAGCAAACAGAGCAGACCCAGAACAGACGACCCCGGAGCTATACAACTGTGCCATAAAAATATAATCTAATTAACCTTCATGACGTCGTTATTTCTTACAAGAATATTCATGGAAAAAATGAGGTAAAACCCCTATGTCCAAGACATTTAGATAACAGGACTATTTAACAAATCTTTGAAAAATGATCTGGGTCCATGCTTATAAAAAATTTTAGTTGAGTCTGATTTCGTTCTCAAGTTTAGTTTTTGATTGGTCAGATTTGAGCCAAATGCTCAAATCTGAACAATCAAAAGCTTGAGAACTCAAATCTGACCAATCAAAAGCTTGAGAACTCAAATCTGACAAATCAAAAGCTTGAGAACGAACTCAGACTCAATTAAAAAGCTTTATAAGCATTGGCCCTGTTATTTCTCTGCCCAACCCCTGACTTGTTGGTACTCATTAGACTCTTGTCGGCAGGACAAGTCTAATGAGTACCAACAAGATAAGGTTTAGATGAGAAATAAGAGATTTGTATATTAGATGTGTGTATTAGATCAGTATGCTAGATGTGTGTATTAGATCAGTATGCTAGATGTGTATATTAGATCAGTATGCTAGATGTGTATATTAGATCAATATGCTAAACCATCCACAACCCTTACCACCTCTGTAGACCTATACATCTCTAATAACAGATGTGTATACAGTAAAAACTGTCTATAACGGCCACTAAATTGTGTTAATTAGTTGGTATTTAGGGCAGGTGGTTGTTTAAAGCAAGGTGAACGTAAAACAGAACGCTCCTATAGGAGCGTTCTGTTTTACATTCACCTTGCTTTAAGCAGCCACCTGCCTTTAACACAAAATACTCAATGTAATTTGGTGGCCGTTATGGAGAGGTTTTACTGTATCAGATCAGTATGCTAACACAATGTACAACCCTTACCACCTCTGCTGACTTATGTTTCTCAGATTGCTCCATTAGATCACCCAATACTCCACTGTCCCTACTGAATCCACATCACAATATGCATGACGGTGGGCGTGCGATACTGGATTGTAATAAACTCTAGCGGATAAGTGGAACTTAACCCTAACCCCACTTTGAAAAAAAAATATACTCCAATATGGATATGGTACAAGTAGTCAGTGGATCTGGAGCAATTTGACTACTTCCGATTCATTTTAGAAACTACTGACCGAGTGTCAAATACTCTGGATCTTGATGAGACGCCGAGCCACTCGGCGCCTCATCTGGATCCAAACTGTTTGCAAATCCGAGTCAGGTCGAGAAAAGCGGGATAGGGGATAAACCTTTGAGTGCGGGAAATGAGTGCACCTGCAGTGTAGACCACGATCACAGAACTTATAGAAGAATAATTTGATCAGATTCTGATTACAGTATGTCATTTGAAAATATTCTCGCACCTTGTAACCTTTCACATTGAATGGATTCTACCAACGAACAATGATGGACCGTTCCACTTTGGAAACTTCGGCAAGTAAAGGGTAGTTTTGGTTGCAGGTGTAATTTCCTGACAAACCTTTTGCATTTGCTTCCGTGTGCGTGTACAGACGTTACATTTCTCGTCAACTCTTTCGCTGCCAATGTCTCATCTGTGATTACTTATGCAAACCGTTTGAATTCAGATGAGACACCGAGTTACTCGGCATCTCATTAGGATCAAAACCGTTTGTTGCTGTGCCTGTTTTTACGCAAAAATAAATAAAAATAAAAAAGGGAAATATGTAGCAAAAGACAAAAGTTGGCACCGAAAGAGTTAATAAAATACGTTCACGTGTTAATAAATTCCTTAAACCAATTGATTACAATCAACATGTAATGTGAAACATATTACAAAATGTTTCCAAGGAAACCTTCCACTGTCAGTTTTGAAACCAAATTGAAGCATAACACTTCCCTCATATAAACGCCTTTTCACATATTTGCCAGGGGAACCGTCTGATTAGGGTCTACTCTCTTTGCTTATACAGTAGAACCCCTCCAATGTGACCACTTAATGATTGAACATACATGTCTTCGTAAGCAGGTGGTTTTACTGTATGATATAGATTTGATTCTACAGTTTTTGTCAAAGCAAAAGCAAAACCCCTCTGAAACTGTAACTGCATAAAAAGTCAGCTAATAAACAGCAATGGTGTTATTTTTTTGTTATAGGAATATTGAACAGGGAACGGGTAAATGTTGGATATAAGTAATGAAGTAATAGGGGTTTAGTGTAGCGTTTATTCTATTTAAACCGATATCTAGATTTAATAAAACACATTTCCAAACGCTTTTGCAAACAGAGTAGACCCTGCTCAAACGACTATGATTTAGATAAGCTTTGCTTGCTTATGAAGCAACTGGTTCTATGGTTTCAGCCATGGTAAAAATATTGTGTTCATACACCATTATAAAAATCATCTAAGAGCATTCAAATACTTAACCCTTTTTTACCGCCGAAGTCGCATAAATGCACCACAACAAATAGTGCAGTCCCAGATCAGACGCCGCCTTTTCAAGGCGGCGTCTGATCAGGGACTTCACTTTTTGTCTCATTCTCTATTTCTATATATGTGTTTTATTCTTTTGAAATTTGCATGTATTTATATCATTTCCTTATTGTAACGAATGGTTTAAAAAACTTTGGATTGCAGACGACAATTAGAAATTTGGCGCCGAACGGGTTAATATGTTTGACTCTCATCTCGCTATCCACCAACCAGACTCGCATTTGCGAACATCAAGATGAGGCACCGATCCAAGCTGTTTGACACTCGGTGAACATTTATCTTAACCGGCGCCAAATTTCTGAATGTCGTCTGCAATACCATTTTGTTAATTCATTCAGTAAAATAAGGAAATGAGATAAATAAATGCAAATTTCAAAGGAATAAAGCACATATATAAATATAGAGATTTAGACAAAAAGTGAAGTCCCTGATCAGATGCCGCCTTGAAAAGGCGGCGACTGATCTGGGACTGCACTATTTGTCGTGATGCATTTATGCGACATTGGCGGTGAAAGGGCTAAATACGTATCTTTGGAGTTAAGGATAAGTATGGGAGATATTAGCCTACAGCCTGCTGGAAAAAATGATACGTTAGCTCTGATGCTTGCTTTCGATACGTTAAAACGTTTATTATTTAACCCATTACCTCATAGGCTATTTTTTAAATACAACCTCTTTGAATTAATATACCGAAAAGGAGCATCACGAAGTAAATACATCTGTATTTACTTTGTGGGAGCATTAATTAGAGAAAAGGATTATTTTTTAAATTTTGCAGTTTGAAACCATTGTGATAAATAGAGCATTTGCTCCTATAGGAGCAAATGCTCTATTTATCACAATGGTGTCACAAAGTGACTTTTATAGAGTCGTCAAAAGTCGTCAATATGAGGGAAAGGGTTAAGCAACATAAAGTTTTATGCATATTTTTATGTTTATGCATTGGAAGTATGTCAACTAAACCGTTCTACACAATAATGCATAATTATGTACATATTGTTTTTATATGATTATGGTGTCATGATCACTTCAAAATCATCTATTTTGGATTAAATTTTGATACTTAATTAGATACTTCCATTTTGCTTGCTAAAAAGGTGTTTGCACGGTTTGCTTATGAAATAATTCAGATACGATCCTTCAGTTTCTGTCAAAATAAAAAATACCAGCATTAATGTTACCGCTATAAAAATGAATCCAATTAATAATTTCTTAGAAATAAGAATTGACATTAAAATTAACAGCAAACAGACACACCCTGATCAGAGGACAGTCCGCTGATCTTTGCCTATACTGTTTACATATATCTTGTGTAGCGAGTATGGGTCATTATCGGTTAAGCCAACGCATCCTGGGGTGTATTTTATTATCGCAAATCTGAATCAGGATTACAGCTCATGATTGTGTCTCTAATAAGACTAATCAAGCTATGACCTCGATTAAAATCTAACCATAATCAAAATGGCGGGACTTACAAGAACAGCGGAGGAGTCACAACTTCAAACCATTTTCAGAATGGTTATGGAAGGTAACAGTTGAGGTAAGAGTTACCTTTCTATTTGCACTCGAAGTAAAATATGTTCCCAACATATTTTTGTTTAATTTTATTAGATCTATTTTTTATTATTATTATTTTATTTATATTTTTAGTTTTTGTTTACAACATGTCAAATTGTTTTAATACTATAGCAATCGTGATTAAGATTGTGTGTATAATCAAAATCATTATTGAAGAAATAAAACACACCCCTGGTATTTGAAATTTAAACCCTTCCGTGCCACAATGACGGGGTTTATGATATCACATGCAAACAGTTTGGATCCAGACGAGACGCCGAGTAACTCGGCGTCTCATCAGGATCCAAACTGTTTGAAACTCTGTTTACCGTTTTATAAAGAAAATGGAAAAAATGCACACACTTACACTAAAAATAAACGAAACTATGCCCAGCAGACGACAATGCTGGCATCGAAGGGGTTAATACACGCATATCCCTGTCGCATTTCACCGTCTATGGTGTTAATCCAAATTAGCCGATTACCAGTTATAATGACGTCTGCTTAAACTGATCTCAGATTCGTTCAAAATTTTGAGAAACTTTTGACCAGGGTCCAAGATTATAAATTCTGAGTCTGAGTTCATTCTCAAGTATCCGATTGGTCTGGGTCCATGCTTATAAAGCTTTTTAGTGGAGTCTGAGTTTGTTCTCAAGCTTTTGATTGGTCCGATTTGAGCCTTAGGCTCAAATCAGACCAATCAAAAACTTGAGAACGAACTCAAACTCAACCAAAATAGTTTTATAAGCATGGATACAGATTCTCGGCAAGCCCAGAATCTGACCAACCAGATGCTTGAGAATGATCTCAAATGGGACCGAGTGTCTATCAAATTGGAGCGTGATGAAGCGCCGAGTTACTTTGCACGTGCTCTGGATCCAATCTGTTTGCAAATGACTGGAGCATTTAGCAGTATAAGGAATTGAAGCCACACTGTTCAGTAAACGACCTGTAGTCACACTACTTGTCTTACATTTCTAGAATTAGATATACAGTAAAACCTCTCTATAACGACCACTACAGTAAAACGACCACTAAATTATGTTAATTAGTTGGTATTTAGGACAGGTGGCTGCTTAAAGCAATGTGAACGTAAAACAGACCGCTCCTATTGGAGAGGTTTTACTGTACGTTGATATTGGATGGTGTTTCAAGCTACGGCGTACCATCGACCGGGAAGAAATAAAGAAATTGCGGGTATAAACCAAATCACAGACTACGTATCAAATATCTTGATTCTGACATGTTTTAACCATTACAATGCGGGAAAGGATTCACTAATGTCCATTATAAACAGTGTAGAACCAGATGAGAGGACTCCTAGAGGGGTCCTCTCATCAGGGTCTGCACTGTTTTTCATGTTACACTTTGTAGACTCCCCCCTGAATATTCACCGTAAGTTGACCTGTTTGAATTTTGGAATAGTCCATTTGAAAATTCAGCATTGTGTGGGTTAATAAAATTAATTATTTAGACAGAGTAGACACAGATAAGACGGCCACTTTGTGAGCCGTTTGATCAAGGTCTGCTCTGTTTGCTTAAATTGATAAATCGATATTAAATATTTATGCAAATTAGATATTTCTATATTATCCATTATAATATTATAGCATATAATTATACATCATGCTCTGTGTTATTATTATTACTATTATTATCCATTCTATATTATATATTTCTATGTTATTGTACATACTTAAACGGGCCATCAAGTTATTTCTCTGATCTTGTCTTTTAATCCACCCGCCCACGTACATAACCATCCACCCACGTACATAACCATCCACCCACGTACATAAACATCCACCACGTACATAACCATCCATCACGTACATAACCATCCACACACGTTCATAACTATCAACCCACGTGCATAACCATCCGGCCACGTACATAACCATTCACCCACGTACATAACCATCCACTCACGTACATAACCATCCACCCACGTACATAACCATCAACCACGTACATAACCATCCATCCACGTACATAACCATCCACCCCGTACATAACCATCCACCCACGTACATAACCATCCATCCACGTACATAACCATCAACCACGTATATAACCATCCACCCACGTACATAACCATCCACCCCGTACATAACCATCCACCCCGTACATAACCATCCACCCCGTACATAACCAACCACTCACGTACATAACCATCCACCCACGTACATAACCATCAACCACGTACATAACCATCCATCCACGTACATAACCATCCACCCCGTACATAACCATCCATCCACGTACATAACCATCCATCCACGTACATAACCATCAACCACGTATATAACCATCCACCCACGTACATAACCATCCACCCCGTACATAACCATCCACCCACGTACATAACCATCCATCCCGTACATAACCATCCACCCCGTACATAACCATCCACCACGTACATAACCATCCATCCAAGTACATAACCATCCACCCCGTACATAACCATCCACCACGTACATAACCATCCACCCACGTACATAACCATCCACCACGTACATAACCATCCATCCCGTACATAACCATCCACCCCGTACATAACCATCCCTCCAAGTACATAACCATCCATCCCGTACATAACCATCCCTCCAAGTACATAACCATCCACCCACGTACATAACCATCCCTCCAAGTACATAACCATCCACCCCGTACATAACCATCCACCCACGTACATAACCATCCATCCCGTACATAACCATCCACCACGTACATAACCATCCACCACGTACATAACCATCCATCCCGTACATAACCATCCACCCCGTACATAACCATCCACCACGTACATAACCATCCACCACGTACATAACCATCCATCCCGTACATAACCATCCATCCCGTACATAACCATCCACCCCGTACATAACCATCCACCCCGTACATAACCATCCATCCCGTACATAACCATCCATCCCGTACATAACCATCCACCCCGTACATAACCATCCACCACGTACATAACCATCCACCACGTACATAACCATCCATCCCGTACATAACCATCCATCCCGTACATAACCATCCACCACGTACATAACCATCCACCACGTACATAACCATCCACCACGTACATAACCATCCACCACGTACATAACCATCCATCCCGTACATAATCATCCACCCCGTACATAACCATCCATCCCGTACATAACCATCCACCACGTACATAACCATCCATCCACGTACATAACCATCCACCCGTACATAACCATCCATCCACGTACATAACCATCCACCCCGTACATAACCATCCACCCCGTACATAACCATCCATCCCGTACATAACCATCCATCCAGGTACATAACCATCCATCCACGTACATAACCATCCATCCACGTGCATAACCATCCATCCACGTGCATAACCATCCATCCAAGTACATAACCATCCACCCACGTACATAACCATCCATCCACGTGCATAACCATCCATCCACGTACATAACCATCCATCCAAGTACATAACCATCCACCCCGTACATAACCATCCACCCACGTACATAACCATCCATCCACGTGCATAACCATCCACCCACGTACATAACCATCCACCACGTACATAACCATCCACCCACGTACATATACATCCATCCACGTACATAACCATCCATCCACGTACATAACCATCCCTCCAAGTACATAACCATCCACCCCGTACATAACCATCCACCCACGTACATAACCATCCATCCACGTGCATAACCATCCACCCACGTACATAACCATCCACCACGTACATAACCATCCACCCACGTACATATACACCCACCCACGTACATATACTCCCACCCACGTACATAACCATTCACTCACGTACATAACCATCAACCACATACATAACCATCCGTCCACTTATACATGTTTATCCATCCACTTACGTATATTCATCCATCTACATACATATTGATCAATCCACCAACGTACATATCCACCAATTCACGTACATGTCCATCCACCCACGTATACATACCCCACCCACGTACCTATCCATCCACCCATGTGCATCTACATCTACCCACGTGTACATTCATCCACCCACGTAATATTTATCCATCCATATAAATATCCACCAACTCACGTAAATATCCATCCACACACATATATATCCACTCATGTTCATATCCGTCCAACCAAGTACGTATACATCCATCAGCGCAAAATCCATCCACGGACGTACATATCCACCAGCGAATGTACATATCTATCCACATACGTACATATCCATCCACCCACATATACATATATCCACTCACGTACATATCCATCCACTCAAGTACATATCCATCCACTCACGTACCTATCCACCCACTCACGTACATATCCATCCACCCACGTACATATCCATCCACTCACGTACCTATCCACCCACTCACGTACCTATCCACCCACTCACGTACATATTCATCCACTCACGTACATATCCATCCACTCACGTACATATCCGTCCACTCACGTACATATCCATCCACTCACATACATATCCATCTACTCACGTACATATCCATCCACTCACATACATATCCATCTACTCACGTACTTATCCATCCACTCAAGTACATAGACATCTACCCCTGTAAATATACATCCATCCAAGAACATATCAGTCCATCCACGTATCCATCCATCCATCCATCCATCCATCCATCCATCCATCCATCCATCCATCCATCCATCCATCCATCCATCCATCCATCCATCCATCCATCAACGAAGATATCCATCCATCAATGTACATATCCATCCATGCAGGTAAATATCCATTCACCCATGTACGCATCCAACTACCCACATACACGTCGACCCACCCACATAGTATGCATTCACCCAGCTAACCTATCCATCATACCACGTACATATCCATCTACCCACGTTCACATTCATACACCCACGTACATATAAATCCACCCACGTACATCAACCTAGTCCATCTCAGTTGGCCCATCCTATCGTTTATCTTAGATCCCACCAGTTTAGATAACAAGAGGGACAAGATGACCCTTAATCGCTCACCTGATTGCCATAGATTTAAGATTTTTGCTAGGAAGCCCATGGGTAGGGTCAATATTGACCTTAGGGACAATATATGAATAATGTTGATAGTGGATCATGAGCAGTGGATCATGAGCAGTGGTTCTGCAGAACAAGATTTTCAAAGATTTAGCATATTGATTTTATCAAGACAATGATTCTGACCAATGAAGATTGGGCTAAAAATGTGCCCCTCTAAAGTAATTTTTCTAAGATTTGACCTAGTGACCTACTTTTTATTCCCACCCAACCCATGATCACACTCAACCTTGATATCACCAAGACAAACACTCTGAGCAAGTTTGAGGAAGAGGGCTAAAAATGTGGCCACTGGAGTGTAAACTAGATTTCTCTAAGATATGACCCAGTGACCTTCTTTTTGACTTCACATAACCCACTTTCAAATTTGTCCAAGATTTTATTAGAACAATCATTCTGACCAATTTTCATGAAGATTTGGCTATTAATGTGACCTCTAGAATGTTCACAAGGTTTTCCTACTATTTGACCCAGTAACCTAGTTTTTGACCCCACATAACACACTTTCAAACTCATTTGAGATATTATCAAGACAATCATTATGACTAAGTTTCATGAAGATTGGACTAAAATGTGACCACTAGTGTGTTCACAAGGTTTTTCTACTGTTTGACCTAGTGACTCCACTTGACCCACTTTCGAACTCGTCCAAGATTTTATCAAGACATTCATTCTGACCAAGTTTCATGAAGATTGGACTAAAATTGTGACCACTAGAGTGTTCACAAGGCTTTTCTACTGTTTGACCTAGTGACCTAGTTTTTTACCCCACATAACCCATCTTTCAAACTCCTCCAAGATTTTATCAAGACAATCATTCTGACCAAGTTTCATGAAAATTGGGCTAAAAATGTGACCTGTAGAGGGTTCACAAGGTTTTCCCACTATTTGACCTAGTGACCTAGTTTTTAACCCAACCTGACCCACTTTCGAACTCGTCCGAGATTTTATGAAGACATTCGTCCTGACCAAGTTTCATGAAGATTGGACTACAATTGTGACCACTAGAGTGTACACAAGCAAATTGTTGACGACGGACGACGCACGACGCACGACGGACGACGGACATTCAAGTATCCCAAAAGCTCACCCTGAGCTTTGCTCAGGTGAGCTAAAACACGATATAACAGTAGTACAGAGACTGTGAGGAAACAACCCAAAATACAGACCCGGATGATTTTGATTTTAACAATTTGATATTTTCCTTCAAAACGTGTGTTTCGTCGCTTTAAATTACATGGACTGATTTTTTCCTGTAGGATTATTTACATACTACGGGTATATAATTTATATATAGTAAAAGCTCTCTTTAAGCATCCACACTATTCAAACAAGTGTATTTCTTAACCCTTTCTCTGTTCTGTGCTTAGGCCAAATTTTAATACCTACTGAATATTCATTAACATAATAGGTATAAAGAAATCTGGAGGATGGAGCATTGTAGATATTTTAGAAAGTAAAGACACAGATCTATCAAATTCTATTAGCAAACAGAGCAGACCCTGTTCAGACGGCTCCTCTATGGTCTGGTCTACTCTGTTTGCAAATGCGTGAAAACACGTTTATATGAGGGAAAGGGTTAATCCTAAATCCTTTCCTTCATACAAGCGCCTTTTCACGTCTTTGCAAACAGGGTAGATCCAGGTCAGATGGCTCTTATAGGGGCCGTCTGAGCAGGGTATATTTGGTTTGCCTATGAACTTATATAGGTCTCATTCTACATTCTACCAGAGCCAAAATCGAGGGTTTGGTGCAAAACTATCAAAGTGAGGGAGTTAGAATAGTTTTGCACCAAGCCCTCTAAATATACTGTATGCATTCATCATAACATAATTTCAGCTAAGACATATTTACGATCATTATTACGACATTATTTCTTACATAACATGAGGGAACTCTTTTTTCTCACATACCTTCCCTTATCTCCGAGTTAGAACAACAGGTTAAGATTTCCTTATCTGTAACACGTGTAAGATCACTTTAGAATACACTTTTTTGATATGTGAGAAAAAGAATCTGATGCTCGTTGTCTTTTAAGATCACATGTTCCTAAACTCACGTGTAAGATCACTTTAGAATACACTTTTTTGATATGTGAGAAAAAGAATCTGATGCTCGTTGTCTTTTAAGATCACATGTTCCTAAACTCACCAAGAAAATGTTATTAAGCTCGCCAAGGCTCGCTTAATGACATTTTTCTAAGGCTCGTTTAGGAACATGTGATCTTAAAAGACAACTCGCAACAGATCCTCTATATCTGTTGAGTATTCATACTACAGACAGATAACGGCATCATGATTGTTTATCAGATGAATTGTTATAATGGCATATGGATTAAGACCTTTTTGGTATTGGAAGAAACTGAAGAACCAAATCTATATACAGTTGAACTTCGATATCTCGAACTTCAAGAGACCATACAAATTTGTTCGAGATAACAGAAGTTCGAGTCAGCCGATTTATTATCTAAATAATTTCGTGCGATCACAGCTTTATACAGGTCTAAAGTAATGCTGAAAGCTCCTGTATGAGCTTTCAGCATTACTTTAGACATGTATTAAGCTGTCACATGTGTTTCTAGATAGCTGTAGCAATACAATTTTGAGCAGTTTTGTATTGTAAGTTTTGGAAGGACATACCGTTTTGTTCGAGTTATCCCAAAGTCGAGTTATCCGAGTTCGAGATATCGAAGTTCAAGTGTATCATAAACAGACAGAGCAGCTCCTGTTGTGGCTTTTCTCTGTTTGCAAAGGCGTGGAAAAGCGCTTGTATGAGGTGAAAGTTTAAGGCACATGGCAGCTTGATGCAGGAGGAAAGTTACAGGAGCTTACTGCAATCCTTTTGTCGTGCATTATGCAAACATCTTATAAGGATATCTTTGTTTCAGTGGTCGCTATTAACCTACTGCACTCTGCGAATTTGTCGTTTGTATATATTGCCGTCTATATTGGTGCCTGTATATACATGTAGTGTGTATATATTATCGTCTGTATATATTGCCGCCTGTATATATTGAGTATGCATTGTCGTCTTGCGTATATATTGTCATCTGTATATATTGTGTATATATTGTTATCGGTTTACATTATTGTCTGTATATATTGTATATATTTTGTCGTCTGTATATATTGACGTCTATATATACTAGGTATATATTGTCATCTGTATTATATTATCGTCGGTTCAATCTCGTATTCTTCCATTTTTATTAAGAAACAGTGTCAGAGTGACAAATAGTTTGGATCCTGATTAGACGATTATTTACTTAGTGTCTCATCTAGACTCAAACTGGATGCAAATGTTATGCACAATTCGCCAGAATGGTGTTGAATGTTAACCCTTTTACCGCCGAAGTCGCAAAAATGCACCACGACAAATAGTGCAGTCCCAGATCAGACGCCGCCTTTTCAAGGCGGCGTCTGATCAGGGACTGCATTTTTGGTCTCAGTCTCTTTTTCCATATCTGTGCTTTATTTCTTTGAAATTTGCATTTATTTATCTCATTTCTACGGTGGCACTGAGGTGACATATGCAAGATTTTTTTTTCAAGTTTGTTTTCCCGAGATAATTTTTTTTATTATCTCGAGAAAACGAAACAAAGTTCGTTTTCCTGAGATAATATTTTTTATTATCTCAAGAAAACGAAGTAGTTCGTTTTGACGAGATAATTTTTTTTATTATCTCGAGAAAACGAAAAAAGTTCGTTTTCATGAGATAATTTTTTTTATTATCTCAAGAAAACGAAGGAGTTCGTTTTTACGAGATAATTTTTTTTATTATCTCGAGAAAACGAAATAGTTCGTTTTTACGAGATAATTTTTTTTATTATCTCGAGAAAACGAAAAAAGTTCGTTTTCATGAGATAATTTTTTTTATTATCTCAAGAAAACGAAGGAGTTCGTTTTTACGAGATAATTATTTTTATTATCTCGAGAAAACGAAACAAAGTTCGTTTTCCTGAGATAATTTTTTAAGTCGTGCGCACGACTTAATAAACCAATCAGAACCCTCCATCAGAGTCAACAGTTTTCGCAAGTATTTGAGGCCTATGAGAACATGGCCGAGACAAGGGATGAACTTATATGACGTCATAATTACGTATAACGTTACCGTGACGTATCAAACATCACTATGACGCGTAGTAGTAGTAGTATGACGTTGAGTAGTTCTAAATAAGGCGTGTTAGGGGACGTGAGCAGTGTTGCACTTTCAATTACTGCTCATGAACAGACTCAATAAAACCGAGTCTGCAATTTTCTCTTTTTGTGTTGCAATTTTTGCTTTCGGGGGATCACCACCCTTCAGAATTTGTAATTGGTTTATTATACAAAAAGCAGTGAATCAGATTGGTTAGATATGAGACCAAAGTACATGTAGGCCTATACAATTTTCAATAGACGCAAATGTTAGTCGCGTTGATACGCTAACCATTTCCTCCATAAATATTCAAGAGAGTTTCTACCCTTTTGAATGCATGTAAATCTATATACATTGTAACTAGATCTACCTAAAATTAAGTTTTAATAGAAACTATGAAGGAAAGGGTTGAATTGTTTATGGATAGCGTCCATCCGTTTCCATATGTCGAATACATCTTCCCGGATTTCACAACTGCGATTCTTCATATTAACCCATGCACTCCTACATGGCTATTCGTGAAAGGCTCCATCACTATGAATATACAATATACCGATATAATAAATATTTATTTAGGAGCAAACTGATAAGATTTTTGAGGAAGTAGATCTAGCCTATATTCTATATTTTAGTATATGTTCTAAGCAAACATAGAAGACCCTGGTTAGACAAATCCTCCAGGAGCTATCTGTTCAGGGTCTACTCTGGCGTAGAAAGTTAAAATCTTGATTTATGACATTTTCTAAGGAAACATAATAGACCCTGATCTGGTAGCTCCTATAGGAACTGTCTGATGCGGGTCTTCTTTGTTTGCAAAGGTGGTGATAAAATGCGTATATATCGAGGAAAGGGATAACTCTTATCACGCAGCAAAAATAATTCACTTCCACATAAATTCGTAACTTCTTCTGATTCGCTTACTTTGGGAAAATTATATTTCCCGAGTATCAAACAGCTTAGATCCTGATCAGACGCTTGTTACTTGTTGTCTGATCTAGGTCAAAAGTGTTTGCAAATCTATCGGGCCTCGCTAAGCGGGAAACGAGAAACCCCATAGATGAACAATTGACTCTGACGGAGGGTTCTGATTGGCTTATTAAGTCGTGCGCACGACTTAAAAAATTATCTCAGGAAAACGAACTTTTTCGTTTTCTCGAGATAATAATTTTTTTTATCTCGTTAAAACGAACTACTTCGTTTTCTTGAGATAATAAAAAAAATTATCTCATGAAAACGAACTTTTTTCGTTTTCTCGAGATAATAATTTTTTTTATCTCGTCAAAACGAACTACTTCGTTTTCTTGAGATAATAAAAAAAAATATTTCAGGAAAACGAACTTTGTTTCGTTTTCTCGAGATAATAAAAAAATTTATCTCGTAAAAACGAACTTTTTTTCGTATTCTCGAGATAACAAAAAAAAATTTCTCGGGAAAACAAACTTGAAAAAAAATCTTGCATATGTCACCTCAGTGCCACCGTACATTTCTTTATTTTACCATATGAGTTTACCAAAATCGATTGCAGACGACAATTAGAAATTTGGCGCCGAAAGGGTTACATATTATTAATAGGGATTGCGTGTTCTGAGGAACAGTGATTGGCAACATAATCATATTATCCAACCATGGATAGTCTCAAACATGAGCACCTGAAAACCAAGAATTATCGTAATGAGCAGGGGCGTTGCAATTTTTAATAGGTGTTTCTTGCATTTAGTACACAGGTTGATGCTTAATGCAGAATGAAATCAACACATATAGCTCCCAGGGAGCATTCAGCGTTGGTTTCAGTCTACATTAAGCCACCAACTGTATTTTGAAAAATCAATATTCATTTATATAAGAATTACTATGCTAGTAGTTTGGAAGTTCAGCTGTATTTTGGTGAGTTAGAAAAGTTGTTAAATGCGAGCCTTGGCGAGCATTTAACTACTTTTCTGACGAGCCAAAATACAGCTGAACTTCCAAACTACTAGCATAGTAATTCTTTTATCATGCAACTCCAAGAAAAAAGGAGAAAATGAATAAAAAGAAAGATTGCTAAAGCGGTTTCGCCCCTGAATGAAAATACATGCAAGTACGTATTACGTGACGTCATGTTGGCATGCAGTGACGTCATCGACTTTTACAACATAAACAAACTTGATTTAATCCTTTTATATGGACAAATAGTTGAGACAAAGGTGAGCAAATATGTTAATTTGATGTTTATGTTTAATAATGCCTTTTTCCTCCTTCTGTTTTCCTCCTATTGGCTGAACAAAACTTGCATTCCAGTGGGGTCAGTACACATGCACTATACCTCACAAAATACAGCGTCGACGTGGAAAATATTATGCTAGTAGGAAGTGACTGTATTTCGTGACGTTGCATGATAAATAATGATAGCTGTATAAGGATTAAGTTGTTTTATTTATCGTAAATTTATCCGTTAGAGGACGTTTATTATAGTGGGGCGTGTAGTAGGGAGAATCCTGTATATATACAGAGGTTCAAATAAGATGCGTAAATTTAAACATTTCCAACAATAACTCCTTTTTCTCTTGACCAAACCCTATAATGTGACCACTCTTTAGAATCGCCTCGAAGAGACGATTCTAACGAGTGGTCACAGTTTAGGGTTTGGTGGATAAATGACGATTTTAGTATTGTTTAGGTACGCACCTTTATCGGTAACTCTAGTTTATTATAATGGGCGCTTATTGGGTAGAATACGGTAGATATACAGAGGTCCAAATAAGATGCGTAAATTTAAACATTTTCAACAAAATCCTTTTATCTCCACCAAACCCTATATTGTGACCACTCTTGAAAATCGTCTCGAAGATACGGTTCTAAAGAGTGGTCACAGTATAGGGTTTGGTGGAGAAATGACGATTTTAGTTTTTTAGTACGCAGTTTCATCTGTAACTCTGGATACATATCAATGATCGATTTAGAGTGTAAATACTTAGTTCATACACTGATAATCTGTGCTTTTAACTTTTCTACATTTTTTATGTGATTTATGATCACATAAATCTAAGTAAATCTTTATATATTTGCATACAGTACACATTTGAATGTTATGTACATAATGTGTGCATTGCGTCCCTAGGAACAGACATAGACAAACAGTGTGAACCCAGATTAGACGGCTACAAAATACCTCTGATCAGGGTCTGCATTGTGTGTTTGTTTATCAAAGTAGTTTCGAAAGGCCACATTGGCAAAGACAGTCCTACAATTAAAGTTATATCAATTCAAAATGCCTATTTGGATGAGTTCATTAATATATGAAGGTACACATAAACCAGTTCGTCCTCCAAACTAATCTCCCACGCTCCTCTTAGCTCTTATCCCGTGTACAACCGTGTAAGAGATAATGACATCATGAATATTGATTAGATTATTTGCATAATGACATATATCACAGGAAATGTTTGCCAAGCCCAATACATAAGAATCACATGATTATTTAAGCAAACAGAGCAGACCCTGATCAGACGGCTCCTACAGGAGCCGTCTGATCTGGGTCTACTCTGTTTGCAAAATCGTTAAATACGTATTTACGGAGTAGAGGTATAACTCTGTCCCTGTTACGTATTGTCGTCAGTTTCACCTATGATTTGAATATTTATCGTTTATGTATCAAAACACATAATCACAATATCAAACAATATGGACCCTGACGAGAGGTTGATTTGCGATGCGTCTGTTCTGGATCCAAACTAATTTAATTATTTACCCTTTTTCTGCTGCGAAAATGATTTCTCCGTAAAAGTACATGCATGAGTCATGCAGGAAACACCGCATACAATACACACAACCGCCTAACAGCACCACGACGAAAACAGTAAATGTACGTATACATGTATATAAAAGACGCAAAGAGACGCACAGCGACATAACAAACAATCAATAGGCGTCTTGGAACGGTCAGTGACCTAACACTAACCCTAACCATATCTCTGATCTGTTCCAAATTTTACCACAGTAGAACCCCTCTAATGCAACCAATTAATGAATAAACATGGGTGTCTTTATAAGCAGGTGGTTGCTTAATGTTGGGCAAAAGTAATGCAGAAAGCTCCTCTAGCTTTCTGCATTACTTTTGTCCTGCATTAAGCTACCACCTGAATCTAGCACCCATAATTATACCTCATTTAGGTGGTCGCATTAGCGGGGTTTTACTGTACCTTCTTATTCCTCCAAACGTTTGAGAAACACATGAGCGAGTATCTAACCGCGTAGATCCTGTTGAGACGACAAGTTACGCACCAGCCTCACGTCCAATCTGTTTACATAGGCAAATTAAATAGTTATTAACCCTTCGCTTGCTATTCACGTCAATATACCTACCTGTAAATAGTTAAGACCCAGATGAGACAGCTCTTGAAGGAGCTGTCTCATTAGGGTCTGCACTATTTACAAGTTGATTGTGCAACCAGTGCACTCCACAGCAGTGATTGCACAGCGAAATACGTGTACACAGTGAAGATATATGTAATTATACAACAGGGCATGGGTAAAGAAGGAGGCGTGTATATTAAAATTTAGCAAGAGAAGGGTTAAGAAATAGGAGAACATACACCACACACACATACGTGTAATCTGCATCCTCGAACACTGAACTGAGTATCATTATCTGTCTTTAAGACAAGTGGCAGCTTGATGTGGGATGAAAATCATGCACAAAGTTCCTCTACGTGGGGCCGGCCAAACTATTAACTATCCTCTTAAAGATCAGTCCAAACTATAAACTAGATCTCTTAAAGGACCCACCAAACTATTAACTAGATCTCTTAAAGGACCGACCAAACTATTAACTAGATATCTTAAAGGACCGACCAAACTATTAACTAGATATCTTAAAGGACCGACCAAACTATTAACTAGATCTCTTAAAGGACCGACCAAACTATTAACTAGATCTCTTAAAGGACCGACCAAACTATTAACTAGATATCTTAAAGGACCGTCCAAACTATTAACTAGATCTCTTAAAGGACCGTCCAAACTATTAACTAGATCTCTTAAAGGACCGTCCAAATTATTAACTAGATCTCTTAAGGGACCGACCAAATTATTAACTAGATCTCTTAAGGGACCGACCAAATTATTAACTAGATCTCTTAAGGGACCGACCAAATTATTAACTAGATCTCTTAAGGGACAGACCAAATTGTTAACTAGATCTCTTAAGGGACCGTCCAAATTATTAACTAGATCTCTTAAGGGACCGACCAAATTATTTACTGGAGTAAAATGTGTGTACATATACAGTTACACATTTCTAGATCAGACGGCTCCTATAGAAGTCGTTTGATCAGGGCCTCCTCTGTTTGCAAATGAAATTGTATAGATATTTTTCTTTAGTTTCTAAAATGGCTGCAATATTACAACCTCCATAATTCATTATAACTACTAGTATTTTGTCCATGAATAACTGTAGGTATTGAAACTGGAATACATATACAAACAGAGAAATGTTTGATGACAGGTTGTAGTTTAACCCCTTCCCTGTTGCATATTCATGTAAAGAATAATGACGTCATGCCTGTTTTTTAACCCTTGCTTGCTATTCACGTCAATATACCTACCTGTAAATAGTGAAGTGGAGTGCACTGGTTGCACAATCAACTTGTAAATAGTGCAGAACCTGATGAGACATTTCCTGCAGGAGCTGTCTCATCTGGGTCTTCACTGTTTACAGGTAGGTATATTGACGTGAATAGCAAGCGAAGGGTTAATAAAGAACAGGCAAATGGTTAAAAGAGACCTATACTTATTGTTGAAGTGGTTACTATAGGGGTTCTACTTATCTCGGTCTTTTAACGAACCATGATGAAATTGACAATTCTCCAGGGAACAATTAATGGGACAAGAAGGGATAAGAAGATAACACCAAAGATCAGTGAGGTTTGAGCTTAGTAGATCAGAGTACATTGAAAGACAGGGCACAGGGAAGGAAATAGTCACGGAGTCAGCTAAGATGTCCTTATAGGCTGGGTCCTAGTAGTGGTTACCGTAGCATCCCCCCCTAGACTTTTTTTCATGGGTACCAAATTGTTCGTTGGGGTCCTTAGAACACATTTTGAGCATGCCCCCAAAAATAAGTTTGTCCCAGCTATGTTTTATTTAACGGTTTCCATGGTAACCCGAGGTAATTTTCGAAACTACCTTGGTTCAGAAAATGCACCATAACTTTGTTATTAGAAGCAATAGAAGGACAAAACAAGTACCGAAGTAAAGCTGAGACATATAGCTTGAATATGATATATGATTTTATTAATATTCATAATGCATTCTTATGAATATTAATGAGGAAGTAAAAAATGTGATTTTTTAAAAAAAAGGGAGTTTGTTGTTTAGTCTGAGAGGCTTATTAATGCACAGAAATTATTGAATTTAGGTTTAAGTTGTTTGTTGGGGTCCTCAGAACACATTATGAGTATTTCCCCGAATTATTTTGTCCCATCTATGTTTTATTAAACGGTTTCCATGGTAACCCGAGGTAAATTCCGAAACATCCTTGGTTCAGAAAATGCGTAATAACTTTGCTTTTAGAGGTAATAGAAGGACAAAACAAGTACCAAAGTAAAGCAGAGACATATAGCTTGAATATGGTATATGATTTAATATTCATAAATGCATTCTTATGAATATTCATGAGAATGTAAAAAATGCGTTTTTTAGAAAATTGAGCTTGTTGTTTAGTCTGATAGGCTTATTAATGCACAGAAATTATTGAATTCAGGTTTAAATTGTTTGTTTGGGTCATCAGAACACATTTTGAGCATTCCCCCAAAGTAATTTTGTCCCATCTGTTTTATTGAACGGTTTCCATGGTAACGCGAAGAGGTAAATTTCGAAATATCATTGGTTCAGAAAATGCATAATAACTTTGCTTTTAGAGGCAATAGAAGGACAAAACAAAAACCAAAGTAAAGCAGAGACATATATCTTGATTATGATATATAATTTTAATAAAATTCATATATAATTGCTCATGAATATTAATGAGGAAGTATAAAAATCAGCTTTTTTATGAAAATGAGTTTTTGTTCAGTCTTAGAGGCCTATAAATGCACAAAAATTATTGAATTCAGGTTTAAATTGTTCGTTGGGGTCCGCAGAACACCACTTCAGCATTCCCCAAAATAATTGTGTTCAAGCTATGTTTTTAACGGCTTCCATGGTAACCCGAGGTAAGTTTCGAAACATCCATGGTTAAACAAATGCGTCATAACTTTGCTTTTAGAGGCGAAAGAAGGACAAAACAAGAACCTGAATAAAGCAAAGACATATAACTTAAATATGATATGTAATTTTAACTAATTTTCATAAATGTTGTAACATGGTGAAAAAGTTGTGACTCGACTGGGACTCGAACCCAGGGCCTCTGGCTTACCATGCCAACACTCTACCGACTGAGCTACCAAGCCACACAGTAAAGCCTATCAACTTATATCACCATAATCTCTACCCGGCTACAATGTATTCTTATGAATATTAATGAGGAAGTAAAACAATCCGATTTTTGTTTAGAAAAATGGAGTTTATTGTTTAGTCTGAGATGCCTACATGTATTAATAAACAAGAGTTATTGAATTCATGTTTAAATGTTTTCATGTGAAGGAAAATAAACCATCTTTGTTTCAGGTAATATTTCTATAAAGCATGCGTATTTAAGCTTATTTGCATATAATGTACGTATATGAATAAGCAATTTTCTATGAGCATTGTATTTAGTATTATTTTGAGTATACGGTAAAATCTCGATTATTCGAATTTTCTTTATAGAAACATTAAGACCCTTTTAGGCAGATGACTTCTTAATGCATGATGAAAGTCATGCAGAAATCTGCACTAAGAGCTTTCTGCATGACTTTCACCATGCATTAAGCTGTCATCTGTTTTAAATATCGATAATAATACGTACGTCAATGATAATACGTCAATGTTTGAAGCAAATCCCATCTGTTGGATGCAACTGCCGGTGCTAAAGAAGTAAATGAGAGAGAGAGAGAGAGAGAGAGAGAGAGAGAGAGAGAGAGAGAGAGAGAGAGAGAGAGAGAGAGGGGGGGCCTAATGCCCGACCCTGGGGCTGTCGGAAACAAGTGAGGGGATCCCAGGTCGAATTTCATTTGATACCGGAGGCCTAAGAGATACCCAGGGAACCCTTGTCCGCAGGAGTTTAACGGACATTATCCACCCAGTTGCCGGGCTGGCACAAAAATCTTCGTCCAGGTCAGGCAAACGGAAAAGAAGTCCCGTGGAAGGAGAAAGAGACTCCCTAGACTTAATTAGGTTAGGGAGGTCCACTTTTTCGACTGACACTAGCTCGGAGAGGATAGAGGACCCCTGTGAATAGGATTCGGGGGTCTAGGGCAGACAGAGGGTGGGAGGATTCTAAAACAATCTTCACACGCATTCTCAATAGAAAAGATTGATGTTCAGAATCATCTAAAGAAAAAGAGGACTAAGTCCCGTCTAAATCTGATTGAGAGGCTTCCACAAAGTCTGATTCCCTTAAAAAATAGGAACATCCCTAGGTGCCATAATGGACAACGTGTCTTCCTGCTCTCCCTCAGAATCCGCCCTGGTGAACGCCATGGATGGCAGCACCCGGGAAGAGTGGGACCCGCCACAGACATAGAAGTGTGGACTGTGGGTTCACGTGAGAGCTATTCTCCCTCTAGGTGAAGCTTGCTGGTTCCCAAAATGAGTGTCGGCTTGCTAGAGCGACCAGCCGGCGAATCTGAGGAGGCAGAGCGATGTCTTTGCATAGAAGAGTAATGGTAAGACCCCGATCTGCGATGAGAGCGGTGCGAGTGCCGGTTCCCATTAGAAGAATAAGAAGATTTTTATGCCTCCTACGGGGTGGGTGGGATGGGGGCTGGGGACTCCTACGGGGTGGGTGGGATGGGGGCTGGGGAATCCGAGGTGTACTCAGAAGATGAAGAGTAATTGCAGGGTCTAGACGACCAAGAACGTCTAGACTTAGCCAGAGCAGCTTCCTGTTGACTTTCACCACTGTAATGCGGTGTAGATACAGAATGCCCTGTAGAAAAGATTGAACTGGTAGATTTACCGGTCCACTTCGGTATCCTGGTCCAAAGGACCAGACCGGGTCACAGGAGGACCGTTGGAGAGCAAACTTAGGACACCGGGCCAAAGAATACACAGTGACATCTTTGGGCGGGTGCTCCGTAGACCGGTCTGCTGGTGATGTCATGAAACGGAAGCACTAACGCCAGGACACCGGGGACCGGTGACGGATAACTGGGCCTAGATTCAGCGGGACCGGGCAAAACTCTTCACACAACAAGCGGACCGGGAGACCTGGCAACAATAGTACCTGGGACCAGAACAAAGGGTACCATTCAAGTGTTAAACGGGGAACCCGCGCCAGCAGTTGGGTGCCGATCTGCAACTAACAACTGGGGAATCGACTGAACCACAGGGGCTGTTGATGAAAGAGATTTTAAAGATGAAGCAGGCTTCTTCTGAGCTTAAGAGGACAGTGATTTGTCTGTTGAGAGGGAGTCGCTGACCAAAGAGAAGAATACTTCTTCCGTCGGGCAGCAAGCTCCCACGTCTCCCCTGTCCAGAGGGATGAAACTGGACAGGGAGCTGACGCGGAGCATCCACAGCAGGCCAGCCACACTTAATGAGTTGTCCAGCCTGTCGCGAAATGCTCGCAAGAAGCCTTGATTTGCTCTGGTATGCTGTGGAAAATAATCAAGCAAATGCATAAGACATCGCGAGTAAGTTAGAAGTCACGCAAGGCTAATATGGGTAAACATAAGCTGATAATTACAGTCGAGATGCTATATAATTTCTATTGCATTACAAAAACCCCATAACAGTAATATTCTTCATAAAACATGCATGAGGCTCAATTCCTCTGCTGTAATTTCTTACAAGAAATGTGTTGTTCACATACATGTATATTGCAATATAATAAAAAAAACTTACTTTCCTACAACAGTTTACATTCTCATTAATATTCATGATTTTGAAATATTATTCATTATCTACGTATTTATATACATGAACATCAATATCACTGTTTTAGTCAGTATCAAGCTCTATACTGGTTAACTAAAATAATCCCAGATAAAAAGAACAGCTCATGCAAGTGTGTTTATTTTACATCTCATTAATATTCATAAATATGCATTAATATATACATGTTTTAGAAATATTACATGAACCAAAGATGTTTTCCTTTATTTGTATGTTGATATTAAAACATTTAAATCTGAATTCAATAACTATTTGTATATTATTAGGCCTCTCAAACTAAAAACAAACTCGTCAAACTAAAAACGCATTTTTTACTTCCCCATTAATATTCATAAGAATGCATTATAAGAATGCATTATATGTATTAATAGAATTACATATCGCATTCAAGCTATATGTCCCTACTTTACGTTGGTTCTTGTTTTGTCCTTCTATTGTCTCTAACAGCAAAGTTATGAAGCATTTTCTTAATCAAGATAGTTTCGAAATTTACCTCGGGTTACCACGGAAACCGTTTAATAAAACATAGCTGGGGCACAATTACTTTGGGAGAATGCTCAAAAAGTGTTCTGATGACCCCAACGAACAATTTAAACCTGAATTCAATATTTTTTGTGCATTAATATGCCTCTAAGACTAAACAAAAACTCATTTTTCTAAAAAAGCGGATTTTTATACTTCCTTATTAATATTCATAAGCAATCATATATGAATATTATTAAAAGTATATATCATAATCAAGATATATGTCTCTGCTTTACTTTGGTTTTTGTTTTGTCCTTCTATTGCCTCTAAAAGCAAAGTTATTATGCATTTTCTGAACCAATGATATTTCGAAATTTACCTCTTCGCGTTACCATGGAAACCGTTCAGTAAAACATAGATGGGACAAAATTACTTTGGGGGAATGCTCAAAATGTGTTTTGATGACCCAATCAAACAATTTAAACCTGAATTCAATAATTTCTGTGCATTAATAAGCCTATCAGACTAAACAACATGCTCAATTTTCTAAAAAACGCATTATTTTACATTCTCATGAATATTCATAAGAATGCATTTATGAATATTAATTAAATCATATACCATATTCAAGCTATATGTCTCTGCTTTACTTTGGTACTTGTTTTGTCCTTCTATTACCTCTAAAAGCAAAGTTATTACACATTTTCTGAACCAAGGATGTTTCGGAATTTACCTCGGGTTACCATGGAAACCGTTTAATAAAACATAAATGGGACAAAATTATTCGGGGAAATACTCATAATGTGTTCTGAGGACTCCAATTAACAACTTAAACCTAAATTCAATAATTTCTGTGCGTTAATACGCCTCTCAGACTAAACAACAAACTCCTTTTTTCTAAAAAAATCACATTTTTTACTTTCTCATTAATATTCATAAGAATGCATTTATGAATATTAATAAAATCATATATCAAATTCAAGCTATATGTCTCTGCTTTACTTTGGTACTTGTTTTGTCCTTCTATTGCTTCTAAAAACAAAGTTATGGCGCATTTTCTAAACCAAGGTAGTTTCGAAAATTACCTCGGGTTACCATGGAAACCGTTAAATAAAACATAGCTGGGACAAACTTATTTTTGGGGGCATGCTCAAAATGTGTTCTGAGGACCCCAACAAACAATTTGGTACCCATGAAAAAAAGTCTAGGGGGGGATGCTACGGTAACCACTACTAGGACCCAGCCTATTATGATCGACCAGGTTACGGGAAAAGTGAAATAACGCGAATGAAATAGACAAAACAAGGAAATAAAGTAATAGCTCGATACATGTAGTTCGATAAAGTAATGAAGAACTGGAATGTTTTAAGGGAGATGGATGCTTAATGTAGGGCGAAACGATCGATAATGATAGTGTTCGAACTATCCGGTAGTGGGGGTGGGGGTTCTGTATGTATAGTTATGTTAGAAAACCACTGTGGCGCAAGCTGTACGGTCGCGAATGTTTAGACTTTTCCAAGATGGCTGACGAAGAGAAGCTGAAAGGTAAGCATCACATTTTTACACTTTTTGAACAATGTAGATCTTTCTTTCAGGCTTTTAGTTGGTGTCATAACACAGAATTATAACGCCCGTCAACAGCGGTTTACCTCCTAATGGTTCATGTCTGTGTGTAAGGCTCAAAATCTTTCGTAAACAATGCAGAAACCGAAAATCAGAAATCGAATCGAGAAGGAGGTCATATTTTGCCTCATTGTAAGCTTACCAACAACGCTAAGCCTTTTCTAACACCGTGGGTATATGCATTTGAGTCCGATATTAACGTTGAGTTAATTAGTTTGAAGCACAAATCTACATTTTGTCTTTTTGAGAGGGTTGAAAATAATGTCGAGTGTACGGTTTAGCCCGTAGTGGTAAAAGTGCACTGTACGGTTTAGACCCGATGTATTTTGTACGGTTTAGCCACGATTTTCTTTCGAAAAACTGTACGGTTTAGACACATACAAATACTAACGTTTGAATATGCGTCGTAGATCTAGATAGTGTAATCCCAACTAATTAGTGTAGATATTCCTTCACACAATGCCTATTTGCGATTTTGACAGTATATTATAATTAGGATCGAGAACAGAAACATAGCATATAATCTGGATCTATACTGGTTAACATTTTAAGACAATGTTATACTTAAAAAGTTTTGAAGTGAATTGATTTTTAAGTTTAACTGATTGGGTATTTGGGTAAAAGTGTTTTACGCGTTTCAGTCCTAATGCAAATACAGAGCGTCTGAAATTAAGTCAAGCACTTTGTACTGTTATTTTACATATCTTTTAAGATTATTTGCCTGTTACTATTGCGAGACAAAGGAAACCATCAGCCACTGTGAAGATGCCAATCCGAGAAATCCAATGAAAATTAGAAGAAAAGAGCTGAGTCATATATAACGGGAAAGTCGGGGCAACGTACATTAACTTTTAATGTAATACCAGACGTTTTGAAATAAACAAGCAAAATAATTATAAATGGTGAAATGCAAACCATTGAAATTCAAGATATTGACGAAGATTTTAGAATTGGCAATTTATTTGGTCCAATAAATATATGTTTTTTCATTAACTAGTTACCCTTTTATGTTATATAATTATTTCACGTTTATTTTTATGTCATTTTTATGTAAAATGCATGTATGCCCTACGAAATGGCATTTAGACATTCCATACAGACTCAGCCCAGATCCGTTATCGCGAAAGTGACGAGATATCGACCAAGTGCTAAATTACATCAACTCAACTAAATGCCTGTAAAACATTATCCGAGGATAGGTTCTTTTTTCTGACAGGTGATACAGATTAACCATTATGTTCGCTAAATTAATTGCCGGCATGTCAAAAACATGTTAGTTAAACTTAAAAATTATTTCACTTCAATGTTTAAAGTGAAAATGTGTCCTTAAATGTTTAATAAAGTATATATCCAGGTAATGTTGTACCCATAATTCTATTCTGGTTTTCCAGTTATCTTACTGAAAGAATGCAACGTGTAATTTTACCTGGTGCCTTCTCTGGCTGGAATACTATGAAGCTGGTGTTCCACAAGGGTATATATTAGGTCCATTGTTATTTCTTGTTTTTATAAATGCTATTGTTAGCGACATTGGATGGAACATTCGTGTGTTTGCTTACGACACTAGCTTGTTTAGTGTAGGTATTGCTCCCGTACATATGGCAACAAATATCAATAATAATATATTAAAAAGGCAGAGAAATGGCAAGTTGAATTCAATCCTAAGAAGACTTGAGTCGTTAATAATCTCGAGAAAAATGTCTCATCCGTATATATGCAAGACCATCAAATTAATGAAGTAGATTCACATAAGCGTATTGGCGTTCATCTTTCACGTGATCTAACATGGCACTGTCATATCGAATATATCGCTACTAAGGCATGGACAAGACTAAATGTCATGCGAAAACTCAAATTCACTTCGGACAGTTATTCCCTTGAAACAATCTACGTATATTTCGTGATACCTATAAAGTATTTTAGAATACAATGATACTATATTTGATAACTGTAATGCCAGAGAATCTAACAGTTTTGAAAATAAATCAATATGAAGCTACCCGTATAGTAACTGGGACAACTAAATTGGTTTCTGTTGGTAAATTATTGCATGAAGTTGGATGGAAACGCCTTGAAACCAGACGTAAAACACAAACGTATTCTCTTTTATAAAATGGTGTTTCATTTAACTCCAAAAGTTCTCACAGAACTGGTACCTGAAATAGCTGGAAGTGTTTCTCGATGTAATTTAAGATTAAGAAACGCTGGTGATAATTAACCTCTGGCCTGTCGCACAACCCATTATAGCAACTCCTTCCTCCCTGTAACAATAAAGGAATGGAACAACCTCCCCGAAAATGAAAAACAATCTTCTACTCTAAACGCATTCAAAACGTCTTTGAATATCAATTTGCTAACTGTTTCCAAACAATTCATTACGGTGTCAGAAAACAACAGCTCCTGCACAAGAGGCCTTGTACAAACTGCAGTTCCTTGAGCCATGACCTATTCTCAAAGAACATATCTGACACTGCCATGTGTACATGTGGCCTCGTTGAGAAAGCATCGCACTTTTTCTTAAGCTGTTGCAAATATACCAACGAAGGAAAAAAACGAAGGAAAACAACTTTTTGATGATGTTAAACAACTTTTTGATGATGTTGCCAGATTCACTACTCCGTCCCTGTCTGTCTTTCTGTTTGGCGATCCTTTTAAATTATAATACAAACATCATTATAGACGAAGCTGTACATCGGTTTATCCAAACCTCAAAACGATTCTAATAAACTCGGTAACGCTCACCTTCTTTCGAATGTGCTTGTACTGCTCAGAATCCTGGACCTCTCTACATATATGTGTCAACCTTCGTTTCCTTTTTTGTTTCATTTTTTTTTCTTTTATTCTGAAGTATCTTTCTCAAAAAGGTTTTGTATAAACTGATATATCCTGCTTAATTAATTCAATTAGTTTTTCAGTACAATTGATATAGTACAATAACGGGCAGTCATTTCTGCATAAAGCGAGTGCAGTTGTTACGGTGACGTGGGCGAAACACAATAAGCAGTCCTGTTTTCGTTTCCATCCTTTTCTTTTCCTTTGTGTTATCATTACAATATTCATGCAAATATTTAAAAATAAAATACGTTTAAACCAATTATATACTGTGCTTCTGATCTCGATCCTAATTGTTTGTGATATGCTGTCATAATCGCGAACATGCATTGCATATAGGAAAATAGTTAGGATTAGACTATCTAGACCTACGGCGCAGATTCAAATGGTAGCATTTGTTTTGTGTCTAAACCGTACAGTTTTTCGAAAGAAAATCGTGGCTAAACCGTACAAAATACATCGGGTCTAAACCGTACAGTGCACTTTTACCTCTAATGGCTAAACCGTACACTCGACATTATTTTCAAATGTCTTCAAAAGACAAAATGTAGATCTGTGCCACAAACTAGGTAACTCAACGTTAATATTGGGCTCAGATGCATATATCCACGGTGTTAGAAAAGGCTTAGCGTAGTTGGTAAGCTTACATTGAGGCAAAATATGACCTCCTTCTCGATTCGATTTCTGACTTTCAGTTTCTGCATATTTTACCGAAGATTTTGAGCCTTACATACAGACATGAACCATAAGGGGGTACGCCACTGTTGACGGGCATTGTAATTCTGTGTTATGGCACCAATTAAATGACTGAAAGAAATATCTACATGTACATAGTTTAAACAGTGTAAAAATGTGATGCTTATCTTTCAGCCTCCGTTTTGTCCGCCATCTTAGAAAAGTCTAAACATTTGCGGCCGTACAGCTTGCACCACAGTGAAAACGTGCTTCAGTTTACATGATTGTTTTATAAGTTCACCTTCTTATTAACCCTTTCCTTCATACAAACGCATTTTCGCATATTTGCAAAGAGAGTAGATCTAGAACAGACGGGTCCTATAACAGCCGCCTGTTTAGGGTCTACTCTATTTGCTTTTGACATTATATAAATCTGATTCTACAGTTTTTGTCAAAGCAAAATATTTCATTGAAATGTATACGTTATTAAACGTCAGCATAGTAACATCATGCATATTAACTGAATTATTATAATGACACAGGGATATATTTTTTTTTATCATGACAGAAATTATTCACTCATAGCTGTATTATTATCATTATTATAATGGCACACGGATAGGGATTGTTTTATCATGACAGAAACTATTCACTAATATCTGTATTATTTTAAAGGCAAACAGAGCAGACCCTGATCAGATGGTCCCTCCCATGTTTAAAAAGGCTTAACCCTTTCGCTGCCAATGCCGGATCTGTGATTACCTATGCAAACAGTTTGGATCCAGATGAGACGCCGAGTAACTCGGCTTCTCACCATGCAGAATCCAAACTGTTTGTTACTGTTACTATGTTTTTGAAATCAACATGAAGAAAATAAAAAAAATGAAAATTTGTAGCAGACGACAAAGTTATCAGACGACAGAGTTTGGCAGCGAAAGCGTTGAAATGCGTATTTACGGAGATCGTGGTAAATGTGTAAATGTTTGTGACTCTTCCTCTCGCTGAAAATAGCGGATCTGTAATCACATTTGCAAATGGTCTGGATCCAAACGAGACGGCCAGTATATAGCTGTTTCATCTGGATCCAAACCATCGACAAGTATGTATGCGTTTCATCCGGATCCAGGTGAGACGACGAGTATCTAGGTGTTTCATTTGGATCCAAACTGGTTGATGCTGTCATAATATGTCACGCGATCAAAAAGTAGGAAAATTCGAAAATAGAAATTGAAGCAGACGACAAATTGACCAGACGACAATGTATAGCAGCTGAATGACTAAATATCCTATTTCTGAACAGAAGACAAGACCACAACATAGACGCATGTACAGTAAAACCTCTCTAGACCGGAATTCTAGAAGAGAAGAATTTAGCTACTTTTAGGCAGTTGGCTGCTTAATGCAGGGTAAAAGTCATGCAGAAAGCTCCTCTAGGAGCTTTCTGCATGACTTTCACCCTGCATTAAGCTGCCACCTCTCTCCAAAACCGATATTTATACCAAAATTAACGTCCGGTTTAGAGGGGTTTCAATGTATTGTGGTTGTGGATACAGTCTAACTGGTCTTTAGCGAAATGAGCCTAATACGGGTCTATTACTGGGATTATAAGACAGGCTGTCGCTTAAAGCAGGATTAAAGTAATACAGAAAAACTTAAAGAGGATCTTTCTGCATTACTTTCATCCTGCATTTAGCGACCGCCTGACCTGGTCTTTATACTAATCATGCTTGTTTAATGAGCGTGCCGTTATATGCAGGTTTTTATTGTAATGCATATATGGAAGGCCAAAACACTGTCTGACAGCCTCTACTGGTCCCTGCCGAGAGTCGAGCCATCGACATTCCAGTTTAACCCTTTACATCATAAACACATTTTAACGCCTTTAACCCTTTCGACGCCAATAAGTGTCGTCTGCAATCCGCATTTTGTTCAACCATTCGGTAAAATAAGGAATTGAGATTAATAAATGCATATTTCAAAGGAAAAAGCACAGATATAGAAATAGAGATTGATGCTTACAGAATAATTTAAATCGGATTCTACAGCCTCTGCAAGACTCAGAAAATCCCGTTTTATTACAGTCCAGAGCTACATATAAAGGTGCGTACCCAAAAATCTTAACCCTTCGCTTGCTATTCACGTCAATATACCTACCTGTAAATAGTGAAGACCCAGATGAGACAGCTCCTGCAGGAGCTGTCTCATCTGGGTCTGCACTATTTACAAGTTGATTGTGCAACCAGTGCCCCCCCCAGGAGTGATTGCACAGCAAAATAATTGTACACAGTGAAGATATATGTATTATACAACAGGGCATGGGTAAAGAAGGAGAAGTGTATTTTAAAATTTAGTAAGCGAAGGGTTAGATTGTCATTTCTCCACAAAACCCTGTGTACTGTAGTTACTGCTCAGAATCGTCGAGACGGTTCTTAGCAGTGGTCACAGTACAATAAAACCTCTCTATCACGACCATTAAATTGTGATAACTAGTTGGTATTTTAGGTAGGTGACTGCTTAAAACAAGGTGAATGTAAAACAGAACGCTCCTATAGGAGAGTTCTGTTTTACTTTCTCCTTGCTTTAAGCAGCCGCCTGCCTTTAACACAATCTAAATGATTTAATTTAATGGTCGTTATAGAGAGGTTTTAATATATAGGGTTTGATATACCATTATAAAAACTTCAGCTAATTAATATTCATGACGTCATGATTTCTTAAATGAATATTCATAGAGTGAATGGTTAACGCACTACATTCCCACCATCCCATAAATTGGACATATACAAACAGTGCAGACCTAGATCAGAGGGATCGATGTCTCATCCGTATCTAAACTGTTTGCAAAAGTAATTACAAAGATGCACTTTTTGTGATAAAACTTAAATATCAGGTGTGGTCTGCTCGCCATATTGACGTTTGTACCATTTTTATCAGGGTTTGGACCATGACCAAGTGGATTTATTTGTTTAGAAGAGCAAATCTTTTTCGATGAATTGTTATCATTGATAGCGATCTGCTTATCAGGCATTTATGTCCTATTCACACAATGGCGGACCGTTCGTTAATGGCCGGTAAAATATAGCTATTCGTTAACGAGTACATGATTGAAAACGTTAAAAAAGACATCAGCAAAAACTACCACAACAGATGTATACAAATACGGATCGGCACAGAAGACACAAGGACAGACAGGCATGTGTGTGTGTGTGTGTGTGTGTGTAAAGAAAGAGGACATATTTAAACACAGACATACAAAGAGTCAGAGAAATATATGTCAACGGATAGACCAATCGACACCTATATACAAAAAGAGAGTAGAAAGAGAGAGGGATGTAGATAGATCGATCGATACATATAGAGAGAGGGGATAGAGAGAAAGAGATAGACAAGCAGAGAGACGCAGAGACAGACAGAGACAAGGAAACAGAGAGCGACAGAGACAGGGAGAGCCAGAGACAAACATATAGAGACACACAGACACAGACACAGACATATACAGACAGACGGACAGACACAGATAGACACAGACAGATACAGACAGACGGACAGAAACAGAGACAAAGAGAGAGGAGGCATAAACAAACAACCAGACAGACATATAGACAGATAACCAGAGGTAGACAGATATATAGACATACAGAGAGAGAGAGAAAAAGAGAGAGAGAGAGAGAGTGAGATAGATAGTCAGACAGACATATAGATAGACAGATAGACAGACATACAGAGATAGACAGACAGACAAACAGACAGACAGACAGACGGACGGACGGACGGACGGACAGACAGACAGATAGACAGATAGACATACGGACAGACATAAATACATACATACATACAGACAGACAGACAGACAGACATGCACATCGACCGACAGACTGACCGACAGACAGCTAGAGACAGACAGACACTCAGGATATAGAATCGGGCATATGTGGGCGGGCATGTGGTCGTACATGTGTATAGAATGACATACCGACAAACAGATAGATAGACATTGGTGCAAAGGTTTAGCCAGTATTCGTAACTAGCAAATTCGTAAGCAAAACAAGTCATCTAAACTTGAAATTTAGTATATATAAGACCTTTTAAAACGGACTGTTTGTACAGAAGCATTTGTATTATTTCAGACAGGTAACAGCTAAGGCATGTAGAAAGTTCCATTGGAATATTTTGCATGGCTTTCATCCTACAGACCAGAATTGACACTGATTTAAAAATCCAGGGTCCATGCTTATAAAGCTTTATAGTTGAGTCTGAGTTCGTTCTCAAGCTTTTGATTGGTCAGATTAGAGTTCTCAAGCTTTTGATTGGTCAGATTTGAGCCAAAGGCTCAAATCTGACCAATCAAAAACTTGAGAACGAACTCAGACTCAACTAAAAGTTTTATAAGCATGGACCCTGGTTAGACATATTCTACTGTATTGATATCTAGAACATAACTAAGCTGACAGATCATTTCCAAAACAAAACACTTACCCAAAAGGCGTCACTGAAGGACATCCCTTTCGTCATTCTGCAGACTTAATTCCTGAACTACTACGCTAACAGACTCCTAGCAAATGTTTTAAACTTCAACTTGACAACTCAGATACACGGCTGTAGCATGTTTACATCTTTAATAGATGTGCTCACTCTCGTTATCTTCTATTACTGTCCTGTTATCCTCATTCGTTTGTAGATCAGTGATATAGTAACCACGACGAAATAAACTTCCTTGTTGAAAAATGACATTTACTGTTCATCCACCATTCAGTTACAGGTACACTAGTCTATTATAATTAACACCAGCCCCGATATCTTGTTCTCTTCCTATTTCTTCGCGATAGTATTAAATTATTCGGCGTTCAAGTAATTATTAAATCGCAAAGCTGTGTAATATCATATACCACAGTTAGTGTTTTTTTCTTCCTGTATACGTTTAAAATCAGCCATGCGAGCAGCCGTTGAACGAAGCTTTGGAAATTGTCTCAACCTGTGCTATGATCGTGATTTGACCCACTCATGTAAACAGCTTACACCAAATAACTTGGTGTCTCATCATGATCCAAGAGATATGCTAATCATACAATGGTTTATGCAACAAAACACCAGCGAACATATGAGCAAATAGCAGAGAATTATTAACCCTTCCGCTGCCAAACTCTGTCGTCTGCTAACTTTGTCGTCTGCTACAAAATTGCATTCTTTTGATTTTCTTCATTTTTGTTTCAAAAACATAGTAACAGTAACAAACAGTTTGGATCCTGATGAGACGCCGAGTTACTCGGCGTCTCATCTGGATCCAAACTGTTTGGATAGGTAATCACAGATCCGGCATTTGCAAGGAAAGGGTTAAAGCAGGGGGTTTGAATGGAAGCTAAATTTAGAAATATTTACGTGACAATACCTATCTGAATATATCACTACCTATCACAAAATGTCAGCTGTAATATTGTCTTCTGCTTAAGCGTTTCAATGGTGTTATTCGTTGAAACAAAATTAAAAAAACAAACCAAAAAACACACAAACAAGAAAAACCCTTTGCCTTCTAAGCGCGAGCAGACGGGTAATAAGCGTCATTTTATTTATTGAACACAGGAGTGTTAAAAACAGGTGGTTACTTAATACTTAAAATGCCTCTTATTGATGGCCGTTAAAGACAGTATGTAGACAGTATGTAGACAGGATCTTTTGATATTGGTAGACACTGTAGAGTCAGATCTTTCTCAGAATTTCTTAAGCAAACAGAGTAGACCCTGACCATACGGCTCTCACAGGGATCGTCTAATCTGCGTCTACTCTGTTGTAAAGACGTCTAAATGCGTGTATAAATATGAAGGAAATGGTTAATTAAGAGTTCTCATATTGAAAATCTAAAGTCTGCCAATATCGTGACCTGTTTCAATATTTACTTGCAACATTCAGACCCTTGAGATGCGCTTGACCGATTGTCAAACAGCTTCGCCCCTGATGCGTTTCACCTGGATACAAGCCGTGTGCAAATACCAGTGAGGACACTCTCAGCACGAGAAAGATTAACATTGACAGAAAGTGACTGCCCACGCTCGGAGCGTATAACGACGTATGCAGTCTGTATGGTCGACTCTTATCAACGCCGCATGTTTCAGAATGGACTTGGTCATCAGCGTTTATCTACGGGGAAATCAGCATGAAAGGCTCAAACTTGCTTGGTGATTTCGAATGACAAACAATTCAGACCCAGATCAGAGGGTTACTCTAGGAACCCTCTGATCTGGGTCTACACTGTTTACAAGTGACTGCGAATGCGTTTCGCGCATTCATGAGGATCAATGGGTACACATTATAACCCTTTCAACACTTTAAGAAACTTTCGTCCATACAAAAATATCACCTGCTACAATTCTTAAAAGTTGACTTTAATTCCCTTTCTTAACCCATTAGTGCCCATATACCCTTAACCCATTCCCCAATAGGCTATTTTTAGACACAACCTCTTTGAATAAATCTACCGAAAAGGGAGCTTTAACTAGAGAAAATAATGTTTTTAGAATTGTGTAGTTTTGAAACCATTGTGATAAATAGAGCATTTACTCCATAAGAGCAAATGCTCTATTTATCACAATGGTTTCACAAAGTGTTTTTTATAGATTCGTCAAAAGTGGTCAATATGAAGGAATGGGTTAAAATAGACATATACAAACAGCGTAGATCAGGAACAGAGGGCCCCTTCAGGGCACTGTTTGCTGAACCCATCGATGTCAAAGGTTGTGTGTGCTGTGTCCCCTCATCATGAAAAAATGGATGGGTTCCAGCATAAGATTTGGGCGGGTTTTTCATAAATAATAAGTGAATAAATGACCCACTACTGCCTAAGTGTTCAACAGTGTCGTGTAGATCCCAACTCTTCATCATAAATTAGCGCTGGTTAATTTTATTCTCTAAATGTGATAAATAAGTGTGCTATCTTATGCAAGCAGTGTAGGCCACGATCGGAGACCTCCTATACAATATCAGATACAATATTAGAGGGCTCCTAGGAAAGATCGGGGGCTCCTAGACAAGATTAAAGGGCACCTAGACAATATTAGAGGGCTACTAGGAAAAATTAGAGGACTCCTAGAAGATCAGAGGGCTCCTAAATGATCAGAGGGCTCCTAGAAAAGATTAGAGGACTCTTAGGCAAGATCGGGGGCTCCTAGACAAGATTAGAGGACTCCTAGACAAGATTAGAGGGCTCCTAGACAAGATCAGAGGGCTCCTAGACAAGATCGGAGGGCTCCTAGACAAGATTAGAGGACTCCGAGACAAGATTAGAGGGCTCCTAGACAAGATCAGAGGGCTCCTAGACAAGATCAGAGGGCTCCTAGACCAGAGGGCTCCTAGACAAGATCAGAGGGCTCCTAAACAAGATTAGAGGGCTCCTAGACAAGATCAGAGGGCTCCTAGACCAGAGGGCTCCTATACAAGATCAGGGACTCCTAGACAAGATCAGGGGGCTCCTAGACAATATTAGAGGGCTACTTGACAATATTAGAGGGCTCCTAGACAAAATAAGAGGGCTCCTAGACAAGATAGGGGGCTCCTAGACAAGATTAGGGGGTCCTCGGCAAGATTAGAAGGTTCTTAGACAATATCAGAGGGCTCCTAGACAATATTAGAGGGCCCCTAGACAAGATTAGAGGGCTCCGAGACAATATTAAAGGGCTCCTAGACAAGAACGGGGCGCCAAGACAAGATAAGAGGGCTCATAGACAAGATTAAGGGTTCCTAGACAAGATGAGAGGGCTCCTAGACAAGGTTAGAGGGCTCCTTGACAAGATTAGAGGGCTCCTAGGCAAGGTCAGAGGGTCCCTATACGATAAGAACTTTAGAGTTAACCATTAGAGAGCTCCTAGACAAGATTAGAGGGCTCATAGACAAGATCGGGGGCTCCTTGACAAGATAAGGGGCTCCTAGACAAGATTAGAGGGCTCCTAGACAAGATTAGAGGGCTCCTAGACAAGAGTAGAGTGCTCCTAGACCAGATTTGGGGCTCCTAGACAAGATTATGGGCCCCTAGACAAGATCGGAGGGCTCCTAGATGATCAGAGGACTCATAGACAAGATCAGAGGGCTCATAGACAAGATTAGAGGGCTCATAGACAAGATCAGAGGGGGTCATATACAAGATAAGAGGGCTCATAGACAATATTAGAGGGCTCCTAGACAAGAATGGGGGCTCCTAGACAAGATTAGGGATTAGGGGGCTCCTAGACAAGATTAGAGGACTCCTAGATAAGATCAGAAGGCTCCTAGAAAAGATTAGAGGGCTCCTAGACAAGATCAGAGGGCTCCTAGACAAGATCAGCGGGCTCCTAGACAAGATTAGAGGGATAAGAGGGCTCCTAGGCAATATCATAGGGCTCCTAGACAAGATCAGAGGGCTCCTAGACAAGATTAGAGGGCTCCTAGACAAGATCAGAGGGCTCCTAGACAAGATCTGGGGCTCCTAGACAAGATTAGAGGGCTCCTAGACAAGATTAGAGGGCTCCTAGACAAGATCAGAGGGCTCATAGAAAAGATTAGAGGGCTCCTAGACAAGATTAGAGGGCTCCTAGACAAGATCAGAGGGCTCCTGGACAAGATCAGAGGGCTCCTAGACAAGATTAGAGGGCTCCTAGACAAGATCGGGGGCTCCTAGACAAGATTAGAGGGCTCCTAGACAAGATTAGAGGGCTCCTAGACAAGATAAGAGGGCTCCTAGACGAGATTAGAGGGCTCCTAGACAAGATTAGAGGGCTCCTAGACAAGATCGGGGGCTCCTAGACAAGATTAGAGGGCTCCTAGACAAGATTAGAGGGCTCCTAGACAAGATTAGAGGGCTCCTAGACAAGATAAGAGGGCTCCTAGACGAGATTAGAGGGCTCCTAGACAAGATCTGGGGCTCCTAGACAAGATTAGCGGGCTCTTAGACAAGATCAGAGGGCTCCTAGACAAGATTAGAGGGCTCCTAGACAAGATTAGAGGGCTCCTAGACAAGATTAGAGGGCTCATAGACAAGATCAGAGGGCTCATAGAAAAGATTAGAGGGCTCCTATACAAGATTAGAGGGCTCCTAGACCAGATTAGAGGGCTCCTAGACAAGATCTGGGGCTCCTAGACAAGATTAGAGTGCTCCTAGACAAGATTAGAGGGCTCCTAGACAAGATAAGAGGGCTCCTAGACGAGATTAGAGGGCTCCTAGACAAGATCAGAGTGCTCATAGACAAGATTAGAGAGTTCGTAGACAAGGTCAGAGGGCTCCTAGACAATATCGGGGGCTGCTAGACAAGATCAGAGGGTTACTAGACAAGATTAGAGGGATCCTAGACAAGATTAGGGAGCGCCTAAACAAGATCAGAGGACTCATAGACAAGATTAGAGGGCTCCTAGACAAGATTAGGGAGCGCCTAAACAAGATCAGAGGACTCATAGACAAGATTAGAGGGTTCGTAGAGAGGATCAGAGGGCTCATAGACAAGGATAGAGGGTTCTTAGACAAGATCAGAGGGCTCCTAGACAATATCGGGGGCTCCTAGACAATATCAGAGGGTTACTAGACAAGATTAGAGGGCTCCTAGATAAGATCAGGGGCTCCTAGACAAGATCAGAGGGCTCCTAGACAAGATCGGGCGCTCCTAGAGAAGATCAGAGGGCTCCTAGACAAGATTTGGCGCTCCTAGACAAGATCAGAGGGCTCCTAGACAAGATCAGAGGGCTCCTAGACAAGATGTGGCGCTCCTAGACAAGATCAGAGGGTTCCTAGACAAGATCGGGGGCTCCTAGACAATATCAGAGGGCTCTGTTTTATTTTGACCTTGCTTTAAGCAGCCACCTGCCTTCAACACAAACTACTTGATGCAATTTAGTGGCCGTTATAGAGAGGTTTTACTGTACTTGCAATAGTTTCGAATTTGTGGCAAACAGCAGGCTAAAGGTTATGAAGGGAACGAACATGGTGTTTTTATATCTTAAATGAATATTCATGGAGTAAAATCAATGTCAAACTATAACATGTTAGCAAAAGCAATAATACACCACTGACTGGAAAAAGGTCAGTATTAAAATAGCTGACTGCTTAATGCTGAACAAAAGCAATACAGAAAGTCCCTAAGGGGGATTTCGGCATTAGTTTTGCCCTGCATAAAGCTTTCCGCTGTCTGGAAACTTCTGAATAATTTTAGGTCGATTAGGACATGTTTTATTGTACACCCATAAGTGGGCATTGCCACGCGAAACTTGTAACTATGCACACTGCACACTTATAAAGCACTCGACTACAGTGTCAAGTGACACAGCTTCCTTATTGAGGTGCTTTTATCTTACGGTTCAACGTATACATTTCAAAGTGGAATGACCCATCCTTGTTTAGCGGTAGAGTCCATACAGTATGAATGGGTATAAATTGTGAGATGATCTTGATCGACAAACAGTGCAGACTTTGACCCAAGGGCTTCACTAGCAGACTTCTGATCGGGGTCTATGCTAATTGCTCATTTTAAGACATTAGTTTCCACATTCATTGGGTTAACCTCTTAATTCTTTCCCTCATATAAACGTGTTTTAACGTATCTGCAAACAGAGTAGAACCAGATTAGACGGCTCCTATAGGAGCCGTCTGATCAGGGTCTGCTTTGGTTGCTTATGGAATTTTATAGATCTGTTTCTTAAGTTTCTAAATTGGCTACAATGTTCCACCTTCCATAATTATATCATTATAACTATTTTGTCCATTAATATTCAGTATTGTACCTTATTCAGGTATTGAAATTTGTAATAAACGTAGAACAGGGAAAAGGTTACACGCAAAGTAACTATGGTCTGAAGAAAAATGTCATTTTATTTCCCATTGTGCAATTGTCCTTCGTTTCTGTTTAGAATGACAATCACAGAACACTGTTTACAAAGGGTATAAAATATTAGTCCAGACCATGGCAAGAATAGAACAATCCACCTTTTGAGTAGCGCTTTGTATCGTTTGGATTTACAAAGATCAATTCCAGAACACATTTTGGGACCTGTTTTTATAAAAGATCGTACGGCCAAACTGACCTAAGTCCTAATTTGACAGTCACTTAGCCCTTCGCGGCTAAGGTTCGAATCGCGGTATACATGTATTTAACATTTCAGCTGTCTTGATATAGGTTGCTGGTTCTGTCCTGATGTTCCGTACACACACACAATGCAATTCGTTCCCTTCGCGATAACACCTCTGAAATGGAAAACATTAGGTAGACAACACATTAACACTTACCATTCTAAGCGCTGACAGACTCGCATTTACAAACAGATTGGGACCAGATAAGACATCGAGTAAAGTGCAGTCTCACCAAGATCCAAGTTGTTTGACACTCAGGCACTATTTTTCAAAAGTTTGGTGGAATAGGAAATAGTCAAAAGTGCACTGTATGCATATGATTGTATGTGCTTCATAGCGGGGTATGGTTTTCAGCTAAATGTATCGGGGGGGGGGGGGGGGTAAGCTATTTTGACACCAACTGGGATGCCAGTCAATCTGTTAGTCAGTCAATCACCGACACATCCAGCATTAACATAAATGTAACCAAATGCCCATCAAGCTTGAAAGTCAATCACCAACTCACAAGGCATCTATCCAGCAGGCATGTTGTCAATTTTGATAGTCATCCAACCAGTATTTATTCATACCGTAACTCCAGTGGTAAAACGAAAGAACTTGGTAAGAGTACTTCCCCTTGAACGACACCCGTAACTAATAATTATTGAAGCCATTTATATTATAACTAGTGATGTTACAGGTTACTAAAATCGAAACCGGTTAACAGAAAGCAGTAACCGAACGGTTAACCGGTTAACCGCATGAGACTTAGACGCTGCATAGACAAGTTCGAAGTATTACCCCACCCATCAACAATGCTGATGTGACACGGCCAAAGTCCTGGTTATAACTATCATTTGATCGATACACAGTAGAACCCCTCTAAAGCGACCACTTAATGAATAAACATGGGTGTCTCTTTAAGCAGGTGGTTGCTTAATGCAGGACAAAAGTAACACAGAAAGCTCCTCTAGGAGCTTTCTTCATTACTTTTGTCCTGCATTAAGCTACCACCTGCATCTAGCACCCATAATTATACCTCTTTTTGGTGGTCGCATTAGCGGGGTTTTACTGTATTTTGACTTAGACTTTCTTCTCTTTGTTTATTAAACAAAAACATTACAATACAACGTGTTATTCTTTGTTTGTTATTGAATAAAATTTATAAAACGTTTGCAGTATTTAAGTGTTCATCAAACGTTTATGTTGTTGACAAAGTCTACTTCCTGGGCGAATTTAGGTCCAGTAAAATGGTATTGATGTTTGCGTTGATTTTATACAATATGGATAAGTCATTCCAAACAGTTTGCAGACAATTTTTTAGAATGAAAGTGAATGAGGTGATGCCTGATAATATTGAATTATTGCCACTTCAGTAGCAGCTTACTTTAAACATGATCGATTCCCGTTTGTCACGGTTAGCCTTCCAATTTTCTCAGACATCGGCACATGAACTTAGTGTAAATTTGTTATAGGAAATAACAACAAACACCTAAATTAGACTCAGATTCAAGTTTTAATAACATTTCCTGTCATAATAAATAATCATATATACCTATGTAAATGCAAATGCAAAATATATAATTTATAACCGATTTATATCATCATTCAAGGATATCGGTTGAATATTTAACAAGAAAACGTAAGTGTAAAATCGCATTTTGAACTTGAATTTCAAACCTTGAATGTTTTCTACGTTGACTATATACCCTCATAATGAGGGTTTGGATATTTACCAGCTTAGTTTATATATCATATTCACTGTGGGCCAACGAAGTATCACGAGAGGTGGTTCGCAACGACGTCAAGTGGATGGTTCGCAACGACATTTCATGTAAACAGTTCGTTATTAACTTACCTCTACGTGCTTTTTTCTAGAAAAAAAATGACCGGAAGGAGGAAAGGTTAGTTCTTATATATTTCTGCAAGGTATTCGTATTCATGTTGTTTATGCCGATGCAAAATGCATTTTTCCCTACAATAATTGCATCAATATTCACGAAATTATGCCTAATTTACCCGTCATTCTATGTAAAAAGCAGCTTTCTTAAAGAATTACTGTGACAATGAAATCCATTTTTATAACATTAAACAGCATTGATACTGGCATCATGTCTGTCAACATAATATGTTGATGGCTTGTATAACAAGCCCTCCCTGACCAGACAAGTGTATATGGTGTCTACTGAAGTCGCTTTTTTATGTATATGTTACTCACAGAAAGTGTGTATGTTTCAAACGGAAGTCAGCTGTGTATATTTTTATGTTGCAGTTGACCACAGCAACAATGGAGTGGTTAAATATTTCTTTCCAAGACGGAGGAGTAGGAACAGACGGTAGTGGAACAGACACGGTGAATATATTTAGTGTATTGACATGATATGGTTTGTTTGTTGAAACTGTTTGAAACATTGTGTGTTATAAAAATAAGCCAGGATCGTGGTTATTGTTTACTTGCATTTAGATCAATTTCTATTCACATGATAAAATGAAGTTGACTATACGTGTTACAGTGGAATATCTCATTTCCTGTTCTGTTCTTCTGAATCTGTACTATTATTATTTTAAAGTGATCAGATAAGCTTTTGCTTCCCAATTATCTTAAAATCTGATGGGTGGATGTCCTATTTCGCACTTTGTGTTAAAAGCGTACATGTATCTTACACTGGTCATGACCTTTTGTTTCAGGACGATAATAATAACAGCACTGCCAAACAGGCGCATCAGCCCCCTTAATATATTGAAATTTACGCAAGCCTATGCTAGACAAAGGAAAACATGTAGAAACTGAATGAAGTGCAGTTTTTCGCGCACATGTTTGCTTACTAGTATTTTGATTTATGACTTGAAATTGTGTATGTTACCGACGATGTTTAGTTGCACCCTTGCTTCTTTGATCGATTTCTGTTCAAGTTGAATGTTAATGCCATTATAAAAAAGGTTATTATAAAGAATTATATTTTTCTCCTTTTCATACGACCCACAGGACGTATTATGTTATTACCCTGATCATCCGTCCGTATCTTGCCTGTATTCTGATATTGATTTTGAAGTTTAGTTTAGCACCATACATGTGAACACTCTGTGAGAAGCATATACAGTCGTAATATGCACAAAAAACCTTCACATCTGCTTTTTTGCGTACAGGACATCTCTCATGAAGACAAAATGATTGAAATAATATATTAGAGTCATAAGTATATAACAAAATACTCATGATTGATATTTTGATGAACAATTACCGAAATAAGTCAGTGTACAAAATATCGGGTATTTGAGAGTATAATTCAAACATGAATTACACCAATACACTATATAATGTACATAAAAATGGTTGATAGTATAACACGTTTCTATCCACCATTTTTCGTCCTTGGAAGTTTATTTCCAGCAAAAACAAATCCGTAAAACAACTGTGGTATGTCGTCTCGTTATTTTCAATCACGTTTTGTTTACATAATATAGGCCATTTGTCGCTGCAAACCATTCATACAACTTCGTTGCGAACCGTCTCTCGTGATACTTCGATTGCCAACAGTGATAATAGGCTACAGGAATTTTCGATCTTGGCAGAAACTAGAAGCATATCTGTATTCATTTATGAGCAAACAAAGCAGAACAAGAAGACGTCTGATCTGGGTCTACTCTGTCTGCAAAGGCGTAGACAGGCGCATCAACAGAGTACAGTCACCCCCTCCAAACAGGACGTTCAATTTAGTAAGAATATCGGTCTAGGTGACAAGTGGAGCTTTCTGCATGCCTTTCACCCTGTATTAATCAGTCACCTGACTAAAAGTATCTAAAATTCTTTTCTACTAGAATTCCGTTTTATAGAGGTGTTTAACTGTATAGTGTTAACCCTTCTCTTGCTGAATTTTAAAATACATTTCTCCTTCTTTACCCATGCTTTGTTGTATAATTACATATATCTTCACTGTGTACATGTATTTCGCTGTGTAATCACTGCTGTGGAGTGCACTGGTTGCACAGTCAACTTGTAAATAGTGCAGACCCTGATGAGACAGCTCCAGCAGGAGCTGTCTCATGTGGGTCTTCACTATTTACAGGTAGGTATATTGACGTGAATAGCAAGCGAAGGGTTAATATTTGTAATGACATACACACACTGGTACTATAGGCGAGCTGCTAAGGCAGATTTTATGCCAAAATCGTTCAGTTATTGAAGAAAGCATGAAACTTTGTGTATGAAATCTTTGATACCTATAGTTTATGAAAAAAATAGAACCCAAACAAATAACGCATTTTGGCGACCGCCATTTTGAATTCCAATATGGCTGCCAAAATTTAGGCGTAAAAATGTAGTAGGTACTCTAGCTTGACCATTTCCGGGCTAAACTTTATCAAACTTGGCACACATATTAAATGACATCCAATCTCAATCAGGTTCGATAAGCAGTAAGATTGCATGAAACAGTCGAGAGTGCCGAAAGTGCACACTTTTAGCCATTTACATATTGTACTAGCATTAATAGTGACATTGTTTAGTATATGAAAGAGTTGTATTTTCAAAGAAAAACATAAATTTAAAGAATATCTGTTTAAGTGTCGGTGAAGAACGAGGCTGAATTAACCTTTAGCCTGCTGAGCCACATTTATTTGTAGAAAATGTCATCCATTTCAGTTGTCACTGTTCATTTATCTTGCATTTTTTTCAACAGCACAGTCAGAGTATCAAATAGTTTGGACCCTGATGAGACGCCGAGTTACTCGGCGTCTCATCTGGATCCAAACTGTTTACAAAGGTAATTACTCATCCGTCCACAGCAAGCTAAAGGTTAATATGTACACATGGTAGGTAACCAATATCACGATGCTAGAGGAAATAATGTCTGCCGAGACTGTTGTTTTCATTAGAGGTAGGCTACATTTGAATAATACTAGCATAAAGTGCCGCAAACGGACGATTTCCTTGTAAAAAAGCCTAACGATCCTCACAAATCAAACTGCGAGGGTGCAGAAGGCTAATCAAGCATATAAATTTCGCTAAATAATGCCAAAGAGTTCAGACTTGTGAAACCAGATAAGGTTGCTGATGTCCAGAGGTCTCCAATGGGCTGGAATGCATTCTTTTTTTTCTTTTTTCCACTTTTAATCCTTTATTTCATGAATATTTACATTTTTGACATTGTATACATAAACAAACATTCTAATGCACACACTCGAACGATTATACATTGTAAACATAACCAAACATTCAGTTATATACACTCAACCAATTATACAGTGTATCAACATAAATGAATCAAAGTACTGAAAGTACTAATAGGTGGCGAACAAGGTATTTACTATTTACCTATGTATTGGATATACACAGTGCATTGGAGTGTTTTTCTGCATCCGACGATAGTTACTATCAATATACTGTGTTTGTAAATGGGATAAGGTATGAAAACAGTATGGTATGGTTATAAGATAATTTATTGGATCATATAACAGTTGCACATTTTAATGACAATGCTTCCCCGAGTGCATATAATTTAAAATGGAATTCTGAGTACAAAGGAAAGACTGGGTTGGCCGAGGTTTGCCTTCTGTATCAAGGGTTTGGTGCATATCTATTTCAACTCTTATCATGTCAAAACATTTTGGTCTGCTATATTAAATTTTGTCATCTGCTATTGCATCTACTACTGCATCTGCTTATTTTTTCTGTGAATTCTATGTGAAAATGTAATCTGAATGTCAAACAGCTTGAATTCTGATGAGACGCTGAGTTACTCTGCGTCTCATCAAAATCCTGATGAACACTGTTGGATTTAACAAATAACCAGCATGCCAGAAGGTCGATTTGGACATAAGCACCTATTGTAGACCCAGACAAGCAATTTGTCTTTGTGTGAACTTTGTGTGAAGATGAATGGACCTTTTTTTGCATATCACTGGTCCTACAACGGTATTTTAAAACATTTACATAATCACTCAAACTTTGATTGGTGTTATGAAATGTCCAGCATCGTGCCAAAAACTTGATTTTGACATGTGCACTAAGTGTAAGCCCAGATCGTGTGCATCATTGGCCGTACTATGGTATATTATAAACGCATACATAATAGATCTAACTGAGGAACACTATTGGGTTTTAAAAATGGCCAGCACGTCAAAAGATTAATTAGGACATATGCACTATGTGTAGACCCAGGCCAAAGACTGGTCTTGGTATACGCCTTATGTGATGACAAAATGCACCTGTTATACATATCATTAGCCTTACCATGGTATATTACAAACATGTACATATTCACTCTAACTAACAAGAGGGCCATGATGGCCCTTATCGCTCACCTGGTTATAACAGATTTATGTATACAATGAAATCATGTAACCTGTTGCAGGGCCATTTTTTGCCAAGGTGTCATAATTTGAACAATCTTGGAAGAGAACCATTAAAGGAAGCTACAGATCAAATATCAAGGTCTAGGCCTTACAGTTTCGTAGAAGAAGATATTTTAAAGATCTTCCTATGAATAACCGATAAGCCCCGGGACGGGGTCATTTTGGGTCCAGGGGTCATAACTTGAACAAAAATGACCGGGGATCATAACTTGAACAATCTTTGTAGTGGACTATTAGATCATAGTACATACCAAATATCATAGGTCTAGGCCTTACAGTTTTAAGAGAAGACGATTTTCAAAACCTTTCCTATGAAAAACTGATATGCCCCGGGACGGGGCCATTTTCAACCCAGGGGTCATAATTTGAACAATCTTGGTAGAAAAGTATTATATAATGCTACATACCAAATATCAAGGTATTTAGAGAAGAAGATTTTTTAACTTAAGATTTTCCTATGAAAAACTGATAAGCCCCGGGGCGGGGAAATTTTTGCCTGGGGTCATAATTTGAACAATCTTTGTAGAGGACCATTAGATGATGCTACATACCAAATACCAAAGGTTTATGCCTTACAGTTTCAGAGAAGAAGATTCTTAAGATGTTCCTATGAAAAACTGATAAGCCCCGGGGGGTACTTTTGGCCCAGGGGTCATAATTTTGAACAATCTTAGAAGAGGACCATTTGATCATGCTACATACAAAAAATTGATAAGCCCCGGGGCGACCATTTTGCCCGTGGGTCATAATTTGAACAGTCTTTGTAGAAGACCATTAGATAATGCTATTTACCAAATATCAAAGCTCTAGGCTTTGTGGTTTCAGAGGATAATCCCAATAGCTCACCTTGGCACTTTGTGCCAGGTGAACTAAACACACTATTGGTTTTAGGAAATTGCCAGAATAACAAAAAGCCTGGTGTAGACATATGCACCAATTGTAGACCCGAACCAGCAATTGATCTTGGTGTGCACATAGTGCAATGACAAAAATGGACCTTTTTGCATATTATATACAATGGTATATTACAAACATATACATAATCTTTGTTTACTGACATAATGTTTATTCATGTACATGAACTACTGCCTCATACCTAAAATCTTTAAGAGTCAAACATGCCAAAACAGTGCAGAATTAAAACCAATCCATCACTTTTTATAAAAAGTGTCCAAATCTGACAAAATGTAAACTTTATAGATACCAGGTACTGACTGCTCAAAGTTTTCAATGCTGAGGCCATTAGTGCTTTAGATGTGTAATAGAGCAGCAATAGAATACATTAGCCCTTTCCCTGATAGTTTGGAATACAGCAGAAACTGTCTTAAGTGGCCATCAAAAACAGGTATTCTGAATAGTCTGTAAGGCAAGTGTTAGCTTAATGCAGGGCAAAAGTAATGCAAAAAGCTCATACAATAGTTCTCTGCATTATGCATGTCCTGCATTAAGCAACTCGGACTCATGTTCAATAAATGAATGGCCACTCATGTCAGGTTCTACTATACATGCAGTTAGATTTTGACTAAATTCCAAATCTTATCAATCTAATGCATGAGCACAATATTCGACTCTTAAACCTTTACTCCATAAATAAATATTTGGCAGTTTGCAAACAGAGTAGACCCAGAACAGATATGTGCTGTATGAGCAGTTTTATCTGTTTGCTTTTAAACCGTTTTCTTCATATTAACACCTTTTCTCCCTTTTGCAAACAGAGTAGGCGCAGATCAGAAATCTCCAATAGGAGCTGCCTGATCAGGGTCTGTTCTGTTTGCTTTTGACATGATATAGAACTGATTGTTTCATTCTTGTCAAAGCAAATAATCCTTTGAAAAGTTTAGATTCTAAAAATTGATGTGATAAATATTCATAATGTCATTATTTCTTACATGAATATATACATGTATGGAATAAAGGGTTATAAAAGGCTTTAGGGATATATTGAAAATTACCAAATAAATTATATTTCTAAACCCTTTGCTCCATCAAATGATATTATGCTTTTTTTAAAATGACTTACTACGGAAATTTGGTCAAGGCCGAAAATACTTGAATTATATTTAATCTATAATATATTATTACAGCTCTCACATATTTCTGATAAGAGCATACTCTTTTTGCAAAGGTGTATCTATGGAACAAAATGTAAAGGGACAATCAGAAAATATTAAACGAGAGCCGCGTGCGGCGCCAAAGCTCGTCTGATTTGGTACTTGTCCAGCTAATTTTTTTTTTTGAAAACCACAAAGGGCAAAAACCCCAATATTTTAAAATCAAGAGTTATGGTTCTTTTGTAGGGGCCTTGCCCTCAAAGAAATCTACTAACATATGAAGTTCATGTTGATACCTCTTATACTTTTCGAGTTATGAGCTGCATTAAAGTTTTTGCACGACGATGACGACTACGACTACGACCCAGTGATCATGATAGCCCGACTTTTCTTCGAAACAAACCAGCTAAAAAGCTACTTTCCCTTTATATATCAAATTCTGATTGAAGTCAGTCCAGTTCCTTGAATACCACCCATAAGATGTTAACTCTTTACTCCATGAATATGCCTTTGTACACCTTAGCAAACAAAGTAAATCCATATCAGACGGCTCCTGTATGAGCTGTCCGATCAGGGAATGATCTGTTTACCTCGACATACGTGCTATATAGATCCGACGCTTTTGTTTCTGCTATAGCTAAAAATTCTATGTTTATAATGATATTACATGGATTCAGCTCGTTAACTTTCTTAACCCATTCCCGCATATTGACGCTTCTGTAGAAGTCACTTTATCAAAACAATGGTGATAAATATAGCATTTGCTCCACAGGAGCAAATGCTCTATTTATCACAATGGTTTCAAAACTACACAATTCCGAAAAAATCCTTTTCTCTAGTTAATGCTCCTTTTTTTGTAGATTTAATCAAAGAGGTTAGGTCATAAAATAGCCTAAGTGGAAATGGGTTAATACTAATTATTTCTTGCATGAATATTCATGGAGTAAAGGCTTAACTGATATCAAAAACTTGATAACTATAACATACAAACTGAGCATCATCTACAGGGTGAACCACCAACGATCAGTATAACATGCAAATTGAGCATCATCTACAGGATGAACCACCAAAGATCAGTATAACATGCAAATTGAGCATCATCTACAGGGTGAACCACCAAAGATCAGTATAACATACAAACTGAGCATCATCTACAGGGTGAACCACCAAAGATCAGTATAACATACAAACTGAGCATCATCTACAGGGTGAACCACTAAACATCAGTATAACATACAAACTGAGCATCATCTACAGGGTGAACCACCAAAGATCAGTATAACATGCAAATTGAGCATCATCGACAGGGTGAACCACTAAACATCAGTATAACATACAAACTGAGCATCATCTACAGGGTGAACCACCAAAGATCAGTATAACATACAAACTGAGCATCATCTACAGGATGAACCACCAAACATCAGCTGCTTATACCTGAAGTAGTTCTTTAGGTTCCTTCTAACATACAAACTGAGCATCATCTACAGGGTGAACCATCAAACATCAGCTGCTTGTACCTAAAGTAGCTCTTTAGGTTCCTTCTAACATACAAACTGAGCATCATGGACAGGGTGAACCACCAAACATCAGCTGCTTGTACTTGAAGTAGTTCTTTAGGTTCCTTCTAACATACAAACTGAGCATCATCTACAGGGTGAACCATCAAACATCAGCTGCTTGCACATAAAGTAGTTCTTTAGGTTCCTTTAACACTTGTTTGTTGCTCATTCTTTTAAGCATAGCTTCTGATAGCCCTTTCTGAGTCTTGATATGTCCAACTCCTAGTTGTTGAATGACATCAAACTTTAGAGTCCTGACCAGCAGCTATCAGCATTTCAAACATATTCTTTTCTCCTCTTTTGAATCACAATCATACTGTCTTTAACTCATTTTCTTTGTAATATACTGGTACGTATACATGTATCCTATTCCGAATGCTTCCAAACTTTCTTCATACATGTCACGGGAAACTTACATCTGGAGATCATTTAACAATTCATTTATCACAAAGACTGCACCAGATGATCAAGCTTTTAATACTTTGATGAATATTTGGAAGGCTTGTGTGGATATTGAAAAATGTTCCAATAGTCTTGCTTTGTGGTGACAATTACTGTATTTTGAAATTGGAAGCTCTTTGTCTAAAAAACAATATTATTCTGTTTTTTTTCTGGAAGTTAAAGCAAAGTGGGCACTGTTAGAAAACTGGCATGTCATGTCGCTGATAGTCTGGAAAGCTGGTCAAAATTTCTCTCCTGAAATTAAAACATCATTTTTTAATCATGATTAATATAGATCTGTATAAAAATATTTCTTAATCCTTTATGCCATGAATATCCACGTGAGAAATAATGACATTTATACTGAATATTAATAGAATGTTTATAATAATGGCACTATGAACAATTCAATTTTAATCATAATAGAAAACTGTAGAATCAGATCTTTATTATTTCACAAGCAAACAGTGCAGACCCTGAGCACTGTCCCAGGTCAACTCGTCCTCCTGACAATTCGACCCCAGAGTCAAGTCGGCCTCGGGTCAAGTTTATATAATAATTTCATTGTATATATACAAATATAATATTAGTTAACATATAAGGAAAGTTCAGAGTAACAGATAAGGAAGCGTACCATGATCAGTAACTTAATTAATCCAACTAAACCCTCCAATGTGACCATTCATTAGAATATTCTCGATAGGCTGATTCTAATGAATGTTCACAACAGAGGGTATGGTGGATAAATAACTTTTTTTTATCAAATTGAGTATGCTATCATATCTGAAAGTGTGAAGTGAAGAATTTAAACCGTTTAAAACAAGGTTTCATATTGTTTCATCCACTTTATTTATATAAGAATAAAAAACCATACATTAATAAATAGCAATACTCAGAAATGTACAAGCATTTCACATGATAAAAAGAGTGTGTTTGTGAAACACTTATGCCCCTGACCTTTGACCCTGAAGGATGACCTTGACCTTTGACCCATGGACCAGGGAGTTAAACGCGACACATTGTCTTTGTGTGGTGAACATTTGTGCCAGATTATTTTTGAAATCCATTCACAGATAAAACAGTTACAGAAGGGACACAAAATTTGTGACGGACAGACGGACGGGCTGCCAATGCGATTACTATATGCCCGCCATGATGGTTGGATGGATGATGGATGGATGGATGGTTGGTTGGATGGATGGATGGATAGACAGACATACAGACAGACAGACAGATAGATAGATAGATACTAACCTGTACCACACGTCCTATGCCGCCAAAGACCACACACGCCACACATGACCTCATGTTGTCTCATCCGAACAACCTTCCTGCAACAAATACACCCATCACTAAAACATTACACTAGTTCCAAATATTAAATAATGAGTGCAAATCCTATACATGTAGTAAATAATGGTTTTGCAACATCGAATCCCGCGGAAGGATTGTAGAATGTAGAACTGCAGGTTATTAATAATATGTAATATTTAATAAGCATTGTTAACCCTTTACCTCATGTAAACATGTTTTCACGCATTTGCAAACAGAGTAGACCCAGATCAGACGGCTCCTAGAGGAATAGAATTTGATAGATCTGATTTTTTGCTTTCTAAAATGGCTACAATATTCCACATTCCATATTTCATTATAACTCCTTTTCCATGAATATTCAGTAGTTATTGAAATTTGGACTAAATATAGAACAGGGAAAGGGTTAATCAATATACATGTATACACATATTTTGAGTATATATATTTGGCACTAAAATAATGAAATAACCCTGAATATATTACCACATCAGTAATAAATAATTACGGGAATTGGATTAATTGCTCCTTTAGCCAGCCATAAAACTCGGGAAAGGAGCTCTAATTTTTTATAACTGAATGAAGAAATATGGGTTACTTCAGGTAAGTTGGTTTTATTATAAAGCTCATTTTGCTGAAAAGCCATGGGTCTAGTATGTTTGCAATTTTTGGAAAGATTGAGCATATTTGTAAAACTATGTATTTCATATATGTATACTGTTAAATATATATATGAACAATAGAATTTATGACCGCGGTCTTCTACAAGGGTCGTCTAATCGGGGTCTAGCATGTTTGCAATGTTCAGAAAGATTGAGCATATTTGTAAAACTATATATGTATTTCATACATGTATACTTTCAAAATTATTTATAAACAACAGAGTTCATGACCGATAGATCTCCTAAAGGGGTCGTCTAATATGGGCCTAGTATGTTTGCAAGGTTAAACAGAGGGTAAAGGCCAGTCAATAAAAGAGAGCTGCTCAGGAGTTAGCTAGTATCCTACTTAAAGTTAAAGCAGGCTTTTGCATAAAACCTGAAAAAAATAAAGAGGTTTTTGTAACATCTGATCCCAAGTGCATCTTAATTGTACTGCTATTTATTTTAAGCTATACCTGTTCATGAAAAACTGCATTCTCTGCCTAATTTGATAGCAGGAGAGAATGATATTGAGATTTTTCTGAATCACCTAATGTTTCAAAACATCCTATAGGAGCCGTCTGATCAGAGTCTGCTCTGTTTGCTTATAATATAGTTATATGATACTACAGTTTCAGCCAGGCCCAAAACTTCATGTGTCCATTTGCTGAATTGCTGTTATAACAAAAAATCTCATGAATTAATATTCATGATACCATTATTTCTTACATGAATATTCATGGAAGAAAAAGGTTAAATATCTATTGCATTTAAACTTATTCCTGACATGAATATGTTTAATATTGTTTACTAAGCCTTATTTAATAAGTACCCAAGTGTATACAAAAGCTCCCTTAAATTAATTAGATTAGACAGCTATCGCTTCCTTTCCCCAACTGTAGACCATGACCAAGGAGCTTTATCAAACCAACTTACCTGAAGTAATCTACACATCTTCATTCAATTTTATTAAGAACTCCTTTCGCGGGATTTACAGATGGTGAAATGAGTCTCCTTTTGCCAACTGTAGACCACAGGGGTCTGGACCGCTCCATGTAGGTCTATATGTACTATATATAGTACATGTATATAAACCCACATGAAGCGGTCCAGACCCCTGTGCTGTAGACCCTAGATTTTCAGCGAATGGAGCTTTATCAAACCAACTTACCTTTAGCGACTCACAGTTCTACATTCAATTATACCTTCTCTCATATTAAACGTTTTCACGCATTTGCAAACAGAGTAGACCCAGACCAGACAGCTCCTATTGGACCAGGAACCTTCTGATCAGGTTTTGCTCTGTTTACATGGTGAAAAAGTTGTAACTCGACTGGGACTTGAACCCAGGGCATGGCTTATCATGCCAACACTCTACCGACTGGGCTACCAAGCCACACTGTAAAGCCTATCAACTTATTTCACCAAAATCTCTACCCGGCTACAATTACACTTCAAAAACATTGATGCCGCTCATTTCACATCTATTTGTAGATCCGACAGAGTTGACCCTGATTCTAGTTCACATTTGTGTACTCTAAATGGTGATAACTGATATCGAGCTACTTTCGGTTTTAACAGCTATCCCGGCAGACGGCAACCATCACAAAATTAGCATGCTGTCTTACAGCTCGTTAATGTGACTAACTTGGATTCCTGAGCACAGGAATCTTACTGATACCCCTTCCACTGTCTGATAATAAATCTATGTTGTTTTCAAATGCATTTACATCTCTCTTGATGGAATAAATGGTTTTGAAACATGCTTCATTGAAAATTGCACTTCAAATCGTACTCACCATGCACCTTTTTCTACAATAAAATGTTGGACTTTGCGCCTGAGAAAGAGATCTTACTAAAGCCCCTGACTGGTCAGAATTTTCTTATTGAGTGCTTTTTACCAGAATGACAACAATACAGAACGAACTTATAAGTGTTACTCTTCTTTTAATTTCTCTATGTCAATGCATTAAGCTGAACTGCCATGGTAGTACAACATCAGACTCACCCAATTCTGACATCATAATGTACAACATCAACAGCGATGGCACATGCCCTGTCGTGATATAGTCTTGAACTCAGCAGCTTGGGAATAGCTAGAGTTTGGAAGTTCCGGCCTCCATGTCTTCTAAGGTGACTGGCATACCATGTTTTATTTCTCACAAGTTCTGAACTGCTCCATAATGACATTCAGAGTCTGTCAAAAATAACATCACCTCAAAGAAAACTTTCTCTGCAAAAGGCATGATAGAAGCTCGAAAATCACGTTTCCCGAATCCAGTAGAGAATTTGGGCTTCATTTGTACACATGCCTCAAACTTCCTTTTGATTCCTTTTCCGTTCAACCCGTAAATTAATTTGTTTCATACAAAAATCAAGTTCACTTTCGAAATCCGCCATTTTGTTTGTTATGACATGGAGCTTCCGAACCCTGACGGAATACGACGAGTAGTTACGATTGGGAAATCTGTATCTGTATCTGTATCAACCCGATTACGGTTTTTATACAACGGGAAATGTCTCAATCAAAAATACAAAATGGCAAGCTATTATTACATTTATATTAATGGAACGCAAGATATTGCAAAATTACGCCAAAGATACAATAGATTGGTCAATTAATGCTTAGCTACTTGAAATTCACAGGATAGTTTGGGAACTATTTAATGACGCGTGCGAATAACAATTATACCAAAATTCGAAGAGGCGTCAAACGGTATTAGGGTCATATGCAAATTTTACTTCTATTCGACTGCGTATGTATAACAATTATCAATTATATATAAAATCTTAACAACAAACGCAATATCCTTCAAGAGTGTGTATCCAAGCCATGCAGAATATCGGGCAATTATACTAAAAGCCACGAATTTACATACTTACAAGCTAGGTTATTTGTAATTGCCAGGAGAGTTGGAGACTATATTACAACGCGAGAGAATAATAATTATACCAAAAAACCGTGGTGTCACTGGTGTGTTAAACCGGCATTAGAGTTCCAGAAGTGTGGTAACTAAAGGTGGCGTTCGCCACCTAAAAGCCATACCTCTCTCAGAATTATTTTGTACACATATGTTTCAAAATTCAACGCTTGTTTCTTTCTATCTAGTATGTTAAATGCAGTTTGGAATAAAATATCTTACAAATGTCCAAAGATTCCTTTCTTCATCATTGATATTGGATGATTTGTATATATTCCATGAAAGACATAAATAATTTTTAATTACTTCATTATAAGGTTTAATCTTTTTTATTTGACACAGGTATATATATCTCTTTACTTCTAAAAGTAAAACATCTAATTTAATATTCCTATTGCATGTTCCCAATAATACACGTATGCATTATTTGTCAAAATATTTCACCAGAGCCTCTTTCACACACATGGAAGGGTCGAGGGCGAGGTACAAGTGGAGCTACACTACAGGAACAGGTTACCAATAATTTCCTAATTTCAAGGAACTTTGAAAAATTCCTCTGAGCATATCAGTGGAAAACTTGATGGTGGGTTTGATGTTGTTGAGACTTTATAAAAGAACAAGGCCAGCTGGCATTAGACTAGCTGAAATTTATTTAGTGACTTGAAACTCCACCGGCTATCAAAACGTGCACAAGAACCAGATTACCAGGAGAGCAGCGTGGCGAGCCAAGTTTAATTGTGGAGATCTAGCATTCAAGATGCCCATACTTCCATGGCAGATGCGTCCATTTGCTTTTTCTAAGAGAGAGAGTCTTACACTGCGGGTATTCATGAGGCAAGAACCACGGGGATGGCCACACATATCGAATTATGCATCGGAACTAAAAGACATCAATCTGTTGGCAAAACCGGCATCAAGTGATAAGGTAGCATTGGAGACCAAGTGCCATAAGAATTGTTTATGTCACTTATATAACAGATACAAGCGGGATGTGTCTGAAAATGTTCCTGTCTTTCGCCTTGTTGACCCTGTTTCTGCTTACACTTCCAACGCTTGTTTGAACTGAGTCCAGAACAAACAGAGGAAGTCAATTCTACACGCTTAAATGAACCTCTTTTATTGCATTGTCCATACCTTAAAACTGTGAAGCAAGGAAGGGATGTTCTTCTGACACAACAGTAGGTGATGTAATCTTAAATGCATGCTCTAATGAGGACCCGGAAGTGCTGCAACTTGCAAAAGCTGCTTTTATTATTAGAGAACAGCTTTTCCTTGTGTAATGATTCAGTGGGATATACCGTTCCAAATACTCTGTTAGCATTTGTTTATATGATTCTGGACGGTACTAGTATCGAATCATAGACAACTAGGGAAGTCTCCTCAACCCAGACAGCTCAAACATTATCTGAGCTCATCATTTTAAATAGTATCCGAGGTACTAATGGCCCCAGGAAAGATACTGTCTACCACAATAACAGTGAAAAAGAGGCTCCAATACCTATCTATCTAGGCCAGAAAGTCAATTCCAAAAGACGGAATCGTGATCTGATAGATTGTTTTCATCAACATGGTCTTTCCATATCATATGATCATATATATGGTCTTAGGATATATTCTTACTTACTCACAGTATAATCAAGCGTTTTGAAAATAATGACATAGACTGTCCACCTCAGCTGAAAAAGGGGCTGCTTACAAAAGGACAAGTTGATAACATTAATCACAATCCAAGCTCGGTAACTGCAGCTGATTCTTTCCACGGAACTGCTCATTCTTTGTGTCAACATCTAGCAGCAGACAACCAATGAATAGATCATGATCCAATAACGCTTGCCGAAATGGAGCCAGGCAAAAAATATGCCCCTCTTCCTTTGGCTTACACAAACATTATGCCAGCTCTATCCATGCTAAAGGAATTCAAAATAGTCCATGGACCTTTGCAGACTACAAGATGGAGCACAACTGGCTTGCAAAACATGTATCTTTGATGAAAAGCGAAGACATTGCCGAAGGTGATTTTATATATCGGGCTGCATATCATGCAAGTTGTCAAGTACAACCCTGTAAGCCTGCAACAACTATTGCTTTGATGCCAATGTTTTGAGAAGATCCTCACTATTTTGCTACATAAATAACCAGCAGCGCAGTTTCTTATTCCAGGACAGACCCCTGTCTAGACCATGTACCAACCACTGTATGCCTTGGGAAAGCAAATCCAGTGGAGATTCCCTGATCGTTTCGGTACGAACAAGGACATGGTTTTGTTGAGTCCACTTCATATCAAAATGGCTGGCTTGAAAGTGATTGGTGATTTGCTTGATGGAATCGGTTGGTCTAACGCTATAGTTCAGGCAGAGCTTGCTACAAAAGGAACTGCTGATAGTTTCATACACATGTCGCACGTAACAAAGACAATACAATCTTATCAAGTCACTGCAGCTGCACTCTATATTATCGAGAGAGACAGATACGTGGATATTTGTTCACGTCCAAGACACCGTGCTGGTTTCAAATCGATAATTATAAGGAAAGTTTATACTGATGTCGTTGTGCTACCTGCTACTTGTTCCCACAGTTTAGCAAACATCGAACACAGCATTTGGAACAGGAAAGGATTTCCGATTCATTCCTATACATGATATTTTATCTACATTGACTACCCAGTTGTCTCAAGGCTTGCTGTTTTTCAATTGTTAACATTGTTAACAACCCCCAATCAGAGCTGCACTGGAGCAGCATGTCAAGAGAGCTATATACCAAGCAGGGCATGTATGGGACCAGTCACTGACATTGCAGTCATTGATTCAAGATGTAACTGACTGGGGATGGGAGCTCTCACAGAAGGTCGGGTAAATGCCAAAATGGACCACCTTGCCTATTGCTGAAGAAACATGCCTTGAATTATAGTATTCAAGTGCAGCAAAGCATGCACGGGTTACTGTAAATGCTTCAAGGCAAATATGGAGTGCATCACACTTTGTAAATGCGGTGGGAACTGTCGACTGGGTTAAGCACTGTTCAATCTCATGTTCAGATGAACAAACAAAAACGACTGCATGACTTATCCAGCAGAATATTATAACATTTTGCAACAGTCACCATGCCCTCCATTATGATCCCAACAAGTCTTGATTCAGATTGGAAAAGCAAAGGTCAAGACTGAGAGCAGAAAGCTTCTTTTCTAAACTTCATCTATTCAAGGGACATCATTATATCAAATCAGGGGCAACTACCTAATAACTAAATTTTGCCAAGAATCTATGCCAATAAACATTGTCCTTGAGTTTGATCAAAATTGAAAACAAAGTGGTAATGATAGGGAGCAGACAGTGCCGAAACTGATCAAAATCATTCAATCAAGGGCAATAACTTTAATCTCTAGATAAATATGGCTGTTAATCTAATTTGTCTGAGATTAGTTTCCAATAAACATTTTCATAAAGTTTTATGCTGATTGATACAAGATTTGTTCAGATACAGAGCAAAGACTACTAATTCGCTTATTTTCGCTAGTTCAAGGGTAATAACTGTTTTTTCAAAGGCAATCTGACTGATTATCGAACTTAATTGAGATTTTATATCCCTGGACACTTTCATGAAGTCTGAAGAAGATTGAAAAAGAAATGGTCCAGTTAGAGAGCGGACACTATTCTGGGCCACGCCATTTCGGCGGCCATTTTGGATTTCAATATGGCGGTTTTTTGGGGTCCATTTTTTTTCCATAAACCTTATGTATCAAAGACTTCATACACAAAGTTTCATGCTTTCTTCAAAAACTGAACGATTCTGACGCTTAGCAGCGGTACTACTATTGCATATATAGCTGTAACAGAAACTGTAGAATCAGATCCATAATGTTTCATATGCAAACCACACATACATGAATCAGGTGGCTCCTAGAATGAGCTGCCTAGTCCGGGTCTTGTCTGTTTGAAAAGGCACCAGGTGGCATCTCCATGACACTTTTTGAATTGGAAATTATAACTATTGACCAGTCTAGCATGGATAAGGCTCAACTATATTTGTCATTTAAGGTCAATCCTTCATGTGCAGGACCCGAGTATATTAGGTATTTGCACACAGTGTAGATCCAGTTCAAATGACTCCCGAGGGAGCCCTTTGATCAGGGTCTGCACTGTATGACATACAAATCGTTTTCGTCAATGATAAACTTTGGTGCGACATTTTGTTTAATTGATATTCAGTAAAGGGGGTGCCAGTTTTAATATAATGCAATAGATAAAGTATTACAGTAAATTACCTCTAAACCGGAATTCTAGTAGAGAAGAACATTATATAAGTGTCGGCAGGTTGCTCCACCCTGCATTAAGCTGCCACTTGTCTACATTACCGATATTTTAACTAAATTAAACGTCCGGTTTAGAGAGATTTAACTGCATTTTCGATTCGATCAATGTTCTGAGAAAGTATTTACCAAGTGTCAAACAGCTTGGATCCTGATGAAACGCCGAGTTACCCGCCGAGTGATCTGGGTCCTACAAGCGCTTTGCAAATGTGATTCAGGTCATACAAATCGTAGAAAGGGTAAAGATAGTTCTCTTGCTTTTCTTTTAAAATATTTGGACCATCTGAGGTGTTGAACTACGTGTGGACTAAAACAAGACGCCAATTCAGTGGGCGTCTCGTCTGGATCCACACGTATTTCAACATATAACATAAGTGCCAATGGCGCGTTATGGACCTATATCGGTGTCATATTTGACTTTGGAGGTTTGGCTATTGGGTAAAGGGTTAACCCTTTACATTACCTTCTTAGTACCTTGTTATTTTTATTAACACTTTCTCTCATACAAACGCCTTCTCAGGTATTTACAAACAGAGTAGACCCACATCAGACGGCTTCTGTAGGAAAATTAAAATGCTTGCAAAGGTCAAGGTAAATGTCAGAAAGGCAAACATGTTGGCATGGTCATACCAAATATGGATCCCTATGCCTATTGGTTGCAATGCTATAGGCATTTGACATTATTTGCAAAAGTAGATCAAGGTCACGGTCACATGGTAAAAGTTTATTTTCAAGTTTAGTTAAAACATCAGTTGAATTTTTTATGGACCAAAAACATTAATACCAGCATTTTCATATATTTTATCACAGTAACATTTTATATGTTCTTTGATTGAAGTAAGTCGTTTCGTCGACCTTATTATTATAACTAGGAATTATTGATTGGACAAAAAGATGTAGCAAAGGGCAATAACTCCAAAAGTATTAAAACCAGAGTTATGGCCCTTATACATGACACTTCTTCACATCATGCTCTGTCAATGTATGAAGATTCAATCAAATGGCATTAGCCATGTAGGAGTTATTGTCCGGACAAGAAAGTGTGAATAATTGACCTTGAATTGTGACCTAGACCTTTGACCTTCCTGCCTGAATCTTGCTGTCTGCAATTGGCTTGTTGAGGAGAATATGTGTGCCACAGCATTTTTAAATCCTTCCAAAGGTTATACAGATCAGATGTGGAGCAGACATGAACATTAAGGCTAAAACATTTGACATTGAATTGTGATCTTGACCTTTGAAGAATATGCCTGAAACCTGCTGTCTGCACATTGCCTTGTTATGGAGAACATTTGTGCCAAAGCATTTTGAAATCCTTCCAAGGGTTTAAGCGATATGGAGCGGACACGAAGGGTGTGGCCAAAACATTTGACCTTGAATTGTGACCCTTACCTTTGACCCACGTGCCTTAATCGAACGCTCTGCACATCGTCTTGTTGAGTCGAACATTTGTGCCAAAGCATTTTGAAATCCTTCTATATGTGTGAGAGTTATGGAGCGGACACGAGTATGACAGACAGACACACACGCACGCACGCACGCATACACACACATACGGACAAACAGACAGACGGACGGACGGACAAAAATACAAATGGACAGACGGACAACTCGACCAAAACAATATTTCTCCCATTTATAAATGGGGAGACAAAATGAAATGACGTTTCTACGGAAACCCTGGACGGAAGTTTTGTATTCAAATGCCACAGCAACTAAAGAAGCACAAATAAAGTGCATATACATATACACACTACAACTTGCACAGAACTGCCCCTTGCCTGTTCAACAACGAAATCATATCTGCACTTTCTGAACACATTGTGTGGCAGCTCGATAAAACCCAAACTCATCGAAAACAAAAGACAGGATGTGACGCCATAACTGACATAATACTAAGACAATGTCATAGCACTTATTACCCTTACTGTAAAAGTATTGTATGAAAATAAATGATTGTGCAGTCAGTTTATACGACCACCTGCGTGGTAAATAGCACAGAACAACGAATTGACATTGAAACGATCCATTTCATGAAGAAGAATACATCCTTTGATCAATAAAACGTCATAATATGTACACGTGTCTCATATGAACACAGCCCGTCATGTCATTTTAATGATCGCATAATCAATGAACAACACAATTTAATATCATTTATGTGATAATTATGATTTTGATTTATTTGTTGTTCACCTTTTGCTGCACTATTTCATGGAGCATATGTTTCCCACGTGATCACAACACGTCTGCTATGTAAAATGTACTCTGAATCCCCATTCCACATTTTTAACAAGTTTGAAAACGGCAACTGTTTTAGCTCGACTTATCGAGGAATAGTGTAGCTTTCCTACTCGCCCCGGCGTCACACCTTGGTTAAGGTGTTTGTTAAATTCCACTTTTTGCCTTAAACCTTTTTAATTAAAGCTTTGAAACTTGGAACACTTAAGCACCACCACAAGCTGCATTTGTAGGCAAGAGTACATAACTCCGTCACGCATGTTGACAAAAGTATGCCCCTTTTTAATGTAGAATATTTGGTTAAGGGTTTTGTTGAAGTCCACTTATTTACATAACACTTCGGGATAAAGCTTTGAAACTTGGAACACTTATTCACTACCACAAACTTCATCTGTAGACTAGAGTACATAAATCTGCCAATCATTGTGACGGAAATTATTGTCCTTTTTAACTTAGGTGTTTCTTTTAATTAAAGTTTTCAGAGATCAAACATCTTGAATAATATCAAAGATATTTTTTGAGACATTGAATACTTGCTTCTAGTATAATTGGACACAATTGTAGTCCACGTTCAAGCATTTTTACACTAACAATACTGAGAATAGTCGAGCACGCTGTCCTGTGACAGCTTTTAGTATTAACCATTCTCTTGCTGAATTTTAAAATACATTTCTCCTTCTTTACCCATGCCCTGTTGTATAATTACATATATCTTCACTGCGTACAAGTATTTCGCTGTGCAATCACTGCTGCGGAGTGCACTGGTTGCACAATCAATTTGTAAATAGTGCAGACCCTGATGAGACAGCTCCTGTAGGAGCTGTCTTATCTGGGTCTGCACTATTTACAGGTAGGTATATTGACGTGAATAGCAAGCGAAGGTTAAATATAATGTGATTTATATCTAGGTCTAAACTATGAACTTGACAGTTTGCGATAACAGCCATCACGCAAATGTTTATATTATATTTATACACTCTCATAATGTTGAAGAAATATTTATAAACTTTTTTTTATCAAATATAACGTGCTCTTGATCTAGGTCTGAACTATGATTTGTCAGTTTACAATAACTGCCGACACTTCCTTATTTGAAAAGCTAACATCAAATACATAGCTGCGACAAAGGTGTGAAAGCCAAATCCCTATATAATAATGTCGTCGAACCGACTTTAGGTCTTCATGCCGTATGCACAACGTGTTAGACGTAAAATTTAAAGCTCTGAGAATTTCACAAAAATTGCTTTAAAATGACTTACAAGTGAAACAAAGTGAATCAAGATGGACTTAAAGTGTTATTTAAGTGTTATATTGATGTCGGATAAACAAAATTTACCGAAAGCTCAGAAGAAAAGGGTAAAAAGGTGAATCAGAACTCGATAGTGGTGGCCATTCATCGGCAACCAGCACACCAATCACGGGCATGCCGAACACACATAACTTTGTTGATAGTGAGAGGTATGTTAGTTCAGATTCAACACATCTCCAGTCATGAATATTGGCTAACAAAATGGCATGTATGGGTTTCAGACCCCGCAGCAAGGTCAACATTACCAACCAAAGGGTCAAACAGTGTTCATCCCCGCCCCCGCGCCCACTCCCATGAAGCCCCGACATGGGCTATACAACTACTTGATGAGTTCAAAGCAATACAATCAACAATACCAAAGATAGACGAGATAGAACACTCTGTGAAACTCACGAGCGTTAAAATATCAGACATCGATAACAAAATGTAAATGAGATGGACAATGCAATCAGTTTTATGAACAATGAACAAGAAATCTAAAAATCTTCAATCGATAAATAAAAACAGGAAGTAAAATTGCTACAAGAAATGTGTAAATCCGTTGATGAAAAACTTGAACAATATAAAAGCCGTGAAAAGACAGCAGACGACAAACATTTAGACCTACAATCCCGTTCAATGAGAGAAAACCTTTGTTCTACGGCATACAGGAGATCAGAACAGAAAACAACACAGAAGACTGTCAAAATCTAGTAAAAGAACTGATATCTGATAAACTACAGCTAGACACTATTCAAATGATCATAGACAGGGCCCACAGGATTGGTAGCGAAAAGGCAAAGAAACCACGACCCATCGTCGTGAAATTCCACGAGTACAACGACAGAGAATCGGTAAGACCTAAGTCGCGAGAGGAAATAATCAAAACGTCTCTAAAAGGATCGAACCTAGGTATTAGAGTACAATCGCCACAGCTGTACAGAGAGGTTAAGGCTGAGGAACAGCGTGGTACAAGTGCCAGAATAGTGGGAACTAAACTGTTGGTTAACGATAAACCAGTGAAAAGGTACCGTTACGGTAGTGTGGTCGACTTATAGGGGTGTCGTGAGAAGGATGTAGAACCCTTAAGCTGGAATGTTAACGGGCTCGCTCGTAAGATAGCAGATCCAGTGTTTATTAATACTATTCTATCTTATGACATTGGCTTTCTCTGAGAGACATGGTTATCAGCAAAAACTCATTCAAATCTTGATATTGGTGGTTATTCGTGTTTTCATTTACTGGGAAATAAGTCAAGAAACGTGCGAAGAGGTAGATATAGTGATGGAATTAGCATTTACTTTAAAAATGATTTAGACAGATGTATATCAATTGTTGAAAAACACCAGAATGGAATAGTGTGTATACAAATAAGTAGCGACCTGTTTTCTTTTGAACAAGATGTTTTTATTTGTTTTACATATATACCGTCAAACCAACCTACTGTTATTAACAATGGTAATTTTGACTTTTTCGAAGAGATGGAAATAAGTATTGAAAAATATAGAAATCTGGGTAAAATATTAGTCTTACGCAATTCAAATAATCGAACCGGTAAGACGGCAGACATATTAGAGTATGACATACATATAGATTTTGATAGCCAGCTGTCAAAAGATATAAACATTTCACATCGCGTATCAGGTGATAACGTGACTGATTGTCAAGGTAAACGCAATGATTGATTCTTGTATAGCTACGTCACTAGTCATAGGTAATCACTCCCTATCGACTGTGTTACAATGAGGGGTGCGCCTGCGAGAAGACATGTTACGGTTTAGTAAAGAGAATGTTAAGGCGCCTGCCCAATGTGTTAAGGCGCCTGCCCATATTTTCAGCAGCGCGGGGCGAAATGGAGCAATAAAAACACATTATCAGGCAAAGAGTAAGATTTGTTTCAAGTTTTAAATACATGTTTGTCTTATTACTGGCATTTGATTCATCGGAGGAGTTTTTCGTTTGATTTTCTTCTGATTGCATCGTTTTTATAGAGGATAATGTGAATCGTTAGGACTATTGCAAAATAAATGGCATAGTCTTTTGAATATCAGTTTCAAACACCAATGTTATGTACAAGCATGATCCAAAACTAATTATAGACCAATTTCAAAACAAATTTCTCTCTTTTGACTGATTACAAGGCAAATCGGATGCATTTTTCAAAAATGTATTGTTAAGGCGTGTGCCAGAGCGTGTTACGATTCATGATATACATTCAAACTTACAGTTACGGTTTCTAATCGAAAACAAGAAGTGTTTGTGAGAGTATGGAATCGATGTTTTAGGCCTGATAGAAGACTCAAACTACACTAGTTTATGTCGTAGATATTGATTGAGGTTAAAAAATAAACTGAAAGTTGTATTAAGCGTAATTATGGAACACGTATCCCATTCTTAATACCAACACTTGATATGCCAGATTTTAACAGCTATTGTAGAAATTAAATCTGACTAAACCTTTAATGATCTCAGTGTATAGACAAATCAGAGTGGTCCTAGAGGCGCCCTCTGATCAGGGTCTGCGATGTTTGTCATTCAAAATCCACTAGCAATGCAGACCCAGATGAGAAGGTTCCATTAGGAGTTCTTTGACCAAGGTCTGTATTGTTTGTCATTCAGAATCCCCATGCACTGCGGACCCAGATGAGTAGGCTCCTCTAGGGCCTCTCTGAACAGGGTCTGTATTGTTTGTTCTTCAAAATCTCCTAGCAGTGCAGAAGCAGATGAGAAGGTTCCTCTAGGAGCTCTCCGACCAGGATCTGCATTGTTTGTCATTTAAAATCTCCTAGCAAATCTTTCAAATTGAATAGATTCTATTAATTAACCCGTTCCCTGTTTTATATTCAGTCTAATTTTCAATACCTACTGAATATTCATGGACAAAATAGTTATATTGAAATATAGAAGGCGTAACCTTGTAGCCATTTTAGAAACTTAAGAAATATATTTATCAAATTCCAATAGCAAACAGAGCAGACCCTGAGCTGGGTCTACTCTGTTTTCAAATGCGTGAAAAGATGTTTATATGACGGAAAGGGTTAAACAATGATTGGCTATTCCATTCCAAAACATCAGCGTTGAACATGTTAGCCCTTTTCCTGATAGTGACACATTTGGTGCTTCTGTATACATAGTGGATCCAGATCAGAGGATCGCCGTGGATGTATCAGAGTCTGTTCTGTTTGATGAACTGTTATATATTCGTATTTGTTTGCAATAGCAAATATTTGTTTTTTAATACAATAACTAAAATAAGTCATACATGAATATTCATCCGGTTACAGGTTATTAACAGTTACAACATGGTTCTATAATAATTATTTTTTTCTTAACAATAAGCACGACTGGCCAATTCTCCATTGCAAAATTGATAATTTCGTCAGCTAATCTTTTTCCTGATATAAAGTATATAAACGCCAGACCCAGATCTGAAGACTTCTGTAGAAGACGTCTGATCAGGGTCTGCTCTATTTGCTTATGGTATAATTGTCTTCCCTGTCTGCCTGTCGCAAAGTTTGTCTGCGCTTCTTCTAAAAAACGGCTGGTCAGATTTAAATAAAATGTCACAGCATGAGTGTAGTTGTGCATGTCGCCTGGGTGATCTGGTTCGATTGTTTTTCATAGTTATGTCCCATACAATTTGTTTTAGAAAAACACCGGCAGTAAAAACATCAGTTAGTAATTGTAATTACCATGTAATCGACGTCTTGCATAGATCCAAAGATATGTACTCAGGGAGCCAGTGGGGTCTACCGTGCACCCCCAATAGTCGGAGTGGGGGGGGGGGGGGGTTAGCACGGTAGACCCCATTGTCTCCCTGAGTAATGACATAATTTAAGAATCTATGTCTCGAGTATTATCTGTAGATGTACAGTAAACCCCCTCTAAACCGGAATTTTAGTAGAGAAGAATTTAGATACTTTTAGGCAGGTGACTGCTTAATGCAGGGTGAAAGTCATGCAGAAAGCTCCTAGAGGAGCTCTCTGCATGACTTTCACCCTGCATTAAGCTGTCATCTGTCTCCAAGACCGATATTTATGCTACATTTAACGTGTAGTTTACTGCATACCAAACACGTCGCTTATGTTAGAATAAAGTCAAAATGTAATGCCGTAAGGCATTCTGGCAGAGTATGTAACGCTGTAGATAAGAGACTGTAACATGCGTCAGTTGATTGGGAAGAAACCGTAACATGTACACGGGTCTGATGGTATGGATAAACTCGTCAAAAGTAATTTAAAACCTGCAAATTAAGTATACATGCGGGTGCTATATGCTATATAAGGCATTACCGGTACATATCGTTTAAAGATTTTTCACCTTTAGTGAAACGAAATGTAAAACAGAGCAAACTCTTCATGTTTTTAACAAGTTATTACCTTTAAAACCCCTTTTTTCGCGCACTAACTCGATTTCCTGCGTACGTATGATGTACAATTCGACACGATATACGATATTGCCTAAGTAATGAATAAAGGAACCAAACCTTAGGAAAATAAACAGCTTACTGAGCGTTAAATGAATATTCTCTCTCGCATATTTGCAAACAAATAGGCAGGCGCCGTAACAGTATCGAACCGATACCTTAACGTGTCTTCTCGCAGGCGCACCCCTCATTGTAACACAGTCGATAGGGAGTGGGTAATGGTCGCATGCATAGCGACCTAGAATTAGGCGATTTTACTTTTCATTCCCTACATGGCTCTAGTGTTGTAGATTATATGTTGCTGACTATTGATGCTTTTGCTTGTATATCTCACTTTTGTATATTGAATCCAAATGAATTTTCGGATCATTCTGGCTTAGGAATAAGTTTATCTGGAAAAAAAAAAAATTGTTGAAGCAGACGACATATTGAGACCAAGAATAGAAATGGTTATTAAATGGGACGATTCAAAAATAGAAGAGTTTAAACTAGTCTGTCAAACAATGTAGATGATTTCAACACGATTCAGCAAATGATCTATAACAACAAAAATATTGATTTGATCTCAGAACGTTTTATTCCTAAATTATATAATAATACTGATGAAGTTTTTGGGAAACAAATTATACGCAAAAGAAATAAAACTTCAAGTAAATCAAATTCTCCCTGTTTCGATAAAGACTGCTATGAAGCTAGGAATATTTTTAAAAAAGTAAAAAAAAAATAAAACAAATGCATATCTGAAAAATGAATATATAACTAGAAAATCTATAAGATAATAAGATAAAAAGAAAAGCAAAACATGTATACAATACAAAGGAAAAACACAATTTAACTGAACTAAGTAAACATCAACCAAAACAATTTTGGAAATAATTAAAAAACAGTATAACAAACAAACCATACAGACACACAATTTAAATATAGAAGACCTACATGATCATTTTCAATAATTATATAATACACAGGGTACTCAAACGATTTATACTACTACTAATAATAATCATCATCACCATAACAATGAACAACAACAAACTAGAACACTGACCAAGTCAGAAAGGGCCCCACATGATGACCAAACTTGGCCAAGACTGTTAACCTATAAACATTCTCAGCACGTATGGCGTATAACAGATGAGAAATGTTTGAGTTAAAGAGCAGACAATGCTTTAACGGCAAAATTTGACTAATTCAAGGGACACAGAGGTGTGTTAAACGATTTGACTGGTAATGGAACTTAGTCAGGAACTTGGAACTATAAACATCATTTGCAAATTTGGTGAAGATAAAATGAACACTATTTGAATTATAGAGCGGACCAGACTAAAACGGACAATTTGACTGAATCAAGGGCCATAATTCAGAGGTGTCTAATGCGATTTGACTAGTAATCGCACTTAAGATTTTGCACCTATAAACATTCTCCGCAATTTTTGTGAAGATTAGAGGAAAACTATTTGAGTTAGAAAGTGGACAAGGCTAAACTGGCCAAATTTGACTGAATCAAGAACCATAACTTAAATGTGTCTAGTGGTAATCGCACTTGGTCAAGATTGTACACTTATTAATATTTTCTGAAAGTTTGGTGAAGAGCAGATGAAAAAACGTTTAGTTAGAGAGTGGACAAAGCTAAAACGGCCAATTTTGACTGAATCGAGGGCCATAACTCAGAGGTGTCTCATGTGATGTAGGTGGTAATCAAACCTGGTAAAGATTTTACACCTATAAACATTCTCTGGAAGCTTGGTGAAGATCAAATGAGACCTATTTGAGTTAGAGAGCGGACAAGGCCAAAACGGCCAATTTTGACTGAATCAAGGCTCATAACTCAAAGATGTCTAATGCGATTTAGGTGGTACATGTAATTAAAATTGGTCAAGAATTTATACCTATAAACATTCTCTGAAAGTTGATGAAGATCGCCTGAAAATTATTTGAGTTACAGAGCGGACAAGGCTAAAGCTGCCGATTTTCACATAATCAAGGGCCACAACTAAGACAAAACCTATTTGAGTTAGAGAGCGGACAAGAAAAGCGTGACTGGCTGACTGACGGACGGACTGACGGACGGACTGATTGACTGACGGACGAGGCGATTGCTATAGGGGACCCGCACCAAGGGGTGGGGTCCTAACAAGACAGTAACAAGCACAACAACAACACGACGATCACATCTTAGATAGTGAAATTACAATGGAAGAATTAAAACAAGCAGTATTTTCACAAAAGAATAATAAAAGCAGCGGTATAGATTGTATTACATCAGAAATATATAAACATACATTTGAAGACCTTTCACCATTGCTTTTACTTTTATTTAATAGAATATTTTTAAATTAAGAATACCCAACATCATGGGGATCTGGAATTATTGTACCAATTTATAAAAGTAGTGATATAAACGATGCAAAAACTACAGAGGTATGACATTAACAAATATAATTTCAAAAACTTACTCACAGATTCTACTCAATCGTTTTAACAAAATGGACAACTTTCCATGATAAAATTATAGATAACCAGTTTGGATTTCAAAAAAGGCAAATCAACTATTGATTGCATATTTCTTCTGAATTCAATTATTTAAAAAAAACAACTTTAAGTAGACGACAAAAACTATATTGTGCGTTTATCGATTTTGAAAAATGTTTTGATAAAATGAACAGATCTTACATATATCAAAACCTAAGAAATGAAAACGTAAGTGAACGCTTTGTAAATGCATACATGTATACTGTCGTTAAGGCTGTTATACGGTTTAACTCAGATGTTACACCTTTTTTGATTCCGATATCGGGGCAAAACAGGGGGATCCAAGCTCGGGCCTACTATTTTTATAGTTTGTTAATGATATCATTGGACACTTGAATGAAAATACAACTACAGACGACACTTTTACACTAAACGAAATAAAGCTCTTAAAATTACTATTTGCAGATGATGCAATTTTGTTCTCACATTCATCCACCGGATTACAAATACTCTTTAATAATTTGAATACATATTCTCAAATTGGGGGTTGAAAATAAATACAAAACCCCCAAATCATGATTTTTGAGATAGGTAGACATACTTCGCACGATTTTTTTCTACACGATACAGCTTTAGAGGTTGTTCACTCATTTAAATATCTAGGCATGCATTTATTTAAAAAAAAACCCGGACACATTAATCGTACACAGAAAAGACTAGCACAACATGCCGCTTGTGCATAACATAATTTATTTATTGTTTCCAACCAAATTGAATTGAATGTTAAAGATAAATGCAAATTATTTGATAGTCTTGTTGCATCAGTTCTAAGCTATGGAGCAGAATTATTAGGAGGTCATAAATATCAAGACATTGAGCAAATACATTGTAAATTTATAACAAAAATATTAGGTGTGAAAAATGTACTAATTTGAGTGGTCTATACGGAGAACTTGGCTGATATCCAATGCATATTAGTGGAAAAATAACTATGTTTAAATATTGGTTAAAATCATTACAACTAAACGAAAACTCACTTTTAAAATCAATGTATAGCATGTTAAAAGATGCTGACAACAATATCACATACAAGGACTCAAATGGGCATATAAATAAAGACTGTTTCCTGCATGACTCATTTTTGTACTTTTATCTATGTGAAATGAGACTACAATATATATGGACACAGCAATATAATATAGAAATAAACTACAACACAATAAAATAGGATACTAGATATTTTTAAACAAAATTGGTATACAAATATAAATAATTCAAACAGATTATCATTCTATAATATTTATAAACATGAATTTGAATATGAAAATTATCTCGACCATATAAGTGATAACAAACTTTTACTGACTAGACTTAGACTGTCATCACACAATCTTAAAATTGAAACAGGCAAATATGACAACAATATTAGGGAAGATCGTTTATGCGAAAATTGTTATATGAATACGATAGAATCAGGATATCATTTCCCTCTTGTGTGTCCCAAATACTTATCACTAAGAAAACAATACTTAAAATCATACGTTTGTCGATGGCCAATAATCTAGAAACTTGAAATAATAATGAGCAGCAGACATAAAAACCAACAGATTAAATTTGCCAAGTATTTATACTATGCCTTTAAGTACATGTATATGATGTTTACCGATTTCAATATATCCGTATTGTATGTTTCCGTATAGTACTAAACATGTACTTTAGAGAAGATCCTTATATATTCATGGACATTTTCATATGACCGTTTACAAAATTGAGCTTCTCAGCTAAAATGATTTAAAATTTCGAATATTATATTTATGTCATGTACTTTGTGTACAAATTTGACCATATTGGCTATACTATGCGTATGCAAATTTATGCCCAAAAAAGGATATGTTATGTTATATAAAATAAGGCAGACGAACGGGAAGGTCGACGACACGACCATCACCCGTGGGACCCGCCACAGACACAGAAGTGTGGACTATGGAAGGGTTCACCCGAGAGCTACCCACCCCCTCCAGAGATGAACTCACAACAGACCCTGAATGGGGTGTAAGTCAGACCGGCTGGGGGGCGAGAGGAAAGGGGAATAGGGTCACTAAGTCCAGTGACTCTGCTGGTCAGGTCGCCAGTAAGAGAAGCTTGCTAGTTCCCAGAAACGTGTGTCGGCAGGCGAGAGGACCAGCCGGCGACTCAGAAGGGGAAGAGCCGTGTCTGCGTCTAGAAGAGTAATGGCGAGACCACAAACTGCGTCTGTGAGGAGAGCAGCGCGAGTGTCCATTCCTATCAGAAGAATAAGAAGGGCATTTACGCTCCCTAAGGGGGGATTGGGGAGCCCGAACTGTACTCAGAAGACGAAGAGTAATGGCGGGGACTAGACGACCGAGAACGTCTAGACTTAGCCGGGCCAGCTACCTGTTGACTTTCACCACTGTAATGCGGTATAGAGAAAGAATGCCAAGTAGAAAGATTGGACCGGTTGATTTACCGGTCTAATTCGGTATCCAGGTCAAAAGACTGGACAAGGCCATCGGAGGACCGGTAGAGAGCAAACACGGAAAACCGGGCCAAAGAATTCTCTGTCACATCACCCGGTAGACCGTTCTGCTGGTGACGTCATGAACGGAAGCCAGGATACCATGACACTGGGGACCGGTGTCAGATAACCGGGAGGAGTGGTGCTAAAAGTACCAGGACCAGGCAAAACTCTCCTGGGCACAAGCTGAACGGGACACCATAGCAAAGGGCGCCATCAAAGGGTGAACAGGAAATCCGCACCCGGGCCAGAAGTCGGGAGTCGAGCGGCAACTAACAACAACTTGGGAATTGACTGCACTGCAGGGTCTGTAGATGAAATATATTAAGAAGAAGAATCAGGCTTCTTCTGGGCTTTAGAGGACACTGGTTTGTCTGTGTTTGAAGGCGATGGAGTCGCTTACCAAAGAGAATAATACTTCTTCCGTTTGGGCAGCGAGCTCCCACGTCTCCCCTTTCCAGAGGAACGAAACTGGACAGGGAGCTGAAGCGGAGCATTTCGCAGCAGGCCAGACACACTTTATGCGTGTTTCAGTCTGCCGCGAAATGCCAACAAGAAGCATTGCGTTGGTCTGGCATGCTGTACAAATATGTACACAAGACACTTTTCTCTCGTCTTTTTGGTACAGTATCTGGTATTTAACGTTAGATAAATCACTGAAAAGACAAAATACTCAAATCAATACTAAATACAATGCTTATATAACACTGCTAATTGTTATAAAACTGCGATTTCATTTACGCACATTTTATGCAAGTTAGCTTACATATACATGCTTTATAGAAATATTACATGAATCAAATATGTGTTTTTTCCTTTTATGATCACATGAAAACATTTAAACCAACATCCAATAACTCTTGTCCATCAATAGGCCTCTCAGACTAAACAAAAAACCTTTTTTGCACCCCATCTTTTTAATTCGTCATTAATATTCATAAGAATACATTATGAATATTAATAAAATTACATATCATATTCAAGCTATATGTCTCTGCTTGACGTTGGTACTAGTTTTGTCCTTCTATTGCCTCCAAAAGCAAAGTTATGTCGCATTTTCTTAACCAAGGTAGTTTTGAAAAATACCTAGGGTTACGATGGAAACCGCTAAATAAAACGTAGCTGTGACAACCTTATTTTGGGGGACATGCTCAAAATGTATTTATAAGACCCAAATGAACGATTTAAACCTGAATTCAATAACTCTTGAGCATTTACAGACCTATTAGACTCCCTTTTTTTAAAACCCGCATTTTCCCGTTGGCATTAATATTCATAAGAATACATTTATGAATATTAATAAAATTATATATCATATTCAAGCTAAGATATGTTTCTGCTTTACTTTGGTTCTTGTTTTGTCCTTCCATTGCCTCTAAAAGCAAATTTATGACGCATTTTCTTAACCAAGGTCGTTTCGAAAATTACCTCGGGTTAGCATGAAAACCGTTTAAATAAAACATAGCTGTGACAAAATTATTTTTAGGGGCATGCTTAACACGTGTTCTGAGGACTCCGACGAACAATTTGATACCCATGAAAAAAGACTAGGGGTGGGGTGGGATGGGGTACGTTAACCATGACTAGGATCAATCCTATTCCGATATTTGCAAACAGTTTCGACTGTTATCAATTACATTGTCGCCAATGAAGGAAAGGCAGAGAGTCAGCACTTGAAGTAATCGGAACAGGGAGATGCAGCAAAACATTTCTTAAGCGGCCATCAAAAAGAGGTCTAATTATGATAATGTTAGGCATGTGGTAGCTTAATTCAGGTCAATACGGAAAACTCATATAGGAGCTTTCTGCATTACTTTTGACCTGCATTAACCAACAACCTGATTTTACGACTCTTATTTTCAATCAATGAATGCCTGCTTATGGACAGGTTATTACGGTATATTATAACTATTCGGTAGACCGAGGGTTAACATATTGCATGTCTGGTTGTCAACCCTTTTACAGTTGGCAAGCACGCTGTCCTCTGTGCATGTGCTCCAACAAGAACGTTTTTAAAGGCGACCTCTTCAATACGGAATCTCGGTTTATCGTACCCTTTATTACTTTTTCTACAGTTACTCTGTTTGCAGCTCAAGCATTGAGTACACTAGTGATAGGTGGATACAGTTATTTGACTTAAATATATTTTCGTTTTACATGCACTTTAGCACTCTATTCGCGGTTGTTGTAGATTAGTCGGAGAGGGGATACGTTTATTTATACTTTTTGTCCTTGAGGGTGGGGATGGAATAAGTGTGAGGTGGGGCACCCCTAAACTGGTTTAAACCCCCAGTGACATTTGTCACTGACCGTTCCACTGCGGTACTTCCATCTTCCCCCTATTGTTTGTTTGTTATGTTTTTGTGCGTCTCTTTGTATATTTTATATACTCGTACATTTACTATTTTTCGTCATGGTGCTGTTTAGGCAGTTTTCGTTTTGTATGCGGTGTTTCCTGCATGACTCATACGCGTACTTATATGCTCATCGTCAGAACAATCTATCTTGCCCATACTTCGGAATAACTATAAATGCCATTTTCTGAAAGGGTATGGTTCTGACACATTGCTGCCAGAGCTCTTAAACTCGACGGTTTTATTTAAGCATGGGGACTATGAGGAATGTTTTGACTTAGTGCGTCACACAGCCCTCGGAATGCCCACTGACTATGATTCCAATTGTTTTTGCAATAATTTAACATACACAGACCATTTCCGTCAAAGAGAAGTGATTTCCAAGTTCTATGGTAATACTTTAGAGGATATTATTGCCACACTAGTGATAAAAGGTCGTATCTGACATTTTGTCAGAAAATGATTTTTTTTTCATTTTTCAAAGCTAATGTATCTGTAGAATCTTCTGTCAAAATATCTAACTTATATTCAAACTATTTTTTAAGATATTTATAAAAATCAAAGGTCTTATCTGCAATTATGGAAAAATATTTGGCAGTAAAAAGCTGTATTTGATGTAAAGTTTGTGGTAAAAGGTCGCATCTGCCAAATAGTTTTAACGAATTGATTCACAATCCTTACAGCCGATCAGAATTAAAAGGTCATATACGACAGATAAAACCTTATACCGCTAAACGGTTTTGCATAATGTAATAAACGCAACCTTGTCACCACTCTTGTAATTACTGATAGGTTTGTTTATTGGGGCCTGTTTTGGTTGGGTTATCGCTGAAGTAATTATATATATGAAGGCTCTGTTTTGATAACACTAGATTGATGTTCCAGCAATATGTTATGCGAAACGAATGAATTATAACTTGTTATTAATAAAAGTTTTAAGGTATGAAAATTACCATTATTTCGTTTCAAATTTAAGAAAGAGGAGCTAAGAAAGTCAATTGGTGACTAGATGATCCAAAACTAAGACCGTTACTTGCCCTTTGTGACATTTGAAACACATGAACAAATATAAGTTTTTCTTGAAGAAGTGACCACATTACGACAAAATGGACACTGGAATGCAATATGGCCGATGCTTGCCTTTAGCAGTGGCAGACAAATTCAACTGTTTTTGAGGATTTATTCCAGTTCTATTTCAACCCAAGTAATCAGTGTGAAACCGTCTGGTTGGGAAGAGTGCCGTTCCTATGAACCCATTGAATTTGTATACTTTGCAATTCGACAGGGTGAACATTATGATGATGCTATACATGTGACAAATGTGTCCCCACAAAATGAGTCTTTTATGTATTGGTTTGCTGTATGAATGGGCATAATTGTTTTGTTTTAAAAACAATTTGGTGGTCACCTTATATAAATGTAGTAGGCTAAAGGTAAATTTCAAAATTCGTTGTACATCTGAATCCATTAGTTGAATACAAACGCCACATAGCGATTAAGAATATCACAGGAACAGAGACATAGTTAATTATGTTTCATAAGTCCTGTTTATCTCTGAAATATCAATGAAAAAAGTATCCGGTTAATCTTTGCTTAAGACCCTTTTTACATGCTATTTATTTGCATTGATTTGACATTAAACTGTAACTGAAAAAGGTCGTTTTTGCCAAATTCGTCCTTTTACAAACTACAAATCGATGAAATCATTCAAATGTGTTTATGGTAAAAGACCGTATTTGACAGTTAAGACCTTTTCATTTTTAAATGTCAGGACAAAATGTGTCATATCTGCAAATTTAATTATAATTAATGTCGTAGTAAATTTTTGGTGTTGAAATTATTATCAATATCAAGCTTTCAACATTACACACTAATAGTTAAATGCCGTTTGTGTGACTTTCACCCCTGATTTTTCTTAACTGCCCAAACCTTTACACTCAATTTTCTCGAAAGTTTGAAAATCGCATGTACGATCGTTTACCACTAACGTGGCGTTATGTCAAAATATGTCATAAAATGCGTGGTATTACTTCCGTTAGACAGCACAATAGTCCCTGGTGCACTGTTGTATGAGATGTACATGTCTGTGGTAACCCAGTCAGGGTCCATGCTTATAAAACGTTTAGTTGAGTCTGAGTTGATTACTTGTTTGGCTGGGCAGTAGCTGACGCAAAAAAGTTTATCTATACTTTCTTTCGTACTTTGTTTCTTCGAAGCCTTGACAAAGTAAAATAATGAAGGTTGCTGTCGAAAACATTCGTACTCTTTTGAAAACTGATGAAAATATTGGACATAAAGAGACAACATACAACATACTGGGTTGGGTGTATGCAAGTGAAAATCGCACAAGGTCAGCGGCAAAATGTTTCCTTAAATCTCGTGGAAAATAAGGCCCCATCACACTGTTGCAAACATTCACATGTTAGTTCTGTGCTACAGAGAATGGGTGAAAACCACACAACGACACCAAACACCGTTGACAAACAATATCAAAGATTGAATAACCATTTGATGAATATATTTTATTTTGACTGTGCATCATTCAATAGACAGTACATTACTGGATAAGAAACGCGTCTCTTTGATATACTGAACCGCCCCCTTATACAGAACCGCCCCCTTCCAGAAGTCAGACAGGACACATACACACGCACGCACGCGCACGCACGCGCACGCACACACGCGTCGCACGAACGCGCACACAGACACAGACACAGACACAGACACACATACACACAGATACAGACACAGACACACAGACACAGACACAGACACAGACACACAGACACACAGACACAGACACACAGACACACAGACACAGACAGACAGACAGACAGACAGACACACACACACACACACACACACCCACACACCAACACCACCCCCACCCACACACACCCACACATCCCCCACACACACACTCACACACACACACATGGTTTACGGAGGTCATAACCTCACACCTATCTCAATGTAACACTAGCTAAACACACGGTGTAATAAAAGGTATCACTGCCGGACATCCCCACAAAATAGTAGACGGTAAACACAGGACATAATGTAAAACAAAGCATAACTACTACTATGAAAGTCCATCAAATATATACTCAATGGCTTTGCTGAAGTCAGAGCTATTGCAAGGAATCCAACAAGGGCACGAAAGAGAATAGGCACTACACGATTCTGTTAAGCTCATCCCGTTTCTGGGTTTAAGAGTATACCATGATAGGGTACTACTATCGGCCTGTCATCACGCAAGCAAAGAGGGAAGCGTAGCTACCGACAGTAACCGAGTCGATATTTTGTACAGGGGACAGTTTTAAGACCAGTTGTTCACGATTAATGATGTGAACATAATCGTTAAAATTATGTAACACAGGCCAATGCTAATATTGCATAATTATCTACGTGTAATTTCATTAAACAAGGAGTTCTTTAACACAATACAACTATGGGTATAACATATATAGTTTTCTTGTTTTGTTGTTCTGTTCGGTGTACACGCCTCTTCGATGCGACTCTTATAAGTAGTTGCAACATAGGGTTTGTGGGAAAATAAAGGAGACGCTCAATAATCTGTTTAAATCAATGCATCTTACATCGGCCGCTGGTATCTATTACGGTATATCATATAGTGTGCGTTATCTTTTATTCCATAGTGTGGTACTGAAATAACAAGACAGATGGGAATATCCCGAGTAAATGTAATTAGTGTACTGTCATTAAGAAAGCGTCTTTATTGCATTTATCTGTTATTTTGAAATAATTACCTTGCGTTTAGGTTGCGTTTATTACATTATGCAAAACCGTTTAGCGGTATAAGGTTTTATCTGTCGTATATGACCTTGTAATTCTGATCGGCTGTAAGGATTGTGAAATTCATTATTGAGTAACAGCTGCAGGCATTTTAAATAGATGGGTTTATGTTGTAACATTTATATCTGAAACAGACTCGATATTTCCTGTGTATATACATATACCTAGCGTTCCGAAAGAATTCGGAATATTTAAATGCTTTTGCTTTTAGAACCTCAAGTCTACGAGTATTCTCTTGAGAAGTTGGGACTACGTGGATGACAGGCATGTCGCTGGTGGACTCTGCAGGACTCCCTACTATGTATGTTTATTTACAGGAAGCAAATAAGCATTTTCTGATTTGTAAATATATTTTCATTTTACATGCGATATAACACTGTATTTGCCATCGCGGTTATCGTAGTTTAGCCGGAGAGGGGATATGTATGTTTATACTGTTTGTACTTTAGGGATGGGATGGAATAAGTGTGAGGTTGGGCGCCCCATAACCTGTATAAATTCCCAGTGACATTTGTCACTGACAGTTCCAAGGCGGCACTTCCATCTTCCCACTATTGTTTGTTTGATATGTCTTTGTACGTCTTTTTGCATATTTTATATACATGTACATTTGCTGTTTTTCGTTGTGTGTTTTTCGTTGTGCGGTTTTCCTGCATGACTCATACATGTACTTTTCTTATATTGCCTTTTCCCCAGTCGTGTCCTGTGTTGGCCGTCTTCAATGTCTTCAATGTCGTTGGGAACTTTTATTTACACTGGTTGTTTAACTAGGGTGACTTTGAGATAAGTGCAAAATTGACAATGGAATGATTTCTTCTAAAATTAATGACAAAAGAGACGATTTTGATTTTAATATTGTAAATTTCCCTCATCTTGACGGAGTTTGTCCCGTGCCCCATCTTACGGGGTTTATATATCAACTTATTTGTTTAGCTAGAGCCGTTGATTTTAATACATGTAGTTGAAATATCATTTTAACTGAAAAGCTGCTTAAGCAAGGATATAGATATCATAAACTAAGAAAAACATATTTTTTTAACGAAATATCTCACTTATTGGCAAGTACAAATGTAATCTTAAGGCGCTCCTGCGACACGGTATTTCACATCCTGAATGTTATGTTGATGTGATTTATAAACTTCGTAAACTTATTGGACATACCCATTTTCTCACTTTGTTCATCAAATATGTTAAAAAGATACATTAAAAAGAGATATGAATCTATAGTACTACACAATAATGCATGTCTGGTTGTCAACACTTTTACAGTTGGCAATCACGCTGCCCTTTTTTCATGTACGCCGTCAAGAAAGGTTTAGTACTCTATGAAGGCGACCTCTTAAATCCGGAAACGGAAGGAGGACGTCGGTTATGTGTTTTTGTCGTACCTTTTATTACTTTTCTACAGTTACTCTGCTTGCAGCTCAGTGATTGAGTACACTAGCGATAGGGGATACAGTTTGTTTCACTTAAATATGTTTCCGTTCCACATGCAATTTACCACTGTATTTGCCATCGCGGTTGTTGGAGATTAGTTGGAGAGGGGATGCGTTTATTTACACTGTTTGTCTTTTAGTGTTGGATGGAATAAGAGTGAGGTTGTGCGCCCCTAAAACGGTTTAAACCGTTCCAAGGCAGTACTTCCATCTCCCCCTATTGTTTGTTTGTTTTTTCGTTGTGTGTCACTATGTTTATGCACACTTACTGTTGTCTTGTTGTGGTGCTCTTCGGGAGGATGTTTGTGTTGTATGTGGTGCTTCTTGCCTGACTCATATTTGTACTTTTAATTTTTGTTTTTTGCCTTTGTGTTGGCTTTGTACTTGTGATTTTGTTGGGGTTTGAGATTTGCTTTTGTGTGTGCGAGTGTGTTTTTATGTGTGCGTGGTTGTGTGTGTCTCACGTATTAGCAATCAGTGCTTTGGTTATGGTTGAGCTTTGTAAGGGGCCATTCCTGCTTTTTTTCACTTTTTTTTTTAAATTAAACAAATTAGCGAAATGAACTTTAAAATAGTTAAGAATGTATTAGTGCGAAACGAAACAGTTACTAATAAGCAGATGTAATAAATAAGAAAAACGTTTTTAGAAAAATAAAAGGTACCTTAAAGAATTTGCATGAACAAATTGAACGAGCGCAATTATTTTAACTCAGTAAGGCAAATGCAAAACAAGTTTGGAAAAGAGGTGAAACGTCAATATGAAAGAGACCAACATGATGCAAAAAAAGTACAACTAAATGACATGTATGAACAATTTAAAGCTCTTCGTAGCTCTACCATGTATGCAGAAACATCAATAATCACAAGGAAACCTTAATATATGGAGATATTGGCAAAGAAAGAAATAACTAAAGCTGATGTCAAACAAAGTAACAATAAAAATACCGGTATACATGTAGATCGAACGATAGCAGAGATCTATAAAATTTTAATACTATTTCTTAGAAGTATGTTATTGTCACTGACAAAGCGGTAATTCCATCTTCCCACTATTGGTTGTTTGTTTAGATATTGTTAAATCTTTTAAATACTTGGGAGAGAAATTGTTTGTAAACGGAACCCGCTCAGCATAACATTCAAAATATACCTTTTATAAATTATTTACACTTGTAAGACAGATATATTTAACAAAATTTAACAAAAACAAAATAAGTATTTTGATTATCGGTGTAATCTATTTTAACTGTATTACGGAAATTTAGCACTATCATTAAGGAAAATATATAGAACTGATACAATGCAAATGATTTTGTAAAAAGCTTTATCTTTATCAACTAATTTAGATGGTCTATATGGAGAGTTAGGAAGGCATCCACAAAAGATTTAGAACACAATAATTTGCTTAAATATTGGCTAAGCAATCTGCACTCAAATAATACAATCTTAAAAGTGATATACACATCTTAAATATCATGCAGACCATATAATTACATAAGGAGGGGTGAATCGGGCCTTTCAATTCAAAAAAACATTTGCTTATGGGTCGTTTTATTGCCAACTCCATACAACCGGAGCACTGAACTAAATTTCAGAAAAATCTGAAACGAATACTTGATATTTGTATGCAATCCTGGTGAGGAAATATCAATAATTGAAGACGTCGTTCGTTGTATTGTATTTTAAATTATGAATCCAAACAAGTACATATCTTAGTTATATCAAAACAAATATTTTGAGAATTTCTGCACTGGCAAACACGATTTAGAAATAGCGTAAAGAAGATACACAAATGTGTCAATAGAATATCGACAATGCACCAAATGTAACATAAACGCTATTGAAGGTGAATATCATTTCCTACTCGTATGCTTAAAATACAGAAAATTTAGAAAAACTATATTTTAAACCATATGTCTGCGAATCAATAACGTCAAAGAAATCTTCCAACGTCGCTAAATATATATATTGTTGAAAACGTAGTAAAGTCAAGCAGGAAAAGCCACACACAAAACGCCACCATCACCAAAACACCTACAGAAAACATAGCAATTTATACCCACACACACAACAGAAAGTCGCACACAAGACGCAATCACCACCAACACATCAATAGACAGCATGTCACACACACACAACCACACAGAACACAGAAAACACCAAGAAACACACGAGCACCAGAGACAAACATGAACAAAACACAAGCACAAAGACACAAGACAAACAAAAGTAAGGGTGACAAAGAGAGAACCGCCTTGGCACGGTCAGTAGCAAAATCACCACTGGGGGTTTAAACCGGTTTACGGACGTCCTAACCTCACACTTATCTCAAAGTCACCCTAGCTAAACAAACATTGTAAATAAAGGTATCCCCGTCGGACTTCCCCACAGCATAGAAGACAGTAATCACAGTACAAAATGTAAATCATAGCATAACAACTGTGAAAGTCCGTCAAATATGTACTCAATGTCTTTGCTGAAGACAGAGCAACTGCAGGGAAGCAGTTAAGGGCGCGACAGAGAAGGTAATACATGAGTCTGGTAAGCTCATAGTATACCATCATAGAGTACTACCCTCTGCCTGTCATCGTGCAAGCAAAGAGGAAAGCATAGCTACCGACTGTAAAGGGGTCGATAACCAAACATGCATTGTGTTGCAATATAATAGGGTCATAACCTTTCTTCCTAAAAGTTTTAATGCGTTTAATAAACAAATCGTGAAAATGGATATGACCATGAATTTTCCTAAGTTTGTAGATAACATCACAATAGAAAGCTGGATGAGAAATACCTTGTTGCAGTAACGTCCGTAAATTGCAGTTATATTTACTAATGAGGGGTATATCGATAATAGAATTTTGAAAAAGCTTTCCGAATTTTATGATATCTGTGTTTCACTTACATTGGTTTTATTTCAGGAAAGGCAAATATTTCCGTAGTCGAACCTGTTTCTATTATTACACTGGCATGGTGCACCGAGTCTGTGAGAGTTCCTTTTGTTTGCCTTACGTCTTTGTGCTTGTGATTTTGTTCCTTGTGGAGTGTTTGCCTCTAGTTCTTGTGTGTGTGTTGGTGTTTTATGTGTTCATCTCGTGTGTGAGTGCGATTGGGTGTGTGGTTGTGTGCATGATGCTATCTATTGGTGTTTTGGTGGTGGTTGCGTCTTGTATGTGGCTTTGCCTGCTTGACTTTACTACTTTTCCCTTTATAGATTGACCAGTTATCTGAAAAGGCACAAGCTACTCAGTTCCTGTATATCCATAACATTTGTTGGGCTGTATATCTTTTCATCACAACTGTTGTCCTTGACATCGTCCGTCAGACAAAGGACAGAAGTCGGCGATCAAGTTTGTATAACTTACCCCATTTTACTTAGTACAACGTTAGATAGCATGTGTTCTACCAGACTAGCAATCGTTTGTGTATATACTTAGAGCCACGTTGTTTAATTATACTGTCTATCTGACTAGTCATCCTTGGCGTATGTATTTAGTTTCGCGTTGTGTAATATGTGATTTGTCTGACAGGTCACCGGTAATGATTGTACTAAGCACCACGTTGTATATTATCCCTTCGCTTGCTGAATTTGAAAATGCATTTCTCCTTCTTTACCCATGCCCTGTTGTATAATTACATATATCTTTACTGTGTACATGTATATCGCTGTGCAATCACTGCTGTGGAATGCACTGACTGTAAAATCAATTTGTAAATAGTGCAGACCCTGATGAGACAGCTCCTGCAGGAGCTGTCTCATCTGGGTCTTCACTATTTACAGGTAGGTATATTGACGCGATTAGCAAGCGAAGGGTTATGTGATGCACCACGTTGTATATTATGTGATGTATCTGACAGGTCACCGGTAATGATTGTACTAAACACCACGTTGTATATTATGTGATGTATCTGAAAGGTCAACGTAAATGTATGTACTTTGTACCGCATTATTTGTCATTTTCTGAATTTGCTATTTTCAACATTATACAAACAAATATAAGGTAAATGCCAACGACTTACTGGACCTCGTATCGACATTAGAATACAGATTACACGAATACTGCAAACCACAAATATCTACATGGAGATAGAATACAACCTCTCTTAACCGGACGTTAAAGTTAGAATATATGTTGGTCTTGGAGACAAGTTTCAGCTTAATGCAGAGTAAAGGTGATGAAGAAAATTCCCATAAGGGTTTTCTTCATGACTTTCACCCTCCCGTCAGCAGCCACCCCAAACATGTAGAGCCTTCTCTAATAGATTTCCTGTTTAGAGACGTTATACTGTACATCCGACCGTAAGTATATGTAGACAACTCAGCATACACTGGTTGAATGAACTGTTTGAGTCCATTTCTTAATAATTGCATTGATGTTTTGGGGCGTATTTGTCTGATTTGTTTCATGTTTTCAGACCAAAGTGAGGATTTCGGAGTTGCCATCAGATCTGAATATAACGGAAGTGTACACAGCGAGCAAAGTTATTAACAAGTTTGTATATATGTTTTAGCCCTTTTCTCTTAAAATACCTTTTAAATATAGTCGATACACACTAGACAGCCCTTGAATGAACTGTATGACCAGGGCCTGCTTTATTTGTTTGTGGAACAATATGTATCTGATTCAGATCTTTCTGTCACATTCAACAAACAGTATATATGCTTGTTGTAATAAATTATTAGACTAATATTCATGGGGAAGGGTTAAGCCTTACGTGTTATTTTGGTAGTATGGTTGGCTCCTTTCTCACAATCCGATCTGTTACAAATGTTATTTCAACTGCACCAAATTTATTTTACTTCTTTAAAACACTAACAGCCGAGTATCATTGTGGTGTTCCTAAAATGGCAGAATCAAGAAGAACTTGGTAGGTTAGGAATAAATTTCTTTGATTGCTTGAAATACAACAGCCACCACTTGACAAACAACCGTATGTGTTATGACATGTTTGTAACATCGTAAACATTGAACAGATAATGTTAAGATGTAGCAAAATATATCACGAGTGTTAAACATTATAGTTGATATGAATGAATAACCAGTAAATGCAAGTACACAAGACGCAATCATCACCATTCCATCGATAATAGTCATGCGACACATACACAAAAACACACACGAAACACACAGACAGACATACACACACCGACACACACCGAGACGCACACAGACACATACATAAATGTGTGTGAACGTGAGTGTGTGCTCGCATGGGTGTGTGTGCCACTGTTTTGCGTCTTGTGTGCGACCTTTCCTCCCTGACTACTTTTTTTATTCTTATTTACCAAACGGGTACCTGATACAAGTTCCTGAAACATTTATAAATGCACGTGCAAGTAATTAGTAGGTTTATGCTAGCTTTTCCTTTAGGATTGGATGATAATATTTACCAGACTGGAGATATTTCTAAAGATCCTGATATAGATAGTTTTTCTATAAGGAAACGCAAATGTCGATCAAATGGCATTCGTAAAAATGGTAATATTAAAGAAAATTCTCGTTTGAAAATGACTATTCTTGATCTACATACTTTACGTCTTATTTCTGGTAAACATGTCTTGCTTTCTAGACTTTCCTCCTTATCTATATCTTCATTAAAATAAAGAAATTGAAGAGCAAGCCGATAAAATTATTATTAGATCAGATCCTCTCCTAGGAACGGCTAGTTTGGTACAAAGCTTTACTCTACATGTTCTCAGACCGCACATTAATAAATTATCTGAACACCAAAGATTCTTCTTAAAAAATTCTTTTATTCATAAAGGTATTGGTTTTATTGGCTTCCAAAGTAGTTTTAGAGACAAAAATGGGATTGACACTATCCCTAAAAACTTTAAAAATACAGAACCACCTATCATCTGCTACAAATATAACAAACCCATCAGAAATACAATTTTCGACTATAATAAAATTATGACCGACCTTAATATCAATGATAACATTCCTGATAATTGAGATTGCGCCACTTCAAAGGTTTTGCTATTCTCCGGCTGGTTATGTTATTACTGGAAATTTTGAGATAATTAAAGATAAACGTCTACGATCTCTTTTGAATAAAGGTTCCAAATATAGAATATTATCCTTGATAGATTCTTGATAGATTTTAACTCTTGTCGAGTTCAGATTGCAGAGGCTTTACAAAAGTTTAGTATCAAATGGTGTCGAAGAGAACATGTTGAGTCTAATGCTCTTTCTAATTGAAAAAACCCACTAATTTTTTATATAATAGACAAACGCATTTCTTTTTATAGCTCTAATAAACACCTTCTTCCACCTAAACCTAGAATTTATTTTAGACATCTTAAAGAGGGTTTACAGGATTTCCATTCAAAATATGTTTATGTTCCTGCTAATAAGGCATCGAATACTGTGATTATTATTAGACGATTACATTATATAAATGTCTTGAAGCAGGAAATTATTAATACCCATATTCTGAAAATGGGTGATCCTTCGAAAGCAAAAGTAAAAATGCAAAAGGAGAAAATTGCAGACTCGGTTTTTATAATCTTCACAACAGCAGGTGTTAAGTGCTTGTGTGGCGGCCGTAAAACGTCGCCCCGTACTTCATTCTCAGTGTTATACCTTCTGATCCTTCGAGATCATGAATTTCAGTACTTCTTGTTCTGAAAATTGAATAACGCTTAAGCCGGTGCTAGGGGGGCGTGATCAGTGTTGCACTTTCAATTACTGCTCATGAACAGACTCAATAAAACCGAGTCTGCAATTTTCTCTTTTTGTGTTGCAATTTTTGCTTTCGGGGGATCACCACCCTTCAGAATTTATAATTTTCACAACAGCAGGCGTTAAGTGCTTGTGTGGCGGCCGTAAAACGTCGCCCGTACTTCATTCTCAGTGTTGTTATACCTTCTGATCCTTCGAGATCATGAATTTCAGTACTTCTTGTTCTGAAAATTGAATACCGCTTAAGCCGGTGCTAGGGGGCGTGAGCAGTGTTGCACTTTCAATTACTGCTCATGAACAGACTCAATAAAACCGAGTCTGCAATTTTCTCTTTTTGTGTTGCAATTTTTGCTTTCGGCGGATCACCACCCTTCAGAAATTATTGAGTCTGTTCATGAGTAGTAATTAAAACTGCAACACTAATCACGCCCCTTGCCCCGGCTTAAGCAGTATTCAATTTTCAAAACTAATGATCCCGAAGGATCAGAAAATGTAACAACACTGAGAATGAAGGACGGGGCGACTTTTTACAGCCGCACACAAGCACTTAACACCTGCTGTTGTGAAGTACATATATTCTGAAATAGGTGATCCTGCGAATGCAAAAGTAAAAATGCAAAATGAGAAAATTGCAGACTCGGTTTTATTGAGTCTGTTCATGAGTAGTAATTAAAACTGCACCACTACTCACGCAAAGTCATACATTTCAGTTACTACTGACGAAATGACCATCGTTTCAGACCATGTCAAAAAGTGTGAACAACGTGGAACCGATATCAAAATTACACAACATAAACTTCCTACAATGTATTGGTTACCAAAACTACATAAAAAACATATAAAGCGCGTTTCATTGCAAATTCTAGCTCATGTACAGCTACTAAATTGTCTATACTTTTGACATCTTGTTCAAACGAAGGTAAAAGAACATGTAAAATTCTACTGTGATAAGACTTATGACAATTCTGGAATAAATATCTTCTGGTCTTTTAAGAACTCTTCAAGAGTCTTAAACAAATTTAAGAACAAAAGGTATCTTGCATCCACTGTAAGCACGTACGATTTGTTTACTATGTACGCAACTTTTCCTCATAATTTAATTAAAGATAAATTTACTAACTTAATCCAGAAAGTATTTGCCAGGGAAAACATCATTCCTGGCATGTAATGCCGAAAAAGCTTTCTTTACTGATGAGTAAATGAAATATTACACAAATTGGACTTGCTCAGAAGTTTGCGAATCACTAACCTTTCTTTTTGATAATATAATTGTACGTTATGGTAATGCTATATACCGTCAGGTAATTGGTATTCATATGAGTACGAATTGTGCACCACTAGTCGCAGATTTGTTTTTGTACTGCTATGAGAGAGATTTCATGTTTCGTTTGAATCCACAATCGCAAGAAGATGTTATTAAAGCCTTCAATGAAAGTTCTCGATATTGGATGATACTTTTAACTTAGATAACCCTCTCTTTGATGCTCTCATTCCTACAATTTATCCTAAAGAACTCAAATTGAAGAAAGCTAACCCTTCCGACAATTATGCAGCGTTTCTTGATCTAGACCTTAAAATTGATAATGGAATGATTTATTCTAGAATATAGGACAAAAGAGATGATTTTATTTTTTATATTGTAAATTACCCTCATCTTGACGGAGGTGTTCCCCGTGCCCAATCGTATGAGGTTTATATATCTCAACAGTCGAAATCTCATTTTAACTGAGAAACTGCTTAAGCAATGATATAGATACCATATACTAAGAAAAACTTTCTCTAAATTTTACTATCGAAATCTCTCGCTTATTGGCAAGTACCAATGTAATCTCAAGGCGCTTCTGCGACACGGTATTTCACATCCGGAATTTTATGGTGATGTGATTTACAAACGTCGTAAAATTATTGGACATACTCATTTTCTCACTTTGTTCATCAAATATGTTAAAAAATTCATTAAAAAGGGATATGATCCTATAGTACTACAACATACTGCATGTTTGGTTCTCAACCCTTTTACAGTTGGCAATCACGCTGGCCTCTTTACATGTACGCCGACAAGAAAGGTTTAATACTCTATGAAGGCGACCTCTTAAATCCAGAAATGGAAGGAGAACGTCGGATATCTGTACTATTTCGTTTTTGTCGTACCCCTTATTACTTTTCTACAGTTACTCTGTTTGCAGCTCAATCATTGAGTACACTAGCGATAGGTGGATACAGTTTGTTCTCTTAAATGTTTTCGTTATACATGCACTTTACCACTGTATTTGCCATCGTGGTTGTTGTAGATTAGTCGGAGAGGGGATACGTTTATTTACACTGTTTGTCTTTTAGGGTGGGGATGGAATAAGTGTGAGGTTGGGCGCCCATAAACCGGTTTACCCCCCCCAGTGACTTTTGTCACTGACCGTTCCAAGGCGGTACTTCCATCTTCCCCCTATTGCATGTTTGTTTTGTCTTTGTGCGTCTCTTGTTGTTTTTATAGTTATGTACATTTGCTGTTTCCTTGTGTTGCTGTTCGGGCGACTGTTTGTTCTGTATGTGGTGTTTCCTGCATGACTCATTTTTGTACTTTTATTCGTTTTGCTAGAGCTTGCTCATCTATTGACGATTTTAACAGTCGAAATCTCATTTTAAATGAAAAGCTGCTTAAGCAAGGATATAGATACCATAAACTAAGAAAAACTTTCTCTAAATTTTACTATCGAAATCTCTCACTTATTGGCAGGTACGAACGTAATATCAAGGCGCTTCTGCGACACGGTATTTCACATCCTGAAGTTTATGGTGATGTGATTTACAAACTTCGTAAAATTATTGGACATACCCATTTTCTCACTTTGATCATCAAATATGTTAAAACAATCATTAAAAAGGGATATGATCCTATAGTACTACAACATACTGCATGTTTGGTTATCAACCCTTTTACAGTTGGCAATCACGCTGGCCTCTTTGCATGTACGCTGACAAGAAAAGTTTAGTACTCTATGAAGACGACCTCTTAAATCCAGAAATTGAAGGAGAACGTCGGATATCTGCACTAGTTCGTTTTTGTCGTACCCTTTATTACTTTTCTACAGTTACTCTGTTTGCAGCTCAATCATTGAGTACACTTGCGATAGGTGGATACAGTTTGTTCTCTTAAATGTTTTCGTTATACATACACTTTATCACTGTATTTGCCATCGTGGTTGTTGTAGATTAGTCTGAGTGGGGATACGTTTATTTACATTGTTTGTCTTGAAGGGTGGGGATGGAATAAGTGTGAGGCTGGGCGCTTAAAAACCGGTTTAACCCCCGTGACTTTTGTCACTGACCGTTCAAAGGCGGTACTTCCATCTTCCCCCTATTGTATGTTTGTTTTGTCTTTGTGCGTCTCTTTATGTTTTTATAGTTATGTATATTTGCTGTTTCCTTGTGTTGCTGTTAGGGCGGCTGTTTGTTATGTAATGTGGTGATTAATGCATGACTCATTTTTGTACTTTTATTAACAATTCTTCTGTATTTATATGTCCACGATAAGTACTACTCTTACAGGTTCTTACAAAGACTTAACGAGGATGCAACCTTTCAATTTTCCGTTGAATACTTAAGGAAACAGTCATACATACCAACAGTGCAACAATTTGGAACAGCGACAAAGTTAACCAGTCAAAGACTCGGTGTATCTGAAAACATGACAGTGTAAGTTTGTATATATGAACTGAACGAAATATGAGTACGTTGTTTGGTGCTTATATGTTAATCAAGAGATGTACAGCAGTTTGTCAATATGTCAATTTAGCATGCACGAATAATACGCGCTATTAAAGAAATGGTGAATGCCCATGCCACGAGGTTCTAAAACATTTTGCCTGAGTCTGAGATCATTCTCAAGCATATGACTGGTCGGATTTTGAGCTTGCTAAGAATCTTACTAATCTGATACTTGAGAATGATCTCAGACAGACTCAGAAATGTTATAGCCTTGGGACTAAACTTTTACCAGGGGGTTATCCGACTCGTTTAATATACGTACTGGACTCTTGCACTCGTCTAAACGTCCAGGACCCTTATGCTGTTAAAACGTTCCGGATTTATATACTGTAATATCCATACACCATCAATACCTTGATAATGTTATATGCCTTCCGGGTTTTTCATACACTGATATAAACAATCCAGACTGCTATGATGGTAACTTCCGTCTGAGCGTGTTTTGGTATATACAGGCGAGGAATCTTATATTTGTATATAACTGCTCTTATACCTGTGTATATGTACCACATTCTTAAATGTATATACACGGGCTGGACTTTCATACTTTTATATAAATTCTGAATTCTTACGGTGATATATATGGTCCGCACTCTGATGCTGATATTTACGGTAAAGAATCTTTTAGACTTATATATACGTTCCGAATTCTTATGTTGTTATAATCGTTAGGGAATCTTATGCTGTTTATACGTTCTGTATTTTTGACCCAAATCTTATACTGGGACTCTCGTATATGCAATTCGCACTCGTGTACTGATTTATACGATCTACACTCTTTACTGATATATTTATACGGTCTGGACTATGTTACTAACATGACCTGCTTTCTCCATCCTCTTTCGAAATACGTTGTTATTAATAATGTTTTACATGTCCCGAAGTTTCATATTCTTACTGATGTGGGTATCTATCAAGGGGACACGTGTATCCGATTGTTTGCAGATCCCCAAATAAGGTGTTTTTCGAGAACTAAACCCGTTAAGCCTCCATCAAACCCTATGTTGTGACCACTCTTTAGAATCATCACAAAGTGATGGATGCATAAAGAAATTACGATGGAAAAAGTTGTTTCTGGAGCCTTGTTGTTTCGGAAACAGTGACATGCGTTGTTGTAAGGAGGGAATCGTTATTGAGTGGGTCGTTGTAGGGATGGAGCACTGTATTTGGTTTTCCATATAATGAGGATCTTTATCACAAGGGGTTAGTCTAAAATGTAATGGACTATCTTAATCTTTGCATGCAGTCTTCTACCAAGTTTGCCAAATGGGTAAATGAAACCAGCACTAACCATAAAAATGAAAACATCGTAATATGATGTATTCCGTGACCCTGAGAAATTAAGGTGTTGGTATTACTAGAGCGCTGGGGTTTCATGAAATGTCACTCGCAACTGGCCTTTCTAGTAAGACCATCAATAGTATCAAGCAATGAAACACAAATTATTCAGATACAGGACTTATCAAGACTCGCCATCAATAACGCAACTACAGTGCCATAACTTCTGTCTGAAGAGCTGTCTGAGGGAACATATTATGGGGTCATATTCTGACCGTTATTTGGAGGATAATAAGCACCTTTGCTATTGCACACATCATTGAGGCGGTATCACTGCTCCTGCCACAACCCCTACGCTATCTGTTGAGGAAGGAAATGGGTAAATAATATTTGAGATCCATTGGTTCCAACCGCACAATAGTCATTGGCAATGTTTTAAGCTACTTGTATATACAGCTGAGTGACTGGCTTGCGAAACATACTATGGTGCTAGTTCTTTGCGTAAGATGACTGCTCGTTGTAGCGATTTGCAAGTTTCTATCGAATCGTAAGTCAGTAGGCCGACTTCTAAGTTGCCTACTACTAATAGCTTTTGATCCTCACGAGAATGCGTATCCCTTATCGCTGTTGATGCCCGCGTCTCCGTATTTGGGAGGACATATGTGGTTCTTTTGGTGTAATTTTTATATATGGGAAAGTCGTTAATATTTATGTATTCTGAAAATGGGTGATCCCTCGAAAACAAAAGTAGAAATGCAAAAAGAGAAAATTGCAGACTCGATTTTATTGAGTCTGTTCATGAGTAATACTTAAAACTGCAACACTACTCACGCCCCCTAGCACCGGCTTAAGCAGTATTCAATTTTCAAAACAAATAACATCAAAACTTATGATCCTGAAGGACCAGAAAACATAACAACACTGAGAATGAAGTACGGGGCGACTTTTTACGGCCGCCACACAAGCACTTGACATCTGCTGTTGTGAAGTACAAATATTCTGAAAATGGGTGATCCCTCGAAAGCAAAAGTAAAAATGCAAAAAGAGAAAATTTCAGACTCGGTTTTATTGAGTCTGTTCATGAGTAACAATGTGTTTATAATCAGACTGGTTGGAGGATATGGTCATAACCATGTTGCTTAGAGCCATATACAGGCATACGTCGAATACGCAATTACACAAGACTCTACATACTGCAAGACGTCCTGATAGCGCTGAATTGCCGACCGGAGGTCAATTGATGATTCTACCACAAATCAGCTGAATCCTCCTTTAATACACGTTCGGTTCAGTACATGGACCCAAAATACAGTTCACACGTATGTGAAGAAATAAACGTTCAACCGTTCCATATCAGACGGGTTGATTCCTTAGAACTGCCCAGCACAAAAGTGCTACAGACGACATCAACGACAGGTAACTGCTGGATGCACACTATAGACCTCTTTCATCGTTTGAAGACAGTTTGCAATACTGCCCGCCTGAAACCTTTTGGTCTAGTCTGCCTGTATTTGGACTCATTATACATGTATATATGTTTGTCAGCACTGTACAGGACCGTCTATGATAGGGAAACTTATCTGTCTCCATTGCATCCTCGGGCTGACACCAAACTCTGAACACAAGATTGTCTAGGCTTCGTTGTTGTAGGTGTTTGAAAACGAGTCGGAAAGTCGTCTTATGACAATGGAAGTTTTAGCTTCGCTAGCATGCGCCTTGTGAAATGATCGAGAATGATTCAGACTGGCGAAAACCCTCTTCTGACTGTGGTACGTCAGACGGCACAACATTTGGGTTGTTTTGCCAGACATGTACCGAAGTGTATTTCCAAGCTTAGGCCGTGAAGTATGTCATGATAACAGAGAGTATATCATTTTTCCAGAAATCGTGTATCAAGCAAGCACCATGTCAGAACAAGAGCTTATTGTTTGAGAATAACACGGCTATAAAATTAACAACCATTACTTACCAAAGGGCGTTGTTCTTGAGTAACTCCAATTTGAGTTTATTAAGCGGTCACAGAGGCGTTAACGAGTGGAAACTGTGTGACTATGATACAAGCATGTGTTGACACAAAACGGGGGCAGTGGTAAGCGATCCACCAGAGATGTGTCAGTTAGGAATTAAGGCAGGACGGCGACTTAGATATTGGATGGGCCCACAGCGCTGACGGATTTAATTCCATTGAAACGCTAATGATAAAGTAAAAGTACAAAAATGAGTCATGCAGGAAACACCACATACAGAACAAACACTCACCCGAACAGCAACACAAGGAAACAGCAAATGTACATAAGTAGAAAAAAACAACAAGAGACGCACAAAGACAAAACAAACATACAATAGGAGGAAGATGGAAGTACCGCCTTGGAACGGTCAGTGACAAAAGTCACTGGGTGGTTAAACCTGTTTATGGGCGCCCAACCTCACACTTATTCCATCCCCATCCTAAAAGACAAACAGTGTAAATAAACGTATCCCCTCTCCGACTAATCTACAACAACCGCGACAGCAAATACAGTGGTAAAGTGCATGTATAACGAAAAAACATTTAAGTGAACATACTGTATCCACCTATCGCTAGTGTACTCAATGATTGAGCTGCAAACAGAGTAACTGTAGAAAAGTAATAAAGGGTACGACAAAAATGAAATAGTACAGATATCCGACGTTCTCCTTCCATTTCTGGATTTAAGAGGTCGCCTTCATAGAGTACTAAACCTTTCTTGTCGGCGTACATGCAAAGAGGCCAGCGTGATTGCCAACTGTAAAAGGGTTCACAACCAAACATGCAGTATGTTGTAGTACTACAGGATCATATCCCTTTTTAATGAATTGTTTTATACATTTGATGAACAAAGTGAGAAAATGGGTATGTCCAATAATTTTACTTTACAATAAAGTGACGAAACCAGTATAGAAGGCCATCAATCAGAAATACGTCGACACATGATTGTCTATAACATGGCTGCCAAAGCGTTCATGCAATTGGTCGCAGAGGAAGGTCGTAGTCTGGTTTGTGGTGAGTTCGGATAGTCTTTCATGACAGAGATCAAGCCAAAGTCAGGTACGTCATAATGGTCAAATAAAATATTATGAATATGTTGCTCTCCGCTGCTGGGCCTCTATGACAATCAGTTCACACAGTTGCTGTGGGAAGTGAAATCAATGGTAGCCACAGGTCTGGGTATAATCCCACATCGCAGTCAACCTAAAGGGTTTGAACAGGGTGATATGCACTGACAAGTGACTGACAAGGGTGACATCATATCTCTGGAAACGGTTCACACAACTGCTTATTGCGTGGTTGCAGTTCAGAGTGAGTTCTAAAAAGTACAATCAGACAAGCGTGAAAGAAAACCATAATCCCATGTGCTGAAGAAGGCCAGCAAACAATCCCTTCACCACTGCTCAATGTCAAAAAGTAACACATATAATAACTCCATCGAATTCAATTAGAGGATAAAAATTGGGTCAGCGTCTGTAAGAAATATCAATGGGGCGTCAATGTTATAGATGGTGCTGTGACGGTTCTGTTTTCTTTTGGCTTTGGACTTGGGGACCGGTGGCGAAGACATTTCGAAAGGAATGTTAACCCATTAACCCCATGCTGTGTATTATTTGGAGTTGACGGACAGGCATCTGATACACAAACTGGTAAGGCGGGCTACCATCACAGATACTCAATGTATAATTGCATAATCGTATCTCTTATGGCTATAGAACCTGACTGGACACTGCAGGAGCACAGCTGGATATTGTGTATATGGGGGGGGGGGGGGGGTACTTATATAAGGAACTTTGAAATGCCTTTAACGACCAATGCTGCCGTTTCTATAGCCATTGGTGTAATAATCGGATCTCTTGGGTGTGCGGATCTCGGTGTGATTGGGAATTTTGTCAGTTGGCGAGCTAAACTTAATACTATTTCAGATATTATAACCAGACATAATCATGTTCGACGTTGATTACCGGCTACTATTTGATGAACTACCTAAAGTCTTCCTTCAGATCAGTTTGCCTGTCACCAGACTTGGTATCGCCACTCGAAGGTCTTTATACAAGAGGATTATTCATTTACATATGTTTTCTGCCTTCGGAACTAAAGCTTTACGCGGAAAACCTTATTTGAAATACCTTCACATGACCTTTGTAATAATCTGACCCATAATCGGGTAACCTTACACTCTGTCAAAGTTATCGCAGAATTCAGTCGCCATATCGCGTCTCCGTCAATGAATGCATTAGACTTAAATAAACTTATTAATTTATCTTTACCATACGTTGTTGTGTAATACATATCTGCTGAACATAAAAACTGCCTGACTGTCAGTTTCCCTGACACCATATTGGCCACAGACTCGTATACCTGTATATACATTTCGGATTCTTATATTGCTATAAACGGTCCAGACTTTTATACATTTATAAACGTTAAATTGTTACGCATCGACATGGAAAAACTGAATCTCTCCAAAAGATTTTCATAATTTAAATTTTAACAAATAGCATACATAACAGCATGGATTTCCTGATTTCCTTCCTGACATCTGTTATATTTCTGTTCATGAATATTCATTAAATAATTTGCATAATAGTCACTGTAAAAAGATAATTGTGATCATGGCAGAAACTGTAGATCATTATTGTCATAAGTGAAACACGGCAGATTAAATGACGCACATTGCTGTCTGATATAGGTAATCTACGTTTGCCATGACACGAGAATGCGTCTCTATGAGATAAGGGAGTTACTCGTTAGAATATCAAAACAAATGTTGCATTTCAGATATAAAGATTATCCAAATTACAAACAGTTCCACTATGGTATACGACAAAATGCACTGTATGACCCTACAGATCCTGCTATAGAGGGACTTCTGAGAGATTTAGGAACTCAGAAGATTGTGAATGCAGGTACGTTAACCGATGAATTCCCATATTATAGGCAAACCCATTCAGATCTAGTTTTGGAACCCATGTATTTTGTTGATGTGCAGACCAAACAAAACATTTGCTGGTATAATATTCTGAAAGTGGGAAATTCTTTGCAAACTAAAGTAGCAATGCGAAAAGAGAAAACTGCAGACTCAGTTGTGGGTCAAGACTAATCGCCTATGTCCCTTTTAAGGGACACTGTCCATGTTTAGATATGAGTATTTCCGCCATAGATGATAACGTTTCGTCCAAAATGTACGATAAAAGGGAGGATTTCAATTCCAAATGTGTTAATTATCCTCTCCTAGGTGGAGATGTGCCCGTTCTACATCTTATGAGATTTACATTTGTCAACTTATCCGATTTTGCCAGAGCCTGTTCTTTGCTAGAAGATTTTAATAGTCGTAATCTAATTATACCCCCACAACGAAGTTTGGGGGTTATACTAGAATCAGGTTGTCCGTCTGCCTGTCCGTCCGTCCGTCTGTCCGTCCGTCTGTCCGTGGACACAATTTTGTCCGGCATTCTTTTTCTACAGTTTTGTTGAAAAGTACAAAAATGAGTCATGCAGGAAACACCACATACAGAACAAACAGTCGTCCGAACAGCAACACACGGAAACAGCAAATATACATAACTATAAAAACATCAAGAGACGCACAAAGACAAAACAAACATACAATAGGGGGAAGATGGAAGTACCGCCTTAGAACGGTCAGTGACAAAATCACTGGGGGATTAAATCGGTTTATGGGCGCCCAACCTCACATTTATTTCATCCCCACCCTAAAAAACAAACAGTGTAAATAAACGTATCCCCTCTCCGACTAATCTACAACAACCGCGATGGCAAATACAGTGGTAAAGTGCATGTATAACGAAAACATTTAAGTGAACAAACTGTATCCACTTATCGCTAGTGTACTCAATGATTGAGCTGCAAACAGAATAACTGTAGACAAGTAATAAAGGGTACGACAAAAAAGAAATAGTACAGATATCTGACGTCCTCCTTCCGTTTCTGAAGAGGTCGCCTTCATAGAGTACTAAACCTTTCTTGTCGGCGTACATGCAAAGAGGCCAGCGTAATTGCCAACTGTAAAAGGGTTGACAACCAAACATGCAGTATGTTGTAGTACTATAGGATCATATCCCTTTTTATGCCCCCCAGATCAAATCTGGGGGGCATATTGTTTTTGCCCTGTCTGTTTGTTTGTTTGTCTGTTTGTCTGTTTGTCTGTTTGTTTGTCAGCAACTTTAACATTGGTCATAACTTTTGAGCCAGTACAGATAGAGACTTGATATTTGGTATGCATATGTATCTCATAAAGCCGCACATTTTGAGGGGTGACATGTCAAGGTCAAGGTCATCCTTCAAGGTCAGAGGTCAAATATATGGGTCAAATCACCGACTTTAACATTGGCCATAACTTTTGGACCAGTAGAGATAGAGACTTGATATTTGGCATGCTTGTGTATCTCATGAAGCTGCACATTTTGAGGGGTGACATGTCAAGGTCAAGGTCATACTTCAGGGTCAAAGGTCAAATTATCTGTTTTTTGGCTGTAACTTTAACGCAACTTTAACATTGGTCATAACTTTTGAGTCAGTACAGATAGAGACTTGATATTTGGCATGCATATGTATCTCATAAAGCCGCACATTTTGAGGGGTGACATGTCAAGGTCAATGTCATCCTTCAAGGTCAGAGGTCAAATATATGGGTCAAATCACCGACTTTAACATTGGCCATAACTTTTGGACAAGTAAAGATACAGACTTGATATTTGGCATGCTTGTGTATCTCATGAAGCTGTACGTTTTGAGGGGTAACATGTCAAAGTCAAGGTCATCCTTCAGGGTCAAAGGTCAAATTGTCTGTTTCTTTGTCTGTAACTGTAACATTGGTCATAACTTTTGAGCCAGTACAGATAGAAACTTGATATTTGTCATGCATATGTATCTCATAAAGCCGCACATTTTGAGGTGTGACATGTAAAGGTCAAGGTCACCCTTAAAGGTCAGAGGTCAAACATATGGGTCAAATCACAGACTTTAACATTGGCCATAACTTTTGAACCAGTACATACAGTGACTTGATATTTGGCATAATTGTGTATCTCATGAAGCTGCAGAGTTTGAGGGGTGACATGTCAAGGTCATTCTTCAGGGTCAAAGGTCACCAACTTCAAATTAGCCATAACTTTTGAACCAATAGATATAGAGTCTTGATATTTGGTGTGCATGTGTATCTCATGAAGCTGCACATTTTGTGGGGTGACATGTCAAGGTCAAGGTCATCTTTCAGGGTCAAAGGTCACAGCCTTTAATATTGGCCATAATTTTGAACCAGTAGAGACACAGACTTGATAGTTTGTATATATGTGTTTCTCATTTGGCTGCACAGTTTGAGGGGTAACATGTCAAGGTCAAGGTCATCTTTGAAGGTCAAAGGTCATTAACATTGGCCATAACGTTTGAACTAGTAGATATACAGCCTTGATACTGGTATGCATGTGTACCCCATGAAGCTGCACAGTTTGAGGAGTGACATGTCAAGATCAAGGTCATCCTTCAGGGTCAAATATCATATTGAGGGGGCATAGTGTTTCACAAACACATCTTGTTAATGTTTTTTTTAACATAGTTGATGAACAAAGTGAGAAACATGTATAGCCATATGACCATATAAACCTGTGCACCGCATACTTCCATTATGATCGGACCACTACTTCAGGAGTTATCTCCCCCTTATAGTCCCCTACCAATGTTTTCCGGTTTTCTGGACTTTTTGTGGAAGATATGGAGATATCAACTCGGTATTTTCTACAAAGCTAAATTTAGATAGGTTACAGCTTATGGTCCAATCTCAGTCCGGTTGAATAATTATTTCCAGAGTTATTGTTCTTGAACTTTAATTCATTTCTTTAAATTTTGAATTTTCCAGAATGTTTTTGAAGTGGTTGGAGATATCAACTTTATTTTTGGCATAAACCTAAATCTAGATAATTTACAGCCTAATTCCCAGTCTCTGTCTGGTTGAATAATTTTTGCCAGAGTTATGGCTATTGAACTTTAATTTTTTGTCAAAATTTCAATTTTCCGGCATTTCTTTGGAAGTGGTTAGATATATTAACTTTATATTTGACATAAAGCTAAATCTAGATGAGTTACAGCTTAAGTTCGGATATCTGTCTGGTTGAATATTTTTTGTCAGAGTTATGGTCCTTGAACTTAATGTTATTCTGAAAAGGTACCTAGGTTTAGAACTTTGGAGTTGACACATCACATAATAAAAAAGCTGCCTCAACTTATTGGATGACATTGTCTTGCAGCAGCCATAACACTTCTATAAATTGTAACAGACTTATCTCCCTTTTTGGACTTGACAATATTTAGTCAAAGTTGCTTTATTTATGTTTGTGATTGATCTTGGATTGAATATTACATGTTAGAAGTGATATATTTAAATCAATAAGTATGCTATACAGGTTCCTGTATGAATGTGCAGCACATAAGTGCTTTTCGTTAAATTGTGCGTTCAACAGGTTAGGGACCATGACATTGATTTCAATCCTCCTATAATTTATTACACATGTACTTAGAGTATGAGAAAAATATGTTGTGTGGATAAAACTTATGAAAGGGTTTTATTTCTCTGAATTCTGAATTATTCTTCATTTTTCTTTATTACTAAACATCTTGTCATTTTTATGCCCCCGTGACGTCAGTCAGGGACATTATGGTTTGCACCTGTCCGTCCGTCTTTCTGACTGTTTGTCCGTGCATCACGCTTTTTCTATAAAGTATTATATGTCAGTAATTTCTACACTTATGCGCAGGAAACTTCACATACACATCATTACCATCTGTGCTATCATTTGTCACCCCACCCATGATGCCCGCAAGCCCAAGGTCAAGGTCAAATGACTACGAAATTTTACGTGCAGTTGGTTGTCATATTAACGTGCAGTCGGTTGTCACAGTTTTTCATTGTCTTATTCCTCCCTAACCACTGTAACTATTGCCATGGAATTGCATATACACATTAAAAATATCCATACTTTCATTTGGCACCCCACTCATGCTGCCCGCAAGCCCCAGGTCAAGGTCAAATGACTTGGAAATTGTACGTGCAGTTCATTATCACATTTACATGCAGTTGTTTGTCACAGTTTTTCATTGTCTTATTTCTCCCTAACCACTGTAGCTATTGCCATGAAATTGCATAGACACCACCCATACTTTCATTGCGTACGCAGACCATGCTGCCCGCAAGCCAAAGGTCAAGGTCAAATTTTACGTGCAGTTGGTTGTCACAGTTTTTTCATTGTATTGTTTCTCCCTAACCACTGTAGCTATTCTCATGGAATTGCATATACACATTAAATACCATTTATACTTTCATTGTACACCCAACCCATGCTTTTCGCAAGCCCAATGTCAACGTCAAATGACTTAGGAATTGCTTGGGAAATTTTAGGTGCAGTTGGTTGTCTCAGTTTTTTCATTGTCTTATATCTCCCTAACCACTGTAGCTATTAGCATGGAATTGCATATACACATTAAATATCATCTATACTTTCATTGCACACCCAACTCATGCTTCCCGAAAGCTCAATGTCACTGTCAAATGACACTTGTTTGTCACAGTTTTTTCATCGACTTATATCGCACTAACTGCTATAGCTATTGGTATGGAAATGCAGATACATATCAAACATCATTCCTACTTTCTTTATGCACCCAGCCCATGCCTCCAGCAAGCCCAAGGTCAAATGACTTTGGAATTTTACGCTCAGCTAGGCAATCAACATGTACTTATCGGGGGCATCGCTGTGTCTTACAGACACACTTTTCTAGTTGTTACATAAATTGGGTTTGGGCATGTATTGTTTTAAATCTCTCCATGTTTCTGTATGTACATATTAGGCCAAGGGCCCATAATCGACCCATAACCTAGTGGGAGTTTGGTACACCTATAGTTTCTTAAAGCTTAGGGTATATGTTAACAAGTTCCGGTTATTGGACAAGTATTGGATGCAGGATAAGCAAACGGTCAACGCGTTTCCATGGCAACCGCCAACATTTCGAAGTTTCAGCATTAGTGTCATTAAGATGCAAAAACATAATTTAGTTTGTTTATAAAACATCCAAAATAGTTTTAAAATAATATTAATATATTTATCACATGGCAGGAGTCTTTTATTCATAATTTGCTCATTGGCATATTCATGAATATTAATGAGAATCTGAAACAAACTGCTTAAATTGTTAAAAAATGACCTTATTTAGCAAACAAGTATGTTATGATTATTCATTTTTCATATTAAAAGGTTTCAAATGGCACATAAATGTTGTCAGGTCATTTATTTATTCATTTTCTGTTCCATAGATACACAGTATTGAGTCAGTATAGCAAAGAAAGTGGATGGGGTAAAATGACCCAACAAAATGTAAAAAATGCTATTTTATCAATAAGTGGTTTTAAGATGAATGACAAAATAAATTTGCACATGATAATTACAACAACGTTCTCTACGCACAAAATTCTCCTAGTTTGAGAACAAACTGCTATCTAGCTCATTTGCATATTCATGAATATTAATGAGAATCTAAAAAATGCCTATTTTTGTTTTAAAAAATGACCTTATTTAGCAAACGAATATGTTATATTTAATCATTTTTCATATTACACGGTTTCAAATGACACATGACTGCTGTTAGGTCATTTATTTATTCATTTTGTGTTCCATAGATACACAGTATTACTTCGGTATGGCAAAAGAAAGTGGGTGGGGAAAATGACCCCAAAAATTAAAATATGCTATTTGTCAATAAGTGGTTTTCAGATAAATGACAAAGTAAATTTGCTTATGATGATTACAACAACGTTCTCTATGCACAAAATTGTCGCAGTTTGATAACAAACTACAATTGTGCTCATTTGCATATTCATGAATATTAATTAATGCTTAAAATAAAAAAAATGATCTTATTCAGCAAATGAGTATGTTATGTGTATTCATTTTTCATATAAAACGTTTTCAAATGACACATAAATGTTGTCAGGCCATTTATTTATTCATTTTCTGTTCCGTAGATACACAGTATTGTTTCAGTATAACAAAATGCAACAAATGCTACTTTGTCAATAAGTGGTTTTAAGATGAATGACAAAGTAAATTTGCACATGATAATAACAACAACATTCTCTATGCACATAATTGTCCAAGTTTGAAAACAAACTACTATTGTAGCTTTATATCCCCACAAACCCCGAACTAAAATGGGATATTATATCGATATCGTTCTGTCTCTTCAGAGTCGCCGGCTGGACGATCTCGCCAGCCGGTACTCACTGCCTGGAACCAGCAGGACGTGCCTTGCTGGCAGCCCAACTAGCAGGGTCTTGACCCACCTCGGTGGCCCCCATTCCCCTATCCTTCTTGGGCTCCTCCTGGCTTTGCCCCCCAACAGCCTGTCTGGCCTCCATACCGGTCAGGGCATGTGGTAAGTTCGACTCAGGGAGCGACAGTCCTCTTCCTTGCCCACTAACAGTCCACTCTTCAGAGCCTGTAGGAGGACCTCCTCTCCGGGTAACGCTGTCGTCGACAGTCACCAGGGTGTAGTCTGAGGGGGAACAGGAAGTCCTGTAAATAATGGCTCATAGGGACAATCGGGGAGTCGGATACAACTGGAGCGTCGGACCTAGAGGAGGCTCAGTCGTCGACGAATCTGAGCCGTCATCGTTTGCTTTTGATAAGGCGTGGGAGGACTGTTTTCGCCTTCGTTTTCGAACAGGGAGAGCTTCCGAATCTCTCAAAGTCTCTCCCCCGTCTAAATTCCTTCTGTTTGGCTGGCAGACCAGGATGAAGATTTCCATTTCAGGCTTGCAGTCGGTTGGACCATGTCCTCACAACTTTCGAGATCCATGGCTCCTTCCTCATCTCTCAGGCCTCCAGCCTCTTCTGACAGCCACCCTGGGCTATTTTACCGGATCCCCTTGCTGGATGCCAACAGCCCCGGGGCCTCGTCTCTATTCAAGCGGTAGGAGTTGCGCCAGAGACAGCGAATGGGAGTTGCTTCCAACATGGACCTTTTAGCTGCTGCTCTATTAGAAGAGCTAGCTTCAGAGTCTCCTTTCTCTGAAGTTACCAAGCGCCTTTCCTACCAGCTGGGTCTTTAGTCCGCCTCTGCCTGCAAGACACCTCCAAGGTTGAATTGCGGGCGGGTCAATTTGCCTCGGAGCTTATTTTTGGAGGCAAAATTAAGGAGAAGGAACAAGTGGACAAGACTTCTCCAAGGAATTCTCCGGTATCTTGCCCTTCTCCTTGGAAGATCCTAAAGGTCCCCGTGGCTATGTGCAAACCTTCTAAGGGCCTTTCTACGCCCCAGGAGAAAAATGGTCTTAAGAACAAGCCATATTCTCCCCTTCAGTGCGGTTCGGCCAAGAGCAACATTTGACTGGTCCCTGTTCCGCCACCACGGACCAGGCGGTCCAGAGCTGGCCCCGCTCCCACCCTTGGGGTTCTGACCCTTCGAGTCGTCAGCTCTAGGAACTAGCTCTTTCTGCATCCACTCCTATCCGACCTTCCATTCTTGTGGACGCCCAGACTGCTTCACTTTGTCGCAGCATGGCGCAATATCACACAGGATCCTTGGTCCCTCTCTATTGTAGAGGCAGGCTATCATATCCCTCTGGTTCGGCAGCCTCCTATTTCCTGGGTCCCTATTCATCAGTCGTCGGATCATGCGAACACACCGGACTCTGGATCCTGGCTTCTCGCAAAAGGGACAGTAGAAACGGTACTGAACGAGAATTCGGCCGGCTTTTACAGCCGTCTATTTCAAATTCCAAAGAAAAATGGCGCAATTTGACCAATCATCAACCTTTCTACTGTAAACAAGTATGTCGAATCTTTCAAGATGGAGACCATCGCTTCCATTCAGCTGTCTATCAAACCAGACCAAGGGGGCATTTCCATGGATTTCTCGGATGCATATTTTCATCTCCCAATTCACCCAGCAGACAGACACAAATTGCGCTTCTGTCTTGGGTACTGTTTACTAGTCCCGGACATTGCCCTTTGGCCTCATTACGGCCCCCAGAGATTTCACCAAACCCATGGGGATCGTAGCGGCCTATCACTAGCAGATTGGTCTCACTCTGATTCAGTACGCCGACAATTGGCTGTTTCGTCATTCTCTTCTTCTTAACCTCCATTAACCCTTACGGCTGCTTCCTGGAAGAATAGCTCTACATTTTCTTCCTTTTATCTGCGCCCTTTTGCATCCTCACAGAACAAACTACCGGTACATTCTCTAGGTCTGCTTGTGGCCTCTCAAACAGTGTAACGACTAGCACTTTTCTAATGTCGTTGGTGCGACCTTTTTGGAAAATTATTATTCAGAAGAATCTACTAGCCTCAGCACTTCTGAGATAACTGCCCTAGAATAATTTGGCAAATAACCAAACAAAGTGCAGTAATAGGAAATAGTTTATGAGCACATTCAATATTAGACGTACAATTACAGTATAGAAATGATAAATACGTTATGAAATTGTTTTATGATGTAGATAATATCTAAACTAGAAAACTGACTTGGTCAGAGAGAGCCATGCAGATGATCTTTGTCGAATATGGCATTTTTGATAAATCAAGGGCAGATAACTCTGAACATGATGATCTCATTCAACCCAAAAACTGTAGGTGTCTTCCTCTCCTAATACTAAGCATATGCCCTTAATATGAACCAAATGTGTGAAGTACTGTTTTGAGTTATCACTTCAGATCAAGTGTTGACAAAAGATTATGACATTTTGGATGAATCAAGGGTAGATAAATCTAGACATAATGAGCTGATTCAACTCAAAAACTATAGGCCTGTTTCTCTGGTGATACTGAACATACGCCCTTAATATGAAACCAATATGTGAAATACTGTTTGAGTAATCGCTTCACATCAAAAGTGTTGACAAAATTTAATGGTAATTTTCATGAATCAGGGGCAGATAACTGTTTGACAGTTTGGATGAATCAAGGGCAGATGAATCTAGACATAGTGATCTGATTCAAACCCAAAACTATAGGCATCTTCCTCTGGTGGTAGTAAGCATATGTTCTTAATATGAAACCAATATATGGAGTACTGTTTTGAGTTATCGCGTCACATCAAGTGTTAACGGACGGACGGATGGACGGACGGACGTTCTAATGGACAGAAAATGTGATTCCTATAGGGCTCCTGCATTTTCAATGCAGGACCCTAATGATGATACATTGTATTCAGTGCCTTATGCAAAATGTTTCTCCATATATAACTGAAAAATAGCTTGTTGTACGCATATTAAGGCTAAGTCGTTTCTTTTTTACAGTTACAAGGGAGATAATTATTGCTGTTTTCAGTTCAAAGTTATCTTTTCTTTTTCAAATATGTTGATCGACATAAAATATAATTTTAAGCAATGTGGGTTGAGAACTTGTCGTTTTGGACTCCATAATCTCTTGTATACAAAAACATAACAAGAGTACCGCATACGGTACATAATACGCCCACTTGCAAACTGTCTCTGATTCAACATGCCTTATAAGTGTTGACATTTTCTAATCTGTGCTTCAGATCTTGATTTCCATATTAAGGTGATACTATTTTTAAAACAATTGAAGTGATTATCTTATTAAATAAAAAAGTTACAGCTAATCCTCATATTTGCAGATTTTTGAAAAGTGCAACGGCCATAACTCTGTAAAGACAAACTGAATGAACCTCAAAATAAACTCAGCTTCAGAATTTGTTGCTTAAAACATTTGTGTTAAGTTTCATTTATATCATTTCATAGTTTTCCCAGAAAACAAGAGACAAACTAAAAGCTGACCGACAAACAAAGCAACGAACACACAAAGTTCAAGGACCATAACTTTAGAATAAAATGACTTACCAAAAACCCCGCAATATATGTGAAAATTCATATTAAGGTTTAACCTTATAAAAAAAATTGAAGTAAATATCATTTCAAACGAAAAAGTTACGGCCATCCTCATATATATTTGCATAGATTTGCATTATTTCTTTTAAGTGCAAGGGCCATAACCCCAAAACGACAAATCAAATGAACCTCAGAATTGACTTAGCTTCAGGTCTTGATTCATGAAACATGTGTGTGAAGTTTCATTAATATCTGTCAAACAGTTTTCCCAGAAAACAGCGGACAAACTATATGCATATATTTGCATTATTTTTTAAGTAAAAGGGCCATAACTCTGAAACAAAATATCAAATGAATCTTAGAATCGATTCAGCTTCAGATATTGATGCATTAAACATTTATGTGAAGTTTCATTAATATCTCTCAAATAGTTTTCCCAGAAAACAGCGGACAAACTATTTGCATGTATTTGCATTATTGTTTAAGGACAAGGGCCATAACTCTGAAACAAAAAATCAATTGATCCTCAGAATCAACTCAGCTTCAGATCTTGATGCATTAAACATTTGTGTGAAGTTTCATTAATATTTCTTAAATAGTTTTTCCAGAAAACAGCGGACAAACTATTTGCATGTATTTACATTATTTTTAAGTAAAAGGGCCATAACTCCGAAACGACAAATCAAATCAACCCCTGAATCGACTCAGCTTCAGATCTTGATGCATTAAACATTTGTGTGAAGTTTCATTAATATCTCTCAAACAGTTTTCCCAGAAAACAGCGGACAAACTATTTGCATTTTAAGGACAAGGGCCATAACTCTGAAACGACAAATCAAATGAACCTCAGAATCAACTCAGCTTCAGATCTTGATACATTAAACATTTGTGTGAATGTCTGTCAAACAGTTTTACGTGAAAACTGCGGACAAACAAAATGTTGACGGACGAACGAACGAACGAACGGACGGACGGACTGGGCCACGCCAATATACGACCACCTTTATTAGGTGGGCGTATAAAAACGTAATATTACGAATTCAGGGGCAGATAATCAATCGCATACTGTAAGCTTAATCAGCATCCATATAACATCCAACGAGTGACATTCGATGGAAGATATATTAAGCTTTACAGTGATATAGGTGTGATAAAATCCCGCTGGGGGGACCTAGGGTACAGCTGGCCCTTAGTCTATATGTTCAGATTGATGATAGGTGTTCTGGCAAGCAGTCATGTGTGTGTGTGTGTGTGTGTGTGGGGGGGGGTTATTCGTTAGTCTTTGGCTTACAGTTCTAGTTATAACTGATAAACGTCTTAAGCAATGTTGCAGATATCATAAAAATTTAAAATCGAAATGTACCTCTCATTAGTAAATATAATTGCAATCTACGGACGTTACTGCAACAAGGTATTACTCATCCAGATTTCTATGGTGATGTTATCTACAAGCGTAGTCACTTTTGTCACTGACCGTTCCAAGGCGGTACTTCCATCTTCCCCTATACTTTGTTTTGTCTTTGTGTGTCTCTTAATGTCTTCGCTAGTTATGTACATTTGCTGTGTTTTCTTGTGTTGCTGTTCGGGTGGCTGTTTGTTCTGTATGTGTTGTTTCCTGCATGAATCATATTTGTACTTTTAGGAAAATTCGAAGTTACATCCATTTTCATGGTTTGTTTATTAAACGCATTAAAAGGAAGAAAGATTATGACCGCATTATATTGCAATGTACTGCATGTTTGGTTATTTACCCCTTTACAGTCGGTAGCTTGTTTCCCACTTTGCTTGCGCGATGACAGGCCGAGGGTAGTACTCTATGTACTCTAGCGCTAAACATGATATAGACAGAAAGTGAAGACGAAACAAATCCTCGAATCTCGTGACACGTATTTCTAAAAATGGCATTTTTATTGGCGACAATGAACTGATATCTAACGCGTTTTCTAATCACTACTCCAAATTGTTCATACCAAACGAAAATCCAGGTTTTGATAATACATTCAAGAAGTTGAAGAATTCTTAGAGCGGTGTAGTAACTTGCAAGGCAGTGTCAATCATAGTCCAACATAGCTTTGTTTAACTGATGAAATTTATATTAATTAAATTAAAAAGTCTTGCAAGAACCTTAATTTAGGTATAGCACTAGTAGGGCATGACGGCATTGTGAATGAGTACATAAGATACAGTGGCAATATAGTTGTACAACACCTCTATATTCTTTTTAATGCAATGTTGATGAAGGGGTGCACACCTTTCGTATTTAAATTCTGAAGGGTGGTGATCCCCCGAAAGCAAAAATTGCTACACAAAAAGAGAAAATTGCAGACTCGGTTTTATTGAGTCTCAACACTGCTCACGCCCCCTAGCACCGGCTTAAGCGGTATTCAATTTTCAGAACAAGAAGTACTGAAATTAATGATCTCGAAGGATCAGAAGGTATAACAACACTGAGAATGAAGTACGGGGCGACGTTTTACGGCCGCCACACACGCACCTAACACCTGCTGTTGTGAAGATTATAAATTCTGAAGGGTGGTGATCCCCCGAAAGCAAAAATTGCAACACAAAAAGAGAAAATTACAGACTCGGTTTTATTGAGTCTGTGCATGAGCAGTAATTGAAAGTGCAACACTGCTCACGCCCACTAGCACCGGCTTAAGCGTTATTCAATTTTCAGAACAAGAAGTACTGAAATTAATGATCTCGAAGGATCAGAAGGTATAACAACACTGAGAATGCAGTAAGACGAGAGTTATCAGCATACCTATTAAAGGAAGGTTAGTCTAAAGAACAGGCGTCTAGTTACAGACATGTCACGTTACTACCAGTGATACTGAAGCTATTTGAAACTATCGTTAAAACAGGTTAGACAGTTTAACTTGCCTTTTGCCATCACCATTCCCTAATCTGCAAAACCACGGCTACAAGAAACAATTTAGGTTGTTAACACTGTCTTTTAATCTGCGGGATACAATACTCTATAACATGTTCGAAATACAATGACTTAAGAAAGAAACACCTGAAACACTAATATTATACATGACCTACATTACAAGACATTACCAATATGTTATTATCAGATCCCAAAGCAGTTGTTTAAGGTATATCAAGATATCTGTACTTTGCAAATTTGTGTAGAGAGTAAAACAAAGGAAATATTAAATAAATTCCAATACAGTCTAATTGAAAATTCATGTTAAGTTGTATTTCAAGCTCTTTTTGATCCCAGTGCATAGCAGTGCATGATTAGCCGAAATCATCTTCCTGATATCATCCCTTATCATCATTTCATCTCATAATTCATCGGCGCTATATGACCAATTCAGAGTCGCAGTGCCGTAAAACCCAACTCACTCACTCACTCTTTGTAAATCAATTTGAGTAGCAAAGAATTCACGTCTAATGCCTGTATATTGGCTTTGCCCGAGCCTGTTCTTTGCTTGAAGATTTTAACAGACGTAATTTAGTTATAACTGATAAACTTCTTAAGCAAGGTTACAGATATCACAAACTTCGGAAAACCTTTTCTAAATTTTATTATCGAAATTTACCTCTCATTAGTAAATATAATTGCAATCTACGGACGTTACTGCGACAAGGCATTTCTCAACCAGAATTTTATGGGGATGTTATCTACAAACTTAGGAAAATTCGGGGTCATATCCATTTTCATGATTTGTTTATAAAACGCATTAAAAAAATTAAAAAGAAAGGTTATGATCCTATTATATTGCAACACACTGCATGTTTGGTTATCGACCCTTTTACAGTCGGTAGCTACGCTTCCCTCTTTGCTTGCGCGATGACAGGCCGAGGGTAGTACTCTATGATGGTATACTCTTAAACTTGGATACAGGAGGAGCTTACCAGACTCATGTATTATTTTTTCCCTGTCGTGCCCTTAACGGCTTGCCTGCAGGTGCTCTGACTTCAGTAAAGTCATTGAGTACATATTTGACGGATTGTCACAGTTATTATGCTATGTTTTACATGTTGTCCTGTGTTCACCGTCGTCTATGTTGTGGGTAAGTCCAGCGGGGATACCTTTATTTACAATATTTGTAAAGCTAGGGTGACTTTGAGAGAAGTGTGAGGTTAAGACGTCCGTAAACCGGTTTAAACCCCCAGTGGTGTTTTTGCTGCTGACCGTGCCAAGGCGGTACTCTCTTTGTCACCCTTCCTTTTGTTTGCCTTGCGTCTTTGTGCTTGTGGTTTGTTCATGTTGTGGAACGTTTGTCCCTGTTTCTTGTGTGTCTTTTGGTGTTTTCAGTGTTCATTTCGTGTGTGTGTGTGTGTGCGTGTGCGTTTGGGTGTGTGGTTGTGTGTGTGTGTCATGCTGTCTATCGGTGTTTTGGTGGTGGTTGCGTCTTGCATGTGGCTTTGCCTGCTTGACTTTACTACTTTTCCATTGCTATAAGCATATACATATGTGCTTAATGCAATATATTATTTGATTTGAGTTGCGTATAACAAAGAACTTGGTAGTGGCACATACGCTGCATTTCTAGACGCCTCAAATGCTTTTGATCATGTTTGGTTTGCTGGTTTGTTAAAAACGGTGCATGACTTTCGTATAATTGGGTCCATTTTAAACGTTATTCGAGACGGTTATAATAACACACTAAGTCAGGTTCTTGTAAACGGAAATATGTCCATTGCATTTCCCATGAAACAGGGAACTAGACAGAGTGGTGTTTTGTCAAGTGTGTTGTACGTTCTCTACATCAATGGATTACTTAATGAATTAGAAACGAGAAGATTAAGCGCAGGCATAGGCAGTATGCATACCTGGAATCCTGTCATTGCTGTCGTTAGTAACAATTTGACCAACTAAAGCAAAGTGCTAGATATCGTAAGTATGTATTCCAGGAAATGGAGGTTTTAATTTAACGAGAACAGGAGCAGGCGTAATTATGAGGTTTTCTAAATCAAAGACTAAGTGTACTTGAAAATAGCATGGCTTTAGCCAAAAACCGGTTTAACCCCCCAGTGACTTCTGTCATTGACCGTTCAAAGGCGGTACTTCCATCTCCCCACTATTGTATGTTTGTTTTGTCTTTGTGCGTCGCTTGATGTTTCTATAATTATGTACATGTGCTTTGTCCTTGTGTTGTTATTCGGGCGGCTGTTTGTTCTGTATATGGTGTGTTGTCCTGCATGACTCATTTTTGTACTTTAGGTCCCTTCAATATACCAGGATCTGATGCAGTTAAACACGTAGGCATCCAACTGACATCGTATTTGTCCAATTCCTTAATGGTTAAGACATGCTGTGAAAATCGGCGCAACACTTTATTTTCTTGACGCTGATCGCTTGTGTATTGACCCTGCTATCCTAAAATCCCTTATTGAGAAGGTCACACTATCGACAGTGTTATCTGGTAGTGACCTTTGGAATTCTCTATCGGCCAAAGATATAAACAATATAGAAAAAGTAAAGCGCCTGTGCTCCAAAGCCGTACAGAAACTTCCACAGAGAACTAGAACAGATATGGCTCTACCGATGCTTGGTTGGTTACCTATGGAAGGAGAAATACACTGACAAAAACTTTGTTTTCTCCAAAAACTATGCACTATGCCTACAAATATGCTTTGCAAAGGAATATTTAGTTTTATACTTAATTTGTTTTAACAAGAATGGCTTTGAATGAATATATACTACAAAAAATGAGTGATTGCAGACGTATTTAATAGATTAAGTCAGTACAGTATCTTATTTACACAGTTATGCAAATATGGCAGTTTTGCTAGTAATTATTCAACGCATATCGGTAGACAGAGGTGTTTGCAGATATCGGTTTTTCACGTTGGCATCACTCTCGCAGACGTATGGAGACTTCCAAAAATCGTCATTAGACATAACGATAAATCTCCAATTGCGCGAATTCGGACGTACAAGGACTTCATCTGCGCTTTATGCAATTCTCAAACCAGCGACTAGTGCAAACATGTTGTTACAGTGTGACAGAAAACATATTTTTGATTTTATTAACTACCACTTCTAACCTACCATTAGTTGCCAGAGCAACTCTGAAATGCTATTTCAAATCATGCTTGGTAGTACGGTCCATACACATTATACCAACGACACCTATTATGAAAATGCAATTCGCTTATCTATCCCATTTGTCGCTTAAACCGCTTGTATTACAGACGTTATGGGCTTATTCACTGATGTGAATATGCAACCATAACAAGCATAACTATTTATTTTCGCTTTTCCACCTCGCTAGATTCGTTCGTTTTGAGGTGAAATGGCGAAAATACAGAGAGCTTAGACGAATATGTATATCGATGGTTCAGGTCAAGATGTTACAATGCCTTAAAGTTTGAGAAGGAGTTGAGGCGTCTTACTTCTTACCATCGGTAGTCTTGAAAACCCTATGCTAATTAATCACGTGATAAGCACGTTGCATTCTGCATTATGCTGTCCTTCGCCACCTCTTTCACTTCTTTCTAATAATCTCATGAGTTTACATTGTCTTACTCAATTCAACGTATTTTGTTCTTTAGTCTTGACCTACCATTTCTTGTATTTGATACTAATTGTACATGTATATATGTTATATGCTTTAACACAGTATTTCATTTGTTAATATGTTATTAAATCTCTGTTAAGAGAAAATAAAATGTATATATACAGCAATCGATGCAGTTTATGCTGAGGTTTGAAAAAACAGAATTCGATTGTGATTATAGTTTCGAACGAAAAAAGAAGATATTGTGGTCTCATACTGTATTATACGTATGTTGACTCCTGTCGTGTTAATTCCCGGAGGTCAAGTATTGCCAATAAAAAACTCCATTAACCGCGTGTAGTAACGATATCTCAGGCAAAATTGAAATGCTTGCGAGGCTCATAAACATTGAACAGGTTGAACTACTCTTAAGACATTCATAAATTTAATTTCAGCATCCCTTCCTCTTGGAACTACGCTAAAATTGCAGCTGACCTTTGCGAACGGAGGTAAAGCCTTGTTCAAGCCTATGCGGTGAGCAATAATTTTCTGATGATATAGTTCAATTAGCCGGTGGATTCCTTAATGTCCATGTTGAATTTAAAACTAAGTCGTCATTTATTCACCATGTTCAAAAGCGATGTCAATGTCAATGTACATGTATATACATATGTTTGCTCTCCTTCGAGTGTTTTATATATATATGTTGTCAAATTATCTTGTTAGAAGATCCAAACGAAACAATAAAAAAGTGTATATAAATCTTCATACAAAACGAGTACAAAGATCCAACATCCTCCTTCCGTTTCCAGAGTTCAGAGGGCGTCTTCATAGAGTACTAAGCCTTTCCTGTCGGCGTCCATAAAAAGAGTGCCGCGTGATTGCCAAATGTAATAGGGTTGACAACCAGACATGTAGTATGTTGTAGTATCATTGGATCATATCCCTTTTTAAATTAACTTTTTAACATATTTATTGAATAAATTGAGAAAATGTGTTCTTGTGATTACTGGTAATTTCGAGATGATTAAAGGTAAACGTCTATGATCTCTTCTTAATAAAGGTCCAAAATATAGAATACCATCCTTGGTAGATTTTAACTCTTGTCAAAGTCAGATTGCTGAGGCTTTACAAAACTTTAGTATTAGATAGTGTCGTAGAGAACATATTGAGTTTCATGCTCTTTCAAATTGGAAAAACCTCATTTTTAATATAAAATGACAAACGCATTTCATTTTATAACTCACACGAACACCTTCCATCTAATTGTTTAGACATCCTAGAAAGGGTTCACAGGATTTACATTGAAAATACGTCTTTGTTCCTGCTGATAAGGCATCGAATAATGTCATTATTATTTGACGATTACATTATATCGACATCTTGAAGCAGGAAATTATTAATATAAAGTCATATTTTTCAGTTAGTACTGACGAAAAGACCATCGTTTCAGAGCATGTCAAAAAGTGCGAACAACATAAACTTCCTACAATGTATTGGTTACCAAAACTACATAAAACCATATAAAGCGCGTCATTGCGAATTCTATGTCTTGTACAACTAATAAATTATCTATACTTTTTACTTCCTGTTTAACGAAGATAAATTCTATTGTGATATGACTTATGAACATTCTGGAATAAATCTCTTCTGGTTTATGACTCTTCAGAAGTCTTAAACAAACTTACTGTCTTCTATATTGTGGGGAAGCCCGGCGGGGGTACTTTTATTTAGAATGTTTCTTTAGCTAGGGTGACTTTGAGATAAGTGTGAGGTTAGACCGTCCGTATACCGGTTTAAATCCCCAGTGGTGATTTTGCCACTGACCGTGCCAAGGCGGTTCTCTCTTTGTCACCCTTACTTTTGTTTGTCTCGTGTCTTTGTGCTTGTGTTTTGTTCATGTTTGTCTCTGGTGCTTGTGTATTTGTTGGTGTTTTCTGTGTTCTTCTCGTGTGTTTGCGTGTGTTCGGTTGTGTGCGTGTGTGTGACATAATGTCTATCGATGTGCTGGTGCTGATTGCGTTTTGCTTGTGACTTTCTCTTGTATGTGTGTGTGTATAAATTGCTATATAAATTGCTTTCTGTAGGCGTTTTGGTGATAGTGGCGTTTGGTGTGTGGCTTTTCCTGCTTGACTTTACTAGTTTTTCAATAAGAAGAAAAGGTTTCTTACATCCACTGTATGCACATACAATTTTTCTTCTTTGTACACAGCCTTTCTTCATGATTTAATTAAAGATAAACTGACTACATTAATCCAGAAAGTATTTGCCCGAGAAAAACATACTTTCTGGCATATAATGCGGATAAAGCTTTCTTTACTGACAAGCAAACGAAATATTACACCAATTGGACTTGCCTAGAAGTTTGCGAATCACTAACCTTTCTTCCGGATAACATATTTGTGCGTTATGGGAATGCTATATACCGTCAGGTGATTGGTATGCCCATGGGTACGAATTGTGCACCACTGGTCGCCGATTTGGTTTTTTACTGCTATGAGAGAGATTTCATGTTACGTTTGAATCCACAATCACAAGATGATGTTATAAAAGACTTCAATGAAACTTCTCGATATTTGGATGGTATTTTCAACTTAGATAACGCTTTCTTTGATGCTCTGATTCCTACAATTTACCCCAAAGAACTCAAATTGAATAAAGCTAACCCTTCCGACACTTATGCAGCTTTTCTTGATCTAGACCTTAAAATGACAATTGAATGATTTGTTCTAAAATATATGACAAAAGAGTTGATTTTGATTTTAACAGAGATGTACACGCGCAGTCGGAGTTCGCAATACGACGTTCGCAGTTCGAAATTAGAGCTGGAGTCGTCTTAAAGCGGTCTCCGGTCTCAATATCATGGCAGCTTTTAGAACGGCACGTTTATATCTTGACATCTAGTGGCAGTGCGCTTTAATTGTCGGCAAATTGATTGTAGATCGTGCGAAAGAATTGTGTGCCATGGTAACTGAATGATGGGCTCTGATTTGTCGAAATTTATATAGTGTTCGATTTTGCTGAAAGTTGGCATTTATGGGTATTTGTGTACCCTAAACTATATTTTTTCGGAAAATTGGTGAGATGGGGTATATGGGTACTCCGAACGTAATGACAGACCTGTTTGAAAGGGATTGGTTGCCATGGTAACTCACTGATGGTCTGTGATTGGTTGAAATTTAGATACTTTGCTTATCGATACCAGTTGTCAGTTTGATAAGGGAGCATTCTGTAACTGATTCTATTACAATAAAATTGTGTTATACGTGTATTTCATTTTCATAAGTCCAGTAGTTTGTTTTCTACAGGCCAATGCTGAGCATAGCCTAACTGAAGTTTGGATGAGACATTTTTGACTTTGTTCGCCATGTGGATACCATATTTCGTCACGTTGTTGGTATACCTAAGGGGAACAAATTGTGCCCCTCTTGTTGCAGATTTGTTTTTATATTGCCATGAGAGGGATTACATGCTTAGCTTAAAACCTGATACACAATCTGACATTGTTAGTGCTTTAATAAAACGTCTCGGTATTTAGACGATATTTTGAATTTGGATAATCCTTATTTTGAAAATATGGTTTCTTCTATTTACCCCAAAACAAAGCGAATCGGTCCGGCATTCAGGTTTCCTTTTTAGATTATAAAGGAATATTTCCATCACTAATGATAAAGCTTCGTCTAAAATATACGATAAAAGGGAATATTTCGATTTCAAAATTGTTAATTATCTTTCTCTAGATGGAGATGTTCCCCGGTCTACATCTTATGGGGTTTACATTTCTCAACTTATTAGCTTTGCCCGAGCCTGTTCTTTGCTAGAATATTTTAATAGTTTTGTAATTTAGTTATAACTAATAAACTTCTTAAGCAAGGCTACAGATATCGTAAAATTCGGAAAGCTTTTCAATTTTTATTATCGAAATGTACCCCTCATTAGTAAATATAACTGCAATTTATGGACGTTACTGCGGCAGGGTATTTCTCACCCAGATTTCTACGGTGATGTTATCTAAAAACTTTGGAATATTCGGGGTCATGTCCATTTTCACGATCTGTTTATTAAACGCATTAAAACTTTTAGGAAGAAAGGTTATGATCCTAATATTTTGCGACACACTGCATGTTTGGTTATCGACCCCTTTACAATTGGTCGCTACACTTCTCTCTTTGCTTGCACGATGACATGCCGAGGGTCACTCTATGATGGTATACTCTTAAACCCAGACATGGGATGAGCTTACCAGACTCATGTATTACCTTTTCTTTGTCGCGCTCTTAACGGCTTCCCTGCAGTTACTCTTTCTTCAGCAAAGCCATTGAGTACATATTTGACAGTTGTTATGCTATGTTTTACATTTTGTACTGTGATTACTGTCTTCTATGTTGTGGGGAAATCCGGGGGGATACCTTTATTTACAATGTTTGTTTAGCTAGGGTGACTTTGAGATAAGTGTGAGGTTAGGATCTGTAAACCGGTTTTAATCCCCAGTGGTGATTTTACTGACCGTGCCAATGCGGTACTCTCTTTGTCACCCTTACTTTTGTTTGTCTTGTGTCTTTGTGCTTGTGTTTGTGTGTTTTCTGTGTTCTCGTGTATGTGCCTGTGTTTGGTTGTGTGTGTGTAGCGTGCTGTCTATCGATGTGTTGGTGGTGGTTGCGTCTTGTGTGTGGCTTTCTGCATGACTCATTTTTGTACTTTTCTCCTTATGTTCGTGCTTGTGAATGTGCATATAAATTGCTGTATAAATCTGTCGGTGTTGTGGTGACGGTGGCGTTTTTTCCAGCTTGACTTTACTACGTTTTCATTAGGGAGCGAACAAGCCCAAAAAGACCAACTTTGGATAAATCAAGGGCCATAACTCTAAAGTTCCTGAAACAATCTTGCTGGCTATTGAGCTTGGCTTAGATATTATAGCAATAAACATTTTTATAAGGTTAAGCGAAGATTGGATGAAACGTTTTTGACTTAGAGAACGGAAAATGCTAAAAAGTCCAAATTTGGATAAATCAAGGGCCATAACTCCTGAAACAATCTTACTGGATATCAAACTTGGCCTAGATTTTATAGCGATCAACATGTTTTTAAAGTTTGGTGAATATCGGATGAGAACTTTTAGAGTTAAAGAGCGGACACTATTTTTTGTGAAAGACGGACGGACACAGAGACGGAAAGGAGTAAATCAATATGTCGCTCACACCGCTATGTGGTGGGATACATTATAATGCTCTCTGCTTTATCTACTTAAACGTGTTTAACGCAGTCATCTTACGCTTGCATATAACCGCTTGTGTTCGGTGTACAGGGATTTTTACTGTACTTACCTGTATTGTATTGTCGGCACGATGCAAGCTGTCATGATATGGCGACCGGAGACCCCTTTGAGACTACCCCCAGCTCTAATGTCGAACTGCGAACGTCGTATTGCGAACCCCGACTGCGCGTGCACATCTCTAATATTGTAAATTTCCCTAATCCTGACGGAGATGTTCCCCTTGCCCGATCTTACGGGGTATATATTTCTCAACTTATTCGTTTTGCTAGAGCTTGTTCATCTGTTGACGATTTTCATTTTAACTGTAAGGCTACTTAAGCAGGGATATAGGTACCATAAACTAAACAAAAAAAATATTATTGAGATCTCTCTCGTATTGGCAAATACAAATGTAGTCTAAAGGCGTCCCTTTTACAAGTTGGCAATCACGCTGGCCTCTAAACCTTTTTTGTCGGTGTACATGCAAATACTCTTTGCATGTACACCGACAAAAAAGGTTTAGTACTCTATGAAGGCGACCTCTTAAATCTGGAAGCGGAAGGAGGACGTCGGATATATCGTAACTGTCGTGCACTTTTACTTTTTTACAGTTACTCTGTTTGCAGCTCAATCATTGAGTACACTAGCGATAGGTGGATACAGTTTGTTTTACTTAAATGTGTTCGTTTTATATATGCTTTACCACTGTATTTACAATCGCGGTTGTGGTACATTAGTCGGAGAGGGGGCACGTTCATTTACACAGTTTATTTTTAAGGGTGGGGACGGCATAAATGTGAGATTGGGCGCCCCGAAACCGGTTAAAACCCCAGTGACATTTGTCACTGACCGTTCCAAGGCGGTACATTTCATTATTGAACTCTTATGATTTCTCTACACTCTATACTACTCTACCTCACCATCTGATAAAGTATAAGCTGATTAAATTGATAGAAATTTAAAGAGAAAAATAAAGTTACTTGCTTGTAATGTTCAACGTTCATTCTTTTCGAATTCAGAAGAATATTACACAATTACACAATATAGACTTGCAATGATGTTTGAAGATCTCTCACTTTTGTTTTATAGCATATTTGTGCACTAAAGTGATACCATATAATGTCAGTATACCAAATTGTGTCCCTATTGTTGCAAATTTGTTATTTTATGCTTACCTAAAAACCTGATACATAAGCTGATATTGTTAATGATTTTAGGAAAGTTAGGAATTTAGACGATATTTTGAATTTGGATACTCCTTTTTTAATCTACAGTTTCGTCTATCTACCCAAAATAACTATAACAATTGAAAAAGTAGTAAAGTAAAGCAGGTCGGGCAAAGCCACATACAAGACGCAACCTCAAGTAAAACATCGATAGATAGCATGTCACACACACAACTACACACCCAAACAGACACACATATACGAGATGAACACAGAAAAACTTTAACAAACACACACATATTATGAAAATGGGTGATCCTTCTAAAGCAAAAGTATAAATGCCAAAAGAGAAAATTGCAGACTCGATTTTATTGAGTCTGTTCATGTGTAGTTATTAAAAGTGCAACGTTCTACTCACGTGCAACACTACTCAACACAAGTTCTAGAGATAAACATTCTAAACATGAAAAAAACACAAGTACAAAAGTACAGAAAGGATTCATGCAGGAAACACCACATACAGAACAAACAGTCGCCCGAACAGCAACACAAGGAAACAGCAAATGTACATAAATATAAAAACAACAAGAGACACACAAAGACAAAACAAACATACAATAGGAGGAAGATAAAGACACAATGCAAACAAAAGTAATGGAAACAAAGACAGTATCGCCTTGGAACGGTCAATGGCAAACAACCAAGCGAATCTATCCGACTCTATGACTTCCCTTTTAGATTTGAACCTTTCCATCACAAATGATAATTTTTTGTCCAAACTATACAATAAAAGGACATAATTATTGTAATTTCAAAATTGCTTATAGTCCTTTTCTAGATTGAGATGTGCCCCGTTCTGCATCATAAAAATAAATGGGGTTTACATTTCTTAAATCATTTGCTTTGCTCTAACCAGCGCATGTTCGTTGCTAGAAGATTAAAGAAATCGCAATTTGATTACAACTGATGAACTTCTTAAGCATGGTTACAGATATAATAAAATTCGGAAAGGTTTTTCTGAATTTTATGATCAAATTTTACCTCTCATTAATTAATATAATTGGAATATACGGGCATAACTGCAACAAATTCTCATCCTCAAGTATATGGTGATGTTACCTACAACATTTGGAAAGTTCGGGGCCATACTCATTTTTCATGATTTGTTTATTAAATCCATATAAACTTTCAGGAAGAAAGGTTATGACCCCATTCTATTGCAACGCACTGTATGTTTGGTTATTGACTTCTTTACAGTCAGTAGCTATGCTTCTTTCTTTGCTGGTAGGATGACAGGACGACGGTAGTACGCTATGGTCGAATACTCTTAAACCAAGAAACGGGATAAACATACCAGACTCATAAATTGCCTATTCCATGTCGTGCCCTAACGGCTTCCATTTCAGTTGTTCTGACTTCAGCAAAGTCTTTCAGGACATATTTGACGGAGTTACACAGTTGCTGCCATGCTGTTATACATATTGGCCTGTGTTTACCGTTGTATATGTTGTGAGGACGCCTGTCGGGGATATCTTTATTTATACTGTTAAGCTAGGTTGACTTTGAGATAAGTGTGAGGTTAGGACATTCGTGAACCGGTTTAACTCCCAGTGGTAGTTTTGCCAATGAGCGTTTAAATGCGGTACTCTCTGTCAAACTTGCTTCAAGGTGTGTTTGTGTATTTGTACTTGTTCGCTTGTTTATGTTTAAAATATACATCTCGTGTGTGTGTTTGTGTGTGTGTGCTCTCAAGCGCGCGTGTATGTTGTTGTTGTGTATGTGTGTGTATGTGTGTGTGGTGTGTGGTGAAGGGGGGGGGGCGATGTGTATCTCTGTTACTTGCTTTCTATCGATGTTTTGGTCGTGATGTCGTTTTGTGTTGTCTTTTTCCTGTTTGACTTTACTTCGTTTTCATTACTATTTTAATCAAAATGATATATGCTAGAACAAAAACATAATTTCTGGCATGTAATGCTGAAAAGGTTTTCTTTCCTGACGAAACAATGGAATATTGCACCAAATGGACTTGATCAGAATTTGGGAATCACTAACCTTTCATTTGGATAACATATTCCTACATTATGCGAATATTATATACCGTCAGGTTATTGACTTTCATATGAGTACGAAACTGTGCACCACTGTGTGCTGATTTATAACTATATTGTTATGAGAAATATTCCATGTTAAGTGTGAATGGAAAAGTAGTAAAGTCAAGCAGGCAAAGCCACATACAAGACGCAACCACCACCAAAACAACGATAGATAGCATGACATACACACACAACCACACACCCAAACGTACATTCACACACGAGATGAACACAGAAAACACCAACAGACACACAAGAACTAGAGACAAACACTCCACACATCAATAAAATCACAAACACAAAGACGTAAGGCAAACAAAAGGAAGGGTGACAAAGAGAGTACCGCCTTGGCACGGTCAGTAGCAAAAACACCACTGTGGGTTTAAACCGGTTTACGGACGTCCTAACCTCACACTTATCTCAAAGTCACCCTAGGTTTACAAATAGTGTAAATAAAGGTATCCCCGCCGGACTTAACAACAACATAGACGACGGTGAACACAGGACAACATGTAAAACATAGCATAATAACTGTGACAATCCGTCAAATATGTACTCAATGACTTTGCTGAAGTCAGAACACCTGTAGGGAAGCCGTTAAGGGCACGACAGGGAAAAAGTAATACATGAGTCTGGTAAGCTCATCCCGTACCCGAGTTTAAGAGTATACCATCATAGAGTACTACCATCGGCCTGTCATCGCGCAAGCAAAGAGGGAAGCGTAGCTACCGACTGTAAAAGAGTCGATAACTAAACATGCAATGCGTTGCAATATAATGGGATCATAATCTAAAATGTTATAATGCTTTTTATAAACAAATCACTAAAATGGATATGACTCCGAAAAGTTTGTAGATAACATGCGCATAAAAGTCTGTTTGAGAAATTCCTTGTTGCAGTAACGTCCGTAGATTGCAATTTTATCATGCAACGTCACGAAATACAGTCAGTTCCTACTAGCATAATATTTTCCACGTCGACGCTGTATTTTGTGAGGTATGGTGCATGTGTACTGACCCGACTGGAATGCAAGTTTGGTTAAGCCGATAGGAGGAAAACAGAAGGACGAAAAAGGCATAATTAAACATAAACATCAAATTAACACATTTTCTCACCTTTGTCTCAACTATCTGTCCATATAAAAGGATTAAATCAAGTTTGTTTATGTTGTAAAAGTCGATGACGTCACTGCATGCCAACATGACGTCACGTAATTCGTACTTGCATGTATTTTCATTCAGGGGACGAAACCGCTTTAGCAATCTTTCTATTTCTTCATTTTTTCCATTTTTCTTGGTGTTGCATGATAAAAGAATTACTATGCTAGTAGTTTGGAAGTTCAGCTGTATTTTGGCTTATCAGAAAAGTAGTTAAATGCTCGCCAAGGCTCGCATTTAACAACTTTTCTAACTCACCAAAATACAGCTGAACTTCCAAACTACTAGCATAGTAATTCTTATATATTTACTAATGAGTGGTAAATGTCGATAATAAAATTTAGAAAACGTTTTCCGAAGTGTGTGATATCTGTAACCTTGCTTAAGAAGTTTATCATTTATAACTAGAAGTTTATCGTTTATAACTAAATTACGACTGTTAAAATCTTCAAGCAAGGAACAGGCTCGGGTAAACCGAATAAGTTGAGAAATATAAATCCCATAAGATGTAGACCAGGGAACATCTCCATTCCCATAAGATGTAGACCGGGGAACTTCTCCATCTAGAAAAGGACAATTAATAATTCTAAAATTAAAATATTTTTTATTGTATATTTTGACAAAACTTAATCATTTGTAATTGAAAGATTCAAATCTAAAAATGAAGCTATAATGTCAGATTGATTCGCTTTGTTTAAAGACAGTTCTTTTGGGTAAATTGAAGAAATCATAGTTTTGAAATACGGATAACCTTAATTCAAAATATCGTCTAAATACCTTTACATTTTATTAAAAGCATTAACAATATCGGTCTGTGTATCACGTTTTAAGCTAAGCATAAAATCCCTCTCATAGCAATACAAAAACAAATCTGCAACAAGAGGGGCACAATTTGTACCCAAGGGTATACCAACAACTTGACGATATATGGTACCCCCATAACTCACACACATATTATCTAAAAGAAAGGTAAGAGATCTACAAACAGCAAGGCAAGTCCACATTGTGTAATGTTCAACTTCTGAAATCGAAAAGAATGAACGTTGAACATTACGAGCAATGAACATTTTGTTTTCTCTGGCAAAGGTTTTTTCTATTAATTTAATCAGTTTATCCTTTATAAGATGGTGAGGTAGAGTAGTATAGGGTGTAGATAATTCATTAGAGCTCAGCGAAGAAATGTTATACTGTTCATTTTCAAGTTTCGTGAAAACATCATTTGAATTTTTTATGGACCAAACAACATTAATGGAAAAGTAGTAAAGTCAAGCAGGCAAAGCCACATACCAGATTTTTCATATATAATTTCGTATTATCAGAGTAACGTTTTACATGTTCTCTGATCGTAGTAAGACGGGACGTCAAAAGTATAGATATTATAGTAGTGGTACAACAGCTAGAGTTGGCAATAAACGCGCCTTATAAGGGTTTTTATGTAGTTTCGTAATCCAGTATAAAGTAGAAAGTTTATGTTGTTTTATGTTAGTACCAGACTTAAAATCATTGCACACTTTTACATGTTCCGAGACTAGAACCTGCATTCACAAGCAGATATCATAAAAGCCTTCAGTGAAACTTCGTGATATTTGGATGATAGTTTCAACATAGACGTTTAATGTTATTATTCCTGCCATTTACCCAAAATAACTATAATTGAATAAAGCTAATCCGTCCGACTCTTATGCAGTTTTCTTGATCTTGACCTTAAAATTGACAATGACATGATTTCTGCTAACATCTATGACAAATGAGACGAGTTCAATATTGTAAATTTCCATAATCTTGACTGGGATGTTTCCTGTGCCCCGTCTTACGGGGTTTACATATCTCAACGGATTCGTTTTGCTAGAGTATTCCATCTGTCGACGATTGTAACAATCAACTCTCATTTGGAATGAGAAGCTGCTTAAGCAATGATGGACAATGGTTACAGTTACTCTGATTGCAGATCAGTCATTGAGTACACTAGCGAAAGGTGCATCCAGTTTATTTCACTAAAATATGTTTCTGTTTCTACATGCAATCTCCCGCTGTCTTTGACATCGCGGTTGTTGTTGTTTATTCAGAAAGTGGATACGTTTATTTACACAACGGAAGGTGGACGTCGGATCTTTGTTTGTTTCGTCCCCTTTATTACTTTTCTACAGTTTCTGGTTACAGCTCAATCAGTGAGTACACTAGCGATATGTGGGTCCAGTTTATTTCACTTAAATATTTGTCCGTTCTACATGCAAGTCACTACTGTGTTTGCCATCACGGTTATTCAAGATTAATCGGGGAAGGGATATGTTTATTTACACGTTTGATGAAAGAGATGAAATAAGTGTGAGATTGGGCGCCCCTTAATCCGTTTAAACCCCCCAGTGACTATTGTCACTTACCGTTCCAAGGCGTTATTTTCATCCCCTTTATTGTTGGTTTGTCTTTGTGCTTATCGTTGTGTTTTGATAGTTATGTTATTTGTTGTGTTCTGGTTGTATGCTCTTCTTGTGGTTGTTTGTTTTGTATGTGGTGACTCATATTGGTACATATAGATATCATAAGCTAAAAAATACATTCTCTAAATTTTACCATCTCACTTGTATGTCACGTATTGGCAAGTATAAGTGCAATCTTAAAGGCGTATATCACAATAGTTTGTGCGCATTGTTTTTGCGCCTGTGTATGTTTTAACAGATAGCTGTTTATGCGTACACCGATAAATTCAAACTTGACACTCATATACGGGTGTCATCAGATGACCCGGTAAGCTTAGACCCTTAACTCTGCACTGAATTTAGACCAACGTATGCCTGTTTATTTACTTTGAGTTTCTGGTTGACTTTTTTGGGTGGAAGTATTTTTCAGGAAACTCTGTACGTTAGTGCCATCAAACTTGACAGATGGTAGATTACTCTGTAGGCCAAGTCCAATAGCATTAGGCTGAATTAACAGTTACAGGCTATATAGACCAAATCGTGTCTCGTTTGAAACTTAGATTTTTTAACCGCATAATCACAGTAACTATTGCAGAAACGATGGCCAAACTAACGTGAATAGTCAAGAGTCTTGTCTTTTGACAACTCTTGTTTTGGAGTAATAGTTTTATTTATATACTTTTGAACGCATATATCATGTGTTAAAGGAGCGCTATATAAATGTGGTATAATAATAATAATATACTCTAGTACAGTGAGAGATCAATATATAAATGGTACTACATGTATCTTAAATGAGAAAAATGAGAAAAGGTTTGACGGTGGCGTTTTGTGTGTGGCTTTTCCTGCTTGACTTGACTTTTTTATTTATAGAGACACAACTGTATAGAATGTGGCATTCTCCTCTTTACTTGGAAACAAGTCTGGTCTGCATGTATTGATAGCATTACCTCCCTTTTCACATGTTTTATTATGGAAATAAATTTACCAATGACAATATGATTTTATCCATCAAAAACCTTCTTTGATGTTTTTCTATGATATATATGCGCCATGTTTTTGCACATTTTGTATAGTTTCAGTCGACATTTTTAAGAACAATGTATATTTAATCAAAATTATATGGCAGTGCTCATGTTTAAGAAAGCATAGCTCACAAGAAAGCACAGTGACCCCATGTTTTGAAGTTATTATTTGCATGAAAACAGCAAAATGTTTCTTTACATAAACTTTTAAAAAATTTATGTCCGTCGGAAAACATTTTTACCTCAATATTTTGCTTTTCTTGAAGACATTATCCCCTTTTTAAATTTGTAATTTCTGAAATATGATACTTTTCTCTACACATATGACGGCATTGTGGTATTTTGTAAATTACTTGATATATTTCAATTAAAAATATGTATATTGCCTATTGAAGTTTCATTATTCTTGGTTCTGCAAAACTATAAAGATTGATGTATATCTTGTCAAATTCTTTCAACAGTGGTTATGTTCTAAAGCACATAGTTACAAAATCACATACCGCGCGACCCTATATTTTAAGATGTCATTCGCATAACAAATGCTTAAGATAAAATTTGATTGTGCAACATTTTAAAAAGTCTCTCTGCTAGAAATAATTGTGATGTACGCCTATAAGGCGCTTCTGCGACACGGTACTTCACATCCTGAAGTTTATTGTGATATATTTCACAAACTTCATAAATGTATTAAACATTGTCTTACTTTGTTCTTCAAATACGTCAAAAATTCAATAAAATGTACATAATCCTATAGTACTACATCATACTGCATGTATGGCTGTTGACCCTTTAAGAATTGGCCATCACTCTGCCTTCGTTTTATGTACGCCGACAGGAAAGGTCTAGTATTCTATGAAGACGTCCTCTAAAATCCGGAAAGGAAGGAAGACGTCGAATCTTTGTACTCGATTTGTTGTACAGTAAAACCTCTCTTAACCGGAATTCTAGTAGAGAAGAATTTAGATACCTAAGTCAGGTGACTGCTTAATGCAGGGTGAAAGTCTAGGAGCTTTCTGCACGACTTCCACCCTGCATTAAGCTGTCACCTGTCTCCAAGTCCATTATTTAACATCCGGTTAAGAGAGGTTTTATTGTACATTTTAATACTTGTATACAGTTAGTCTGCAGCTTAATCAATGAGTACACTAGATATACGATATATGTATCAAATTTGTTTCACTTAAATACGAGTATGTTTTCGTTAAAATGCAAGTGACCACTGGTTTGTTTTGAATTCTTAGTCGTTGTAGAATAGTCGGAGGTGTATACTTATTAACATTGTTTGTCTGTAAGGGTAGGGGTGGAATTAGTATGAGGTTGGGTGCCCCAAACCGATTTAAACCCCAGTGCTTGTGTGGCGGTCGTAAAAAGATGCACCATACATCATTCTCAGTGTTGTTATAGTTTCTGGTCCTTCGGGGTCATTAGTTTCGGTGTGATTACTTTTGAACATTGACTACCGCTTAAGCCGGTGTTAGGGGCGTGCGTGGTGTTGCACGATTCATTTGTAATAATGAAACGACTCAATAAAACCGAGTCTGCAATATTCTCTTTTCACATTGCTGCTTTTGCTTTCGAAGGATCACCTACTTTCAGAACTTTTGTGCGTATCTTTATCTTTTGACAGACATCTACATTTGCTATTCCCTTTATCATAGTACTGTTTGCGTAACGGTGTGTTTAGTATGTAGCGTTTCCTGCATGGCTAATTCGTGAATTGTTCTTGTAGAATGCGACGGGATGAGGTTTTACAAGACTGCAATCGTAATTTAGATTATGAACGTCATTATGCTGAGATCGCCGGTTACCACATTGACAAGTTAGTCATTGTTAATCACTTAACAAACTCGCATGGTAAAAACATTTTTAAACTATTCGGTTATAACTATTCATGTGAGCAATTATGAATGAATGGATGTTAATAACTACATTTAAAGTACATAATGAACAAAGTATGTTTTAACCATGACAAGCTGTTGAATCAGAACTATATAATTTCATAAGCAAACTTGAGCAGTCAGATCTGAGTCTACCTACTTTGTTTACAAATACATGGTAAGGCGTTTCTATTAAGTAAAGGGTTAAAATACCATATACAAATTGAATACAAGTCTTACAGCTGGTTTTTATGTAGGCAAATGTAATGCAGAATCTCCCAGATAACAACACTAAGTTATCACGTGCCTTAAGATCCTGCATTAAATAGATTTTAATGATCATCAATGGTCATTTAAAACATGTTATACTATACATGCTAATCCACCAACGATTTTCACGATCGGTCATTAAATAATTAGCCCAAGGTTTACGTGACACGTATACTAGGTCGAAATAATGTTTCTTTTTCTTAACTTTGCGTTATTTGACTAACAAAAGAGTATATATAGTCCATTTGCATGTTTAACATTTTCCGTTCAGGAAACGAATTATATTTGTCCTCTGCTAATAGTGTAAATTCAGATTAATTTACTTTTTTCTTAACCCCCTGCATATTCACGCTACGTTTGTCATGTTGGACGTTTGGAATACATTTAGGTCATTTGAGAATTCGTTTAGAGCATTTCACTTTTTAAGAATCATTTTATGAATGTTTGCATTATTGTAACATGACAGGTTATCTGATTATCTGATATTTTCGTGCATAGGACCCTTGGCTTTTATATGGTGCCACCTGTATCAGGTCGTTGGGTGAATATCACAGCTGAATTACGACCATTTGTTGACCACGAACTCTCTAGGACCTTCTATGTTAACTCCGGTAGAGTATAATAACTTAAATCTAATTGATGCATTGATGGTAGTATAATTTTCATATGAATAGTTCCATTATTACGACCTTTTATATATATATTAAAATTAACTTCTCTAATGTTTAGTCGATAGGAATATTTTACTGACCACCAGTCTACCAACAATTACCTATTTTATGAATGTTGAATAAGTTAAATTTGATTGGACAATTCCATGCCTGCTCCGGTATCATTTAGATTGACACTAGCTCGTTTATCCGTTAGTCCATCGGTCCATCAGAATGCATTTTCGTCAGATGCATTCATAGCTGACCATTTCATTACCATGCTTATATAAGTATTGTTATGATACCTGGACCCTATACTCTGAATATTCATGTAAGGAACAGTAATAAAAACCGCTTGATTTTGGTCTACTCTGTTTGTATATCAAAAACAATACAAAGCGCTTGTTTGACGGAAACATTACATATGTGCCATGGCGATGCTGAGGTCAATGCAAGTAATTGTATGTAGGACATTCACTGTTTGCTGAACCTTCCTCAATGGCTCATACCTCCAAATGTATTATTTGCTGTATCCGTTTGATATAAAAATGGATGGGTTCCTAAATAAGATCCCGACGGGTTTCTGTACATAATACGGAAATAAATGGGATAATGCTTACATATGGAGTAATTAGGTCTGTGAAATGTATGTACTCTTGTATGGCATGTATTGTAGGCGGACAAAGCTGTTTCTATGGTATATGCACTCGCCACTGTGACAAAAACCATTCTGCGTGTGGAAGCCCTGATCTCATTGAGAGTGTCGTTAAAGCATTCCTTCCTGAAGGATATAGTATCCTATCCTTTCAGTACCCTTACGAAAGGTCGGTATCATATTCTGGACAATTCTATGCTTTAGCGGGGATACCTTTATTAACACTATTTGTAAAGCTAGGGTGACTTTGAGAGAAGTGTGAGGTTAGGACGTTCGTAAACCGGTTTAAACCCCCAGTGGTGTTTTTGCTACTGACCGTGCCAAGGCGGTACTCTCCTCGTCACCCTTCCTTTTGTTTGCCTTGCGTCTTTGTGCTTATGATTTTGTTCATGTGTGGAATGTTTGTCTCTGGTTCTTGTGTGTCTTTTGGTGTTTTCTGTGTTCATCTCGTGTGTGAGTGTGCGTTTGGGTGTGTGGTTGTGTGTGTGTCATGCTGTCTATCGGTGTTTTGGTGATGGTTGCATCTTGTATGTGGCTTTGCCTGCTTGACTTTACTACTTTTCCATTTAGGAAATAGATCATATGACTGAACAGTGTCCGCACAGTTTATTTATGTGTTCAAGTCTGATACTCAGTTACCAATATCAATAGTGTATGTTTAACCATATCCTTTATGTACACGTCGTTTCATGCCTTTTATTTGCATAGGAGTTGTTTGATCAGGGTCAGTTCTAATTGCTTTGGCCATTTTAATCGACGCTACTATTTCTGGAAATGCTAATAAATTCTCAAAGTAGGAGATCTGTCGAAATCAAGAGCAGCAATGCATAAAGAGAAAAATACAGACTCGGTTTTATTTAGTATGCTCATCAGTAGTAATTAAAAATGACACCATGTGGTCCAGGTTCCTTGTCGTTTAACCATTTTGCCACAAAACCGATTTCATCTAAAATTACATCTACTGTTTCAGGTATGACAATTCAAACACTGTTTCGATTCATTTTACAATTTAACAATATTTTAATGAGTTACACATACCCTCTAAAAGCGGAAAGTTCAAACTTGAATAGCCTTTCTGCGTTTAATTATAGAGTCGTAAAAATTCGCCCCGTACTTCATTCTCAGTGTTGTTATATTTTTGGTCCTTTGGGATAATTAGTTTTGATGTTGAAAATGATTGAAAGATGAATACTGCTTAAGAAGGTACTAGGGTACGTGTTGCACTTTTAATTGATACTCATGAACTGACTGAATAAAACTGAGTCTGCAATAGTCTCCGTTTTGCAAACACACTTTTGCTTTTGCTTTTGAGGGGTCTCTCATTTTAAGGACATATCTACTCATTATGAACGCCTTATATTTGCTAGATGCGTTTGAATGAACAACAGGTCATAGCTTGTTCTGGGTCAACATTATGTTGTAAATTACGATACATACGTGCCCCGCATCCAAAGGACTGGAGTACTGGTCTCTTAGTACAAAACTGATCAACACGCCTTTGAATAAGCAGATGTTTTATCAGGGTTTTGATACTTAATCAGTGTAATATAACCATACCGGTATACTGACCGAGAGGATGTCCGAATGCTGAGGGTAATAACGGTGATTAGAGAACGTGATTTCTGAATTTCTGATTTTGAAACACTTTGTTTCCGGCCAGTAGCTGCAAAAGAGTTTGATAGTATTTAGTATTTCGTTCATTGTACGATTGAATTTAATACGTCATATTAACCCTGAATTTTCAAACTGGTAGGACTTTGACGTACATTTGACTTGTCAAGCCTTTAACATGATATGCAAAATATGCATTAGAAATACGCACAAGGGATGCAGCGCCGACCTAGACTGTGGCTCAATATAACAAAGTCGACGGTTGTCTAAAGATCCTACATTTGCCGATCAGGAATATTTCGCCTTCATTAATAGCACATTCAACACCTCAATATGACAGGTCTGACATCCATAAACGCACGACTTCCATACAAAAAGACAAACACAATCAATCATCCGAATCAACCGCCTGTAAATGTGCCAATCTACTGCTGTAGCACTACACAATATTAGCAAAATATAACAAATAAATCCTGATAAGATCAGATCATTCGAATGGCAAAAACAGCAATGCGAAAAGAGAAAAATGCAGACTCGGTTTTATTGAGTCTGTTCACGAGCAGTAATTAAAAATGCAATACTGCTCATGTCCCCCAGCACCGGCTTAAGCGGGATTCATTTTTCAAAAAATTAAGCACCGAAATGACCAGAATGAATCGTGAGAATGAAGTACTTGGTGACTTTTTACGACCGCCGCGCAAGCAATCCTTTGATCTTCCAAATGTAATGGATGCGCCTGAAATCCTGCTGCTACTGTGACATTGTATAATATGAAACCTTTTACCTATATTTCTCCCTTTCGATTAATATTCCATGTTTTACTTTGAGAGTATGTTGACAATGAGTGAGGTTCGGCGCCCCTAAACCAGTTTAACCTCCAGTGACTATATATATATCTGTTTGTATATCTGTATCTATTTGTATATCTATCTATCTTTCTACATGTCTGCATATCAATCTGTCCATCGATATGTCTAAGTATCTGTATGTTTATCATCCTGTCTATCTGCCTGTATATCGAAATGTCTGTCGATCAGTCTGTCTATTTGTCTCCCTGCATGCCTGTCTTTGTGGCATTTTCCTGCTTTATGCAATTTCTAGTTCTTCCTTATCTCTTTTATTTTAAAGAAAATGGCATGGCCCTGCACGAAGTCGTATCGTGAAAGATTTCCCGCACGGGTATACGTTATCTGATTTCGAAACATAATTTTGAAAATTCAGGAACGTATACGTGTAGACACACGTATACGTACACGTACACGTACAAGTAAGAAATCGAAACCTCTCTAATATTAAATAAATGGTGTGATCTTCCAAATGTAATAGATGCGACTGAAATCCTGCTGTTACTGTGACCTTGTATAGTATGAAACCTTTTACCTATATTTCTCAGTTTCGATTAATATTCCATGTTTTACTTTGAGAGCATGTTGACAATGAGTGAGGTTAGGCGCCCCTAAACCAGTTTAACCTCCAGTGACTATTGTCACTGACCGTTCCATGGCGGTATGTCCATCTTACCCTTTTGTTTGTTTTGTCTTTGCGTGTCTCTTTGTGTTTTGATAGATATGTACGTATGCTTTGTTTTCTTGCTGTGGTGCTGTTCTGGCGGCTGTGTGTTCTGTATGCGGTGTTTCCTGCATGACGCATCCTTGTACTTTTACATATTAAACTATTAGTTTCAGGCAAACATTTGTTAATGGATGCTCTAATTGGAACAACAGCTTTGACACAAAGGTAGTATTAAATAGTTTCGTATAGAACATGTTGCGTCCAATGCTCTTCCGGAAAACTTGTTGATGTTACTGACAAACCAATTTCATTTTATAGCTAAATGAGCGCATTATTTCACCTACTTTTTATGATTATATCATATCGATGTCTTAAAGAAGGAAATTATTAATACAGTCATACATTTCAGTTGCTACAGGCGGTTGTTTCAGATTAGGTCAAAAGTGTAACCAGCGTCTATTGATACGGCTGCAAAAGTATTAAATTCAGAATTTTCTCTTTTCACATTACTATTTTTGCTTTGCTAGGATATCCTACTTTCAGTTTTTAATGTACTTCACAACAGCAGTAAAACGTCGCCCGTACTCTGGTCCTTCGGGATCATCAGTTTCAATACTTTTCGCTACGAAAATTGAATACGTCTGAAGCGGGAGGTAGGCGACATGGGTAATGTTACACTGTTAATTCCTTCTCATGAAATAAAATATTAAATCTGCATTTTTTCTTTTCGCACTGCTATTATTGCTTTTTAGGGATGTCTTACTTTCCGAATTAAGAATAAGCGATTCCTTGCATCCACTGTAGCAATATTTCTACTTTGTACACAGCTCTTCAGAAATTTAGTCGGATAGTGGATATGTTTATTTACAAAGGTCAAGCAGGCAAAACCACATACAGGTAAAAATAGATCTTATGGTATTATCGGTAAGGTTTGACCTGGCACTCATCACTTTCCGCCGACTTTTGTCGATGAAAAATTGTGAATTTCCGTTGACTGTATAAATGAAATCGCTACGTGCTTAGCATCATATACTACACACGCTATGCAGTATTAAACTGTCGCAATAGCCCAGTGGATTTGGTCGTTGACTCTTAGAATAGAAGTTGTTGGTTCGAACCTTGGTAAAACTTAATTAAACTAAGGATTTTAGTTCGGAAATATATATATTTTTTATTCTAAAATTTCTCTTTATCATTATTTGCTTCATGTTTTCATTTCTTTACAAAGAGCGCTTCCTAAGAGTTTGCTTAAACACAAATGTTTGATTACATCACGTATACGCTGTCAATTTAGTTTGTCTAAGACAAGTTCCACTGTACAAACTTCACAAATTTTTTTTCGTGGCCAGCATGCGTCCACCTGCCTAAAAGAATTTTAAAAATCTCATATCTTAAAAACATGCATGTAAAAAACAATGGGACTCAAACACACGACACTAATATCGATATTGCTGTGATAAAACCACTGGGCTACCAACTCTTGTATTGCATTGAAAATCGTATATTGTACTAGTGTCATGGTATAGTGGCGCATGATTCATGTGTGTGTTCGGAAAGATAACAAGAGTACAGCATACTGTACATAATACGCCCACTTGCAAACTTTCTCTGATTCAACATGCCTTATAAGTGTTGACACTTTCTAATCTGTGCTTCAGATCTTGATATCCATATTAAGGTGATACTATTTTTAAAAACATTGAAGTGAATATCTTATTAAATAAAAATGTTACAGCTAATCTTCATAGTTGCAGATTTGTGTAAAGTGCAACGGCCATAACCATGTAAAGACAAACTGAATGAACCTCATAATAAAGTTAGCTTCAGATTTTGTTGCTTAAAACATTTGTGTTAAGTTTCATTTATATCATTTTAATAGCTTCCCCAGAAAACAACAGCAAACTAAAAGTTGACCGACAAACAAAGCAACGAACACACAAAGTTCAAGGACCATAACTTAAGAATAAAATGACAAATTAAAACCCCCGCAATATATGTAAAAATTCATATTAAGGTTTAACCATATAAAAAATTGAAGTAAATATCATTTCAAATGAAAAAGTTATGGTCATCCTCATATTTGCATAGATTTGAATTATTTATTTTAAGTGCAAGGGCCATAATTCCGAAATGACAAATCAAATGAACTTCAGGATCGACTTAGCTTCAGGTCTTGATGCATTAAACATGTGTGTGAGGTTTCATTAATATCTCTCAAATAGCTTTTACAGAAAACAGCGGACAAACTATTTGCATGTATTTGCATTATGTTTTAAGTACAAGGGCCATAACTCTGAAACGAAAACTCAAATGATCCTCAGAATCAACTCAGCTTCAGATCTTGATGCATTTAACACTTGTGTGAAGTTTCATTAATATCTCTCAAATAGTTTTCCCAGAACACAACGGACAAACTATTTGCATGTATTTGCATTAATTGTTAAGTACAATGGCCATAACTCTGAAACGAAAACTCAAAAGATCCTCAGAATCAAGTCAGCATCAGATCTTGATGCATTAAACATTTGTGTGAAGTTTCATTAATATATGTCAAATAGTTTTCCGAGAAAACAGTTTACAAACAAAATGTTGACGGACGAACGAACGAAGAACGAACGAACGAACGAACGGACGGACAGGGTCACGCCAATATACGAACACCTTTATTAGGTGGGCGTATAAAAACAGCTTACGGAAAAAAGCGGAATATTCATACAGTGCCAGGTCAAACCTTATCGACAATACACCTATTGTTGTCAGTGTTTACAAACACTACAGGTATATAAGAATTACTATGCTAGTAGTTTGGAAGTTCAGCTGTATTTTGGCGAGTTAGATGCGAGCCTTAACACACGCACAAACACGAGATGAACACAGAAAACCTTAACAAACACACATGTACTAAAGACAAACATTCGAAACATCAACAAAAGCACAAATACATTTTCCTTTTGATTTGGAGTTTGAGTGCCCCATATCCGGTTTAAACTGACAGTGACACTTGCCATTGTCCGTTCCAAGGCGGTACTTCCATCTTCCCCTAACGTTTGTTTCTCATGTATTTGTGCGTCTCGTTTAGTCTTTTGATCGGCATATACATTTGCTGTTCGTTTTGGTCATGTGGTGTTTCCTAGGTGACTCATGCATTTATCAAATTATTCATAATTGGATTTTGTTGGTATTATCACTCACGATAAATTCCAATCAGTTGAAGTGTAGCAGGAATCATTTTAGCAGTACAATAACCCTTATTATGACAGTATATTTTACCATTAACCCGTTAATCCATAGTGTCACATAGACACATCTTTATATTGTACCTGTGTAGATTACTTTAGTTCAATGCAAGCAGTGTAATCCTATATCAGAGGGCTTGCATTGGAGCCCTCTGATCATGTTCGGCCATGTTTGTCAATTTGCAATATAAGTTATAAAATCAGCCTTAAATGGTGAGAATAGACTAGATTTAATTGTAAATTGGATAAGTCAATTGAAGTTTCAGGGGTAAAAGGATAAACTGGCACTGGCTTTAAGCCTTTCAGTCCTTGTACAGCTATACACATCGTGTTGAAAACCTACTTGACAAATCCTTGTGCAGCATGTGATTCCTCATGCCTTGTGTACTTTGTAGCTATGTAAGGACTGAATTATTCTAGTTTCATTGCTTTTGCTCTAGACAGCCCAATGGTAGCTCTTACCTACTTTTCACTGCAAGCCACCTCGCTCTCCCTCTCTATTTCTTTATGTTTCTTCCTTGCAATTCTCGTTGTAAAAACACTCGGTTTGGACAATTGTAATAAAAGATGAAACCATAGACTATACTTAGTTTCCATTTACTACTTAAAAGAACCTGGGTAACAGCAAGCTTTTTTACATCAGTATAATTTTAGAAATATGTAGATATAATCTGAAATATGTTAACGTCACCGCCACTAACCATGGTAACTAAATCAATGTGACGATTTCATTCCGATGCTTCTATTTTAACGTTTAGTCAGAACATGTGTATTTAATCCATTCCCCGAACGATCACAGGCGGATTTCAATATGCTCTTGTTCCTTTCTTCACGTTGTACTGATATGTTCTATTTTAAGTTTGTATTTGATTTGTATTATTCTTTGTTTAGGTCTAGTCCTGACCCGTCACTGATTAAGACATGGGATCGGAACTATTTCTACTGTAAAGATGTTGTTATGCACCTGGAAGAATTTAAAACCGAAAAGGCAATACTGGACCTGACAGATCATACTGTCTTTACTTTCTTGATGGGTATGTGTTGTAATTTTCATTTGAAGTCTAGTTTTTAACAAAACAAGAACAAAGACACAAGCACAAAGACTCCAACAAATATAAAAGCAAGGATGACAAAGAGAGTATCGCCTTGGAAGGGTTAGGACGGAATCGGTTCATGGACGTCGTAACCTCACACTTATCTCAAAGTCATCATAGTTTAACAAATAGTTTAAACAAAGGTACCTTCATCAGACGTCCATAGCCTGGCAGCAGCTGTGAAATACCGTAAATTAAGAAATGAATGACGTGCTTCCGGTGTTCATGAGGTTATGCAACGCATAGCTTTACGAGCAAAGTTAGTGAAGCCCGAAGGGCTTCACGTTAATCTTTGCTCATAAAGCTATGCGTTGCATAACCTCATGAACACCGGGAGCACGTCATTTATTTCTTATATTTATATTCCATTGTATTTCTTATATTTCAACGGTATACCGGTCACGTAATAACCGCTATCTAGGTCGTTGCCAGGTTCGTTTCTAACGTAGTAGGATCTCTATATATGGTATGAAAAATAGTCCCAAACACATATTATAAATATAGAATGAATACAATATTTTAATCAGTAAATTGTCCAGCTATGTTTAAAGAAAAGATTATCGAGATATTTCAAATCATATCTATTTACGAAATGTTGGTATTAAAGCATCTCCTTAAATGTAGGTCGCGGTGTCGAAGCCAATTTACTCACCCGCCATGCTTGTTCGAAAGCAGGTCACAACGTTGGATTTTATTCTCGGATTTTTCTTTGTTAACGGTAAGGACATTGACTTATTTATGCTTCACTCATTACTTGATAATATATTTTGATACGCCACGGCTGTTAAAGTTGGCAATATTATGTATTCAAGCGATAATTCTCAGTAAGAAGATGCCACATTTCAAATTTTCCATTTTCAACTGGGTCTGGTTTGACGAGCAGACCACATCAATTGCCTCGAAATCAATTGCCTGAAGGAAATCGTCGTCGAATTCAGCCATTGTTTATTGCAGACGAACGTGTATAATTATTTTGTATCGATCTGAAGGTAAACATACACACACAAAAACATATATTGTCGATAAGGTTTGACCTGGCACTGCATGAATATTCCGCCTTTTTCCGTAAACTGTTTTTATCCTTCCAAACACACACGTGAAACATGCGTCACTATCACGATTTTTCATCGACGAAAGACGGCGGAAAGTAATGAGTGCCAGTTCAAACCTGACGGATAATATATGTTTAGTATTTATTTATACCACTAGAGCATTGATTTAGATTTATTTATTTCATTTTTATTCGTGCATTGCAAAATAAACATTTCCACATAAGTCTGATCAGAATGATCAGAATCTACACTGAAATAAGACGTCGTTAATCGCTGACGTTTCAGTAAGTGGATTGTTTATGTTTACATTGTCACGTATCGATTCCCCATTGATAAATCTTAAAATATGTCATAACTGGGTCAGTACAGTATTACTCCGCGCTTACACAGCGGAATTCTTGGAAAAGGAGAACCGCCTCAAACCGGTATTGAAATGAACGTTCATGGGAAAATGCAACTTTCTGTTTAGAATAAGGTTATATAAGGACGTTGCAGGGCGAATGTAAATATTATTATGTACTCAATGACATTGTAGAGACAGAGGAAGTCGTTATAGAGGGCACAACAGGGAAAGGGCAATACATAAGGCTGGTAAACCCATCCCGTTTCTGGGCTTAAGAGTATACAATCATAGAATACTGCCCTCGGCCCAGTCATCGTGCAAGCAAAGAAGGAAACATAGCTACCGACTGTAAAGGGGTCAATAACCAAACATGCAATGCGTTGCAATGTAATGGGGTCATATCCTTTCGTTCTAAAATTCTAATGCATTTAATAAACAAATTGTCATACAGTAACAAACAGTTACTCGGCGTCTCATCTGGATCCAAACTGTTTGCATGTGATATCATAGACCGTCGTTGTTGCATGGAAGGGGTTACAGACCTTGATATTACCCATTTTCAGAATATATTTACCTGATGCCTAATGTATTTAAAAGGTTTCATTTAACGCTTTATAAGGAGTGTACGCATAGTTTTGTAGATATGTTTTACTGTCGGTGTGAGATAAGTCGTTTTTCAAAGTTTACCTTCTCTTTCACTCAGTATTACATTGTTCTATGGATACAGAATATTTTCAGTCATGAACAAAGTTACCTTTTCAACATAAACGTCCTATCATGGTCCATAAGCAATTCTAATGATAGTTTAACTAAACTTGAAAATGAACAGTACAACATGTCTTCGTTGAACTCTTCTTATGAGTTCGCTACACTCTATATTAGTCTACCGCACCGTCTCATAAAGGATAAACTGATTAAATTAATAGAAACAACTTTTGCCAGAGAAAATAAAATGCTTTTAACGTCAACGTTCGTTCTTTTAGAATTCGGAAGTTGAACATTACACAATGTGGACCTGACTTTCACCGCAATTAAAAGGGCTCTTTCTATTTCTAGTCTGCTACGAGGCGCCAGGTTTCTTTCTCCCACTTTCCTTTTGAACGGATTCGACCATTTTGCTCATAAACTATTCGATATGCAAATTGACTACTACTTCCGGGCCACAGCGAAATGGCCACCTCCGTTCAAAAGGAAAGTAGGAGAAAGAAAACTGCCGTCTAGTAGCAGACTGGAAATAGCCAGCGCCGTTTTAACTGCGGTGAGTTTAATGTTTTTCGTTAGTGTTTCACCATAGTTCGCGTTTTTGCTGAAAAGTTTAATGAATACAGATCCCCCTATATACGTATATGCATCCTGGCGGGAGTCACATCGTTTTGCTCTAGCGGTTTTTCAAATTCGCTGTCTTGCAGCGACAATACAGAGCAATATTTAAGTAAAGCACTAATTGTGACGCTTAGCATATGTAATTTGGAACAGATCAAGACCAAAATGATTGAAATCAGTGTTGAATTTGCTTTGTTGTAAGATTTTGAAAAACATGACTGTTGCATTTTCCGCCGCAGATCTGACGTAGTTGGGTACCTTTCAATACATATAAAGACCCGATAGGAAATATTTTTCCGGGTCGTGTTTTTCTTGTTTTTCGGAGTGGTTTAAGGTACAAATAGATAGTTTTAGGCTAGTTTTACATCCTTCGATCACAGTTTTTATTTATTATTTTGTTTGGGTATGGGGGGGGGGGTGGTGGTGGGGGGAGGCTCCGTGGGTGAGTTCAAGCATGCGTCGGGCACCTTTGGTGTTACCTGACTAACGACCATAAGTCGCCGTTCCCGAAATTCAATTTCGCTACTTAATAAGCCTGTATGTAGCGACTCTATAATAGCGGGTCATTATCGAGTTTCAACTCTCTGGCCTGTAGATGATTTTTAGTTGTGTAACTGTCACTGTCAAAGTGTCGACAAAAAAGAGAATGTTGCTTATTTTAAATCATCTGCATGTGACTTCATTTAAATGATAAATGACCTCGAAAAGGGCAAGCATCTAGATCGCTTAGCACAGAATACCGTACTGAATGTTTTTACATACAGTGTTTTTTTCAATATTCACATTTGTTCTTACATATTTCGTTTAAAAAACAACAAGATATAGTTTCAAAATGGTGGATGTGTATTCCGGTAAACCACGGCTGACTTTTATGCTTGAGATTTATTCAGGAGAAACAAAATGTAAACATTTAGCATGTAAGTGAATGAATAACCGTGTACAACTCGTTCAAAAATATTTGACACATTCCTACCATAATCGCGAAGATAAGTGATTTATATATCTAAATCTACTCAATTATTAACCCAATGACGATAAATCACAAAATATGAAATATCGGTTTCACTCTTATCCACTGACCAAGATCTTACAGCCAAAACACACGAAGCTTATGAAAATTAAATATTTTGAGGGTATTCAGGTATTTCCGTGGCACTGCGGAAATTGCCTACACATTATTTTATAACTTAACGTTGTTCTGCTTTTTATCTGTGGTAAATGATTTTTTATGATACATCTGTGATTTTTTTTATAGTTTTAACTTCAAATGACACCTTTAAATATATACAATTATCAAATATCAAATGTCCAAGGTTATTATTTAGAACAAGAAACATCTATTCCATTTATGTGTTGTTTATTCCAAAGACATGTGCATATTTATCTTTACCGTTATCATATAGAACTACTGAATTGAAGTTATTTGGAGAAAAAAATGCATGACCGTCTTATGTGACTACCTGTCTAATGTGACCCTCCTGGTATTCTCCCATTGAAGGTCACATAAGACATGTTTGACTGTATAATTAAATTACGACTACATGTATTAAATTCTTCTAGCAACACACAGGCTTGGTAAATGCGAATAAGTCGAGAAATGTAAACCATGTTCTGTTCAACACTACGCATCCAAACCATGCACCGGCTTAAGCGGTATTCACTTTTCGTAACTAAACACATGGAAACTGATGACCCCAAAAACACCAATAATGCAATACGGGAAGACCTTTACCGTCTCCATACGAGGACATAACACCTGCTTTTGTGGAGTGCATACAATCTGAAAGCAGGAGATCCTTTGAAAGCAAAAGTAGCACGTGAAAAGGAAAATTCAGTTTTATTGACTCTGTTCATAAGCATTTATTAACAGTGCGACACTGTACACAACTCTTCCTCATGACTTAATTTAAGATAAACATACTAAATTAATCCAGAACCATTTGCCAGAGAACACAAACATCAATCTTTGCGTGCAATGCTAAAAAGCTTTCGTTATTGATGGACTTACCTTTCTTCTAAATACCATATTCTTACGTTATAAGAGTGCCATGAACCGTCAGGTTATTGGTCTTCCTACGGGTACAAATTGTGAACCAATGGTCGCGGATTTAAACCCCCAGTGGTACTTTTGCCACTGACCGTTCCAAGGCGGCACTCTCTTTGTGACTCTTGCTTTTAGATTTATTTAGTGGTTTGTGGCTTCGTACTTTTGCGTTTATTCATGTTTAATCTTATGAGTGTGCGCGTGTGTATGTATGTATGTCTGTGTGTTAATCCTTACCTTTGTGTTTGTCTAGTGTCTTTGCACTTGTGTGCTTGTTCATCTTTCAAATTACATCTCGTGTGTGTGTGTATGTGTGTATATTTTTGTGTGTAGTGGTAACGGCAAACTACAGAGGGTGATACCTTAGGTCGCCAACCAACAACAAACATGAAGTAAATTAAACAAATAAATCTATTTACAAGGAATTACATAAATATACAGAAATAATCAAGAAACTAATTCCCAAATTGTCCGTGGTCACTAATTCACTGTATTTCACTGTCTCTCGCTGCCTTAAATACACATTAATAACACGCACTTATGCGTATGCGGTCCCTTATAACACTATACTAGGGTGCACTACCCACAGTCTATAATAGAGCTTCTCTATATAGAAGTACAAATATGAGTCAGAGTTGTTGTCATCAACTCGTAGCTTACGACTCTCTACATCGTCCCGATATCGACACTCACAGATCCCGGATGGTTACCAACGTTTATTGCTCGAAAAAACCCGCAGAGTAGGTACACCAACGTGTATGGCCTCGGCAGATCAGAACATCTCTATGGCGTATGTTGCGTGCCTGCCTCTTGATCTCAAGTAAGACAGGCTACAACAATATAACCAATATAAGTACTTTGCCTCAGCGATAACACTAGTTAAATAATAAACACTGACAGCCTTATATTTACAGCAAATCTACTATTCACAAGTCAATTACATGTCCGTATGTCATACATATACAGATCCATAACTGCATATTAAGCCACTATGCGATTTCAGTCTAATACCAATAATATCCACGCACTACCTCGCCTATGTACACCAGTGTGGTGATACACGGTGAAGTTCCACATACGCCGTGGCCTACACGCGACGGTGATACAATTATTAAATGCACGTTCTGCTTACAGCTCCGTAAATATTATAAAAGGCAAATAAATATAAATTGCAAACCTAGCAAAAACATGACTTGCAATCAAAACCCTGTTTCAAGCTACTACTCAAGGGAAGTAATAAATACCCTGTCACACAAGGGTGTGTATATGATATGACCGCTAAAGAGTGTAGCCATCCAAGGCAAGACTAACTCGTCGAAAGCACGAATTTGGTAAACCTGTTAATGGCTGTTTAATACAGACATACTGTATACACATATTGGCTTTCAACAATGGTATACAACAACTGCTTCACTGCTCAAACAAATTTATCATACAGCCTAACGGGAGACGACATGAAAAATAGACAACGATTTAAACAAGTATTTGGTCATGCCTCCGCTAAATTCTCCGCAAACCTTTTAGAGAAACTGGCAACTCGGTAAAGCTTTTCTCTACTCAAACTCACTGCCGTTAACAGCGGAACCCAGCAGAATAACGACGATTCTCGCTATAGTAACAGTAAAGAAATAATCGAGAATAAATATTAAAACCTCACCCATCTGCCGTTTATAGTGGATCCTTAATTCCTTAGTGCGTTCAGTCAGTCCGAGCTGTATCTGTGTGTGTGTCGAAATAGCATTGACTGCACGTCCAATTATACCTAAACCTAGACTGAATTTCACGTACATAAATAAAATAAGATTTAAAAATGTCCAATCACTAAATTGCATACCTAAATCGTCTGATAACTGGCTTGTGCAAATAGAGAAACTGAAGCCCGTCATACCAAAAACATATGTCTAATATAACTGACAAAAATCGAAAATCGTTATTACTGCATCAATTTAAGTAAAATAAACATTTTACAATGTGTAAATCTAGCTGGCTTACATAATGTTAGCTATCGATCTGCTATTCAAAAAGAGGCCCTGCAATCTGAGGCTAAATACAACAATTAGTACAAAACATTAAAATGCATCAGTTGACAGTGGCTGTGTACTGGTTCTATCGATGTTTTGTTGATGGTTACGTCCTGTGTGTGACTTTTCCTGTATGACTTTTACTACTTTGTCATTCGTACTGCTATGAGAGAGATTTCATGTTGAACTGGAACCCGAAAACCCAAGCAGAAGTCATTCAAACCTTCCATTAAATTTTCTCGATATTTGGAGGATAATTTCAAGACAGATAACCCTTTCTTTGATAGTATGATTCTTGTCATTTACCCCAAAGAACTCAAATTAAATAAAGCTAACACTTCACATACTTGATATAGACCTTAAAATAGACAATGGAATTATCTCTTCACAAAAGAAACGATTTTTTTATATTGTTAATTTCCCTGATCTTTACGTGCTCAATCTTATGGGGTTTACATATCTCAACTTATTCGTTTCGCTAGGGCTTGTTCTTCTGTTGATGATTAAGCAATGATATAGATATCATCAACAAATATTTACAATTGAAATCTCTCTCTTATTGTAAAGTATACGATCGCCCTCTGAAATCTGGAACCGGAAGGAGGACGTCGGATCTCGTTTATGTCGTACCCTTTATTACTTTTTTCTACAGTTCTGCATCTCAATCAATGAGTACACTAGCGATATGTGGACCCCGCCTTCACGGAAATATTGTTTTTCGTTCTACATACCATTTACCACTGTGGTTGCCATCGTAGTTGTTGTAGATATGTTTATTTACACTGTTGTCTTTAGGTTGGAGATGGAATGAATGTGAGGTTGGGCGCCACTAAACTGGTTTAAACCCCAAGTGACCATGGTCACTGACCGTTTAAAGCCGGTACCATCTCCCCCTATTGTTTGTTTGTCTTGTCTGTGTGGATACGTTTATTTACACTGTTTGTCTTTTAGGGTAGGGATGGAATGTATGAGGTCGGGTGCCCTTAAACCGGTTTAACCCCAGTGACTATTGCCACGGACCCTTCCATAGCGGTACTTCTATCTCCCCTATCGTTTTGTTTGTTATGTACTTTTAATCAATTGATACTGCCAAACTTGATTCGGTATCTTTTTATACGCCAACCTAATAAAAGTGATCGTATATTGGCATAGCCATGTCCGTCCGTCCGGTCGTTCGTTCGTTCGTCCGTCAACAATTTGTTTGTCCGCAGTCTTCTGGGAAAACTATAAGACAGATATTAATGAAACTTCACACACATGTTTAATGCATCAAGATCTGAAGCTGAGTCGATTTTGAGGTTCATTTCATTTGTCGTTTCGGAGTTATTGCCCTTGCACTTAAAAATAATGCAAATAAATTTGCAAATAGTTTGCCCCCTGTTTTCTTGGAAAACTGTTTGACATATATTAATGAAACTTCACATAGATGTTTAATGCATCATGATCTGAAGCTGAGTCGATTCTGAGTTTATATGATTTGTCGTTTCAGAGTTATGGTCCTTGCACTTAAAAAATAATGCAAATACATGTTGTATATGCAAATAGTTTTTCTGTTGTTTTCTGGGAAAACTATTTGACAGATATTAATGAAACTTCACACAAATCTTTAATGCATCAAGATCTGAAGCTGAGTCGATTCTGAAATTCATTTGATTTGTCATTTCGGAGTTATGGCCCTTGCACTTAAAAATTAATGCAAATAAGAGGATGGCCGTAACGTTTTTCATTTTAAATGTTATTTACTTATATGCAAATAATTTGTCCGCAGTTTTCTGGAAAAACTATTTCACAGATATTAATGAATCTTCACACAGATGTTTAATGCATCAAGATCTGAAGCTGAGTTGATGATGAGTTTCACTTGATTTGGCGTTTCGGAGGTATGACCCTTGCACTCAAAATATAATGCAAATAAGAGGATGGCCGTAACATTTTTCATTTTAAATGTTATTTACTTCAAATTTTGTATATGCTATAACCTTAATTTGGATTTTCACATATATTGCGTGTTTTTTGATATGTCATTTTATTTTCAAGTAATGACCCTTGAACTTTGTGTGTTCGTTGCTAAATGTTTGTCGGCCAACTTTTAGATTGTCTGTTGTTTTTTGGGAAAACTATTAAAAGCATATTAATGAAACAAATTAGAAAGTGTCAAAACTTATACGGCATATTGAATCAGAGAAAGATTGCAAGTGGGCGTACCATGTACCGTTTGCGGTACACTTGTTTAACCTTCAATCCAATTGTTAATTTGTTAACACTCCAAATAGATACAATAAAGATTTTGACAGAGGGTTAGAAGACTATGCAATATATCTTTGTCAAATACGTTTCTTACCAAATACTATCGAGTGCTAATATCGACTGCCTATATAGGCGTTGGCCACGAAGTGAAATATTAAAATGGATTCGTATTCCTGCATATACAGCCATTTTCTTATACAAATGTACTCGAACAATAGATATCATTATTTGTTATTTTATATTGTAATGGTTTATTTAAAGTTTTAGGTTTTGATACGCATCCCGTTATGCTTATCTTGTAATTGTGCTATTTCTTGTCTGAGGGTGTTTGATGCCGTGTCCGTTCGTGTGTGACTCTCCCTGTTTGACTGTTAACTTTTAACAATATTTTAATTCTAGGTGATGTCGACTCCAATCAGTTGGAATACTTCAAGGAGTTTGGTAAAGGAAGTCAGATACTGATTTTAGACAATGGCAAAGGGTATGTTGTTTTTGTTTATAAAGAAACATTTTTCGGTTTGCACTATATATATACACACATATTTGTCCAGTTCATTTATCTCGCCGGGGAAAATGATAAGGCGTTTGGTTACTTTTCCTCACTATATATTTTTGTATCAAGGATTGAAAACAAAATGGCCATGTCGTTCAAACCACGTCTAAGCATTTGACAAAATATGTTGAATCAGATGAAGGCTCGGCCTACACAGTTTCCCCAAGAACAGGCTGAAGCCGTAACCCAAATGTAGAAATTAACGTATAAAGGAAAAAACGACAACACCCATCAATTTAATTTGGATTCCGTTGAATACACTCGACCCTCTACCTAAAATGAATACATTGTCATGCCTATGTCAACAAAGAGGAACTAAATCAGACATATGAGCAGAATGATCACATGTTGTTTCGGGATCATAAATCACAATGCCTTAGTTATGAAAATTGAATACCGTTAAGGTAGGTGCTAATTGGCATGAGTAGTGTTGCACGTACAATTACAGCTACTGAACATACTCAATACATTCTGAAAGTGGGAGAACCTTCGAATGCAAAAGTAGCATTGTGAATAGAAAAAGTTGCAGAATCGGTTGTATTGAGTTTCTGTTTCAGTAGTAATTAAAATAGCAGCACTATTTACGCCCCTAGGACATCTAGTGTTTGACGTAAGAAAAGCTTTTGACCGAGTGCGGCACATGGACCTTTTGTGTAGACTTAAAGTAACCGAGATATCTGAGCGACTTCTAACTTGCACCCACTGTAAGCGCATGCGATTGTTTAATGCTTTCTTTACTGACCAGCCAATGAAATATTAAACCAATTGGTCTTGCTCAGAAGTTTGCGAATAACTAACCTTTCTTCTGGATAACATATTCATACGTTATGGGAATGCTATATACAGTCAGTTGTTTGGTATTCCTATGGGTACGAATTGTGTACCACTGGTCGACGATTTGGTTTTGTACTCCTATGAGAGAGATTTGGTGTTGAGTTTGAACCTCAGTCATAAAAGCCTTCAATGATATTTCTCGATATTTGGATGGCATTTTCAACTTAGATAACCCTTTCTTTGATGTTTTGATTCCTACCATTTACCCAAAGAACTTAAATTGAATACAGCTAACCCTTCCGACATTTATGTGGCTTTTCTCGATCTTGACCTTAAACTTGACAATGGAATGATTTCTTCTAAAATTATGACAAAAGAGACGATTTTGATTTTAATTTTGTAAATTTCCCTCACATTGATGGAGATGTTCCCCGTGCCCCATCTTACCGGGTTTATATATCTCAACTTGTTTGTTTAGCTAGAGCTTGTTCTTCTGTTGACGATTTTAACAATGGAAATTTCATTTTAACTTAAAAGCTGCTTAAGCAAGGATATATATATAAATATAATAAACTAAGAAAAACATTCTCTAAATTTATCATCGAAATATCTCACTTATTGGCAAGTACAAATGTTATCTTAAGGCGCTCCTGCGACACGGTATTTCACATCTTGAATTTTATGGTGATGTGATTAACAAACCTCGTAAAATTATTGGACATACACATTTGTTCACTTTGTTTACTAAATACATTAAACAAATCATCATAAAGGGATATGATCCTATGGTACTACAACATACTGCATGCTGGTTGTCAACCCTTTTACAGTTGGCAATCACGCTGCCTTCTTTGTATGTACGCCGACGAGAAAGGTTTAGTACTCGATGAAGGCGACCTCTTAAATCCGGGAACGGAAGGAGGACGTTTGTACAATCTCGTTTTCGTCGTATCCTTTATTACTTTTCTACAGTAACTCGGTGTGTAGCTCAATCATTGAGTACACTAGCGATAGATGGATACAGTTGTTTCACTTAAATATGATTTCGTTTTACATGCACTTTATCATTGTATTTGCCATCGCGGTTGTTGTATATTAGTCGGGGAGGGGACACGTTTATTTACACTATTTGTCTTTTAGGGTGGGGATGGAATAAGTGTGAGGTTGGGCGCCCATAAACCGGTTTAACCCCCAGTGACTTTTGTGAGTGTGAGGTTGGGTGCCCCTGCACCGGTTTTAACCCTCCATTGACAATTGTCACTGACCGTTCCAAGGCAACACTTCCATCTTCCCCCTATTGTTCGTTTGTTATGTGTGTCTCTGAGTTTTTATATACATGTACATTTGCTGTTTGTCGTGATGCTGTTTGGTCGGTTGTGTGTTTTATATGCGGTGTTTACTGTATGACTAATACATGTACTTTGGTTTTCTAGTTATATTATAGATAGAACATAACATGTCGTCATACCCGAGGCTAAATGAAAAAGTAGTAAAGTCAAGCAAGAAAAGCCACACACACACACACACACACACACGCACGCACGCACGCACGCACGCACGCACACGCGCGCGCACACGCACACGCACAGAGGAAATGGAAATACTAAACACGAACAAACGCACAAGTACAAAGACACCAGACCAGCGCAAACGCAATGGCGAACACACACAAACACGCACACGCTCGAGACGAAAACCACAAACCCGAGCAAACACATAAGTACCAAGACACCAAACAAACAAAAGCAAGGGTGACAAAGAGGGTGCCGCCTTGGAACGGTCAGTGGCAAAACCACCGATGGTGGTTTAAACCGGTTTCCGAACGTTCTAACCTTATTTATCTCAAAGTCACCCTAGCTAAACAAACATTGTAAATTAAGGTATCCCCGCCGGACTTCCGCACAACATAGAAGACAGTAATCACAGCGCAAAATGTAAAACATAGCATTACAACTGTGAAAGTTCGTCAACTATGAACTCAACGACTTTGCTGAAGACAGAGCAACTGCAGGGAATCCGTTAAGGGTACGACAGAGAAAAGGCAATGCATGAGTCTGGTAAGCTCATCCCGCTTCTGGGTTCTAGAGTATACCATCATAGAGTACTACCCTTGCATGTCATCGTGCAAGCAAAGAGGGAAGCGTAGCGACCGACTGTTAAGGGGTCGATAACCAAACACGCAGTGTGTTGCTATATAAGTCACACTCGTAAACACTTAAAAAGCTGGAGTGTCTCAATGACCCATACCTCTCCTATTTGTATTTTATATGAATGATATAGTGTCTAACATACATTCTAATATTCATCTTTTTTCAGACAATACAAGTATATATCTAATTGTTGAACATGCAAAAACAACTGCCGATACCTTAAATTCTGATATAATCAAAGTCACCAATTCGACTAACACTTGGCCAGTTACTGTTAACCCCTCCAAAAACAAAATCGCTGCTAATTTCACGTAAAACAAACAAACCTTTTTCTCATGCAATCTGCACGCCGTCAACAAAGTTGCTTCTGCATGGCGACCCGTCACTCAATGAGGAATCTAACAGGAATATTTTTTCAAGCTGTGCAATATTTTATAATAACATCAAAACGATTTACAATGTCGATTGGTTTTACTTCCTGTCGATGGCCTCATGCTCCAGGCGGCGGACCGCTTCTGGTGCGTGGATGTTTGGTTCCAGATAATTAGCTATTTTAGCATTCAAACACCGGCATAACATTCCATATTAATGCTTTACACCAATATTATCCTGTTATTTTTACTCTTATTGTCAACATGTTTATTCACATGTCCACAATTGATTGTAAATTTATACAGTAAAACCTCTCTATAACGACCACTAAAGTGTGTTAATTAGTTGGTATTTAGGGCAGGTGACCGCTTAAAGCATGGTGAATGCAAAACAGAATGCTCCTATACGAGCGTTCTGTTTTACTTTCACCTTGCTTTAAGCAATCACATGCCTTTAACAAAAAATACTTGATGTAATTTAGTGACCGTTATAGAGAGGTTTTACTGTAGATGAAACAATACTTGAGGAGAGGAGCTCAATAAGCAGTATGCTTCCGATCTAATCCTTTTTGTTTCTGGATGCTATGTATTTATATGTATTGGCAAGTTATATAAAATAAATATATTTAAACCAAATATACAACCAGAATAATTGAATGTCATAGTGTGGCATGTTTTACATCATACCTATTTGACATCGTTCCACATAATTACCTTGTCACGTACACCAAATAAAGGGCTTAAGGAAAATGAATGACTTGAGCAGTTTTCGTCCACTCTTGATGACAAAACAATGCATTTATGAAACAGAATAGAGTTTCGAATCTGATGGAATGGATTTTATTTATCAGAGTTGCGTATGCAGAGAGCGTCAGATACACTCAGGGGGTGGGGTTGATCATAGGAGAGGGTCATGTTTAATATGTACTATACAAACATACAGGAAATGTTGTCATGTACGTGAAAACAGGGAATTATACAACAAGAATTGACATGCTGCTTTTAAATGATTATTTGCATTATATATACTGGAAAACCAAAGGACCAATTCTTCTCCTTCCCGTATATAAGCTAATTGATATCGAGGAGAAAAATATACTTAGTCTTAATTGAATACATACCATCGGGTTTGCACTGTTTACTGAACCCATCATATGCAATGGCTTATTGTAAAAATTACTTTGTGCGCTGTGTCCCTGCCATATGAAAATGTATGGGTTCCAATGTAAGATTTGGACGGATTTTCCTGAAATGATATATGTACAAAAATGAATCATGCAGGAAACACCACATACAGAACAAACAGTCGCCCGAACAGCAACACAAGGAAACAGCAAATGTACATAACTATAAAAACAACAAGAGACGCACAAAGACAAAACAAACATACAATAGGAGGAAGATGGAAGTACCGCCTTGGAACGGTCAGTGACAAACGTCACTGGGGGGTTAAACCGGTTTTTGGGCGCCCAATCTCACACTTATTCCATCCCCACCCTAAAAGACAAACAGTGTAAATAAACGTATCCCCTCTCCGACTAATCTACAACAACCGCGACGGCAAATACAGTGGTAAAGTGCATGTATAACGAAAACATTTAAGTGAACATACTGTATCCACCTATCGCTAGTGTACTCAATGATTGAGCTGCAAACAGAGTAACTGTAGAAAAGTAATAAAGGGTACGACAAAAATGAAATAGTACAGATATCCGACGTTCTCCTTCCATTTCTGGATTGAAGAGGTCGCCTTCATAGAGTACTAAACCTTTCTTGTCGGCGTACATGCAAAGAGGCCAGCGTGATTACCAACTGTAAAAGGGTTCACAACCAAACATGCAGTATGTTGTAGTACTACAGGATCATATCCCTTTTTAATGAATTGTTTAACATATTTGATGAACAAAGTGAGAAAATGGGTAGTATTTACGAAGTTTGTAAATCACATCACCATAAAATTCAGGATGTGAAATACCGTGTCGCAGAAGCACCTTGAGATTACATTGGTACTTGTCAATAAGCGAGAGATTTCGATAGTAAAATTTAGAGAAAGTTTTTCTTAGTTTATGTTATCTATATCCTTGCTTAAGCAGTTTCTCTGTTAAAATGAGATTTCGACTGTTAAAATCGTCAATAGATGATCAAGCTCTAGCAAAACGAATAAGTTGAGATATATAAACCCCGTAAGATGGAGCACGGGGAACATCCCCGTCAAGATGAGGAAAATTTACAATATTAAAATCGAAATCATCTCTTTTGTCATATATTTTAGAAGAAATCATTCCATTAATAATTTTAAGGTCTAGATCAAGAAACGCTGCATAATTGTCGGACGGGTTAGCTTTATTCAATTTGAGTTCTTTAGGATAAATTGTAGGAATCAGAGCATCAAAGAAAGGGTTATCTAAGTTAAAAAATATCATCCAAATATCGACAAGTTTCATTGAAGGCTTTTATAACATCTTCTTGTGATTGAGGATTCAAACGCAACATGAAATCTCTCTCATAGCAGTACAAAAACAAATCTGCGACAAGTGGTGCACACTTCGTACCCATAGGAATACCAATTACCTGACGGTATATAGCATTACCAGTAATCACATGACCAGCCGGAGAAAAGCAAAATTTTGAGGTAGCGCAATCTCAATTATCAGGAATATTATCATTAATATTAAGGTCGGCCACAATTTTATTATAGTTGAAAATTGTATTTCTGATGGGTTTGTTATATTTGTAGCAGATGATAGGTGGTTCTGTATTTTTAAAGTATTTAGGAATAGTGTCAATTACATTTTTGTCTCTAAAAATACTTTGGAGGTCAATACAATCAGTACTTTTATTAATAAAAGGAATTTTCAAGAAGAATCTTTGGTGTTCAGATAATTTGTCAATGTGCGGTCTGAGAACATGTAGAGTAAAGCTTTGTATCAAACTAGCCGTCCCTATGAGAGGATCTGATCTAAAAATAATTTTATCGGCTTGCTCGTGAATTTCTTTTAATGAACATATAAATAAGGAGGAAAGTCTAGAAAGCATGGCATGTTTACCCGAAGTTAGGCGTAAAGTATGTAGATCAAGAAGAGTCATTTTCAAACGAGATTTTCGTTTAATATTACCAATTTTGCGAATGCCATGTGATCGAGATTTGCGTTTTCTAATAGAAAAAATTGAATAAATATCTATATCTGGTTCTTTTGAAATATTTCCAGTCTGGTAAATATTATCATTCAGTCCTAAAGGAAAAGGTGTTTGCATTTTTTTGATCCAGTTTAATTCAGATATAAATCTAGCTTTCGATTTAAAGCTACTAGTAGCCTCCTTATCATATGTTATATGCTCAACAATTTGTACTAAACATATGACAATAAGTGGGTTGATACATTTTATGAATATTCCGTTAGGTCTGAAACATTTTGCTTGACAAATGCAGAGTAGACCTTGTCTTTCCGCGCAAAATGATTAGTGTATCAGCTCTAATTTTGCTCAATATGTACATATAGTGGAATGTTGTTACTTATGGGTGATAAAGGATTTACTATAGAGCGATCATGGTGTGATTTTCACACTATATCAGGTACATTCAGAAGAAGTGGTAACGGGAGTAGGGGAAATTTACTGGAACCTTTGGCTTTCATATATATTTTATAAACAAACATTGGTAGGTGGAGATAGTTTGTGGGCCCTTGATAACAAAGGAATTGGTCTTCTTGGAATATGCTCAATCGAACTTTGCGCCGAGACAATGCGTTCAGAAATAACATAGTTCAGAACGTTCTTAATACAATAAACCGTGTACTCGTATCTATTGTCCTCCCGTTGAATGATAAATGGTGTATATCAACATTCAAAAGTCGTGTCTTTCTCCAATAAACGGTAGTATTATATTATGACTGGAGAGGACTAAAGGGTAAAATAAAGGCACATTACCGTATATTTAACGAAAACATGTTGGTTCCGATTTACACTAGTAAAGATGGGAGTGGGGGAAACAAGGCATGCTGTACCAGATATTATACGGTCAAATATTATACAATTGGATCCTGTCGGGTATTATTGGAATCATTCTGATTATTGGGAACTTCTTATAAACTAGCGTACGACTTATTTACGGCAATCACAGCATAAACTCGATACTACGAAAAACTCGATATCACGAAAATTTAGGTGGCTGCTTAATGAAGTGTTAAAGTTATGCAGAAGGCTCCTAGAGGAGCTTTATGCACGACTTTCACGATACATTAACCCTTCGCTTGCTGTTCACGTCTATATACCTACCTGTAAATAGTGGAGACCAGATGAGACAGCTCCTGCAGGAGCTGTCTGATCAGGGTCTGCACTATTTACAAGTTGATTGTGCAACCAGTGCACTCCACAGCAGTGATTGCACAGTGAAATACTTGTACACAGTGAAGATATATGTATTTATACAACAGGGCATGGGTTAATGTATTTTACAATTCAGCAAGCGAAGAGTTAAGCTGTCATCTGTCATAAAGATCAATAATTGTACGTGTACGAGTATTCAAATACTCGAGATTGCACTGTACGAATATCTGTAATGAGTCGCTCATTCTACAATGTAATACGTTATACTAGCAGCGTATGACATACGTTACCTTTTACAAAGGACAACCGGAATGGGAGATTTGATACGTTGAAACTTCTCATAATTTCAGTCATTTGATCTACCGTTAAGTAGATTACAGATCTGCATTCAATTCTATGGGTGTCTTGAATAAACGGCATTTGAATGTTAGGAATTTATTCCTAGGTTGAACCATTGTAAATAAATTACACAGTCGTCCAAACATATCTAATTACACAGGTTCTGCACTCCAGCCGATCTGCTTCAGTTACTTGTACCAATTCGACAGTGCTGTAAAATGAGACGTTCCACTTTCATGAAGCTGGCCAAACTATATATCGGCCCGGAGAAGCTCAGTGAGATAGTGGACAAAAGTATGACTAAAGACCCGCTCCATCCAATACTGACAAAGGAACAATTAAGGGCTCTAGACCGGAGAGTAGTGTTCGCTTTAGAAGCCATTGCTGGGTGTATTAAAGATGGTGTTGCAGTGAGTGAAGTTATTGTAAGAGATTAGTTATGAAGCCAATATCGTTATATGGCAGAAATGAAGAGACAATGAAGTATCACTTCAATGAAATTGTATTGTGCATTGTTTGTTTTAATTTTTAAACTTTATTGTGTATGTATTGTTGCATGACCTATGCAGTGTCGCAATGCCCTAAACTCCAAACTATCCGTTTTTAGTGTCGCAATGATACTATTGATTTAATATTCTCTAGGCACGAACAAATTCACACTGTGACAATATTAAGATGGTATATTCCAGACAACGAACACGAGGCCTGGTAAACCAATATTTTGATAAATATAATTATTCTAAAAATGGGTGATCCTTCGAAAGCAAAAGTAGAAATGCAAAAGGAGAACATTACAGACTCGGTTTTATGGGGTCTGTTCATACTGTTCAAACGAGACCTGGTAAAAGATTGTAAGGATATACTTTCGACACCGACATGTTCTTCTCATGTACAATTGTGAATGTATAGCCCCTTTGCGGAACAATGTGTTCAAATATGTGTGGGAAAAAGTCCTTCAAGGAGCGTCTCACAAAAACGGACACGGTGCCTAAACATCTTCAAACTGGAAACAACATAGCTACGAGACAAAACGTGACGAAACGTACAAGAAGACATAAAAACATTTACCATATTAGAATAAAGTAGACCATATAGTTAAAAAGGGACATTGGAACGATAATGTTTAGTTTAAAAGTAAATATATTTATTCAGAAATAAATGTAAACATGGTAATATTTGTAACAATTGTTAAAATATATATATATATATATATATATATATATATATATATATATATATATATATATATATATATATATATAAATGGTACGTTAAAGTAAAGGTCAATATTGAAGTATAACGCATGTATACTTGTGTATAAAAACTCCATTCTCGGCGACATAAATGTAGGCAAATATTAAATATAAACCCTTTAAATATGCCGCTCTGAGTCAATAGTCAGTATCCGTGCATATAAAACTATTAGTTGAGTCTGAGTTCGTTCTCAAGTTTTAGATTGGTCAGATTTGATCCTTTGGCTCAAATCTGACAGATCAAAAGCTTGAGAACACAAATCTGACCAATCAAAAGCTTGAGAACGAACTCAGACTCAACTAAAAAGTTTTATAAGCATGTACCCTGATATGTACAGTGTAATTAAACTGAACGCTGAAAACTTTGCAAATATTTCCTACGCATTTGATGGTGCTTGGATTTTAGGGCGCTATGATATTTTTCCTCTATGGAACATAATAATAGATAGGTGGTATATCAATTACATGGTGGCTGTGTCTGTTTCAATTAATTTTCACATATCTTTGTACCGTTCACATTTATTATTCAATAAGGGATTATATGTCATCAAAATGCAGTGAGAAGGGGCATATTGCATATTTGCTATTTTAAACACTGCCATAATAGCAAAATGATGGCCTCTGAGCGTTCGAAATTACAAATTGTTCTGTATTTGGCTGAAAATTAGTAAAGGGTGTGTTACGCCCTACTGGATAACCTTAACGGAAGTTCGACGGAAAACAGAATTTTGAATCCGTTAGTCTCCTTGCGTTTACTTTTCGTTTCTCACTCGGCGTGTGCGCTTCTTGTCAGGCAAAGTCCGTTGTGTCCGGCGGGAAGTTTTGAAATGCACACACTCACAACAGACTCCACCGGACAAAGACGCCCGCTGGGTGTAAGGTATCTATGCGCTGGCATGAGGTTTCTTCGGAACCCGTGCGTTCCTTATTCTTCAGTTGCGTTCCTTTTCCTTCACTTGTCCTATTCGCACCCGTTGATGTGCGGTGGACCTAATTCCGGAAAACATCATTCGAGGAACGTCTTGCCAGTTTCTCATGTGTTGAACTTTCGTTTTGCCCGGTACTAGCACGTTAATCTTACGGCGTTGTCCGTTAATTGGTCGTTAATTTTCCTGTGCATGTCCGGTAATCGTGCGGTCATTGTGCGTTTTCTGCGCCCAATACACCGATCGCGAGAGCCTTGACCAGTAATTTGGTCGACATTCATCACCGGATAACTTTCTGCCGCAATTTAATTTATCCATGTGACACGCGTTTACGCTATCTGGCAAGGTTTGACAGATACTTTACGTAACTTTAGTAAGGATATTTAGGGTGTTCGAGACTATTCTAAAGAGGGGTCACAACATAGGGTTTGGTGAAGTAATACACTTATTTTTGAAAATGTTTTAATTCATGCATCTTATCTGGAGCTCTGGACAAATATGTTGATACATACTTTCAATTAGTAGCACTTCTTTCAAAATCAATGTAAGCATGAACAACATATATGCACAGTGGGACGTCGATATTTCGAACTCTAGGGATTAAAACTTCGGAATACCTCGTAGTAACATTTCGGTCACATACAACATTTGCAATATAGATAGTTTTCTAAATTTCACCACATCACATACCTAAAACGACATGCGACAGCTTAGTGCAGGTCGCACATAATGTAATAGTTTAGAAACCTTCAGAATTTAATTCGACTTGTATAAAGCTGTCATTTTTGCCTTTTGTATTCTGTTTTTGCTTTCGAAAGATCTCCTATTTTAAGAATTTATGTACTTATGTACAACAGCAGGTATTAAGTGCTTGTGCGACGGCAGTAAAAGGTCGCCCAGTAATTCATTCACACTGTTTCTATATTTTCTGGTCCTTCGGGATACTAAGTTTCGATATTATTAATTTTGGAAATTGAATACCATTTCTGCCAGTGTAAGGGGCATGAGTAGTGTTGCACTTTAAATAACAGATTCAATAAAACCAAATCTGCAATTTTCCCTTTTTGCATTGCTGCGTTTGCTTTCGGAGGATCTCTTACCTTCGGAGTTTGCTAAAGTCCCCCGAAGTTCGATATAACGAGGTTCGGTTGTATTTCAAAAATTGACCCACGGGGGCCTACCGTCTTAGTGGCATTTACTTTGTTCGCTGCTAAGCCCTGCGGCGATAAGGGGAAGTTAATCCAGAGCATATCTCACAGTTCACCAGTGACCAAGTCGGCTGACATTCGACGAAACTGTCTGGAGCCAATGATCCAATGTTAGCAGTGTAATAGGAACTTTGTTTTCCTTTCATGCATCATTCCTGTTAGATGAACCTATTCTCTGAATCAATAATGATATTGTATTAAATAGATGTTGTTTTGTGATGTGTTAGAATCCGCAGTGTTCGTTTAACTTGTTCCCTATTCTATATTTATTCCAAATTTTAATACCTACTGGATGTCGTACAAAATAGTTATAATGAAATATGCAAGTTGTAGCATTGTAGGAAATTATAGAAACAAATATATCAAACTTCATAAACAAACAGAGCAGACCCTGATCAGACGGCTCCTATAGGAGCCGTCTGACCTCGGTCTACTATGTTTGCAGGTGCGTGAAAACACGTTTAAATGAAGGAAAGGGCTAAATAAACAACATATGCTAGTATACGTTTGTTCAGAACCACTTCACATTAGATCTAAGAACATATACCTGTTCGTTGAACAGGATTTTCTAATTGTTAGCAGTGCTGACATGTAAGCCTCGAATTGGAATTTAATCTTGAATACATTTTGTATAAAGCAAATTAAAGAATGGTTAGTGCAGTTAGTGTGATTGTCTGATTAAATGGATACATATCACTGACTAGACATATTAATTGTAATGGCTATCATGACTGCCATCATGGGCGTTATAGCTCATTTATAAATACCGATTGTTTTAAAAACCTGTCAAGACATTTTACAATAAAATGATGAGATGTAACTCATCCTTCACATTCCAATGGTAGTGTGTACATGAAAAATGTAATGTTTGCTTATTGTAACCATTCGACCTTGCATTGCGTTTGAGTTTGACCTTGAATACATGGTACATATATAACTGTTAAGATGTATTTTTGTGTAGTGGGTTTTGTATATATAACGCTTATAATGCTGATATAATTCATTATGTGTATATAATTAAGTTCGATTAAGTTATAACGACATAAATTGATCTTATAGTTTCATTATGACAGCCATCTCGGTGACCAATTCGAAATTCACATGTAGCCACTAGCCAAACCAATTCACACCGGTGGTCTCATACGATACAGACTCTGGCGGACGAACAATCGGACTAATAACACGATTTGTTATTGATTCGGTCCGTTCTTATTATCATTTTAACCATTTCCGTCATATAAAAATGCCTTTTCACGCATTTGCCAACAGAGTAAAACCTGATCAGACGGCTCATATAGGACTTTGAAAGATCGGTTTCTTTAGCAAAACCTCGTAACTACGAACACTACAATACGTAACATTATTGATCTTTAACACAGGTTGCAGCTTTATACAGGGTAAAAGGCATGCAGAACGTTCATGTAGGAGCTTTTTGCATGATTTTCGCCCTGCATCTAATGTTGTAATAAATAGTGGCCCGACACGTTTGACATTTCTTTATATTTATATATGAATGAAATACCTTAAATAATGGTTACACTTATAGGGTTAGGTTGAAATTTTTATATTGCAATTTTCATAAATAATAACTGACAATATATAATATATAGTATATATAACAAATGCGCTTTTTGTGTTGTTATGCTGTCTTAGAAAGCAGTCAGTCATGGAAGTAGAAATATGAATCATACAGGAAACACCACATACAGAACAAACAGCCGCCAAAACAGCAACACATGAAAGAACAGCTATGAAAGCTAATCACGGATGAAACTGTAAACAGTTGATTGACTGATTAATCCTTTATATCACAAACATTCGTGAAAGAAATATACACCACGGATATAATAATCACATAATCTGCCGTGTGGGAATGCCGAACCAGAGTGCCGGAAATCCCGGAAATGCACTAGTGCATATTTTATGCTCATGAGCATAAACTACGCTGTACATAAAGTTTCATAAACAATAGCCGAAACAGTCGTCATATATAATCTGTTTCACTTTTCTATGACATGTGATATAAAGAATCTTACATTCGTGTTCATTACAAATTGTTTTCATAAAACTCGTTTCATAACAACTGCTTGTAATGAACACGAATGTAAGATCCTCTTTATATGAATATAGGAGTTTTTCTATCATGGCCGAAACTGTAGAATACGACCTATATAATTCCACAAATGAACAGAACAGACTCTGATCAGATGGTTCCTACAATAACCGTCTGATCCGGGTCTACCCTCTTTGCAAAGGTGTCGAAATGGTTTTTATCCGGTAGATGGGGGGCAACTGGAACAGAACTATAATGCATTCCAAGATATAGTTGTCTACCTTGAACAGGGCAGTACAGTCGTGATAAAATGCCTGTATTCGCACAGTAAAACACAATAATAAGATCATTATAGGAGCTTTCTACATGATTTTTGCACCACTGTATTAACCGTTTTCGCCATAAATACGCCTTTCTTCGCCCTTTGCAAACAGAGTTGAACCAGACAAAACTAGTCTGTAATTCTACAAATTCTGCTTTGCAAACAAACATCTTATTTTAAAAACATAATCTAATTAAACTATTCATGACATCAGAATTTCTTTCATGAACACTCGTGAAGTAAAAGTTTAACCTTGTCCGTCATTAGATACGCCTCTCTATGCCTTTGCAAACAGAGTAGACCTATATCAGACGGCTCCTTTAGGAGCTGTCTGGTCAGGGTGTGCTTTGTTTGCTTATGGACTTATATAGATCTGATTGTTCAGTTTCTGCCACGGTAAAAAATCATATGTTCTTTGTCATTATTAAAAAACTATGACAGCATACATCTATGTTAATAACGTGTGTATAGTACAGGCTATGTGTGTGTAGTGTGTGTAGTAGAGGCTGTGTGTGTGTAATACAGGCTATGTGTGTGTAATACAGGCTATGTGTTTGTTTTCTCTTTGAGACTACCATATGTCAGCTCGCTTATTCGCTCGTAACAATAACAATTACAATAACAATAACAATTACAATCACACTAAATAATGCGTAAAGTAACCAGTACACGCACCTTTTGACTTTCCACAAAAACAAAACAACAACAACAACAATTAATAAACCAACACAAAACATATAAATACTTACATTATATATTTTCTTCAAAGATTGGATTTTTACAACCCGAAAATGAAGTTTGAGAGGGGTATATAGGAGTCAGTGTGTTTGTCGGTCGGTTGGTCTGTCTGTCTGTCCGTGGCACATGCAGACCTGTATTCCTTCATCTTAAGTGATAGTTCTAGTCTTTCTTAAAAATTGTGTTGGCTGATAATTCATTTCAGTTATTAATAAGTTACAAGACGAACATAAACACAAACCGTCGGACGGGCGGTCAGACTTTGGAGTAAATTCACTGACATGGTAGACCCGTTAGAAAAATACCTAGGTACAAGGTTACAATGACGGACATGCCTTCGAGTTACTCCTTAAGTGCGGTCACTAAAGGACTCTGATTGGTTATACTGCTATAGCTGCGATGACAGATTGTTAAAACTTCGTGCGTACTACAAGGTGGTAAAAAAGGGGCTACGAAATATTCACATCACCTACTTGTGGTATATTCGTACGGATTGTTACACATGAAGAAGGAATTCGTAGGAATATTCCCACATGTGACATATTCGTATATGTGACAATTACGGTTCAGCAAGGCTGATTTGTGCAAACCTTTAAAGATGGCAGCATCGGGTCTCGAATATTTCCTAACTGCATGTTTTATATATTTTCACATGTTTCTTTAATAATTTGCTGGTTTAACCATTAACATCGTTTATGTTAACTCTCCCACTGTTCTATATTTATTCCAAATGTTGATTCGCAATAGATAATCATGGACTAAATAGTTATGACGAAATATGGAAGGTGGATTGTTTAGCCATTTTAGAAAGTAAAGAAACAGACATTTCAAATTCCATTAGCAAACAGAGCAGACCCTAATCAGACGGCTCCTATAGGAGCCGTCTGATCTTGGTCTACGCTGTTTTCAAATGCGTGAACACGTGTTAATATGCTTGCGGAATATGCGTACGTAACTGTCACACGTGTGTGTGTGAGGAATTAGTACAACATTTTCACACGTGTGACACATTCGTATCTGTGAAAATTAGTTCAACACGGCCTATTTCTACGAACATTATAGAATGGCAGTATCGGGTCTGGAATAGTTCCTAACTACCTGTTCTACATATGTTCACGTTTCTCTAACAATTAACGGGTCTAACCACTTACCTTTTGAGTTAACCCTTCCCTTCCCCTGTTCTAGGTTTATTCCAAATGTTGACACCCAGTGAGTATTCATGGACTAAATAGTTATAGCGAGATATAGGTCTAAATATAGGTAAACTTACTAAAGGATGAGAGAGAAGGAGAAGGGGGGGGGGGGGCATGTGTAGCAAACGAAATAGACACTCGACCCTTACTCGGTACGTTTTGTGTGCCGAGGAGTTTTGCAATTTTGCTAATGTATGTAGTATCTATTGTTCCATGTACTGAATCATTATTTTATACCATTTCATTATGCTAGGTTATTTCTGTAGACCACTAGAATACCATGCTACTGTTTATGTTAATATTCATGTTAAGATAGAATTACAGCAAAAACTTGATACTACGAACACTCAAATACGTACCATTATTGATCTGTAACACAGGTGGCAGCTTAATGCAGGGTGAAAGTCATGAAGAAAGCTCCTATGGGAGCTTTCTGCATGAGTTTCACCCTGCATTATGCAGCCACCTGCCCACAATGATACACAATTTTTCATTACTAAAATTTCATAGTATCGAGTTGTTACCTTACGCTACAAGTTATATGAAGATAACGTTGATGATGGTGTTATGTCGTTTGTAATTCTATCACCAGATATTATATATATAGTAATTAATTATTTTTCAGAGTGTTTGTCTTCCAATAGATTTGAAAAGCAACCATCATTCTGTATGAACCCGTACAACTCCCACCCCATCCTCTCTATTGCATTGTGGCTGTGGCAGAAAGTTTAGAATAATATATTTATCGTATCATAGGTAACATAACTTCCGTTCTGTTCCTGTTACATATATTAAATCTTGCTCCGCTGAAAAAACATAATGGCCGCTCAAATGTGGGATTTTTACCTACGTCCGATTCGATCAGGCTTTTGAGAAACCGTTGTCCGAGTGTCAAACAGTTTGGATCCTGATGAGACTCTGCGTCTCGTCCGGATCCAAGCTGTTTGCAAAAGCGAGTCACGTCGCAAATAGCGGGACAGTGATTCTTCAATACATGGGACATAGACAAACAATGTAGACCTGGATGAGGGAGCTCCTGGAGGAACCATCTGATTAGGGTCTGCACTGTTTGCTATACCAATCAATGTTAAAGGATCTCACTAACATATTTTGTAAAACCCCTCTAATACGACCACCAAAAAGGGGCATAATTCACAATGGCAAAGGCAAGTGGTAGCTTATTGCAGGATGAAAGTTATGCATTAAGCTCCAATATGATTGTATTATTCTACAGTTTTTGGCATGGCCAAATATAATGATAACAAGTAATGATAACAGATTATCCGTTAACCTTTAGCCTTTAGTCTGATATTGGCGGATGATTGGAAACATGTGCAAACAGTTTGGATCCAGATGAGACGTCGAGTAACTCGGCGTCTCATCAAGATCCAAACTGTTTGACACCCTGATTGAAATTTGGTAGACAAATGGATGAAAGCTTGAAATTTGAAAATGTAGTAGGTGCAAAATTCCGTAAAAATAATTTGCTCAGCAGACTAAAGGTTAACCATTAAGCGTGTGTAATAACACAGGGAATTGACGACGGGATTCATTGAAAGGTAAAGCAAATGAACTAGTGGACTGATTTGGAGATTGTACAGCTTCATATATTGCGAATTGATACAGTAAACCCCTCTGAACCGGAAATCTAGTAGAGAAGAAGTTAGGTAATTCTAAGCAGGTGGCTGCAGGGTACCAGTAATCTAATTGATAGGCATGGTGTTTGAATGCCCAGTTGTTACAGGTTCTAATGTAAGAAAAAGGTGAATTACCAAACAATGAACACATATGCCCATTTTTAACAGGTTCTTACGTAAGAACAAGGGAATTACCAAACAATGAACACAAATGCCCATGTTTTACAGGTTCCTACGTAAGAATAAGGGACTTACCAAACAATGAACATATATGCCCATGTTAACAGGTTCTTACGTAAGAATAAGAAATTACCAAGCAATGAACACATATGCCTATTGTTTACAGGTTCTTCAGTAAGAATAAAGGAATTACCAAACAATGAACACATATGCCCATGTTTTACAGGTTATTACGTAAGAATAAGAAATTACCAAACAATGAACACATATGCCCAAACAATGAACACATATGCCCAAACAATGAACACATATGCCCAAACAATAAACACATATGCCCATGTTTTAGAGGTTCTTATGTATAAATAAAGGAAGCACCGAATAATGAACACATTTTTTAAACCACCTGACGTGGAGTTTAATATACAGCTTCACAAATAGCAACTTGATACAGTAAATCCTTCTGAACGGGAATTCTAGTAAAGAAGGTAGGTAATGTTATAATGGTAACTACTTAATGCAGGGTAAACGTCACGCAAAAAGATCCTATAGAAGGTTTCTGCATGATTTTCACCGTGCATTAAACTGCTACCTGTCTCTAATGCCGATATGTATATATAATTGAGCGACTGGATTAGAGAGGTTTTACCGTAAGCCCCACTCCGCTGTAAGAAAAGAATGGATTCTCATATTTTGGATCAGGTGCAAGTTTGACTACCTTTCGATCAAGCTTTTGAGAATTTATTGACTGAGTGTCAAATAGCTGCATCTGAGTGTCAAACAGCTGCAACTGAGTGTCAAACGGCTGCATCTGAGTGTCAAACGGCTGCACACAAATGCGAGTCAGGGTGCATATAGCGGGACAATACTTAACCTTTAGCCTGTTAAACGCGACATAACTGAAAGTTGCAAACAGCATGGACCTAGATGAGACGCCCGGTGTCAATATTGGCTCAAAGGCTTGAACGAATCAGAAGTAAGTGACAGCGGCAATAAATCGAAGCTTAAGCAGACACTAGTTTCATAAAAGGCTAAGGGTAAATAGTTTGCTTAACATTTTAAATCTTTATACGCTAAGTATTTTCCATTCGTCTGCCAAATTATCGTCTGCTTCAATTCTAAAATAGAATTTCTCTAATTGCAAAAATATTATCTTACAAGGTCCGCATTATGCGGCGTCTCGTCTGGATACAGAAAGTTTGAACGGGTAATCAGTGTTAAGCAAATACAGTAAAACCTCTCTATAACAGCCACTAAATTATGTTGATTAGTTTGTGTTTAGGGCATGTGGCTGCTTAAAGCAAGGTGAAAGTAAAACGGAACGCTCCTGTAGGAGCGTTCCGTTTTACTTTCACCTTGCCTTGAGCAATCACCTGCCTTTAACACAAAATACCTGATGTAATTGAGCTGCCGTTATAGAGAGATTTTACTGTAGTTAATATATGCAAGGTGTTTTTGGAAATGTGAGTCAAGCATTAGATAATGTAAGTGTTTTAAATTAACAATCTCTATTTGCAACGTTGACTAAAATACATTATTTATTTATATGCTGAAAAAAAGTATGTCACAAGAAAAGTAATTGATTAAACGCCAACAAGACAAAAGGTAAGACAAGATGGGTTTGAACTCGAAGATCCGATGTTATTCGGCAATGTATTAGTATTTATTTGGATTGCGATTTAGTTTCGTTAACTGTTCGACATATGTCGATAATATCTTGTCGTAGAACACAATTAAAAATCACAAACACACAGTGTCATTTTTCGATATATGTTCAAATTGACAATCTTCATAATAATGAATAAACGTAACTATAGCACCAAGTTGTATGATGTTGTTGAAAGTATGCGTTTATTGTAGGGACCGATACTTTATTATCAATTTTATGGTTTAGTTAGTCGGTGTTTTGGTGGTGGTTGCGTCTTGCATGTGGCTTTGCCTGTTTGACTTTACTACTTTTCCATTTAGAATATTCAACGCTTTCGCTGCTACCTAAACTAAATTATGATTGCCGTCCGCTTCAACTGACCTTTTCCCTTTTAGGACAGTCGTCGTTAATGTGTTACATAATATAGATCTTGGTGTGACGCCGAGTTTCCTGGTGTGTCATCGGAAGGAACATATTTTGCAAAGCTTGCCACAGATTTATCAATGACAGCAGAGTTAACCCATTAACTCATATGCTAATTTTGTCATATCTAATTGTCTCTTATGCGATATTTAGACCTGCATAGGACACATTTAGGCCTATTATCTCATATGCGGTATTTAGACCCACATGTAGGCCACATTTATACCCAATATCTCATAGGCTCCTTAATCTACTAAAAAGGAGCACAAGCTACTAGAAAAAGGGAAACTTTAGAATGTCTAGTTTAGAAACCCTTTCTATCAAAATGGTACAAAAAAGTGGCTCTTACAGAGGCGCCAACATGTCTGAATATGAGGGAATGGGTTAGTATAGTCTACTATCCTAGTACAATTAATGTATCTACATATGTACGGCAGAGGATCATGATCTACCTAACGTCCACTCAATTCACATACATTGTAAGTCATATAGGATTTCAGAGCTTTTAAATAATTCAGGTCTGTGGCCCCTTCGACATACACGTCGAACTCATCATTTGTCAGCTTTAGAAGCGTGTCCATATCAGTGTTACTCCCACTGCCTACACAAACGGTTGTTATGTTTTTGTTCAATAATTGGCCTTTAATAATCTCGAATTCCACGTCCGTGTTTGTTTTGAATCTTCCATTGGTGAAAATCACTGCTACTCTTTTCGATCCTGGTCTTGCTCCCAGGAACGCTTGTGATTCTATGTAATACAACATCCCAGTAGCGTTGACAATGTTGTCCGGAGATTTGTATAGTGGTCCAATTTGAGTGTTGATTATGGTTTGTATTTCGTCCTTGTTAAAGTGTTCATTAAATCCAAACACAGGCTGTATATTGGAACCAAGGTTAGTGATGCTTATATGCGTTGTATTTATATGTAGGTCAATCAACTCGATCATTTCTGAAAGTGCGCTCTGGCACACGTGGAAATCTTCCTCATTCATGGTGCTTGATGTATCAATAAATATAGCAACGTCGGTAATTGAACTGTTCAAACATTCTAGAATAGTGAGATAAAAACAAAATATCAATTACAGTAAAACACGCTAATGCGATCTCTTTTTTATGACTGACTATAAATAACCGAATATAAAAGCAGGTGGTTGCTTAATACAGAACGAAAAATGCAGAAACATTCTGCAGGAGCGTTCTGCATAACTGTCGTCCTGTATTAAACTACCACCTGCTTTGAAGACCCAGCTTTATTTCTGTGGGCACTTTTGTGAGGTTTTAATGTAGTCATGGGTTATACACGTTAAACCGATTATATTTTTGTGCACTAAGATATAATAACCTCATTAATATTAATTATATTATTTTTAACAAATGCGTATTTACAATGGCTGTTTTGGTATTAGTGGAAACCATTGAGTCAGATTTATTATCAATTTATAAACAAACAGAGCAGACTCGATCAACTGATAGCTAATAAAGAAGCCGCCTGATCTGGGTGTACTCTGTTTGCTAAGACTTGAGAAAGCGCTTATATGATGAAAAGACCTAATGGAAACCCGCTTTGTTCTGAAGACCACACATCTACTGTTCCAAGCTCAACAGGGTCTTCTTTCCACGCTGGTGCTGTCAAGCCCGTTCCTCTATATTTAAACCTACTTCCGTTTTCATCAATTACCCCCCCCATGTAATTTAACACAAAAACTTACGTTTGAAACTAGTTTTAAGACCAGTTTCTTTCAAATGGATGGGCACTGTATCAAAAACACCAAAGTGTCATTTGTTCGATCTCAGGACGTCCAGGGACTTTAACTCTTTGTAAGATATAATGACATCATGCATACTTGTTACATGAATAATTATAATTGTATATGTACATGTCATAGGGTGATATTCTCATTAAAGGAAAATAACCTCGTTACTTTGCTAACTCTAACATCACGTGTTGCATGGGTCATCCCTCGATTTAAAAAAATTCAATATGGTCGCCTTATCTTTGGCATTGTAATATAGCTACTGAATAAATTGAATATTTATCCAGGTAATTAGTCTATATATTAGTAATATATCTTTAGTAACAGAAATACTTAAGTAAGTTACTGTAAGTTTCATTAAACTCTTCTCATGTTTGTTAAATGTACTACTTAGGCATTTGTACATGGCCGGGTTATGTTTAGCTACGCCTACACCGTGCCATTGTTATATGTGTACACTGTTTATGTTTTGACACGTGCATTAGTGTTGATTACACATTTACTTATTATTGTTATTTCATATTTCAGGATTTAAACTGATATTGATACTTAGAGACACGAAATAAATTAATTTCGTCAGAGATTGTTGTATTCAGTCTTGAACCCTACGACTAGCTGGTGTCACCAGGCACCCTAAGGCTCTACGAAACGTGCTGTTTAGCATTGGTAGAATCCATGACCAGATCTATTATACATGTACTGTCATAGATAAACACAGCAGACATTTATCAGAAAGCTCCTAAAGGGCCCCTCTTGGTTTACTTTGTTTGCGAAGGCGTGTAAAATGCATTTACATGGGGTTAAATGGTTAGCGTCTACACTATCGTCAGTTTTGAGGTAGTCATTAAATTGCGTTTTCCAAAACAGAAAAAACAAATATGTTTTTAGAAAAAACACTGATTTGAAATAACATTACTCATCTTGGAAGAGGATTTCACGCATGGATTGGCTTTCAGAATTAATAATGAACCTACCGTCGCACGTGTAGTGGACGAGATGTTTCAGTACTGTATACAGGGAGTCAAAATCCTGCACAGAGTACACAAGGGTGGGTTTGGAGGCGATATCCAGCAACTCCTGATGGGAAACCTCGTTTCCAATACCTGAAATAAGATAAATTGTTACAGCACTCTGTTTCATAATGAGTTCGGATAGAGGTTTGCATGGGCATATGTCTTGATTTGGGTTGTTTATTCTGCTTAAAGTATCTCAGCTATATGGAGACAGTGTGTCTAATTGAAAAGACACTCACGTAGCCCCTCAGTGGTGTAGTTTGAATCTTGGATTGACCATTTGGGTCTTTTATGTAAGGAAGCCTTTGGAATATATTGTTGGTATTCTGTTGACGAAACAATGCATTATGTACTGGGTATGAACAACCTCTGGGGCATCTTGTTGTGGTGCTGTTAGGGCGGCTGTTTGTTTTGTATGTGGTGTTTCCTGCATGACTCATATTTTTACTTCTGGTATGTTATAATTATACTGTTATGATATACTCACGAGGAGTAGTTACGCCATATCTGTTGTAACATACCATCTTCCCCCTATTGTTAGTTTATTGTGTCTTTCTGCGTCTATTTGTGTTTTGATAGTTATGTATATTTCCTGTTTTCTTGTTGTAAGCTTTCGATCCAGTCCTTTTTGCATTCTTTGAGTAAGCAAAGGATTATAATGTTACATGTCGTATTCTCGCGTCGGTCACATGCTAGTCAGGCGACCTGACAACCGCCATGCCGCATGACATTCTAGTACAAGTTATTGACGTGCATTCGATGGATTCAAAAGGCGTGTACTAATAGAACATCCAGAAACAATCATGGTAAACTACTTCTGACATGAAAATCCTTCGTAGCGTTGGCTTTGGTATAGTATGTGTAAGAAAGTCTACAAAATATAGTCATTTGTAGGGGAGCGCACGAATATACAAATATCAGGCTCATAACGAAATCACGTGATCATAATATGAATGAAAGTATTCTCCTAAAGGATACTCAATGAATAAAGAAGTGCACATCAGATGACCTTATGCAAGCGATTAGGTAATCACACATAACTTCTAAAGCAACTCCGAATGGTCAGTTTGATAGGCATAGCGAGAAACGGCCGAAATATCAGCTGCAACTGAATAACTTACCAGAAAGAGTGTTAGATCTAATCCTTTCCCTCCCAGACCCACTATTTTATTCCAAATATCAGAAATTTGATTTCAAAACATTGCAAAGAATACTACAGCGTCTGCAACGCTTTGATTCTCATATGCTGATGTAATTTCTGAATTGTACATAACTAAAAGAAATAAAATATGTTTAAACTATGGCTGTCGAGAATAGAGCCCTCGACCATCTTCTACGAAATCTGACGCTCTAACTAGTAAGCTTATTGGGTCGGGGAAAGGTGTGTTATTTAGAAATCAAGTAGTTTTACTTTGGCATGTAAAATCAATGTTTGCATGTGTTAATTAGAAATCAAGTAGTGCCTGTTATTTGAAATCAAGTGGGTTTACTCTACACGTTAGAAAATAAGCAACTTTGTTTGCTTTATTTAGAAATTGATTTTGATTTATTTAGAAAACAGGTAAATGTGCCTGTGTTATTTAGATATCGAGAAGTTATACACAGCTGACATCGGGCCGACATCAAATCGATGTTGGGCCGATATACACAGCCGACATCGGGCTGACATTGAACGGATGATGGGCCGATATACACAGCCGATATCAGGTTGACATCGAACCGATGTTGGGTCGATATACACAGCCGACATCGGGCCCACATCGAACCTATGTTGGACCGATATAAACAGCCGACATCGGCCCGACATAGAACAGATGTTGGGCCGATATACACAGCCGACATCGGGCCGACATCTTATGCGATTGCAGCCGATATTGGACCCGACATCGCCCCGATATAGAGAGCGATATCTGCCGACATCGGCCCGATATAGAATGTTGGCTGGGTATAATTCGCTTATATTAAAATTCCGTCTTTGAGAGGTTTTACTGTATCATATTTGTATATGTCTATGACTATGCGTACAGCATGTTAGATTTCATATTTTAGGTGCACTGTCGTTTCATACGTCTTACCTATTGCGACCATCTGGAATCCATATCTATTTCTCATTTCTTCGGCGACCTTTTTAGTGTTTTTCCTGTTTGTGGACATACCGTCCGTCATTACGAACACGAATCTGTCAGGGAGTGTGCCGTTGATACGCCTCTCGCCACCGTTCTCTTTCTTGAATATGTCTGGAAGCTTTAAAGGAAATATACAAAACTACAGAATAAGGTGAAAATAAAGAAATAAGATACTGTAGAATACCCCAGAAAAGACCACGGAATGAATAAACAATCATTGGTATCTGTGATAGCATGCGACTACACACATTACCAGTTGAATATTCATTTTAGAAGTACTGCATCATTAACATTAATAAGCTGAAAATGTCATGTGTGTAACACATGGTTTACCCATTATTGTTCAGTGTCCCCTAAAAGGACGTAGTAAACAATGTAGACCCAGATCACAGTCCCCTGATGGAACCATCTGATCAGATTGATCACTGTTTGCTGCACATATCGATATCAATGGCGTATTTAGGCAAATGTTTTGCCTGGTTAATGGATAGGTTCCATAGTAAGATCTGACCGCGTTTACCTTAACTCATTTCCTCATATTGATGACTTTTGACGCCTCTGTAAAAGTCACTTTGTGAAACCATTGTGATAAATAGAGCATTTGCTCCTATATGAGCAATGCTATATTTATAACAATGGTTTTAAACTACAGTTGAACCTCGATATTTCGAACTCAGATAACTCGAACATCGGGGTAACTCGAACAAAAGGTTCGTTCAGTCCTTCCAAAACTTACAATACAGAATTGCTCTAATAATGTATCCCTACAGATATCTATAAACAAACGTGACAGCTTAATGCAGATCTAAAGTAATGCTGCCAGCTCCTACTGTAGAACTGTATTAAGCTGTGGCCTTGAGAAATTGTTCAGATTCGAAATAGGATGAATCGAACTTCTGTTATCTCGAACTAATTTGTATGCTCCCTTGAAGCTCGAGTTCAACTGTACAAATTTTTAAAATTTTCCTTTTCTCTAGTTAATGCTCCTTTTCGGTAGATTTGTTCAAAGAGGTTATATCTAAAATAGCCTATGAGGTAATGGATTAAAGTACATGGGTATAAATGGGTTAATAGTTTCTAACAAATCTGAACGAATGCAAAATTAGTAAAACTGAAACAGACATAAGTGTAAGTAATTTGCAGTTGTATGTGGGTTACACTTAAACCTGTTCAGTATCAATGTAAGAAAGCAATGACATCACGAATATTTATTAGCTGATTGTTTACAATTCAAACTCTTCAAGGGCGTTTTTTTCTGTCATAAAATCTATAGAATCAGATCTATGTAATGTTATAAAAGGGAGCCGTCTGAACTTGGTTTATTCTGTAAATGCGTCAAGGGTGTATAAATATAGAGGTAAGGGTTAATACACATTATTGAATTATGCATGCCTTAGAAGTAAAATTATGTAAGTACTAGTAAATGTATACTAAAGCGTGTTTTCAGTAAGTAAGCCAGACTGTAGTATAGTCTCGCTAAAATGATCACGGAGTTTGTTAACATAGGGGACCTTCAAACTAGGCGATTGTTTAATACAGGGCAGGCGTGATAAAGGAAGGTCATATAGGAACACCGCATTAACCCTTGCACCGCCAATGTCGCGAAAAATGCACCACGACAAATAGTGCCAAGGCGGCGTCTGATCAGGGTCTTCACTTTTTGTCTCAATGAAAAGTAGTAAAGTCAAGCAGACAAAGCTACATATAAGACGCAACCACCACCAACACATCGATAGCCAGCATGTCACACACACGCACACACACACACAACCACACACCCAAACACACGCACACCCACGAGATGAAAACAGAAAACACCAATAAACACACAAACACCAGAGACAAACACTCCAACTATGAACAAAAGCACAAGTACAAAGACAAGACAAACAAAGTCACCCTAGCTTTACAAAACGTGTAAATAAAGGTATCCCCGCCGGGCTTACCCACAACATAGAAGACGGTAACACATGACAATATGTAAAACATAGCATAACAACTGTGAAAATCCGTCAAATATGTACTCAATGACTTTGCTGAAATCAGAGCACCTGCAGGGAAGCCGTTAAGGGCACGACAGGGAAAAAGTAATACATGAGTCTGGTAAGCTCATCCCGTTTCTGAGTTTAAGAGTATACCATCATAGAGTACTACCCTCGGCCTGTCATCGCGCAAGCAAAGAGGGAAGCGTAGCTACCGACTGTAAAAGGGTCAATAACCAAACATGCAGTGCGTTGCAATATGATGGAATCAAAATATTTCTTCTTAAAGGTTTTTAATGCGTTTTATAAACAAATCGTGAAAATGGACCCCGAATTTTCCTAAGTTTGTAAATAACATCACCATAAAATTCTGGTTCAGAAATGCCTTGTTGCAGTAACGTTCGTAGATTGCAATTATATTTACTAATGAGAGGTAAATTTCGAACTCTATTTCTATATTTCATTCCCTTATTGTACCGAATGATTTAACAAAATTGATCTGCAGACGACAATTAGAAATTTGACGCCGAAAGGGTTAAGCTATCGTCTGTTTTTTTAAAAAAAAATATTTTGAGTGGTCTTATAAGTATTTGATTAACATTTTCTAATGTATAGATGTTCTTTATTTAGAACGGGAGTGCAAACTGCACTTAATGCGAAGGACCATAGTGACCAAAAGGGTTAAAACACACAGCCTACTCATTCTCAGTGTGTCTGAAAACACAAAAAAATATGACATAATAAGTCACTGACATATTCAAACAGTTACTTTAACATTTAAATGTAAAACCTAAAGCCAGAAGTAAGATGAGTTAGAACATAGAAGAAATAGAGGATCTAATATAAGTGTTCGTTACAAACTGTTCTATACACCTTTACTATAATAATATGACACAAGCTTTAGCGAATGTCATATTCATTGTAGTAAACTCATTTCATAAAAAAATAATTTATAATGAAGCAAAACTCTTTTTATCACATAACCTTTAAAAATGCCAAATAAAGTTAAACAGGCTATAGCTGTTTACAGCGACGATGCAAATGCAGCACTACGTTAGGCTAATATTTAAATGACATCAATGACGTACAAGTAATACATTGGTTCCATGTGTTCTCTTTAAGATTCGTTATCGGCCGGATTCAAACAGCTCATTTGAATAATGATGCTCAAGTGTATTCTCGCGGTTGACTGAAAACTGTTTCGGCTCTCCCAGACCGAAGATTACTACTACTACTACTACTACTACTACTACTACTACTACTACTACTACTACTTCTACTAAATTACATGTAAAAACTGAGTACATTCAATGCATATAGAATATTTAAAACAACACAAACTTAATAAATAGATTTCAATAAGAAAATAAAAATGGAATTAATTTAAGAATCATAGCTAAATCCACAGCATCCTTTTATAATGTTATCTGCTTGTGTCATATTACATACTCAAAAATGAAGAATTCAAAGGTCACTGGATAGTTTCCCATAGAGATCAATGTATACACTACACAACTTTGGCACTTCGTATTTTTTACAAATGTTGCTTAATAGCAACGAAGTTTGCAGCAGTTATTGTTATTGTTAGAGGTTCAATAAACGGATTGTTTTTCACGAAAATGCATGTTTTCAACATATTCTTTTAGTTCAGGATACTGAAAATCTATTCAATATTGGATGGAAAATGGAAAGGTTTATCAAAATGCTTGACATATCAAAGACATGTTGTATTCCAGATAAAAGTAAATTAAAATCAATTTTAAGAAATGTTTAGAAATTCCAAATTTTCATTTTTTCTATTCCGTGAGTTTTGATGGATTGATTGATATAGGACGCCAAAGTTGTAGGGTCATTGCATTGACCGTATGGGAAATGTACCTCTGACCCTATAATATTGTTGAGTATATATCATATTGTGTCAGCGCACTCAGATCACGAAAACTCAAATGTTACGTCATTCTCAGTGTTGTTATATTTTCTGGTCCTTCGGGATCATTAGTTTTGATGTTATTTTTTGAAAATTGAATACCGCTTAAGCCGGTGCTAGGGGGCGTGAGTAGTGTTGCACTTTTAATTACTACTCATGAACAGACTCAATAAAACCGAGTCTGCAATTTTCTCTTTTTACATTTCTACTTTCGAAGGATCACCCATTTTCAGAATGTATATGCACAGTGTCAGTATATCGCAGAGTTATGAACCAGAACCACATGCCTTTGGTTTCTGTTCATCACTACACAAAACAAAAACATTGCCTTACATAATAATTATGTAGGACAAAGGAATACTAGCATGGGTGAATTTGTAGTTCATGCAAATAAACTACACATTGCAATACAAAAATAAAAGTATGTGATAAATAAAATCACAGAATGATGGAGGAACCACGACATATTACCTTTTCGAGTGCTTTATCTGTATACGTTCCCCCGGGTCGATACTTTATATCCGACACTGCGTCCTTTAATGTACTGTTGTCCGTGTGATTATTCAAATAGAATTCAATCTGAGCCTTAAATGAAAATGTGATCACACTTAGCTGGAAATCCCCTGGTCCTAAGACTACGTGATTACTGAAGTTGGCAATGAAGTCCAGTTGTTTCTTAAACTGTGATTCAGTCATGCTGATGGATGAGTCCAGAAGAAAGACGACATCGGCAGGGGTAGGATGGCAAATGTCTGAAAATGGTTTCCGCATTTAAAGAAAATGGTACCCGTATGTAAAGAAAACAGTATCCGCATGTACAGAAAATGGTACCCGCATTAACAGAAAATAGTACCCGCATGTTAGTAAATAGTATTTGCATGTAAAGTAAATGTTTACCGTGTATAGTAAGATAGTTTTAAAACAGACAACCAATATAATCTGAAAGTGGGAGATGCTTCGAAAGCAAACGTAGCAATGCGAAAAGGGAACATTGCAGACTCGGTTTGATAGAGTATGTTCATAAGCAGTAATTAAATTAAAAGTACAACACTACTCACGCCCCTAGCACCGGCTTAAGCAGTATTCAATTTTCAAAACTAATAACATAAAAATTGATGATGCCGAAGGATCAGAACATATAACAACACTGAGAATAAAGTACTGGGCAACTTTTTACAGCCGCCACACAAGCACTTAACACCTGCTGATGTGAAGTATAAATATATCTGAAAGTGGGAGAAAGTAACAATGCGAAAAGAGAAAATTGCAGACTTGGTTTTATTGGGTTTGTTCATGAGTAGTAATTAAAAGTCCAACACTACTCATGTTGCCTAGCAACGGCTTAAGCGGTATTCAATTTTCAAACCTAATAATATCAAAACTTATTATCCCGAAGGATCAGAAAATATATCAACACTGATAATGAGTATTATGTGTTACCAAACCTTCTTAACAGTCACTCACGATATGCTAAATATTGTACGTAGCACAACTGTTCTAAAACAGTCTATCATTATAAGAAAATAGTTTGTTTAGTAAGACTTGTTTAAAACAGTCACTCAAGATTAGCAAATTTGTGTGTAGCAAAACTGTTCTAAAACAACCACTCGCGATAAGCCAAATATAGATAGTACAAGGGAAATGGTAGGCTAACGTAGGACGAACATATGCACACATTTAAACATATGAAAACATTTATGCTGATCTGCATAGGCTTGCACTGGCTTTTATAGCCAGTTTTTCAGACGTTTTACACTTTACCATAAATCATGTTGTATCTTAGTTACAGTAACATGATTAAAAGTCCGGAACTATCTTGGTAGTAATAAAACCTGTCTACACTGAACAGAAGTCTAGGTCTGGGTATGTAAGAAGAGTAGTAGCTTAATGTAGGATAAAAGTAAAAAGTAATATATAAATATCACATCCTATAGAGAGAGACAGCACGTACTGTCAACCCAAGGTTGGTTATGTCCACCGAGGCGTCATACCGAGGGTTGACAATACGTGTTTTCGCTCTCCATAGGATGTGATTTTTATTTCATTATACCGAACAGCACAATCAATTTCGTCAGCAAAAATATTTATTCAATGACAACAATAAACAGTTTGAAACAAAAGTTATAGAGAGCTTCTCGGTGCTTAAAAATCGCGGAACAGCTTCGCATTTCTATTCATTACACGTTAAAAGTACATGTACCGGCGGAGCCTTTTTCACTGTCCAATCTTGACACAGCCTCCTCCGAAAAAGTCTCATAAGGCGACATTTCTCAAATATATAAACAAAAACAAAGCAATTGTCATAATGACGTTTGTTGATCAAATTGCAAGCGTAAGGTGACGTCAGTCGATGACGCCATCGGATGACGTCACGCACACAATTTAATAAGCGCTCACTGATCTAAATGTTCCGTGCCTATGGTAGCGGGAGACAGTATTTTCCCGACAGTAATTTTTTCCCGCTGGGCCTGACAGTATTTCTATGTCACGGTAGCTTATTGGAAATTAACATTGTAAATGAAATTGAGGTATAAACTAAAATATTCTCTAGGATGTCTGCAATACTTTCGTCCGGTATTAAGCAACTGCCTGCTCTTATATACCACCGGGGTTATTCATTCGTATAGGCAGGTTATATACTATATACCTTTAACATCTACTAACCACTCTTTATTGGTAGACACGTGTGTATTAATATTAATTGACACGTTTGTGTTGATATTAATTGACACATATGCGGTGTTTATCGGATTGATAGTGTTTTAATATCATTATACCTGAATGGTTCGTACGTTTAGACATGCATTTTATGACATACATAACACATATCCCGGTATTTGTTTTCTCCTGGGATTGGTGTCCCCATTCTATGCGTCTTGTTTTTCGGGTTACATATGTTTTGCACTTTCGGTTTCCATTATCTGCTCAACTGATATTGTTTTAAAAGTACAAAAATGAGTCATGCAGGAAATACCACATACAGAACAAACACTCGCCCGAACAGCAACACAAGGAAACAGCAAATATACATGGGTAGAAAAAACAACAAGAGACGCACAAAGACAAAACAAACATACAATAGGAGGAAGATGGAAGTACCGCCTTGGAACGGTCAGTGACAAAAGTCACCGGGGGTTTAAACCGGTTTATGGGCGCCCAACCTCACCCTTATTCCATCCCCATCCTAAAAGACAAACAGTGTAAATAAACGTATCCCCTCTCCGACTAATCTACAACAACCGCGACAGCAAATACAGTGGTAAAGTGCATGTATAACAAAAAAACATTTAATTGAACATACTGTATCCACCTATCGCTAGTGTACTCAATGATTGAGCTGCAAACAGAGTAACTGTAGAAAAGTAATAAAGGGTACGACAAAAATGAAATAGTACAGATATCCGACGTTCTCCTTCCATTTCTGGATTTAAGAGGTCGCCTTCATAGAGTACTAAACCTTTCTTGTCGGCGTACATGCAAAGAGGCCAGCGTGATTGCCAACTGTAAAAGGGTTCACAACCAAACATGCAGTATGTTGTAATAATACAGGATCATATCCCTTTTTAATGAATTGTTTTATATATTTGATGAACAAAGTGAGAAAATGGGTATGTCCAGTAATTCTACGAAGTTTGTAAATCACATCACCATAAAATTCAGGATGTGAAATACCGTGTCGCAAAAGTACCTTGAGATTACATTTGTACTTGCCAATAAGCGAGAGATTTCGATAGTAAAATTTAGAGAAAGTTTTTCTTAGTTTATGGTATCTATATCCTTGTTTAAGCAGTTTTTCAGTTAAAATGAGATTTCGACTGTTAAAATCGTCAATAGATGAACAAGCTCTAGCAAAACGAATAAGTTGAGATATATAAACCCCGTAAGATGGAGCACGGGGAACATCCCCGTCAAGATGAGGAAAATTTACAATATTAAAATCAAAATCATCTCTTTTGTCATATATTTTAGAAGAAATCATTCCATTATTAATTTTAAGGTCTAGGTCAAGAAACGCTGCATAATTGTCGGACGGGTTAGCTTTATTCAATTTGAGTTCTTTAGGATAAATTGTAGGAATCAGAGCATTAAAGAAAGGGTTATCTAAGTTAAAAATATCATCCAAATATCGACAAGTATCATTGAAGGCTTTTATAACATCTTCTTGTGATTGAGGATTCAAACTCAACATGAAATCTCTCTCATAGCAGTACAAAAACAAATCTGCGACAAGTGGTGCACAATTCGTACCCATGGGAATACCAATTACCTGACGGTATATAGCATTCCCATAACGTACAAATATGTTATCCAAAAGAAAGGTTAGTGCTTCGCAAACTTCTGAGCAAGTCCAATTGGTGTAATATTTCATTTGCTCGTCAGTAAAGAAAGCTTTTTCAGCATTACATGCCAAGAACGATGTTTTTTCTCGGGCAAATACTTTCTGGATCAAGCTAGTAAGCTTATCCTTAATTAAAATATGAGGAAGAGTTGTGTACAGAGTAGAAAAATCGTAAGTGCTTACAGTGGATGCAAGATACCTTTTGTTCTTAAGTTTGTTTAAGACTTCTGAAGAGTTCTTAATAGACCAGAAGAGATTTATTCCAGAATTTTCATAAGTCTTATCACAGTAAAATTTTACATGTTCCTTTACCTTCGTTAAACAAGAAGTCAAAAGTATAGACAATTTAGTAGTTGTACATGAACTAGAATTTGCAATGAAACGCGCTTTATATGGTTTTTTATGTAGTTTTGGTAACCAATACATAGTAGGAAGTTTATGTTGTGTAATTTTAATATCGGTTCCAAATTGTTCACACTTTTTGACATGGTCTGAAATGATGGTCTTTTCGTCAGTGGTAACTAAAATGTATGACTTGGTATTAGTAATTTCCTGCTTCAAGACGTCGATATAATGTAATCGTCAAATAATAATCACATTATTTGATGCCTTATCAGCAGGAACAAAAACGTATTTTGAATGGAAATCCTGTAAACCCTTTTTAAGATGTCTAAATGAAGTTCTAGGTTTAGGTGGAAGAAGGTGTTTATTAGAGCTGTAAAAGGAAATGCGTTTATCAATTATATCAAAAATTAGTTTTTTCCAACAAGAAAGGGCAGTAGACTCAACATGTTCTCTTCGACACCATTTAATACTAAAATTTTGTAAAGCCTCCGCAATCTGAACTCGACAAGAGTTAAAATCTATCAAGGATGGTATTCTATATTTGGGACCTTTATTCAAAAGAGATCATAGACGTTTATCTTTAATTATCTCAAAATTACCAGTAATCACATGACCAGCCGGAGAATAGCAAAATTTTGAGGTGGCGCAATCTCAATTATCAGGAATATTATCATTAATATTAAGGTCGGCCACAATTTTATTATAGTTGAAAATTGTATTTCTGATGGGTTTGTTATATTTGTAGCAGATGATAGGTGGTTCTGTATTTTTAAAGTATTTAGGAATAGTGTCAATTACATTTTTGTCTCTAAAAATACTTTGGAGGTCAATAAAATCAATACCTTTATTAATAAAAGGAATTTTCAAGAAGAATCTTTGGTGTTCAGATAATTTGTCGATGTGCGGTCTGAGAACATGTAGAGTAAAGCTTTGTATCAAACTAGCCGTTCCTATGAGAGGATCGGATCGAAAAATAATTTTATCGGCTTGCTCGTCAATTTCTTTTAATGAACATATAGATAAGGAGGAAAGTCTAGAAAGCATGGCATGTTTACCCGAAATTAGGCGTAAAGTATGTAGATCAAGAAGAGTCAATTTCAAACGAGATTTTCGTTTAATATTACCATTCTTGCGAATGCCATGCGATCGAGATTTGCGTTTTCTAATAGAAAAAATTGAAAAAATATCTATATCTGGTTCTTTTGAAATATTTCCAGTCTGGTAAATATTATCATTCAGTCCTAAAGGAAAAGGTGTTTGCAATTTTTTGATCCAATTTAATTCAGATATAAATCTAGCTTTCGATTTAAAGCTACTAGTCGCCTCCTTATCATATGTTATATGCTCAACAATTTGTACTAAAACATCTTTAAAAGAATGGCCAGATTTCCGAAAGTGTTGGTATAAAAAATTGTTTAGTTTACGATTTCGACACTGATATGCATGCTCACGAAATCGAGTTTTCAAAGCACGTCCTGTTTGTCCTACGTACTGTATACCGCAACTAGGCGCGTTTCAAGTTAACACATAAATAACGTTAGTAGTAGTACAATCAACGTCTGAGTTTATCTTGACATTAAATGTTCTACCATTAACTGTAGATTTTATAGTGGAATTACAAGAAATGTTATTACAACATCTGCACCTCTTAGCAAAGCACTTTTGGATAATTGGATACACTCTGTGTCGCCTGCATAAGGACCGTTTACGAATAGAAGAAACATTTTGGATAACAGATTTTAAAGGTGAAAGTACAACTCTTGGTCCATTGAAAAAACATTTATTAATAGAAAGAGATGGTATGTGAAAAGATGAAGCCGACTGAAGATTAAGTTGTTTTAAACGAACAAAAGGTTGAAGGGAAGAGAAATTAGAAATATTTCTGGGTACTTGTACAGACGACACAGATTGCATATTTAAAGCTTTTAGTTCTATTCGAGGTATTTTAACTTTATTCATATTGGAAAGTGATAGAGGGGCACCTGTATTGTGTTCATCAACACGTCAATTACATTAGTGTAGCTACCAAGTGCATCAAATTGTTGGTGAACACAACACCTACCACGAGGTGCATGACATACTTATGATGATGTAAGAGGCGAATGAGAGTTGTGTATGTTACTTGCATATCCTGCAAGAGAATGATAACAACATCGATTACGTGTACGGGGAGACTTTTTACGGCCACCACACGGCACAAGCAACACTGTTGTGATAATAAAAGTACAAAAATGAGTCATGCAGGAAATACCACATACAGAACAAACACTCGCCCGAACAGCAACACAAGGAAACAGCAAATATACATGGGTAGAAAAAACAACAAGAGACGCACAAAGACAAAACAAACATACAATAGGAGGAAGATGGAAGTACCGCCTTGGAACGGTCAGTGACAAAAGTCACCGGGGGTTTAAACCGGTTTATGGGCGCCCAACCTCACCCTTATTCCATCCCCATCCTAAAAGACAAACAGTGTAAATAAACGTATCCCCTCTCCGACTAATCTACAACAACCGCGACAACAAATACAGTGGTAAAGTGCATGTATAACAAAAAAACATTTAATTGAACATACTGTATCCACCTATCGCTAGTGTACTCAATGATTGAGCTGCAAACAGAGTAACTGTAGAAAAGTAATAAAGGGTACGACAAAAATGAAATAGTACAGATATCCGACGTTCTCCTTCCATTTCTGGATTTAAGAGGTCGCCTTCATAGAGTACTAAACCTTTCTTGTCGGCGTACATGCAAAGAGGCCAGCGTGATTGCCAACTGTAAAAGGGTTCACAACCAAACATGCAGTATGTTGTAATAATACAGGATCATATCCCTTTTTAATGAATTGTTTTATATATTTGATGAACAAAGTGAGAAAATGGGTATGTCCAATAATTCTACGAAGTTTGTAAATCACATCACCATAAAATTCAGGATGTGAAATACCGTGTCGCAAAAGTACCTTGAGATTACATTTGTACTTGCCAATAAGCGAGAGATTTCGATAGTAAAATTTAGAGAAAGTTTTTCTTAGTTTATGGTATCTATATCCTTGTTTAAGCAGTTTTTCAGTTAAAATGAGATTTCGACTGTTAAAATCGTCAATAGATGAACAAGCTCTAGCAAAACGAATAAGTTGAGATATATAAACCCCGTAAGATGGAGCACGGGGAACATCCCCGTCAAGATGAGGAAAATTTACAATATTAAAATCAAAATCATCTCTTTTGTCATATATTTTAGAAGAAATCATTCCATTATTAATTTTAAGGTCTAGGTCAAGAAACGCTGCATAATTGTCGGACGGGTTAGCTTTATTCAATTTGAGTTCTTTAGGATAAATTGTAGGAATCAGAGCATTAAAGAAAGGGTTATCTAAGTTAAAAATATCATCCAAATATCGACAAGTATCATTGAAGGCTTTTATAACATCTTCTTGTGATTGAGGATTCAAACTCAACATGAAATCTCTCTCATAGCAGTACAAAAACAAATCTGCGACAAGTGGTGCACAATTCGTACCCATGGGAATACCAATTACCTGACGGTATATAGCATTCCCATAACGTACAAATATGTTATCCAAAAGAAAGGTTAGTGCTTCGCAAACTTCTGAGCAAGTCCAATTGGTGTAATATTTCATTTGCTCGTCAGTAAAGAAAGCTTTTTCAGCATTACATGCCAAGAACGATGTTTTTTCTCGGGCAAATACTTTCTGGATCAAGCTAGTAAGCTTATCCTTAATTAAAATATGAGGAAGAGTTGTGTACAGAGTAGAAAAATCGTAAGTGCTTACAGTGGATGCAAGATACCTTTTGTTCTTAAGTTTGTTTAAGACTTCTGAAGAGTTCTTAATAGACCAGAAGAGATTTATTCCAGAATTTTCATAAGTCTTATCACAGTAAAATTTTACATGTTCCTTTACCTTCGTTAAACAAGAAGTCAAAAGTATAGACAATTTAGTAGTTGTACATGAACTAGAATTTGCAATGAAACGCGCTTTATATGGTTTTTTATGTAGTTTTGGTAACCAATACATAGTAGGAAGTTTATGTTGTGTAATTTTAATATCGGTTCCAAATTGTTTAAGTTTGATACTATGTAAGATAACCATTATGTCTGTATTTGTAGATGTTGGTTTTTGTAGGGAAGGGCTGTGTAACTAAGTTGGTAGAACTTTTAGCCCACACCCAATTCTGTAAAAAGGCGGAATGAAATTATGTTTACCCAAAAACTATAGGAGGTCAAATAGCTGCGTTCTTGATGGAACGCTAACTTACCCAGTGTCTCATCTGGATCCAATCTGTCTGCAAATGTGATTCGGGTTGCAGATTGCAGGTTGGGAATTAAAATGATTTCGGGAATTACAAGCAAAAACGGGCAATGCAGTGTTTTCCGTATTATACTCCTTGGGCTTAGCTACCTATTAATATATTCGATTTACATTAACGGATTGTCTACTGTCTGTTATACTTACTTGTGTCACAGAGAACACCGTAAAATCTACCCACACACTCACATCGGAAAGTATTTACACCGTCGTGACAAATGGCTCCGTTTTGGCAGGGCGAACTAGCACACTCGTCGATTTCTTAAATAATAAAATATTGCCACATAGTATGATCTGCAATGTATTTTAGAGAGTAATAGGATTTGGTGTTGATATAAGAACATAGGCCTTACACAGTATGTCTGTGATCAAATGTAAACATCGCCGAAGAAATATCTGGCATTTGAAATGCCTACTATTGGATCAGAAACAGTTTATCGCCGTGTACACATTGCAAATGAATCTCTTAAAAGCAGCATATGAACAGACATCAATGGAAATACTCTAACCTAAACTCACTTCAAACTGCTTTAAATCTTACGCATTGTACTTTTATAGAATTCCCCTTAATATGTCTCGTGATATGTTTGTCAAAAAAATGCAAATAGGAGAACAATCTCCTGTGATCAATTCGTGGAAAGACGTTTATTACAAGTTATATGAAAATAGTTTACAGTTTTTCATGAAAGGGACTATTTTATCTAATGGGAAAGTTTTATCTTATGTATACAGTTTGTTGTAATTTGGTGTATACATCTCTACAGTAATTTGTCAATGACCCGTATGTTATATTGTATGTATGTGAGCTAATGAACTGGTTATTTTGCCACTCTGTGTGTATGCGTGCATACGTGCGTGCGTGTGCATATATGCGTGCATGTGTGTGCATGTGTGTATGCGCGCGCGTGCGTGCGTGCGTGTGCGTGTGCGTGTGTGTGTGTGTTGGGCTCTGTCGGTCTGTGAGTTACAGCCGCAAAGCACAAATGATACATATATAGTCACAATAGAAAGCAAATTAATTTTGACGTATTATAAACACGTGGTTCAAAGGATGCACAAAACATTGTTATGCAAACACAACTCGGTGTGTTATTTGTATTGACATACATTCACCTTAGTCCTGGCTATCTCCGAGACGATTCTAAAGGATGGCAACAATAAAGATTTTGGCGAAGAAATGACATTTTAATGTTTAAATAATTATGTACCTTTATCTACCACTGAGGTATCTGCACGAGTGATTTAACGCACCATCAATCAGCTTTCGTACAGTGAACAGTACATTTAAGAATTTATTTGTAACGCCATGAGGCCACTAAAACCTATCGTATACAGTATCTATATATTAATAGTAATGGAGTAAATGTGTCCGATTGCGTTATCTGTCTAACAAAAGCACATGAATGACTGTGTGACATTAACAGTCTGTGTACGTATTAATGATAACATTCCTGTATGGAGTGTTTTCCTGTGTGACACAATTACTAATATGCGTGGTTTTGGTTTGTATCGAATTGTTTCCAAAGTAGTAAGGAAACATGTGTAAATTTTTGTGGCATTGAATTGTACAGTGTAGTTTCTATAGTGGTAACGATGCAGTTATTAGCCTGTGTTGCATCGCATTGCATAGCGTGTTGTGTCTATAGTAGTAATGTCACTGTTACAATGTTTGTTACTGTGGAACAACGGGAGAAAAATTACAAAAATGATGATTCGAGCAGACGATACATTTTGCAGACGACAATATCAATGAGCGGAACAATTCAGGGTCTTAGACGTTCAACAGGTAAACGAAGCTATATGGAGACTTGTTGCTATTTTGTTGTTTACATAACATCACACAAATACATGTCCAGGCAACATAATTTAGCAAGCCGCCACATATTATTGCTGGGCTTTGGTCTAATGGATATGTACCTGGTCTTTCAAACTGAGGATCGTGGGTTCGATGCCCAAGCTATGCAGTTCGCGTGCAAACCCAGATACATATCCATTGCACCAAGACAACTATGCTGACGAAATGCGGCCAGCTAAGACATTTATAAATAAAGAACCACCGTAGTCACTTTGTTTTGTTTACATTAGAGTAGGTCATGTTTTGTTCCAAAATAAGTTGGTCTATCTGTACTTTTTGTACTTTCTATTAAAACAATGTAAACAGAAACGTGTTTTGACCATATATACTGACTACAACAGTACGTTTTATGCAAGAATATGTGACTATAACATGGTACAAAACAATGCGAACGTCAATTTGAGGACATAGATATAAGGTCGTGCATTATATTTCTTGATTTCTATACCGGTATTTCTTAGTTTCCAATTTAAAATTTATCTCAATCCTGTTTACCTCTATCACACATCTGAAAACTACAAATGCTACTAAATGTGCTTCTTTATCTGTCTCTTAATTTCCCTATCACGCAGCAGCCGTTATGCTTACCACATGAACAATAATATTGACAATTCGAGATGAAGTTCGCCGTTGGAATTGTTCCAGCTCCGCATGACTTTCGACAGGTCTGGGCGATATAATTCTTCCAAGCAGGCGTCTGTCAAAATGTAATGCATCTAACATCTTCAAAAGCATGCTGTATAATGTGATGACAGAATCCACTATGTCGAAATTTACTTAAAAACATTTTTTGTATTCATCGTAATCCACGTAGAGTACAAAGAGGGTATAATGGCGTATGTTCTTATGTGAATAAGGGACAGTATCATGTACGGCTGTAAGGAAGTAAAATTTTGACTTGTGATTAAGTGACATTATCATGTCATTTGGCCACGAAGTCGTGTTTGCATGTGGCGGCCCCATTTAAACGAACAAATCGAAAGCGAATAGTCGAGAGTGTAGAGAAGTTTGGCTATAAATCAATTAGTTCTCGCATCCGCGCTTCGTGTGACCTATTTCCGATTATGCACTTCAAAACGTCATCTCATGCAAGTAAGAATAATCAAAGCGCTGAAATCGTTAGAAGACTGGCAGAAAGGTAGCCCCGTTCTTGACATTCATTTTTTTAGATATTAACATCATTTTAAACATTTTAGTACAGGGTTTATCAGAGGACTATTTCTGTCCAGTATCATTCAAATCTGACACCTAAGTTTGGAGAATATTCCTTAAGATTTTTTGTTGCCATAGCACGGATCCGGATTATTTTAACAATACCGATTGGGCTTGATACCACGATCATGTATTTGAAATTTGGTTACATTCTGCCATGCGGTTTCAGAGGATAAGACGTTTAAAGCAATTGCCGACGAACGGATGGACAGTCAGACGGACGGACGAACTGACTACCTTGGAAATATTGGTAATAATTCAGATGATAATAAGAAAATAAAATATATTTTCTATTCAACTGTAAATTACAACATCAGCATGACAACTGACAACTGTAAAACATTTCATGCCTCAATTTGGTATATATTGCACAGAAAAAGTATACAATTTAAACGCAAACATTACTTAACCTATCTTAAGTGACCATTAATTATTGAACATAGAAGTCTTAAAAGCAGGTGGTTGCTTTATGCAGGGCACACGTCATGCAGAAAGCTCCTATATCTGTTAATGCAACAGAGTATTACTGAAGACTGGGTTAGCTTTGTGCCGTATTTCACATCCAAATTGTAAAACATACTCCCCGAAAACGACAATTTTACTAGCGACGGTATTTACAGACATAAGACGTGAACTAAAAAATATTTTATGAATATGACAAATACTTACGTGGTTTTAATTGTTTTGGATGAGAGTTGTATCAGCAATGGCGAGATTTAACGTCCTGGAAACGTTTTGATCACCCGACTGCTTCAATGCTATAACTTACTCCTGTTCTCTTGCCGTTTTGGTAATGATTTTCAAATATTTTAGTTTAGTTTTATTGACAAACATATTTAGGAATGCTTTGGATCACTTTCATAATGATAAGATTGAGATTTCAAGGGACATTATTATTTTTAATCACTGAACTCCTCATCAGTATTTGACCTCGAATCGCAGGCACACCGCAGGACAGGGGCGGATCCGCAATTCTGGTTCAAACTGTACTTAAGTGGTATTTGGCTGTTTTTGAAATATGCGATTAGACATTGACCCGCCTATGGTGCATTAATACACAAAAAAATGTTAAATCGGACCTGACATTGGTACGATAGCTAATTCGATTTGCGGTACTTAGACTGGCTTCTGCCAGTCTAAACATAAATTAAAGACAACAATACGTATATGCAATTGTGGTATGTCAATGTTTTTGCAAAATTGCGATTCAGTAATAAATAACGAAAAGAAGATATCAAAGTAACAGATAAGTGTTACACTTATACAGGAGTTTATATCAGTTGTTACAACCTGACTGAAAGATTGATACTTAGATTTAATAATATTTTGATTGGTCGTTGTACAGAGGTTTTGACTGTTCATAAACAGCAACAACTCATCTTCTGAACCGGACGTTACATTTAGTACGAATAACGCTCTTGGAGACAGGTGGCAGCTTAATACAGGGTGAAAGTTATACAGGAAGCTCCTCTAGTTTGTATAGCGATGTTTTAAAAATAAACTACAGCAAAACCCCACTAAAACACATTCATGTAAGTATAAAGATCGGTGTTAAAGACAGGTAGCAACTTAATGCAAGGTGAAAATCATGCAGAAGGATCTTCTAAGAGCTTCCGCATTATTTCAACCATGCGCTAAGCATTCACCTGCCTTAAACATTCGCTTGCTATTCACGTCAATATACCTACCTGTAAATAGTGAAGACCCAGATGAGACAGCTCCTGCAGGAGCTGTCTCATCAGGATCTGCACTATTTACAAGTTGATTGTGCAACCAGTGCACTCCACAGCAGTGATTGCACAGCGCAATACTTGTACACAGTGAAGATATATGTAATTATACAACAGGACATGGGTAAAGAAGGAGAAATGAATTTTTAAAGTATCTATTTTTTCTCTACTAGAATTCCGGTTTAGAAGGGGATTACTGTACGTCATCTGTTACAACAGTTACTGAAGAGTGCACTTACAGAGCACTGCTTTTTATTATCACCATGTTCACAGTAGTTTTCCTCGCAACATTCATATGGTGTTGGCATAGAATTTAAAAATGAATTTGCTTGCTCTTTGTCAACACCGTGTTTGAAGTATTCAGGCGCGTGGCGTTCTTCAATATAGCCCTGACATTGCTTCGCTGGAACGATAAACGTTAGACAAAGTGAATATTATTTCATAACATGGTTTATTATAAGAATAAGCCAAACCAATCAGTTCCACTTAGCCCCGCATTTGCTCCAAACGATATTTATTATCACAAGTGTGTCTAAATGAATACCGATGCAGAACGTAATTTAAATAAGAACTACTAGGTGAGTAGTTTGGAATTTCAGGTTTCGCCAAGGCCCGCATTTAAACTCTTTTCAGACCCGTCAAAATGCACCTGAAGTCCCATAATACTAACCTAGTAATTTCAACCTTTGGCTGTCAAGAAACTTTGAAAATGTTTTCTTCGCTGATTGTTTTCTTTGGTGTGTTCTTTTTCCCCTTTCTGTCATAAATACAAGAACATCATCACCTGACATGTTTTTTGTATTGATTATTTCCAGTTTCTGAATGAGGATCATAATTTGTAACTGTTCAAAATATACGATAACATATAACAAGCGATACTAAATATCAAATAGTTCACTTTGTATTATACGGGCATTTTTCGATATAAGTTATATATTGACAGATTTCAACAGATTAAAGAATATTATTAACTGAACTCCTTTATTTCTCCGTTAACCTATTACCCACATTACCCACAGAGTATTCACAGTACAGGGTTTGGTGGAGAAATGACGCAGTTAGTATTTGGGTATACACCTGTATCTGCAGCCCTGTTCACAATCTTCAGAATAATAAATGAACGTAACAAACTGCTTGTTTTATGATATATTGTAGAAAGTAACATTTTAAATCTAAAACTGCCTGTTTCAAACTTCATTCTAATTGTCATATAAAAGAGTTGGCATGTAGAAAATTATTATTTCTATAATTTCTAATATCGAACCTCGCAACGAAAATCATAAAGTTGAAAATCAATTTATCGGATATACAGCCTATATCCAAACGGAACAGGTCCTGGTTAGATGGCTCCTATATGAGCCGTCTTTTCTAGGTACGTTCTGTTTGGAAAGGCATGAAAATAATTTTTTATAACAAGTAAAGTATTAATAAATACCTCTGCAGGTCTGAAGAAAAAGTCCTACAAACAAAAGCCTAACATTTAAAATCCCAACAGGGTATTTCATCTTTGCGTATATGTTCAGGTCAGATAATTTAGAAAGCGGAACATTGCTATACACTCGTTAAGTGTTGTTGACCTTTATCTGCAAAGATAAAACCGTTGAAAGAAGTTCACGTACGCTAATCAATAATACACAGGGCGATCGAAAAATATGTTTGATATGTATTAAGTTGTGAGTACCAGCACTGTAATTAAAAAAATTAATTGAAATATTATGTTTCTTTTTAAATTCTCGGGCAAACACTATTATTGTTTCAGCTCATAAGAATCGCCTCGAATAGTAAGATAGGGTTTGGTGGAGTAAAAAGGAATTTGATAGATTATCACGCGTGTGAGCTAGGGTCGTGGTGAACGTCCGTATCTGGGTGGTTAAAACACGTTGTCTGCTTTAAAAACAAAAACACTGTTTGCAGTACTGGTTTGTATCGTATATGCGATAGAGTGCTTTTAATTTCCTTTATCGAAACCGTCTGCTCTTGGTTTGATCTGTTTGCAAATGAAATACTATAGACCTACTAACCTAATTCGACCTGGCAGGCCTTGCCTGCCATGTCCAATATCCAATAAGCTAAAATCAACATAATCGCATTTGCAAACAGAGTAGTGAACCAAAATCATACGGCTCCTATAGGAACCGTCTATTCAAGACCTGCTCTATTTGCTCATAACAGGATATATATCTGATTCTACTGGGGTTTGTTTGTCAAAGCAAAACTATCAAAAAATGTACATTTAAAATTTAACGAAATTAAATAAATATCCATGATGCCATTATTTCTTACATTAATATTGAACAGCTGAAGGGTTAAGATTTATAAGATTTACCCATTTAATATGTCCAGATATGTAAGAAGCGATATTAGTTTGGTTTGAAGATTGTGTTCAGCAAGCGATAATTTGTCGATGTAACAAATAACGTGTGAAATCAATATACATAGCCCACTCAGAAAACAATACAAGCCCTTTCTGTCAAGAATACACACCTCTACCTGTAGACACCACTCACACTTCGTTGTAGACTATACATACCGTTTTCAGTAAACAATATACATCCGTCTCTGTAGACAATACACACATCTCTCTATAACCTCTACAAACACAACTCTGTAAACAATACATACCATCCTCTGTCGACAATACACACCTTTCTCAGTAAATAATAACACCACTCTCGGCAAACAATTCATACCACATTCTGTAAATAGCATGCAAGTGTCAGTAAAAAATGCATGCCCCCTCTGTAAACAAGACATACGATCTCAGGAAACACTACATAACCTCTCAGTAAACTAAGCACACTTTCTCTGCAGAATATAGATACCTCTCTGTAGATAATATTCACTACTCTACGTAAAATATGTTTTACACCTCTCTGTAAACAATACATACCACTCACCGTACACAGTACTCACCTCTCTGTAAACAACAAACACCCCTATCTATATACAATTCATACTATTCTCGGTAAACAGTACATATCCCTCCACGTAGATAATACATACCACCTTCTGTATCCAATACATATTCCTCTCTGTCGGTTGTACAAAAACCTATCTGTGAACAGTGCACACCCAATTATGCAAACAGTATGAGGGGTGTTCGAAAAGTATCCGGAAAAGGTTCATAACTTATTTAATATAACTAAGGCACTGCCTCTAACGGGAATCGACAATCAACAGTTTTACATGTGAGCACAGAAACTCTTACTGTCTGAGATAAAGTAAAAACAAATAAATAAAGAATTTAAAGAAAGTATGTGCATTTCAAGTCTTACTTAGTACTGGAAACACTAAAGAAATGGGAGATAATTCAAAACATAATTTAGAATCTCGTACATGGTACACGGTCTGCATGTGCTTAAGATGCGTCAAATTAACCATTTTCTTCATAAAAACGTGTTTTCAAGCAGACAAGCATCTGAAAACAGAGTAGACCCAGGTCAGATGGTTCCTACATAAAAATAATGATTATGGTAATAATAACAGTGCCCAGTATCGTCAGAGTCATATACATATGTATGCTTATGTCTCTGGTATCGTTCATCTAAGGCAATAGGTCATTAGGTCTAAACGTAAGAACATACATTTATGTATGTCAAATTATTGTTTAAAATATAGATCTGATTCTACAGCATCTGCCTGAGCAAAAATGTCGTGTTCATATGCCATTATAAAAAATAATATTATTGATATTCATGACGTCATTTTTTCCTACATAAATATTCACCAGGGAAAGGGTTAAACACGACACTGATTATTCCTACTAGCGACTAATTAACCCATCCATCAAAAAAGATTGTCCCGGTGAATAAACAAAATTTAAATCAGGGATAAATTTAAAAATGTGTGATGCTAGAGTTAAGGCCCTTGTACCTAGTACACTGTCTACTCATGATATGGGCCAGATTATATGGAGATCTGCTGATACAAAATATATTGGTATGCCTGTGACAAAATCAAAAAGACAAACATACACGTCACAGACATATGAATGCACATACACAGTTGCCACTTTGGCAACTGCTGAGTTGACTACAAGCAGGCTAGACAAAAATCAGGACACTCACTGTAATAAAGTAAATTCACAATTAGTATTGCAAACTCATACATACCATGGCTATGTGTGCAATTTTGAAATGAGAGGATCAGTTGATATTGGTTGGCAATGAAATGTTGGTACTGCATATAAATGAAACTCATTAAGCTACATAAACCCCTGTACTGATGATGAATCAAGATCCAGTTTGAAATAGTTAATACTTTATCTATTTTGAGATACACACGGGCAAGAAAGTGAGAAATATGGCAGGAATAATTACAACAGAAGCATTGAAAGGATCATGTGTCACCAGTCAGCAGAAATGTGACCAAAAAAAAGAGATACCATACTAAACGTAATCCCCAACTGTCACCCTGCTAAAGCAATTGCCACAAAAAGTGCACATAGTATCATAAAATTTGTTTGGGACAATTTTTTTCTGTTTAAAGGTTATCAATAGCAAGCCAAGGAGGTGTTCTTCCATTAAACTACACTGACTGCATTTATAGAAATTGCCAGTTTGGAGCACAAGCTAACTTAGATTTTGATATTTATAACCACTTTTCAGCTTAGCATGTAATTTGTTAAGAGGTGTTTAGACAGGAATCATTTTGGAAAAGGACAGCGTTACAGATTTCTTTTTAAAACCAGGGAATATGGAGACAGCTCAAGCGAGTACAGCCCCTTCCAAATACACTGAATATACTTCACAATCAGATGTTTAGGGTTAGAACTATAGTTCTCAATTCTGAACAAATTCTAAAGGGTGGAAACAAACATAAATACAAAAGATGGCCCTGGCCCTTCAATTTTATTTTACAAAATTGTCATCATTCCAGTGAGTTTTACTTTTCTATTAATTATGTCCTTTCTCTTTGATATCGTGTTAGTCCCCCACCTTCCCCCCGGTTTGTTTTAAAATCCCCCTTTTTGGACAGGGGCAAGCCCCATCGCCAACCCCACCTCCGCCCAAATTCACATTTGTATACTCTAAATGGTGATATCAAGCTACTTTCGGTTTAAGCATATCCCAGCAGAAAACACCGTAAGACGACAAGCGTCATAAAATTAGCATGCTGTCTTACAGTTTATTGATGAGACTACCCCACCCCTATTTTCAAATTTCTAGAATAGACAGTATTTTATTTTTTTATTAACTATCACTCAAATTTTATCATTGTTTTGAGAGGTTTAACTCATATCCGTGGATATGAATCTCATATCCGGTGTTTAGTCATACGCTCCTGACGCCTGCTAGTGAGTTCTTATGTACTGTTTGTCATCCAAACTGTTTCCAAAGATAATCATCCATGATGTCATGTGGGTCGGTTACCGGCAACTCTGGCGGCAAAAGCGTAAAACACTCAAATACATTTAAACACACCATTCAGGGTGGACAGTTTACAGAAGTTCTGTATTGTATGTTTTGAGTGGTTCTATATACTGTATTTGTTGATGTGCTACAGTAAAACCTCTCTATAGCGGTCACTAAATTACATCAAGTATTTTGTGTTGAAGGCAGGTGACTGCTTAAAGCAAGGTGAACGTATAAAAGAACGCTCTTATGGGAGCGTTCTGTTTTACTTTCACATTGCTTTAATTAGCCACCTGCTCTAAATACCAACTAATTAACACAATTTTGAGGCCATTAGAGAGAGGTTTTACTGTACTACAAAATATTGATATTGAGTTAAACAGTCCAGAGCCATTCCCCGGCCGACCACTAAGTAGAATGGGTCTATTCTTACCATAATCCACACAAGTGGCCTATCTGCTGTAACCATTGAGATCCATTAGATGTGCCGGGTAAACCTGTGTCTCAACTAGGTATAAACCATTTGACATTTTGTTTTATTAGAGAAATAAAGAGAAATAACACGAAACCTTGTGCAGATAACAATTACTTAACAGGTAAAAGATTATAAGAGGAACTACGTGCACAGGTGCAGACACTTGAACAGTTCTTGTTTAAAAGCATGAGAGGATATTGAAAAATATAAATGACCCCAGTTCCGGATTTGAGCAGATATCATTTTCTTTAATATGACACAGGTTAACCTGCTGTCAGTGTTTATTTCAAGTTACCAGAAATTGTAGAGTGGTGATATTGTGCCTGATACTATATACATGATCACTTGTTCTAAGCGGCCATGTTGTTCCTTTTTGTTCCTCGTATTCGTCATGTGTTTCTGAGGGGTTCATTGGTAATCAAAGCCTGGATGTCCGCGTAGATGATGTAAACTTCTTGTTGTGGTTCTGGAAGACTAGTTTGTTTCCCTTCCTCCGACATTTCAACCCGTACCGCGGTCTGACTGATCCCGATACACTTTGGCGTTAGCTCCAGTAGACCTTTCCCGGTGAAGCCTTAGAGGCAGCGTTCGCAAAAACTGTTTGTCATCCAAACTGTTTCCAAAGATAATCATTCATGATGTCATGTGGGTCGGTTACCGGCAACTCTGGCGGCAAAAGCGTAAAACACTCAAATACATTTAAACACACCATTCAGGGTGGACAGTTTACAGAAGTTCTGTATTGTATGTTTTGAGTGGTTCTATATACTGTATTTGTTGATGTGCTACAGTAAAACCTCTCTATAGCGGTCACTAAATTACATCAAGTATTTTGTGTTGAAGGCAGGTGACTGCTTAAAGCAAGGTGAAAGTAAAACAGAACGCTCTTATAGGAGCGTTCTGTTTTACTTTCACATTGCTTTAATCAGCCACCTGCTCTAAATACCAAATAATTAATACAATTTTGAGGCCATTAGAGAGAGGTTTTACTGTACTACAAAATATTGATATTGAGTTAAACAGTCCAGAGCCATTCCCCGGCCGACCACTAAGTAGAATGGGTCTACTCTTACCATAATCCACACAAGTGGCCTATCTGCTGTAACCATTGAGATCCATTAGATGTGCCGGGTAAATCTGTGTCTCAACTGGGTATAAACCGTTTGACATTTTGTTTTATTAGAGAAATAAAGCGAAATAACACGAAACCTTGTGTAGATAACAATTACTTAACAGGTAAAATATTATAAGAGGAACTACGTGCACAGGTGTAGACACTTGAACAGTTCTTGTTTAAAAGCACGAGAGGATATTGAAAAATATAAACGACCCCAGGTCCGGATTTGAGCAAATATTATTTTCTTTAGTATGGCAAAGATTAACCTGCTGTCAGAGTTTATCTCAAGTTACCAGAAATTGTAGAGTGGTGATATTGTGCCTGATACTATATACATGATCACTTGTTCTAAGCGGCCATGTTGTTCCTTTTTGTTCCTCGTATTCGTCATGTGTTTCTGAGGGGTTCATTGGTAATCAAAGCCTCGATATCCGCGTAGATGATGTAAACTTCTTGTTGTGGTTCTGGAAGACTAGTTTGTTTTTCCCTTCCTCCGACATTTAAACAGATAGACAGACGGAAGGTCAGATGGATGGGAAGATAGAGATAGAGACGGACAGAGACAAAGACAGAGACAGAGACAGACAGACAAACAACGACAGAGAGCGAGACAGTGAGACTGATACAAAGACAGGGACAGAGACAGTGAAACTGAGAGACAGAGAAACTGAGAGACAGAGGGAGAAGAGAGAGAGAGAGAGAGAGAGAGAGAGAGAGAGAGAGAGAGAGAGAGAGAGAGAGAGAGAGAGGGTTGTAAGCACAAAGAGAAAGCGGACACCTAAAGCATGGGACATAATCAAATGAATCATTCAAAATTCAGAATGTTTTCCATTTACATATGGTTTCAGTGATTTGTCTAGAGCGATTAAAACTTGCAACGTATTTTTTTTCATGTAAGTTTAGGCAATTTCAGAAATTAAGAACATATTGTAGGTTCTATATGAAAAGACTGACCTAATTCTTAATTATTTCCTTCATGTGAATATTATCATACTTTACAGGATACACGAAGGACGTATGGCTCCTATAGGGTCTGCTCCGTTTGAATGTGCAATTATATAAATCCGATCAAAAAGTTATGACGCCGCCAAAATGACATAAAGATAAAAACTATTGCGTACATGTCCTATAAAAACCAACTAATAAATAACCACGATGTCATTATTGTTGAGTATTCGAAAGGAAAAGCTATTTTAATGGATGCAGGTAAATAATGTTTGGTTTCAAATAAGTACGAAGATTGGTAAGATGGACTAGAGCACATTGCAAAAACATCTATACAACACTAACAATGCGTTAGTAGAAGGCAATACGCATGTACACAACATAAACAAACTAGGGAGGTGTGCTCTCGTGAAAGCTTAGAAGACTAGCGTTCATATAACGGACTGCAAGAGGTAACAAAACAGGTGGTTATATATCTTCACATCGGCTTTTATTTAACCGATTACTCCATGTTTAACGTACGTACAGTAAAACCTCTCTAAATCGAAATTCTAGCAGAAAATAGTTTAGGTACTTATAGGCAGTTGGTTACTTAATACAGAATGAAAGTCAGGTATAGAACTTCTAGAGGAGCTTTCTGACTGACTTCCACCCTGCATTTAGCTGCCACCTGTCTCCTAGACCGATATTTATACTAAAGTTAACGTCATTCGCAGATTGCAGAGCTATTTCAGTAACTGATATCCGTAGTGTCAGGCTGTTGCATGACAGTGCTTCTTAACCCTTTACCCAATAGCCTGTTTCTAGTTTTGAAGACATATGACCACTTAAAGCAGGTTGAAAGTAAAGCAGAATGCGCCTTAAGGCGCATTCTGCTTTACTTTCAGCCTGCTTTAAGCTACCACCTCCTAGGATATAGAAAATATTTATTATGCAATATGTTCATGACTGTATGAATTTGAACTATTTTCTTCAGCGGAGGAATAAATCAAACACGCTAAAAGCCGCTTCTATCAGGTAAAGGGTTAATACAATGCGGTGATTATACGCCATTTTCTGAAACAGGAAAATGTTCTCGACCTTCCGTTTTCGCCGTATTCGCCTAACATTGCAACTTGCGACTTGTTCTTGGTTATCAAATCTTCAAACCACATTGTAGAGAGACAATATCACACTTGCAAAATTCTTGGTTGGGCTCATTTTAGTGGCAATACAGTATATCACGAAACTGCCTTTGCCAATTATTGGATTATGATTTTAATACTTCTCAAAATACACCGAATTGCATTGATATTTGAACGCCCTCATAAAGAGCTGAATACAATGTACTTAAAATGGCATATGACCAAAGACATATTTAACTCTGCCAGACAATCTTGATAAACTCATAAGCCAGCAGATTCGACTCTGATAAGATGAATCTAACTCAAGACATCAGATCTGGGGTCTACTTTGTTTGCTTAGACGTCAAAAAGACTTTTCTATTAGTATCTATGCAGTAAAGGGTTAAATGTTAGTCTGTAACGGAATGTCTTAAGCACAATATGTCGACTACGTTTAGTTCAGAACAAATACCAAATGTATTAAAACATCTTAACCCTTTCAATCCGAAATGCGCCTTCGTAACCAGTGTAGACTCAAATTAGAAGGCTCAAAAGAAGCTCTCTCATCGCGGTCTGTGCTGTTTTTCAATTCCAAATCTTCTAGCAATGTTAAGCATTTCATGCGGACTGGACCAATAGTTAAACACTGTTCTTATAAATCTGGGTTGAAAAGATTCAAGTAACAAAGATTTGGGGCATGATAAGGCGGTCAGTTTATGAAATTTCATTTTGATTTAACCCTTCGCTTGCTATTCACGTCAATATATCTACCTGTAAATAGTGAAGACCCAGATGAGACAGCTCATGCAGGAGCTGTCTCATCAGGGTCTGCACTATTTTACAAGTTGATTGTGCAACCAGTGCACTCCACAGTAGTGATTGCACAGCGAAATACATGTACACAGTGAAGATGTATGTAATCATACAATAGGGCATGGGTAAATAAGGAGAAATGTATTTTAAAACTCAGCAAGAGAAGGGTTAAAATGATTGCAATTGCGATCACAGATTGGTCAACAACTCAAGAGGGCTGACTCACCGTATAGTATAACAAATGAATCTCCAGTTATGTCTTTTTTCTATGAATATTTATGAAAGAACTAATGACGTCATGAATATTAATTCGATTATTTTTTTTATTATAGCACAGGGACACGTGACGTTTTAGCAATGGCAGAAATTGTAGAATAAGATATATGATGTATCATAAGCAAACAGAGCAGACCATGAAAAGACAGCTCCTAGAGGAGCCATCTGATCAGGGTATGCTCTGTTTGCAAGTGAATAGAACTGCTTATATATGGAGAACAGGGTTAAACAAGATACCGCATCTGTTTGTCTAACTTCCACTCAATTCACACATATTGTACGTCACATAAGATTGTAGAGCTTTCAAATACTGAAAGTCAGTACTTGATTCGACATACACGTCGAACTCATCGTTAGTCAGCTTTAGAAGCGTGTCCATATCAGTGTTACTCCCACTGCCTACACAAACGGTTGTTATGTTTCTGTTCAGTAATTGGCCTTTAATAATCTCAAATTCCACGTCCGTGTTTATTTTGAATCTTCCATTGGTGACTATCACTACTAGTCTTTTCGATCCCGGTCTTGCTCCCTGGAACGCTTGTGATTCTATGTAATACAACAATTCAGTCGCATTGAAACTATTGTCCGCAGATGTGTCTAGTGGTCCAATTTGAGTGTTAATTATCATTTGGATATCGTCCTTGTTAAAGTGTTCATTAAATCCAAATACGGGCTGTATGTTGGAACCAAGGCTAGTGATGCTTATACGCGTTGTGTTAATATGTAGGTCAATCAACTCGATCATTTCTGAAAGTGCGGCCTGGCACACGTGGAAATCTTCCTCATTCATGGTGCTTGATGTATCAATAAATATAGCAACGTCGGTAATTGAACTGTGGAAACATTCTGGAATAAGCAGAAATAATCAATTACGGTACAACTATAAATAACTAAAGTTAAGAGCAGGTGGTTGTTTAATACAGGACGAAATATGCACTAAGCTCCTACAGGTACTTTCTACATAACTTACGTCCTGTATTAAGCTATTACATGCCTTGAAGACCCAGATTTATAACTGTTTTGATTGTCACTTTAGTGATGTTTTACTGTAATTATTTGTTACAGGTTAAACAGATGTGATATTTTTCAGAGCAGTTTGCCCTTTTCCCTGTAGAATATTCTAGTAAGATAAACTGACTTCATTAACCCATTCCCTCATAATGACATTTGAAGACTCTGTAAAAATCACTTTGTGAAACCATTGTGATTAATAGAGCATTTGCTCCTATAGGAGCAAATGCTCTATTTATCACAATGGTTTCAAATTACAAAACTCTAACATTTTCCTTTTCTATAAAGCTCCTTTTCAGTAGATTTATTCAAAGAGGTTGAGTCCAGAAATAGCCTGTGAGGTAATAGGTTAATATTAATTAGATTATCATATACAAATTCATATGTACACAGGCTGGTTTGTTATCATTGGAAACACTAGAGTCAGATCTGTTATGAATTTATAAGCAAACAGAGCAGACCCCAATCAGACGATTGCTAATAAAGGAACCGTCTTATCTCGGCGTATTCTATTTGCTAAGGTACGATAATGCGTTCATATGATGGAAAGGGTTAATGGAGAAACATTTTGTTCTGAAGACCCCACAGTCACTGGTATAAGTCGTATCACATTCGCAATAAAGCAATCAGAGATGTATAAAAGTGTATAATAATATTATTGATAGCCCACGAAACAGATTAAATATATCACACATGAAATGCTGGGTCGTTATTATCGGCAAAGTTGACAATGCTAATGTTTCACTTCGCGTGAAAGTCTGTTGCCAGGAATGTCGAGATATATATATATATATATATATATATATATATATATATATATATATATAAGTCACAAATAATGTCATGTTACATTATAATTAAATGACACCTGGGGACTGTTAACTTAACGGTAACCGTACTGTACAGTTTTATTCAAATGCAGTTCGATCTTAACCCATTCCTTCATAGTGATGCCTTTTGATTTATCTGTAAAAGTTACTTGTAGAAACCATTGTGATAAACAGAGCATTTGCTCGTTATATTAGCAATCGTCTAATCTGTTTGCAAAGGCGAGTGAAACAGTGGAGAAACTGTTATTCTTTCCGACTTAATGCGTTTCAAACGCGTTTTAAACCCGTTTAAACTCCGTTTAGTAAACGCGTTTATATATTCACTTACAAACGCATTTGTAAACGCGTTTATACTCACTTATAAGTTAATATAGGTTTAATCCTACTGTAATTTGAAATTTGCGACGGTATATGAGGTTTTTAACGGTCGCAAATTATTTTAATGGCGACGCCGAAGTCAGAGTCATTAAAATAATTTAAGACCGTTAAAAACCTCATATACCGTCGCAACTATCAAATTACAGTAGGGTTAACCTTATTCTAACGCAATCTTAACACGAAAAATGCCAAATTGGTGTTATATCCTATGCGCGCATGTGATTGAATGAGTGGTGAGGCGAGAAATAGTGCCCAGTTTCTCTCAGATTTCTTAAAATAACTGGATTTTTTCATCCTGGTTTACACAAAGTCAAAACACCGGGCCAGTTCACAATTACATTTGTCATGAATAATTATGCGACAGCTATTTTACATGTCCAATACACTTTCAATACACATGTCAGGAAAAGTAACGTTATCTTAGTCTTTGGCGCCGTACGCAAAAACGTCGTCTGTAACAATGACGTCACGTTATAACGTTATGTTTGAATAGTATGATAAATAAGGTTGAATCTGAATCACAACGCTTTGAGTATCTCAATAAGTCTCTACATGACATATAAAAGACCGGTCAAGTCGTGACAAAGAATGGAAATTAACAACTTTCAAAATACCGGACTAAACTTGAATATATGTCAGTGTATGCATACGAATTTATCAGTAAATCTAAGTGTTAGATAAACAAAGCGCATTAATATATTTACAGGCTATTGCAGTTATTCGGCCGTTTTCGATTGGTTGAATTTGCGACATATAAAACACTTTTTATATGCCGCAAATTTGGTCACATGAGCTAATCAGATTTCAGGAAATTTACAGATTGCGTTAGAATCGTCAATATATGGTTCCGCAGGGCATATTGGGTGTTTAAACAACGTTAATAATGGTACTTTCTCATTTTGTACTTTAAAAGTCCCTTATATATACCTAAAGTTGTGCGGATTGTGTTTTGTAAAGAGTTATATCTCAGTAGATCGTTAAATTAGACAATCTGTATTTCGTTTAAAGAAACAGTGATGCTTTTTGTTCCAACCGAAAGGAATTGCACGTTATGTACTTCTGCTTCGTTTTGAGTGGTAAAATGGTAATTTCTGCTGCCTATGGGTGTAGCTCCAAATCCGATAGAGAATAAATAGGATTATTTAAACCTACCATCACACGTGTAGTGCACGAGATGTTTCAGTACGGTATACAGGGAGTCGAAATCCTGCACAGAGTATACTAGGGTGGGTTTGGAGGCGATGTCCAGCAACTCCTGGTGGGAAACCTCGTTTCCAATACCTGAAATAAGATAACTTGTTAAAAATGTATTATGCGCATTTTTCATATTAATCAATCAACACTCGAAGGTGTACACGTATACATACCATGCCAATAATGCTTACAGCCCATTTTTCGACAGGATATATTAGTTCAGCTAAATATTATCGCTATCCGAATACTGCTAAATTCTTAAAAAGAAGCCTCCTTTTTAAAACGGAAATTTTGTACGGACATCAGCGGACATATTCGGCCAAGTTCTGAATGACTCCAATTCTATTTCGGAACAACGCTTTTAATATTTATTAGGTTTATCACACGTGCAACGGCTGACACTGGTTGTTGGCCTACATACACATCGAATGATTATTTCCGGTATGTAAATTTGGATTTTACGACAGATTCCGGCAAATAGCGAACGATCTTCCGTTGGTTTACGTAGCAATCCATTTTTCATTTTTTTCGACACAAACAACCATTTACTAACCGTGCTGTTTAGTGGTAAATAAGTGTTTAGGTACATATATTCCGATTGTGAAGTCAGTTGGAAACATAAAAATTGCGGAAATTTGCACAGTATACATCTTTAAGTAATCTGTTTTGTAATGTGTTCGAATAGTGGATGTACGGACGTGTGTATTGATTGAGGCTGTTCATTCTGCTTACAGTATCTCAGCTATATGGAGACAGTGTGGCTATTTGAGAAAACAATCACTTTGCCATTCATTGGTGTAGTTCGAATCCTGGCTTGGCCATTCGGGGTTTTCATGTAAGGAAGCCAGGGTTTCGGTAGGACGATAGTTCTGCCCTGGTTTTAACGAAACAATCCAATTTGTATCGTGCATGGAAAACCCTCTGGGGTATGTTTACATCTTTGATTATCTGGACGTCTCGATGTGTGTCAGGATGCTGGGTGATGCCCCAATGACAAGACCCAGCTTCAGACCTTTTTAAATATTTCGGGCGTTCCGTGAGGTGACAATGTCTTGAGCCAAACACAGCACAGGGCTTAAAACTATAAAATTGATGTGGCTGGGCTATGCTAGCCGCTGATCAATATATGGTGTTCTGAGGCTACTCTGCCATGAGACGAACACTATGAAAACATGAAATTATATACAAAAACCTATGTTATGGTGATCAACAATACCTCAGCTTTGGGGCCAACAATTAAACAATAAACTATAACTGTGAACAACTACTACAGCCCCAAGCCAGCGAGACGGCTGATCGATGCCTCAACTTCAAAATGGTGCTTGGAAACAAAATCTTCAAGCTATGTCATGAAACTGTATAAATGTGAACTATATAACCCTAGACTATACGAGTTGAGACCCTAAGCATCAAACCCTATTGAAACCTGTGGTTTGAAGCTATCTCAACACTACTGTGACTTCAAATCTACGTATCAGACCCTATGTCTCAAAGCATGTATGTAACCCTACGCTCTGAAACCTATCTTGAGCAGTGTATGAAACCTGCTTCAAGAAGCTTATAAAACTAACGCTCTGAAGCCTGCCTGCAGTATGTTCCGAGCCCGGCTCGAAAACACTGCCTCAAAAAGACGGCTTCAAAAAGACAGCCTCAAAAAGACGGCTTCAAAAGGTATAGCCTCAAAAAGACGGCCCCAGGCAGACGGTTCAGCAACGCTCCGAACCCTGAGCACGGTCTACAGCAAACCTGCTTCAAACCGAATATAACCCCAGGCTATAACTCCAGTGTCTGAGCAACACTATCTCAATGTCTCAGCTAATCTGAGACCGCTATGAAATAGCAGTATAGTATTAGGCTGGTTGGACTGTCTAAACGTGCAATTTTCATGCCCAAAGAGAGAACTCAGAGGACAGTTACTTAGCCCATTCAAAGAACAGGTAACTGCACAATTACGTAGCCCAAGCAGACAATATATTCGCCAATCTTTAACCTTAATGAGTGCAATACTCTATCAGTCAAAAACCAACGATATAGCTTCAATACATGTGTATATAAAGCCGTCACTGAAAGTTCTATGAATATTCAGTGCCCTGATCACAAAATAACCAGCAGTGATCGTTGAATAAGCTTGTGCCAGTCTCAGCATTTGTATACAGCTTCCATTAGTTTGAGGTACTTCAAAAAACTAGCATATAAACATATTTTATTCATATTAATTATTTCGATTGACCAACCGCCTCACTCATTTGAATATATACACAGTACTAATTTTTATAAGGTATAAAACAAACAAAATGAAGTTTAAAAGTGAACTTACTTTGATAAACAACAAATTAATGAAATCTAACTAACAGTTAAAAAAGGGAGATAATCCTGTATATACAAAACTGCAGTTAACTCAAATCGCTTACCTAGCGATATACTACAGGTTTTCTTGACAACAGCCCCTTCTCAAGAAAACGCTCTACTGTTTTCAACTAATACAAGAAAATCTGTTATTCTATTGACGGCTCAGGTAGTCAGCACATACATTGTCTGAACCCTTGATTACTTGAACCTTGAATTGATAATTTTGTAGGAACAGAGCCCACCTCATGATCCTACCACTCTCTATCTTGCATTTCTGAATGTATGACAATGGTGCATAATATGTCTGGAGTATGAACTCCGCACCATACAGGTACTTCTGAAATTTCCTAATGCCGAAAATGATGGCTAGGCACTCACGCTCTATGACGGAGTAGTTCTTCTCCCTCTGTAGCAGCTTTTTGCTAGCATATGCTATGGGGAACAAGCCATCTTCAAACTCTTGCATCAAGGCTGCTCCAACTCCACTGTCTGAGGCATCTGTTTGTAAAACAAAGGGCCTCTGGAAGTCTGGTAGCCTGAGGATGGGTGAGCGAGTTAACATGTCCTTGAGCGTATTGAACGCCTGCTCATGTTCATCCATCCAAACAACTGTGTTCGGCTTTCCTTTCTTCGTCAGGTCTGTGAGGGGAGACGCAATATCGGCAAATGCTGGGATAAACTTCCTGTAGTATCCCGCAAAGCCCAAGAATGCTCGTACTTGCTTTTTGGTCTTGGGTCTATCTGCATTCTTGATCTTATGAAGCTTTTCTTGCTCCATCTGCAGCATACCTTTGCCAACTACATGTCCCGTGAATGAAATGTTTTCATATCCAATCATGCATTTGGACGGTCTTATGGTCAAGCCGGCGTCTCGCACCCTTGTAAAAACTTCTCTCAACATTCTGAGATGTGGCACCCAGGACTGGGTATGGCCCATAATATCATCGACATAGTTGTCGGCATCACTGCAACCATGCAGCAGTTTGCGCATCATTCTGTTGAACGTGCTTCCCGAGTTTACCATGCCAAAAGGCATCTTCTTAAACTGGTAACTTCCATCTGGGGTTGTGAAAGCCGTCAGATGCTTTGACGGTACTTCCATCTTCCTCCTATTGCATGTTTGTTTTGTCTTTGTGCGTCTCTTGTTGTTTTTTCTACCCATGTACATTTGCTGTTTCCTTGTGTTGCTGTTCGGGCGAGTGTTTGTTCTGTATGTGGTATTTCCTGCATGACTCATTTTTGTACTTTTATCTTCAACAGGTATCTGCCAGTAACCCTTGCTCAAGTCAATCTTAGTGAAGAATTTATCTTCCTTCAAGCTTGACATGATGTCCTCAGGGTTACCCATAGGTTCCGTGTCAAACTTCGTCACCATATTGAGCCTTCTGAAATCGATGCAGAACCTATTTGTTCCATCCTTCTTTTTCACCAATACAATTGGTGAATTATAATCCGATTGTGCTGGTTCTATCACTCCAGCATCAAGCATGTTCTGAACCTCATCCGAGACTTCCTTCCTCTTTGCATATGGTATGGGGTATGGCCGAACCCTAACCGGTGTCTTGCTGGTGAGCTCTATCTTATGCTCCTCCAGCTCAGTTGTTCCAGGCTTCTCGGTAAAAATGTTCTGGAACTCTTCAAGCAACCTGAGCACATCGTGCCGTTGCTCACGTGTCAAGCTTTCAGACACCATGACATCTTTGTATGTCTCGGAGCTAGTCAAGCCTGCCAACTCTATTAAGCTTTCATCATCCACCACCCCATCATCTTCACTGTGTTCAGCCTCTATGGTCGCCATGCATGAAATAACATCCTCGAGCTCCCTCTCTTCGTACTTCTTCAAAAGGTTGATGTGGTATGTGCCAACCCTGTCACCAACCTGGACCTTGTAGTCCATTCTGTTAACTACATCAACGACTTCAAACGGCCCCTTCCACTGCAGAGTCAGTTTGTTGTGCGAAGTAGGCAACAGCAGCAAATCTTTGTCTCCTTTCACGAGCCTCCTGTTCCTGGCGGACTTGTCGTAGTGGTGCTTGTACACGCACTGGGCATCGTTCAGACTTTCACGAGCTATCTTGCAAGTGTCCTCGAGTCTGTGTCTCAGGTCAAGCACATATTGGTATGTGGTCATGACTTCTGGCGTTTCTCTCTCAGTCCAGAGTTCCTTCAGCACTTGCATGGGACCTCGAACAGTGCGACCATACATGAGCTCAAACGGCGAGAAACCCGTTGAAGCTTGTGGGACCTCTCTGTAGGCGAACAGCACAGCAGATAGATATCTGTCCCAATCCTTGGGTCGCTCCTGGCACATTTTCTTGAGCATGCTCTTCAAAATGCCATTCATCCGCTCACACCACCCATTACACTTGGGGTTGTATGGTGTAGTAAAGAGTTGTTTCAGAGATATCAGTCGACATACCTCCCTCATCAAGTCTGAGGTGAACTGACTTCCTTTGTCACTGAGTATCTCAGATGGAAAACCAACTCTTGAAAATACATCGAGCAGTGCTTCAGCCACCCGCTCTGTCTCGATCTTTGACAAGGCCACCGCCTAAGGGTACATTGTAGCATAATCAACTACAGTGAGTATGTATCTGTTCCCTTTCTCAGATACAGGCGTTATGGGACCAATAAGATCAACGGCAACCCGATGAAATGGCGTATCCATAATTGGCATCTTTCCCATAGGTACCTTTGAAACTCTTCCCTTTGGTACTGTCTTCTGACAAATATCGCATGAGCGACAAAACCTTGTCACATCACTGGTTACCCCAGGCCAGTGGAAGCTTGTTGTAATCCTATCAACCGTCTTCTTGGTTGAGAGGTGTCCACCAACAATTGATTCGTGTGCCAGGCTCATCACACGTCTTCTAAGCTTTGTCGGGACAACTACTTGTTTCAATTCAGTTGAACCAGAGCCCTTGCTCTCTGTGAACAACCTATAAAGAACATCCTTCTGTACCTCATATCTATAGCTGTTCCCACCCCTTGTGGTCAGCGTACTCTTGTCTCGGGCATAAGACCACAACTTTTGCAAAGATGTGTCTTCAGTCTGAGCCTTCCTGAGCTCATCAATAGTAACCTCATCCCCAGGAGGGTTTGGAACACCTAATGCCCTGAGAGGTCTCTCTTCCTTCTTGGTCTGAGCTCGTGTCATGACAGCTGCCGAAACTCTAGCTTCGGGGTTCTGTGCTTCATGACCCATGGTTTCGAACCAATCCTGGTTTGGGGTGTTTGAAACTCCATGTATATTCCCCAACACCAGATCACATATGAGTGAGCTCAACACCATGGCTTCAACATTGCCAGTGTAATATGGTGTATCAACCTGAACCAATGCTGCTGGTACTATCTTGGCCCCGCCATCGATAGTTATCATAATATATCTCTTGTCCAGCATCTGGTCGTCTCGCACCAGGTTCTTTCGTATGGCCGCCAACTCACAGCCAGTATCTCTCAAAACCTTGACTGCTCGACCATCAACTAACCCTGGTTGCAAATTCAAATTTCTCTCGCCTTCAAGCGATTCAACGGTACAGCCACCTGCTATGATCGGCACAGACTCTCCATTAGCTAAGCATAGCTCTTCATCTCTGATACATTCTTGTATGTGGCTCTGGTTGCAGGAGACCGACATACACAAAGCAGATATTTTCTGCTTGTCTGGAGACTGGTGTTGACTCTGATAACGCACGCCTATGCTTGAACTCTTTGTTGTATGTCTGAGCACCATGCTGCTGCTGTCCAGAGTCTTCATAACACATTGCTCCAGCACTTATTTTCTTCGGGCCATTCTGGCGACAGTCTCTAGCGAAATGTCCCTCTTTTCTGCATATGAAACAAACCTTTTTCTGAGGTTCAGACCGTGGTGCTGGGCTAGCTCTGAGGTTAGTATTAGGCCTCTGATGTTGCCTGTTTGATGACGAGTTGAGCTTGGCATGCTTGCCCGAGCATATGGAGCCACCATGAGCCTCTATGTATTGCTCAGCTAGCTTCGTCACATCATCAACCGACTTCGGGACTCTCTCTTTCAAGAACAAAGCAAGTTCGGACGAACAGGTTTGTATAAACTGCTCTCGAACCACTAAGTCCATCAAGCCTTCATACGATTTCTCAACCTCAGCCATCTCTGTCCATCTACTAAAATACCTCATCAACCTAGCTGAAACTGAAAAACAGTCTCCCCATGCTCGGGTCGACTTTCTCTGAACTTCTGCCTGAAACCTTCTTCTGTCAGCTGATATCGCCTGAGCACAGCTTTTTTCAGAGCCTTGTAATCATGAGCATGTTCTGGAGGCATGCTGGTATATACCTCAAGACCCTTGCCTGTCAAAAGCGAGCTCAAACTAACTGCCCATGTCTTCTCTTCCCAGCCCTGGCTCTGAGCAAATCGCTCGAATCGTTCTATATATGAGTCCATGTCATCCTTCTGCTCATCAAACTTCGGCAATTTTGGTCTGGGAGCCTTACTGCTTGTTTCTGAGGTAGGTCCCCTGATGCCTGTCTCAGCCCTTAACTTGACCAGCGCAATCTCGAGCTCATGTTCTTCACGCTTCATTTTGGCTTTTCTCTCAAACTGCTCATGCTCAAGCTTCTGTCGTTCCTCTTCATGTCTCTGCCGTTCCTCTTCACGCCTCTGCCGTTCGTCTTCACGTCTCAACATACGCTCTTCCCTATCTAAATATTCTTTCTCTTTCTTCTCAGCATAGTCCCTGAGGTCTTGCCCAGCCAACCCTAAACGCACACCAGCCGATATCCATTTATCTATGTCCATGATCACCAAACTAATGCTTCAGCCCTATGTAGCTTCAGCTATAAAAACCTTCTGAGAACTAAATCCCGGACGAGCCCCCAAATTGTCAGGATGCTGGGTGATGCCCCAATGACAAGACCCAGCTTCAGACCTTTTTAAATATTTCGGGCGTTCCGTGAGGTGACAATGTCTTGAGCCAAACACAGCACAGGGCTTAAAACTATAAAATTGATGTGGCTGGGCTATGCTAGCCGCTGATCAATATATGGTGTTCTGAGGCTACTCTGCCATGAGACGAACACTATGAAAACATGAAATTATATACAAAAACCTATGTTATGGTGATCAACAATACCTCAGCTTTGGGGCCAACAATTAAACAATAAACTATAACTGTGAACAACTACTACAGCCCCAAGCCAGCGAGACGGCTGGTCGATGCCTCAACTTCAAAATGGTGCTTGGAAACAAAATCTTCAAGCTATGTCATGAAACTGTATAAATGTGAACTATATAACCCTAGACTATACGAGTTGAGACCCTAAGCATCAAACCCTATTGAAACCTGTGGTTTGAAGCTATCTCAACACTACTGTGACTTCAAATCTACGTATCAGACCCTATGTCTCAAAGCATGTATGTAACCCTACGCTCTGAAACCTATCTTGAGCAGTGTATGAAACCTGCTTCAAGAAGCTTATAAAACTAACGCTCTGAAGCCTGCCTGCAGTATGTTCCGAGCCCGGCTCGAAAACACTGCCTCAAAAAGACGGCTTCAAAAAGACAGCCTCAAAAAGACGGCTTCAAAAAGTATAGCCTCAAAAAGACGGCCCCAGGCAGACGGTTCAGCAACGCTCCGAACCCTGAGCACGGTCTACAGCAAACCTGCTTCAAACCGAATATAACCCCAGGCTATAACTCCAGTGTCTGAGCAACACTATCTCAATGTCTCAGCTAATCTGAGACCGCTATGAAATAGCAGTATAGTATTAGGCTGGTTGGACTGTCTAAACGTGCAATTTTCATGCCCAAAGAGAGAACTCAGAGGACAGTTACTTAGCCCATTCAAAGAACAGGTAACTGCACAATTACGTAGCCCAAGCAGACAATATATTCGCCAATCTTTAACCTTAATGAGTGCAATACTCTATCAGTCAAAAACCAACGATATAGCTTCAATACATGTGTATATAAAGCCGTCACTGAAAGTTCTATGAATATTCAGTGCCCTGATCACAAAATAACCAGCAGTGATCGTTGAATAAGCTTGTGCCAGTCTCAGCATTTGTATACAGCTTCCATTAGTTTGAGGTACTTCAAAAAACTAGCATATAAACATATTTTATTCATATTAATTATTTCGATTGACCAACCGCCTCACTCATTTGAATATATACACAGTACTAATTTTTATAAGGTATAAAACAAACAAAATGAAGTTTAAAAGTGAACTTACTTTGATAAACAACAAATTAATGAAATCTAACTAACAGTAAAAAAGGGAGATAATCCTGTATATACAAAACTGCAGTTAACTCAAATCGCTTACCTAGCGATATACTACAGGTTTTCTTGACAATGTGTCTGAAATGCTTTAAAACGACGTAAAACCCAATAAAGAAAAACAGTTTTGGAGACATACACATAGTGCTGTCACAATGTGATTACCATACAATAGACACTTGACATAATACTATGCCCAGTCACATTGCACACGGATGCACCGTGCGTATGTCTCAATGGTTATTGTCAGGGCATTAACCATACCTATACGCATTATAAACAGGTGTCAGACCGTTATATTTCGTACGATCTCCATTTATAATGCCGAGTGTGCTATGTCCATGCTGAACAATTGTTACATGTCGAAGTTACGGAATCTGACTCTCTTTACTAAGCTAATTAGGCCGGTGAAAAGTTTCGCTTGTGGTAATTATAAACCAATTATGTTTACGTATAACATGTAGTAATCAAGTAGTTTGCATGTGTTATTTAGAAATAAAGCCGACTTACCTGTTATTTAGAAAACACGTAACTTTGTGAATATTTAGATATCGCGACATTTTTCATGCGTTATTTAGAAATCAAGTAGTTTTTCTTATCTTGGGTATTTAGAAATGAAGTTGGTTTTCTTGCGTTATCTAGAAATCAAGTAGTTTTTCTTGTCTTGGGTATTTAGAAATGAAGTTTGCTTTTGTTATTTAGAAATCATGTAGTTTGTTTTTGTCATTTAGAAATTAAGAAGTTATTTTGGTGTTATTTAAGTTCAAGCAGCGATGCTTGTATCATTTAGAAACAAGGTAATTTGATGTGTTGTTAAACATCAAGTGATTGTGTGTCATTTAGAAATAAAACGGTTTTGTTTCTTTTGTAATTTAGAAATCAATTAGGTTTGCTCGTTTTATCATTTATGTAACAGGGTGTTCTTATAAAGAAATATACCCGCTCAGACTTGGGATCGAACCCGGGTCACAAGGTTCGCAGTCATACACTCTACCACATCGCCATAAAAGCACGCTTGTACAGCAAGGCCGTACAAGTGATGATAAGCCTACACCCTATGACATTTAGAAATAAATTAACGTTGCTGATGTCAGTCAAATTTTCTTCAGTTAATTAGCAACCAAGCCATTATAGGTAGGATTTATGAATCTGAATAACTGTATTATTGTCTTATATAGGTAAAACATCGGGTTACTGATAGCACGATCTGGTATGTTATTCATTCATATAAAACCGTCTGGGTTTTGTTTTGCAGTATAAATTCTATAAAGAATAAAAGCAAACACTTAAAAATATTTATGTTGTTGTTGTTTCTTTCCTTCTAAAAGTGCACAAAGTACCTTTATTTAAAGTACAAATATGAGTCATGCAGGAAACGCCACATACAAAACAAACAGCCACCCGAACAGCACCACTGTCGTGAAAACAATAATATCTGCTAAAATCTGGAACTGGTTGAACATTTTTTAACCATTATCAAACAGCTTAGATACTAATAATGTCTGTTGTTTGCCAATTCCGTGTACTGTCAAGTAACATCTTCTGCCTGACATATTTTCTATTTAAGGCCATCGATAGTTGGATAAGGGTGAATCAAGTATATTCTTCCAAGTTCAATTTATACAATGAAACTTCTATAAATCGGACATTAAATTTGGTATAAATATCGCCCTTGGAGACTTGGCAGCATACTGCAGGATGAGGAACGCACAGGAAACTCCTTTGGTGGCTTTCTGTATGACTCACCCTGAATTAAGTAGCTACCTGCCTAAAGGTATCTAATTATTATCAACTAGTATTCCGGTTTCGAAAGGTTTTTCTGTATATTGCATGTTTAATATGTCTATGAATATGCGGATACCATTGGCTATTTCTTATTTTTGGTGCACTGTGTGTTAATACGTCTTGGGGATACCTTTATTTACACTATTTGTAAAGCTAGGGTGACTTTGAGAGAAGTGCGAGGTTAGGACGTCCGTAAACCGGTTTAAATCCCTAGTGATGACTTGCTACTGACCGTGCGAAGGCGATACTCTCTTTGTCACCATTGCTTTGTTTGCCTTGTGTCTTTGTACTTGTGCTTTTATTCATGTGTGGAATGTTTATCTCTGGTCCTTGTGTGTTTGTTGGTGTATTCTGTGTTCATCTCGTGTGTGTGCGTGTGTTTGGGTGTGTAGGTGTGTGTGTGAGTTATTCCATCTATCGATGTTTTGGTGGTGGTTGCGTCTTGTATGTGGCTTTGCCTGCTTGACTTTACTACTTTTTCATTACCTATTGCGACAATCTGGAACCCATATCCATATCTATTTTTCATTTCTTTGGCGACCTTTTTAGTGTTTGTCCTGTGTGTGGACATACCGTCCGTCATTACGAACACGAACCTGTCAGGGAGTGTGTTGTTTATATGCCTCTCGCCACCGTTCTCCTTCTTAAATATGTCTGGAAGCTGTATAGGAAATATACAACACAGCAAAAGGTAAGAACAAAATAATAAGATACAGTAGAACACTACAGACGAGACCACTGTTTGAATAAACACACATGGTTGACTGTGATAGCAGGTGACTGTATGTAGCACATTTGAACGAATAGGAAGTGAGTAAAAATCGCAACAGACATAAATGTTAGTAGTTTGAATTCGTATGATGGTTAATCTTAAACCTGTTGACTATTCATGAAAGAAAACAACGACATCATGAATATTTATTAGGTAAGTGTTTAAAATTCAAAATCTGCAGTGGCGTATTTGCTTTGATAAAACGTATACACTTAGATCTATGTCAAGTTATTAGCAGGAACCCACTGACCTGGGTCTGCCCTGTTTGTAAAAACGTCAAATGCGTATATGTAAGGGAAATGTTTCACACACATTATTGCATTTTGTATATTTTAGGAAGATACATGTGTAAACACTGAAATAGTCTCGCTAAAACAACCACACATATTATGAACATAGGGTAAAAGCACAGTCATAGTCTACTTATTCTCAGTGTGTCCGGTAACACAACGTCTATGACATATTTAGTCACATATTCAAGACAGTCATTTTAACGTGCATTTGAATGTAAAGCAAAGGCCAGGAGTAAAATGGATTAGAGCATAGAACAAAGAAGAAAAGTAATCACAGAATGGTGGATGAACCATACCAAGATACCTTTTCGAGTGCTTTATCGGTATACGTTCCCCCGGGTCTATATTTTATATTCGACACTGCTTCCTTTAAGGTACTGTTGTCCGTGTGATTATTCAAATAGAATTCAATCTGCGCCTTGAATGAAAATGTAACCACGCTTAGCTGGAAATCCCTTTGTCCTAAGATTACGTGATCACTAAAGTTGGCAATGAAGTCCAGTTGTTTCTTAAACTGTGATTCAGTCATGCTGATGGACGAGTCCAGAAGAAAGACGACGTCGGCAGGAGTAGGATGGCAAATGTCTGAAATTAGTACCTGCATTTACAGAAAATGGTAACAGCATTAAAAGAAAATGGTACCAGCATTAAAAGAAAATGGTACAGCATTTATAGAAAATAGTACCCGCATTTAAAGAAAACAGTATCCACATTTCAAAACATATGTGACTGTATATAGTTAAACGAAGTAGAACAATGTATGTGTACGAACACAATTTAGTGGTCGTTATAGAGAGGTTCTACTGCATAGTGCTGTTAATCTGCATAACCTTTCATCTGCTTTTACAGCAAGTTTTCAGACGTTTTACTCTTTACCATAATCATATTCTATGTACAGAGATGATTCTAAAGAGTTGTCACATTATAGGGTTTAGTGGAGAAATGACGATAGAATTGAATATTTTGGTTCGCACTTTTGATTAAAAGTCAGGAACTAGCTTGCTAGTATAGCAAAACCTGTCTACACCAAACAGGTCTAACTCTGGTTATGTATACAAGTGGTAGCTTAATGCAGAATAAAAGTAATGCGAAAAGCTCCTCTAGGATATTTGTGATTTACTTTTATCCTGTATGAAGCAAAAGGCCTGTTTTTATATACCACCGGGGTTATTCATTGATATGGTTGATAAAGGCAGGTAATACTGTATATAACTGTATATCTAGTATATCATAGCTATAAACAGACCTGCATTGAATTACACATTTGACTTTCTGGTTACATATACTTAACACTTTCGGTTTCCTTTACCTGTTCAAATGTTATTGTTTTAATTTTGATTCTGTGTAATATAACCGTTATTACCCTCCCAGTTTGACCCGAGACTTATGAATATTCAATGTATTATCGTCGCTAATCTTCGGATAAATTTCCCAAGGTATTAGAATGCGCTGTAAGAATACAATCCTCGTGGAACATGATTATTACCGGCTTTTGGTTTGTTATTTTTGTCACAGAGTATTACGAACAATCCCGATAAACACGCCGAAACTTAATCGAGCCTCAGATCAAATTGGGAGGATAATATCACAGTGTATGTTAGTTTTTATGGAGATGGGCGGTGTAACTAAGTTGGTAGAAGTAGTCCGACTACTATTTCTGTAGATAAGAGGAATAAAATATGTTTTATCTAACACTTATCATATGTTTAACCTAACACTTATCATATGTTTCACCTAACACTTATCTCGTCTGCCCAACATTAGATATCGTGCAATTTTGCTACAAGCTATTGAGATACTTTTCAATGTCAAATAAATACGATCCTAATTAGAGACGTCAATTTACTCAGCATCTCATCTGGTTCCAATCTGTTTCAATTGCGATTCAGGTTGCAGATTGCAGGTTGGGATTTAAAAATTATTATCGGGAATAATAAGCATAAACACACAATGCGCTTTTGTCTGTGTGATATTCCATGGGCTACCTATTCATATATTTGTTTACATGCACGGTTAGCTTGTTATAAATTTAAGATCATACTTACTTGTGTCACAGAGAACACCGTAGAATCTACCAACACACTCACATTTGAACATATTGACACCGTCATGACATATGGCTCCGTTCTGGCAAGGCGAACTATCACACTCGTTGATGTCTGAAATAATACAAAACGTACATATTCTATGATTTGCAATGTATTTAAGAGAGTACTGGGACATTAGGTGTTGATATAAAAAGAATAGGTCTTACACAGTATGTTTGTGATCAAATGAAATCCCTACTGTTGGAATTAGGAACAGTTATTCGCCATGTACAAATTACAAATGACACTCTTAAAAGCAAAACACGAAGAGATTTTGGAACGAATATGTACTGTGTGAAAAGAGCGCTATATGAATGTGGTATAATACAACAGATATGAATGGAAATACTGTAACCTAACCTTACCTCGCTTCAGGCTGTTTTAAGTATTACGCATTATGCCTTTATAGATATTTCAATTTGCCTCGTGATATGTTTGTCAAACTATTTCAACCGTTTCCTGTGATCAATTCCGAACAAGGTACATGAAACTAGTTTACAGGGAATGTTTTATCTAATGTATACAGTTTGTTGTAATTTAGTGTATACAACTCTACAGTAATTTGTTAGGTGCTTGTTTGTTATATTGTATGAATGTGAGGTAATGGGCTAGTGGATTGGTCAGTCTGCGAGTGTGCGTGTTTTGTTAGATGGTTGTTTGTTATATTGTATGAATGTGAGGTAATGGGCTACTTGATTGGTCAGTCTGTGAGTGTGCATATTTTGTATGTGTGTGAGTGTATGTTTGTGTACATGTGTGTGTACATGTGTGTACATATATGTGTGTGTATGTGTGTGTGCTCGCGCGTGCGAGCGTGTGTGTGTTTTTTTTTGTGCTGGGCTCTGTCGGTCTGTGAATCGCAGCCATGAAGAACCAATGATAAACATATAGTCAGAATGGAAAGCAAATTTTTCTACAAAACGTGTGGTTCAAAGGATGCACTAAAATATTGTTATTGATACACTGTCTGATGTCTAAATAATGTTACGTGTCATTTGGCATTGATTTAGTTCTGTCTATCGACTCTGCCAACCATATGTTGTGAAATCTTCCTGACGATTCTAAATAGTAGTAACAACATAGGGATTGGTGGAGAAACGACGATTTTAGTATTTGAATCCGTGTGAAAGGGTTATTTCAATCGGTGCAGCATCTAGCGTGTATCAGTTGCCATATAGTGAACAGTCAATTTAAAGTTCGCTCCCTGTACGGCATTTAAAATGTAGATATATAGGAGAGAGTACAGGACTTAGTTGACGTGATGACGTTATCAACGACTTCATTTCATTTGGGCATTATATTTCAAGATGACTCGGTCCAAAGTATAATGTACAGAAATTATAAAGCTACATTACCTTCTGAATTAACGTAACTCCCATATCGCCATCTATACTACTAAAAGAACGAGCTCGATTTTCTGTCGGATTTGCCGTAAATAGAGCATAGCGTACATATTGGGTAATGCTATGTGCGGGTGGCTTACACATTGAATGGAAAAGTAGTAAAGTCAAGCAGGCAAAGCCACATGCAAGACGCAACCACCACCAAAACACCGATAGACAGCATGACACACACACACAACCACACACCCAAACGCACACGCACACACACACACGAAATGAACACAGAAAGACACACAAGAACCAGGGACAAACGTTCCACAACATGAACAAACCACAAGCACAAAGACGCAATGCAAACAAAAGGAAGGGTGACAAAGAGAGTACCGCCTTGGCACGGTCAGCAGCAAAAACACCACTGGGGGTTTAAACCGGTTTACGGACGTCCTAACCTCACACTTCTCTCAAAGTCACCCTAGCTTTACAAATATTGTAAATAAAGGTATCCCCGCTGGACTTACCCACAACATAGACGACGGTGAACACAGGACAACATGTAAAACATAGCATAATAACTGTGACAATCCGTCAAATATGTACTCAATGACTTTGCTGAAGTCAGAGCACCTGCAGGTAAGCCGTTAAGGGCACGACAGGGAAAAAATAATACATGAGTCTGGTAAGCTCCTCCTGTATCCAAGTTTAAGAGTATACCATCATAGAGTACTACCCTCGGCCTGTCATCGCGCAAGCAAAGAGGGAAGCGTAGCTACCGACTGTAAAAGGGTCGATAACCAAACATGCAGTGTGTTGCAATATAATAGGATCATAACCTTTCTTTTTAAATTTTTTAATGCGTTTTATAAACAAATCATGAAAATGGATATGACCCCGAATTTTCCTAAGTTTGTAGATAACATCCCCATAAAATTTGAAGTTGTGTTATTTGACATCGAAAAAGCACTAATATCAGCAGTTTGGATACAGACAGAGAAATGCCCCCTCCTACAGAAATAGTTCATCTAAAAATAGACGGGAAAACACCTTTCAATGTGAGTGACGATTGGCAAATATTCAGATACGGACACAAACGTATTATTTATTTGTGTGTTTGTTTTGTTTCTCCTTTATTATTTTTTGATAAACACTAGACGGTTTGTGACTGTTTATACGGATAGACCAACTCATTTTGGAACAAAACATGACCGATTATAATGTAAACAAAACGAAGCGACTACAGCGATTCTTTATTTTTAAAAGCCTTAGCAAGCTGCATTGTTTTCAACATAGCTGTCTTTGTGCAGTTGATATGTATCTGGGCTTGCATGTGCGGGGTCTTGAGTTCGATTCTAACCAGTGACCAATATCTTTTTATAAAAATACTGTCGGTACAAAACAACAATAAATATTAATAAAAACATGTAATAATTAATAACAATATTAAAATATAATTGAAAAAGAATAAAAAGTAAAAAGAGGATTAGGAACGAATATGGAGAAACAGACTGCTTGCGCAGAAATACTAATAACCAATAACGTAGGTAATATATACAATGCAAATAAATGATGCCTTTTCAACAACTATCAGCGTTATAGTTATATTGTGTTGTTTACAAACGAGTAGGGAATAAATTGACAGACGAAGAGCAAAACAGCTGATGCGTCCTCTGCCAAATCGCCCCAATGCCTAAATACGTGTGCAATTCTCCCAGACTGGCACAGTACAAATTGTTTGCATACCCCATATACAGAGTTTACCGTAAGTGTTGTAACTGTCTGCTTTAATGCAATCGATTATATTGTTTTCCTAACAAAAGTGTACTAACGAGAATGACAGACGGAGAGCAGAATTTGCTGAAACGCCCCTCGGCCAAATCACCCCAGCACCTAACTGGTCATAATGTTGTCTGTTTTCACAGACAGTGAGACTGAGACTGACACAGTACCATTTTTGAACATGCATACAATACTATCCGTTGCTTCATTTAGACGGATTTTACTCTTTAGACGGACTTCGACGTGTTTGCATATCATATACTTTACAGAGTCGCTGATAAACGTGCATGACTGTCGAATGCTATTTGAAGCATTTATCATAATCTGGAAAATGTGGTATAAGGGTGTACCTTTATGAAAGAGAAATTCTTGGTGATTAAAGGCTTTTTTGTTGAAATAAGATTGTTACTTGCCTACAAAATGGTTTTTAAATTCATTCATTTTCACAGTATCATAATATCAATTACATTTATAAGGAACTAAATTAGCTGAAACGACGACGTTCTCTGTGCAGCTTTAACAAAAAGCTAGTAAGGACATTTTTTGATTACTATCTTTACCGTTAGGCCCACCTGTTCCAGATTTTAAATGAATCTATATTTTAGGTATTGATTACAATCATCTATTTCATCACAAACCAAACACGTCGGATTTAGCTTTTACTCTTTACAAAGTAGTATTTTGAGAAAAATCATAACAGATAAATTAATAAACCGTTGCTTAAATTGCACTTAAATTAGTGCTTTTTATATTTTTTGTAGTAAACATTTATTTGGTTTTACATGACGTTAGTAGTATTTCAGTTTACTTACAAGCTGCATGACATCCGTACTTGACAGATCATACTAAGACATGGATGAAACCCAGTGCCATTAGAAGCAAAGTAATTGTCATCTAGGGACTCCAGCTACTTGACCACCGAGGCCCTTTTGAGTTAATGTTGTTATATTTGTGTTATACAGTACAGGCCCCGCGGATTTTTTGTTTTCCGTTTTACCAGCGCGGACAAAATTATTTGAGAGCGGGTTTCCAGCACGGACAATTTTTATGGATCACCGCGGACAAATTCTGTGTCCACCGCGGACCGAAATTTACCCTACGGGATATTACCGCCGCCGAGCCATCGCTGTCCGTGCTGATATCAGCGTGGATTGCGGGGCATCACTGCGGACACTACCTTTATGACTGGCAGTCGTTTAATCGATTTAGGTATAAATTATTTAGATAAGATATATACAAAAGCTTACATGTATATATAAATACACATGTGCATTTTTTTTTCAAGTGAAGAAACGTATATTGAATATACTGTCAGATCTAGAATTCAAAATGAAATTATATAGCATACGTATATAGATAGCCTTCACCCAAAACCCGAGACCGAAACGGTTTCTTTCTGCTAAAACTACAATTTATAGCCAGATATCAGCAGCAATTGTTTTCACAATCTGATTTCAGAAAATGCGTAGCGCAGAGATTATAGATATCAGGAGCACTCGGTCATATTTGTTTCGACCCCACGCGCGTATTAACCCTTTCCCTGTTCTATATGTGTTCCAAATTTAACTACAAATGTACATGTACCTACTGAATATTCATGGACAAAACAGTTATAATTAATTATGGAAGGTGGAGCATTGTAGACATTTTAGGAAAGCAAATAAACAGATCTATAAAATTCTATTAGCAAAGTGAGTAGACCCTGATCAGACGGTTCCTCTAGGAGCGGTCTGATCTAGGTCTATTCTCTTGACAAATGCGTGAAAACAGGTTTATATGAGGGAAAGGGTAAAGGGGTGGAGAGTTGTATCCAACCATTATTTGTTGAAATACTTTTTTGAAACCTTAACACTTTACTCCATAGTTTGTGTTCAGTATTGAAGACAGATGTTTGATTAAAACAGGCTGAATGGGACCATTTTGCGTTTTTCTCAGCCTGCTTTAATCTACCGTCTACTGTGATATAGAAATATTTCTTATGGCGCATATTCATGGATGTATCAAGTGGAACTATTTTTGAGTGGAGGAATGGATTAACGCACTATAATGAGTACCTATGGAGTAAAGGGTTGAACTGGGTATCATTCGACGAAGAGATGCAAACAGTTGATTAAATAATTATAAAGTTCGAAACGCATCTACACTAATACACTAATACACTAATACACCGCATCTACACTAATAATCTATACTGTTACAGCTATTCTTGTTTGACCGACCATGTAGTGCAGCTACAAGATTTAAGTTGATATCAGAATTAAGATGAAAACTATTGTAGCTTATTGTATTATAATTTATTTTGAAACGGCGCAAAGCAGTCGCCTGCATAAATCATTACTCTGTATAAAAGAGCCACCTGAAATAACAGATAGCCAAATATTGGTATGTCGTTGTCTTTCAGATGAGTTCAAAGCTGCCATCGTAATGTTGTTCATTTAAGTCATATTAACCCTTTTCATGCTAGTAGGATATATTGACGCAATTTAAAAACAGTGCAGACCCAGATCAGACAGCTCTTAGAGGCTGTATGATCAGGGTGTGCATTGGTTTCTTATAGGATCTGTCAAGCATAAATTGCCATTCGTCCTGGGGAAATTATTACTCCATTACCAATATAAAAGCTGAAATGATAGATAGTCATACGTAATCCATTCATATCTGCGGGAAGAGCGAGAGAGAGAGAGCGAGAGAGAGAGAGAGAGAGAGAGAGAGAGAGAGAGAGAGAGAGAGAGAGAGAGAGAGAGAGAGAGAGAGAGAGAGACACACACACACACAGAGACAGAAAGAGAGACGCACAGAGAGACAGATAGATAGGGACAGCCACAGACAGACAGACAGACAGAGAGGGAGAGTAAGAGGTGGAAGAGACGGACAGAGAGAGAGGGGAGAGAGAGAGAGAGAGAGAGAGAGAGAGAGAGAGAGAGAGATAGAGAGAGAGAGAGAGAGAGAGAGAGAGACGGAGAGACGGAGAGAGACGGAGAGAGAGAGATTTTGACGTCCCTTCTGGCCTTGTGATTGCGTATCATTGTAAATGTTTATTTGGGGGAGAGGACTTATTAGAAACAACAACAATTGTACACAGAGAGAGGGACAGGGACGGTGAGGAAATATATTATGGGTTTATTAATTATGTATCAGACAATAACAAAGTCTAAAACATGATAAATATTTCATTTTAATACAGTGCCCCTGTATTGATTCACAGGTGCTCATAGCATGCTATGTCTCCACGACAACAACAGACAAATTAAATATAACTGGTCTATAAGGCCTTGTCCGATCTGATAGCATGGATGGATATCTTGTATTAACAATTTCTTAAAATAATACTTACATGTAAAGTAACATTGACTGGTTTTAAACCTAACGTCAAACCCTCACCGACATCAATTTCAAGCTTATAGGTTTGTTTTATTTAACATTTCCCTGTTCTATGTTTATTCAAAATTTCAATACTTACTGAATATTCATGGACAAAAATAGTTATAAATGAAATATGGAAGGGGGGGGGACATTGCAGCTATGTAACAAAGCAAAGAAATATATCTATCAACTTCTATTAGCAAACAGAGTAGACCCTGATCAGACGGCTCCTCTAAGAGGTCAGAGAAGACCCTTCTCTGTTTGCAATTGCGTGAAAACACGTTCATATGAGGGAAAGGGTTAAAGTACAATATGAAGAAATTTTGAATACATAATACCCATTCATTCTATATTTAATATTGTGGGAAATATAGATGGCCGCTCATCAATTATGAAGAGCAATATCAATTATTGGTGATTGACACGCCTATAGGTGACAGTTGATTGGATTATGTCTTTTCAATGGGTGGGTCTTAAAGATACTGAACCAATGAGCTGTGACATCTTGATAGTAGCAAAAGAGCGGAAATACCCGATAGTCTTTCTTTAAAGTTGTCGGAACTTTATTGATGACCAAATAATTAACACAATGATGACCACAAATCAATGACCCCCTGCGCTGAAACACCAAGGTAGTTTCCGTACATTGTAGAGCACGCAAAGCGATCATTGTTTTAATGTATGACCAAAACATTTGACCCTCATTATACTGAATTATCGTCCGCTTAAAAAATGTAGTCAGTAAAATAAATGAAATAAGCATTGCTTTAGTTCGTTGAAAACAAACAGAAAAATGAGAGTCAGACATATTTGACCCTAGTAACACTCTGGGGAACTCATCATCTGTTTAGTATACAAACTGTTTGTAAATATTAAGGAAGCCACGCTCGGCGGGCTAAGGGTTGATCTGCATATTTTTTTTTTTATCTTTTTAAACTTTCAGGGTCCTATAGAGAATGTCCAAGTTACCTACATTTATTATGCTGAAATCATTTGCTTTTAAAAATGTTATTTCTTACCGGGTTTCCTTCTGTCTTCTTTTAAAATAAAAATCGACTAAATTTTGTTTCCGCGTAAAAACATCGAATTAGTGTATCATTTTCAAAGGCAAGTGACTGCTTAATACGGTGTGCGGAAAAATGCCACTGGAAAAAAAATGCCACCGGAAAAAATGCCGCTGGAAAAAATGCCACCCTGATTTGGAAAAATGCCATTGGAATATATGCCACTGAAAAAAATGCCACCCTTTTTTCAAAATTATATTTTATCTTTTTTTTAAGGTCCCAAATAGGGGGCAAAAGTCCGGGGGCAAGTGTCCGGGGGCAAATGTCTGTAAACCGAAATACCGATATAATGAATATCTATTAAATTTATTTTTAAAATAGCTTATGTACTGAGGCTGATTTGGTATTGGAACAAAACTATAGAGTTAGATTCAACATAAATTCATAAGCAAACAGAGAATACCCTGATCAGACCGTTTCTATAAGAGTCATCGTATCCGTGTCTACTCTGTTTGCAAGCACGTGAAAAGCGTCGATGCTCTCAGAATTTTTACTTCTGTTGCCGGGTCATGTCAGACGTGCGGATCTCTAGCTGAAGCGTAACCTAAAGTTTGGTTGTCGGTGGGTTTCAACCATTTCCCTGTTTAATATTTATGTCGGAAAAGATGACATCATGCTATTTATAAGTTGATTTTTATAATGGTGTAGGTACGCGGTCCATGACTTTTCTTGGTACTTGTAGAAAATGTAGAGTCAGATCTTATATAAATTCACAAGTAAACAGAGCTGGTCCCGATCATACGACTCCAATAGGCGCCTGCAGATCTTGGTCTACTCTGTTTGCAAAGGCATGGACATTGTTTATATATGGTAAAGGGATAAGCAAACAGAGCAGACTCCTGGTCAAACAGCTTTTATTTAAGAAATCTGATCTGAGTCTTATCATTTAAGAGTTTTAAATTAATAAACATAGTTTTATGAATTGTATAACTATGAAAACATTCTTGTAATTCTGTTACTTTTGCTGATTAACCCTTTCCCTGTTCAGTATTCATGTAAGAAAATATGATATCATGAATATTTATAAGCTAATGTTTTGAATGGCATTTGTAGACAATATTGTTTTGATGTTGGTAGAAATTGTAGAGTCGGGCCTATTACAATTCCATAAATAAACTGAGCAGGCCCAGATCATGCGTATGATCTGGGACTACGCTGTTTGCAAATGCTTGAAAACACGTTTATATTAGAGAAGGTTTGTATTTTAAGGTGGAATGGCCCGTCATTGTTTAACTGTAGATTCAATTCATTATATAAGACCTAACTTAGCTATTTATTTTTGAATAATACACAGTGAAGACCCTGGTCAGATGGTTGCTTTTTGAGCCACCTTGTCTGGTTCTACAGTGTTCAAATGTCAGTAGTTTTATTTCCCGCATTTAACAATACAAACTGTTTGTTTTAAATACTGAAAATGAATTGTGTTAGGCAGTTGGAGACTATATTATTATATTACTTACTCAGCCTAAATACATGTATGCTGTAATTTACTACATGTAGCTAGACATAAGAAACTAGTAACGATCAAAGGTGCCAGATGGTCCCCTAATTTCTCAGCAGGGGGCAAGGGTCAGTGTCACACAACTGCCATCTATCACACACTGTCAACAAAGTTATGAATTATTACGTAACAGGAATGCGTGTAATGAAACCGAACTACCTAACAATGTGCCAATTGTCTAAAGTTTTGTTAAACAGTTTAGAAGATAACTATGCTTTGACTAATTAGATCTATGGCTAAGCATAATTAAGCCCTACCGATTAAAAACAGTTAGATTATTGCGAATTCTAGTTCTAAAGACAGTTTAGATTGATATGATCTAGATCTATACTAAAATACTTTTACTAGATCTGATATGGTACTTTACAGTAGCCAGAAAGAAGACATTTTACAACACATAAATGAACGCCGTGAGACTGTACATGTATATCTTAATATCTAGATCTTATTAAAACAAAACGAGATTTAAAATTCTAAATACTGTTGATCTGAATTATTCAACGCGTGTATCACAATAGCCCCTCACTACAAAAGCCCCTCTTGCAAAAGCCCCTCACCAAAATGGTCAGGGTTTACAAAAGCCCCTCACAAAAAACAATACTAACATCAATTGAACTTTAAGTGCTTTGTTAAGTGTACTTTTAAAAGGAGTGTTCTAATTACCTTACTTAACGAATCTTTATAAGCTTGTCATTGAGCAAACAGGGTAGATCCAGATCAGATTGCTCAGTATTTGATTTTGGTCTACTCTGTTTGAAATTTAAGAAAGTTAAGGAATTAGAAAATGGAAAAAGTTTGTGTTTAAGTTAATTGGGGTAATATTATAATAATTTATAAATAATATGGCTAATATCACATCATCCATAGCTATTGGATCTATATTAACTGTCACAAAGCAAACATGGTTGAACTAGATCAAATAGCTTTAGATTTGATTTGGGTCTACCCTGTTTGAAATAAATATAAGGAATCTCCTCCTTGTGATCTACAAAGTATAGAGTGTGCTAATTACCTTACGTAATGAATCTTTATAAACTGGTCATTCAGCAAACAGGGTAGATCCAGATAGCTGTAATTTTGATTTTGGTCCACTTTGTCCAAATATTTGGAGTATAATGATTAATTAACAAAAATAGTGGGGGGCTTTTGTACGCCTTGGCCATTTTAGTGAGGGGCTTTTGATCGAGGGGCTTCTGTAGTGAGGGGCTTTTAGATGAGGAGCTTTTGTAGTAAAGGGCTTTTGAGTGTACCCCTATTCGACATATGAGGCATGTCCATCACATAAATACGAATGTCTTCCATTTCAAAGAAAGGCCACATCATGGGATCTTTTTTTCCAAAGTTCAGCTGGTAATGTATAGGGCGTTCCTGAAGGCCGATTCATTCCAGCTTCTTGTTGTACATTGTATCTACCCTTCGGTATACGACATTTTCTCTCTAGGACATTTGTTCTCCTATTTGGGCATGGGAGGATAGGGCTGACATTTGTCCCCTTTAAATTTTATTTTATTTTACTTGCTCTACTTGCTCGCAAAGGATAAAAAGAAAATACCTACATTGTTCTAAAAACGGACGGTTGATTACACAGGAAATCGGTAATGCAGAAAGAGTAAGGAGCTTTCTTAATTACTTCAATTCTGCAATTAGCTGTCATCTGTTTTAAACGATCGTCAAATCAACATTTTTAAGAATGGTTGTTTACAATCGCCGCCCCTTAACCGATAATCTTTCTAAACCGATATTGGTGCTACATGTATCCTGTGTTTAGTTACCACTTTTTTTTAAATGACAGCCAATTCAACTGTTTTGAATTGTTATTTTACTTCGCTATACCGGTTTGAGAACCTCTCTAATCGGGTCATTTTTTCGGTATGGTCACAGGGTTCGTTTTATAAGGTTTTGCAGTAATTTTGTTATTATCAGGGGCAGTTACATTTTTAACGCATCGAATATTAGACCACCGGCTTACTTTAAAACTAGAAATTGGCATTTAAATTAAGAAATATGCTTTTAAAAAGAAAGAAAGTTGGCGTACATGTATGAGAGATATATTTTGCTGTACGTATTTATTAATAAATGATAACTACAGTATAACCTCTGCAAAGCAACACTCTGGGGGATATAAACTTCTGTATTGTCGTTGTAGAGAGGTTGTTGCTCATCGGAGTTTCATGGCAAATCTCTCTCAAGAGACAACCCAGTAAGGAATACCTGGGATCTTTTGAATACAAGTGACCGCTTAATGCAGGACAAAACTACTTTTATCCTGCATTAATCTGCCACCTGTCTTAAAACAGACATTTTATTTGTACATGTATCGATGTAGAGAGGTTCCACTGTAAGTTTTGGGGATTCATTTAAAGTGTTGTTGAAAGGAGGTGTTTGCTGTAATCTGTACTGTATGCTATAAACCCCTTCACTGTCATTATGACGTAATAATCCACTAAAATAGTCACTGTCAAATCATTGTCTGCTTACATGTTTCATCTACTTTTCTTTATGAAAAAATTATGATAGTTTTTACTTAACCCTTTCCTCCATAAATACTCCTTTCTACGCCTCTGTAAAAGTCACCTGTTGAAACCAATGTGATAAAAAGAGCATTTGCTCCTACACGTATAGGAGTATATGCTCTATTTAACACAATGGTTTCAAATTACAAAATTCTAAAAACAATAATTTTATCTACTTAATGCTCCTTTTCGGTAGATTTATTCAAAGAGGTTGGATCCAAATTGAGCCTACATGTATGGAGGAATGGGTCTTAAGAAACTTTAATATAAGTGTCAAATGGTTTGGATCCTTATCAGACGCGGTGTCTGATCAGGATCCAAACTGTTTGCAAACATTAGACTTTTCAAGTTTGACATGGAAGGGTTTAATAGTAAATATAACTTACAATGGGGAAATTGTGATCTATTTCTAAATAAGGAATTGGTCATGGAATTTAAGCAGGCGACACGTTGGTTTAGACATATCCGTTTAACGAAAGAATGTGGGTGTACGAGGTCCGTGGTTTGATAAACCATGTACATACTGTATACGCTTCTTTAATAACATTGATTAATTCAATTCGTATGCCCCTTCACTCCCAGAATTCGGTTGCCATGACATTAACAACACTTTAGATCTAGACCAGACGTCCAATATCTCATTATCAAACCAGAACCAAAAACTTGTTTACATCTATATCTACGTTTTTAGAAAAAAAATGGATTATATTTTTTAATCCATAGGATGCAGGTACATCATGGCAGTGAATCGATTGAGCAGAATCTAAACATGCAGTACATGTACATCAAGCAGAAAGACAAAACATGTGCACAGGTACATTTGTACACAGTAAAACATTAAGCACAAGGGTAATAAAACAACCATACAAGTATTATTCGAATGGCTATTGAAACTGGTTAAAACGTACATTTAAGCTGCCGAACCAAGACTAAATAATGGAGAAAACTTCTAACTTTACAACTCACCTGGCTGAATTGATATTAGATGTATTAGTAAATAAAATCCCTCAATTCTGTCGTCTGCCAGAACAATATTTATATACATGTAGATCTATACAGAAATCATAAGAAGACCAGTCAGGACTATTCTCATAACAGAATCAATAGGTTTTGTTGGTCGTTTCCAGTAGATTTCTGATAGTTAAAATTTACACTGATGTGAAACTGAAAACAAAATCGATTGGGAATTAGAATTGGAACCTAAAACATAGAGTCGAAATGAAGATGAATTCACTAACAATGTGCACAAACGTATGCAAACCAGATACACGTTATACAACCTAGTAACTTATTGTGTGTGTGTTTTGTGTTTAACGGGTGTTCCGTGTTTCTATATAAAACATCTTACGTATTGAACAACAAATAATTGAAATAGAAAGCATACTAGAATATCGCACCCATATGATGCAGAAACGAATCAGACAATTCACGGACAGGTTATATTCCAGTACAATCAAGCGCGCCAAAAATAATGGATGAATTAATTTGTGTTTGCCGAATGCAGAACAGTTTCGATTTGGAATTAGTCTAAACGAACCATTTCTCGAGTGTTTTATTTCATACATTTAATATCAATTTTGCAAAATGTGGATGTATATATTTGTATGTACATGTAAAGAGAAAGATAAGCCGTGAAAATGGATATAAAAGGATGAAAAGGATATAAATATCAATCCAGGTAAGGTCGAGCGCGATCCGCAGTGGTACACAGTGGTCCACGATGATACCACCGCGACCTGCGGTGATAATGATCGCGCCCGGCGAAGAGTGCCCCTGTGGAGGGACCAGCGCGGAGCCATCACAACCCGCGCTCGATTGCGGAAGACCGCATATCAGCGCGGACAAAAATACCCGTGTCCGCATTTCAATTCAAATACCGGTACATCTTGGTAAAAGCAGCACTTGAGCGGGTCTTTTTCTGTGCTATTATAACAATATCTACTATGGTGTAAAGAAGTCTATAAGATAAAGTGTTTACCCTTACATAAACGATATTTTGTCCTGTAAACCAAACATTTTTAACATAAAACTTAAGGTTACACTATAATTAATAACGATACATGAACAAGAGGATTGATATCAGCAAAACACGCTGTACATTTTAAGGTCTGAACCGGTCTAAATAAGATACCTAACACAGGTGCACTATAACCGACAACAAGCAAAACTATCGAATCGTACATCTCAGAGAAACATAGAGATTGCACAGAATCCAGTAACTTGAGTCTTACTTGTCTCACATTGCAATCCAGTATACCCTGCTTTACATGTACATGAGAAACTGTTGACCCTGTCAGTACATGTTCCGCCATTTTGGCACGGGTCGCTCATGCAGTCATCTATGTCTGTAAACACAATATGATAATTTTATTGTCCTGTTTTATTAACCTGTCAAAATTTAAATAATTATACGCTCGCTGAACACGCCATATATAGCTTCGGTTGATATCGATTGTTTCCGCTAATAAAAGCTTTCCTGCTTGGCTCATTCGAGTACTTGTACATTTATTGTGAATCTCGTGCAAAACGTTTGAAACACAGGTTTACCCAAGCTAAATATATCCTTTCAGTGGCATAGGAATATTCATATTTTGACAGGTCATTAAAACAGGACAATAATATAGCATAACCGAATAAGTCCAGCGGCACGAGCAAAGGGGATAAGTTTAACAAATCTTGCGATCTAATACGCATTTGTAACAGGCGTTGATCTAGGTGTAATTTGACGTCTGGTCAGGATATGAGTTGTCTTACATTCGGTCAATAGTTTGACCAAAGTAAGTGATAACTGCAACAGATCCAAAGCAGACATTATTGTTACAATCTAAGAATGTGACCGGAGGACTAACCGTTTCATACTGAACATTGTAAACAACTTCATATAGCAAACATCTTCATCATGACAGATCTTGTCTGGTTGTGTAATTTAAGCATTTAAAGCACATTCTATTTACGGATAACTCACTCTAATAATACTTTGGGACTATCCATTATTTACACTCAGAGAATCAATCGCAAATAATATACAGGTATAAACAATTGATCGGTTCAATAATGCTTTCCTCGGACAAGAGCTACAAATAACTAAGAGCTAACAGATAACCCAAATACTAAAGTCGTCATTTCTCCACCAAACCCTATACTGTGACTACTCTTTAGAATCGCCTCGTTTCTAAAGAGTGGTCACAGTATACAGTTTAGTGGAGAAATAAAGGTGCTATTCTTGAATATTTGTTTAAATTTACGCATCTTACCTCGACTTCGGTGTTGTCTCCTATTTAAACACAGAATTTAGCCCTTAACACGCTCAAAGTTGGATCTGGTGGATATTGAGGGTCTGATGCAATTTGTAGCATGCGTTATGGTGTGTTTTGATGATTCACTTCAGGATTACCAATCACATCTTGATTATTTAGCATTGCATATGCACACAATAAATGTGGGTCCTGGTAGAAACGGCAAAATCAGACCATTCTTCATAAGCAAACAAAGCAGATCCTGATCAGATGTTCCCTGTCTACTTTTTGCAAATGCATTTGATTGTATATCTTTCATTGACCGGATAGACAATCATGTGGTTCCTTCCGGTTAATAATTTCATAGTTGTTGTATATCTATTGCATAATTATCTTTCATTGACTGGCTAGACATTCATGCGATTCCTTCCGGTTAGTGACTTCATTTCTATTGTATATCTTTTGTATAAATTTCATTGATCGGATAGATAATCATGCGATTCCTTCCAGCTAGTGAGTTTATATTTATTGTATATATTGTGTATTGTATGTATTTGTGTATGCCTGGATAGATTATCGTGCGGTTCTTTTCGGTTAGTGATTTCATCTATGTGAAGCGCTTTTGAACGCATATATCCTGTTTGAAAAGAACGCTATATAAATGTGGCATACTAATAATAAAATAATAACTCGTGCCCTAATTGGACCCAGAGTAGACGTCGAGTAGCCTGATGTCTCACCAGTATCTAAGGTGATCAATCATTTCTCAAGAGCTTGATCGAATGATAAATGCAGACACTTTCGAAACCCTTTGTATGTAGTATCACGTTCGTCTTGAAAATAATGACCTGCAGATTTCTTTTGAGTGGCCACAAAAGGTTTACTTATCTCACATGATATTTACTTTTCTCACAGTTCTGCCCCTCGTATCCGGGTTTACAGTCACAGTTATATGACCCATACGTGTTGTAACATGCCTTGGTTTGACCTGGTACACATGGGTTTGAAGAACAATGGTCTTCAGTTGAAGGTACTGCAATGAAAACTAGAGATACAAACATGCACGTCAATATGCCATGGATACCTTCCCTTACTTTGCAATCTGTAAATATATGAACTTCAACTATTTATGTATTGAATGTATATGTAAGAAATAATGACTTTATGATGGATTAAATGCCCCCATGAGGCATATTTCTTTCGCTCTGTCTGTTGATAGGTTGGTTTGACAACAACGTTGTCGCAATTGCACATACATACTTCAATGTTGGCATGCATGTGTAACTTTTGGATGCGAACATTTTACTGGTGATTTATAATGGCCAATGTTATACATCAGGGACAAAGCTAATGTTCCCAAACACCTTTTGTTGATTATGAAATATCAATACAGGACAGTTTGGCAATTTATAAAGATGCAGAATAGTACCTATATTATACCAAAAGCAAACAGAACAGGCACTGGACAGACGGCTCCTATAGATGCAGTCATACCTGGTCTACTTTGTTTGAATATGCGTATTTATGGAGCAAAGTGTAAAACATTGCTGATAGTTACAATTCCTTTCTTTACGTGTAAAACATCAGCTTACTTTTCTTCCGAACTTTTTTATCAGGATCTCATACTATGGCGATATGTAGCAGCTGCGCACCCAGTACTTCCTACTATATCTGATATAAACGTCTACCAAAAACACTGAATTCATGTATTAACATACAAATATTTATGAAATATGTTAAAAGGTACGCTAATAGTTCTTTCAAGCTTAAACTGTAAAGCTTGTCAAGATACATTTTACACCCTATACCTACATGTCGTTGTGGATGTTGATTACTCGCAAGCCTCGTTTTGGCTTGCTAGATATATTTTCCAATCAGCGACATTTGTTTTCATAGCATTATTAGCAAGTTCCTTCATCACTCAGTTTATACTGTGTTGAAAGATGAAAACTCCGGAGAAATTTGGGCAATCTTTTTTGAAAATCTTTATTTGACATTTTTATCAATCATTGTCTAACTAGCTTGTAATTAGGAAATAACATTGATTTAAACATTTAAAGATCTAGCTCAAACTTTAATATTTTAGGGAATTCTTTGCTTGTTTTAAAGAACTAGACTGACAAAAACCTTTTTGTTTTGTTTTACATTTTATATATGTTAATGTACATTCATTTCAAAAAGTAAATCGATACAAAATTATTTGTACGAACATGCGAGTTCATAACAAACAAAAACAGCATCATTATGGCGTCATGTGTGTAACGTAATGTATTATTATCCCCTTTGACAAAAATGCATAATCCCAGCCTCCATGTCCATTCAGATGTTATCTCTAGCCTATATTGTATCTAATGTACGCCTTAAAACTATAAAATCACACCATCACTGATGTTTCATATCACTCATGTTTTATACTCACCGCAGGTACAGTAATAGTGGCAATTACGTTGGAAATTTGCCATCGGAATAGTTCCAGATCCACATAGAATAGGGCAGTTCTTGCTGACGTAACTTTTCCAAGGAGGTGTCTATTAAATGTTTAATGCATAGGTTAGATAGCTTGTTATGACAAATCTTGGGTCAGTTTAGTTGTGTTTTACCCGCGTTTAACATAGGTCACGTGAAATATACGCGACTGATAATATTAAATAATCATTTTTTAGCGTCTGTATCATTTTCTTATTTACAAAGTTCAAAACTCATAGCCAAGTATGTAAATTTCTGTTTGACGCGTAACTAGGTGTTAGTTGGTCACGAAGTCAGATTTTGATTCTGATGTACGTCAGATAAATTCAGCTGCTGTGTGTTTATAAACTGTTTAACTTGCCTACGCGTGACATCTCACTTCAACAAAATATATTTAAGGATAGACAACTAATATAATAAGAAGGGGTTACCTAATGGTATGTAGGTTATTCATCGAATAGAAGGCATATTAGGATAACTATCGGTCTAGATTGAGTTACAACCCGACCTCGAAATGGATAAAAAGTATGTTCTTTTGAATAATGTGCACTGTTCCATCTGATCTGTGAATTCCTAACCATTTACCTTATAAATATTCATGTTAGATATAATGACACTGTGACTATCACTTTCTTGATTTTTATAATTGTATATGAACACAGGAATTGGTTACTATGTGTGAAACTATAGCATCAGGAACATGTTATTTCATAAGCAAACAGAGTAGACCATGATAAAAAAAACTCCAACAGAATCTGTCCTATGTCTTCCCTATTTGTAAAGGCGTTAAACTAATTCAGATACATAGAAAGGTTAAATATTGCACTTACTGAACATTCATGATTCCTTTCACAATATGTTTCATCGCAACAATTAGATATGGATGGTACAAGACTTAAAAATGAATTTGCTTGTGCTTTACTAAGGCGGGCTGAGCTACCCATATACCATTGACATGGCGTTGCTGAAAATATAATAGACACGTTGAAAATTGTTGCATACCGTGATGTGAATATCACATGCAAAACCGACCAGTTTATACACTCGTGTATTAACCAATCAACCAATATTTATCACCACAACTCTGTACACACTCCGTTTACCGTCTTCTATGTTGTGGGAAGTCTTACGGGGATACCTTTATTTACACTATTTGTTAAGCTAGAGTGACTTTGAGATAAGCGTGAGGTTCGGACGTCCGTGAACCGATTTAACCCTTCGCTTGCTGAATTTTAAAATACATTTCGCCTTCTTTACCCATGCTCTGTTGTATAATTACATATATTTTCACTATGTACAAGTATTTCGCTGTGCAATCACTGCTGTGGAGTGCACTGGTTGCACAATCAACTTGTAAATAGTGCAGACCTGTCTCATCTGGGTCTTCACTATTTACAGGTAGGTATATTGACGTGAATAGCAAGCGAAGTGTTAAACCCTCAGTGATGGGTTTGTTACTTTGATACGTCCAAAGTGTGTGCGTGTGCGTGTGCGTGTGTGTGTGTTGTTGTGTTAAAATCGTTTTGTGGGTGTCTTTTCCTGCTTGACTTTATTACCTTTTAATGTGAAAAAAGCGTAACGTGATATACAATGAGAATATTAAACCGTTCAGTCATACAGAACCATGTGTTTTACACAAATTAACCATTTATCTCATATGACCGCTTTCCATGCCTTTACAATAAGACTTGACCCATATCAAGCGACTTCTAAAGGAGCCGTGCGATATGGGTCTGCTCTGTTTACTAATGAAATTATATAAATCTGATGCTGCAGGTTTGTCAACGCCAAAATATCCCTTGGAAATTGTACATCATAAGAATAAAGCTAATGATTGTTCATTAGGTAAATAGGTTTAACCCTTTCCCTCATATAAACGTGTTTTCACGCATTTGCAAACAGAGTAGACCCAGATCAGATTGCTCCTAGAGGAGCCATCTGATCAGGGTCTGCTTTGTTTGCTAATGGAATTTTGATAGATCTGTTCCTTTACTTTCTAAAATGGCTACAGTGTTCCATCTTCCATATTTCATTGTAACTATGTGTCCAGGAATAGTCAGTAGTTATTGAAATTTGAAATGAACACAGAAAAGGGAAATGTTTAATAGCTGTCGCAACCACCCTTACGATGGTAGGTAGCGATGATCATCCATTGGGTTACACTGTCCGTAATCAGAATTAGTTCAACTGACGAGCCACCATTATCTGATAAATGATGCACTGAATTCATCTATAGATTTAAGTATTTAAACTAACAAACAACAAAACGTGAAACTCCTACATGTTACAAACAAACTAAATTATATATATCAACCCCTATCCCGCACTTCGAAAAATAATGCATGCACGTTGATTCGATACAGCTTGTGAGAACCTACTGACCGAGGGTCAAAAGACATGTGTCCTGAAGAGTCGCAGATATTCTCACTGTCCACATGAGTCCAAGCCGTTTGCAAGTGAAAAGCAGGCTTATTCGGGTTTCGTTTTTGTTTTGCAACTGTTCAACATATGCCGATAATATTTTCTTGTGTAACAAGCGCTACTGTATTTGTAGCCCTGTTCACAATCTTCAAAAGAAAAACTGAACGTAACCAACTGCTTATTTTATGATATTCATATTTTGTAGAAACTTAAATTTTAATACTAATGAGTTGAGACTAAAACATCCTGTTTTAAAATTCCTTCTAGTGGTCATATACGAGAGTTGGGTTAATCTCGTAATAAATGCAGGATTTAAAAGATATTATGATTAAATGAACGACTGGGCAACGTTTTATCTCATTTACATACTATATTGTTGTTAACAAATTAATTTCATTCAAACGATGGATCATATAAAACACAGGTCAAACAGAATATGCCACAAGAATTCCAGCAAGGAAAATCATAAACAAGAAGTAAAAAAACGACGTATCATATCAACATAAGTCCATATAAAAGCAGAACAGGTACTGATCAGATGGCTCCTATATGAGCCATCTGTTCTAGGTCTTCTCTGTTTGCATAGGCATGGGAAAGAGTGTACTAATACATACCTCTGAAGGTGTGTAGAAAAATTCCTACAAACAATACACTAACGTTTAAAATTCCGACAGGGTATATCATCTTTCAAAATATATCCAGGCCAGTTAATTTAGAAAGCGGAGCATTGGTATACGCTCGTAAAATTGTGTTGACCTTTATCTGCCAAAATAACATGATTTAAAGACGTTGTCAACTGAGGACTCTACCCGGAAGTTCGTGTATGTTAATCAATAATACATAGTGTGATCGAAAAATATTTGTGATATATATTGAATTATGAGTGAATAACTAGTACCAGTACAGGTAGTGATATCGAACTGACGAAATAATGTAAAGTAGAGTAGAGCAGAGTAGAGTAGATAGAGATATAGACATATAGAGATAGAGATAGTTAGAGACAAACAGACACGATGCATAGAGAAACACATATAGCGTAAAAGGAGAGAGAGTAACAGAGAGAGAGAGCCAGACAGAGAGAGAAAGAGAGAGAAAGAAAGGCAGAGAGAGAGACAAAGACAGATATAGACAGAGAGAGATACACAGAAAGAGACAGATAAAGTGATACAGAGACATAAAGGGAGACACAGAGAGACACACAAAAAGAGAGATACAAAGAGAGAAAGCGGGATAACTAGCGAGAAACAAAGAGAAACAGAGAGAGAGAGAGAGAGAAAGTGAGTGGGATGGATAGAAAGAGGGAGAGAGAGAGACAAAATGGGGAGACAGAAAAGGACGAATTGAATAACACACAAGACAATAGATGGAAACCGTGACGTTCGTGTCGATTGCTGGAAAACCCGTGACAGTAAGAATAAAACCCGTGACATAACCGTCACGGAACGTCATGGACGTCACGGGTTTTAGAAGGACCACACACTGAGACAGAGGGAGAGAGACGGAAAGAGATGGGGAGGTAGAGGGGAAAAAAGAGAGACAGAGATTTGTCCTGATTATGTTGATTTGTACAGAAATGTGAAATAAAAAAAGCAACCAAGCCTTTTATCTGATACAGTCGATTGTTGGTGTCTTTGCAAACAATTAACCCATTTGCTCCAAGTGGATTCTTCCATGTTTATATATTGGATTAGTCCAGTTTTTATCTAAGGGTGCCTTGCCTAAATATGGAAGAATTTTGCAAATGGGTGTCGACTAACAAAATAGGTGTGAATAGAATGAAATGAATGGTTACTATTGAAACAGTTAAAAAGTTAAAATGTTTGGTCCTCAAAATTTGATATTTTGTTTTCTGAGGATTTTTTTCATCATGTTAAACTGCATTTGAAATTGTTTTCTAATATTTGTAGGATAAAAAGTGAATAGTTTACATTATTTCTATATTGTTTTTACTACTTTAAATGTTCTCATTACTATTCATGAGTATGCAAATAGGGTAATTAAAAAACAAGCTGGAAATAAAAGCACAATGTCCTATCTCCAAGTTGGTACCAGTTTTATAGGTTTAGGACAAAAACTGGCTGTGATATGGATAATTTTGCAGGTATGGGCCATCATTACGAAAACTGGGGTGTTGCCATGGAAACGGTGAGAACGGTACTTAAAGTTATGCTTTGGTCCTCAAATTGGATATTTTGTTTCCTAAGGGGGGGGGGGTCATCATGTTAAACTGAATTTGAAGTTATTTTCTGATATTTGTAGGTTAAAAAATAAAATGTGTACGTTATTTCTATACTATTTTTAATGCTCTCATTAATAGTCATGAGTATGCAAATAAGGTAAATTAAAAAACAAATTTGACATAAAAGCAAAATGTCTTATCTTCCATTTGGTAGATGTACCAGTTTTATAGTTTTAGGATAAAACTGGCTGTGATATGGGCGAATTTGTAGGTATGGGTCATCATTATGAAAACTGGGTGGGATGGGGTTGCCATGGAAACGGTTAAAATACACATAGTCTATAATAATTTAAACTTGAGTACATTCGCGATTCTAATTTGGGACACTTTTTTGAACATTTTGGTACCCATGAAAAAAATCTAGGGGGAGGGGGTGCACGGTAGACCCCATTGACCCCCTGAGTATATGGATAAGTAAGATTTGATTCTACAGTTTCTGTGTCCATTTTTCATTATAAACATTGATCTGATTCCTATTAATTCTGGCATTAATTCTTGCACGACTCTTACTCAGGGTAAAAAACGTAGACGATAATCTGAGCAGATAAAAACAATTCTCAGATAGAAATTATAGGTTCACTGTACAAATACCTGCTATAAGCGGTGACCAAATAGAGGTCACCAAATTTTTACCAAAGTGTACGTGAAGAATTTGCATAGGCCGACTGTAAACCTGTACTTTTATTTTAATATTTGAAAAGTCGATTTGAATGCTGAATTTTCAAAGTGGGACCTTCTGATCAGACTTTGTCATATGATCTACCAACACCAGAGCATCCTATTCTAATGCTAGTATACATATACAGCTTATAAATATTCACCAAGTTATTATTAGAACCCCGGCGGTTACCGGTTGGGGGACTATTGGTTTGCTCGATATAAATTCTATCTTAGCAGATAAAACATTCCACATATAATTTATAGGTTCACTGTACAAATACCTGCTGCATGTATCAGCGGTGACCTAACAGATGTCTAAGTATGGGTCTGTATGGCAGGCGGTAGATTAACCCTTTTCCCTTTCCTATGTTTATTACAAATGTCGTTACCTAATGAATATTCGTTGACAAATTAGTTATAATGGAATATGGAAGGTTGAACATTGTAGCAATTCTAGAAAGAATAGAAACAAATCTATCAAATTCCATTGGCAAAACAGAGCAGATCCTGATCAGACGGCTCCTCAAGAAGCCGTCTGATCTGGGTCTACTCTGTTTGCAAACGCGTGAAAACACGTTTATATGAGGGAAAGGGTTAATACAGGTCAAAATGTATGCAGAAAGCTCCTATAGGAGCAGTCTGATATGGGTCTAATCTATTTGCAAATTGGTGAAAAAAAGATCTATGGAGAGAGGGTTAAACATCACAGTGTAAACTATGTTTGAACGTTGTTAACAAAAGCAATTAAAATAATAACTTTAATTTTGACCAATGATTACGTATTGAATTTGCATAGGCACACTGGTAACATGTATCTTTAATCTTTGAAAAGTCGATTTGAATGCTGAATTTTCAAAGTGGAATAAGTGCTGATTTAAAAGGAAAAGCAAACATCGCCAGAGTTTTTGAATGAAAAATAGTACAGATCCTAATAAGAAAGGCTGTCTGATCTTGGTTTACACACCCTTGTCAATGACATTGGATTGGTTATCCGCATCATTCCAAGACCTGTGATTATTCAGTAAGTGTTTGCTTTGAAACAGACTGTACCAATACCAATCCTGCCTGCGCTCATAATACCTCATACAATCGATTTCATGCTTTTGTACACAAAGAAAACCCGGATCAGCCAACTCTTGTTGGATCCTTCTGATCAGATCTACCAACACCAGAACATCCTATTCTAATGCTAGTATACATATACAGCTTATAAATATTCACCAAGTCATTATTAGTACCCCGCCGATTACCGGTTGGGGGACTATTGGTTTGCTCGATTCCGTCTGTCCGTCCGTCTGTCCGACCGTCCTTCTGTCCTCCCGTCTGTCACGCTTCGTGGCCGGGCCATATCTCCTACAATGGTAGGCTACATGCATAAAAGAGCTAACATGATGCGATGAAGTGTCATGCACAGGTGCTATAACTCTAACAACACTATTTTGGGAGTTGTTCTCTACTGGTTAAATTGATTTGAAACTTAACATTAGGAACAAACATGATGAGAGAAAGTGCCATGCACAAGAGCCATCACTCTATCATAAGTTTTTTGTGGAGTTATTTCCCTTTTTTCATATGTTCGTTTCCGGACAACAACATTTTATCTGCTGGTTCAATTGATTTGGAACTACACATATTGAACAAGCATGATGAGATAAAGTGTCATGCACAAGTTCCATACCTCTAGAATCAATATTTTGTACATTTTGTTAATCCTCTTTTTCATATTTGCTTGTCCGGACAATAACTCTTTATTTACTGGTTCAATTGATTTGAAACTTCACATATGAGACAGGCATGATGAGTGGAAGTATCATGCACATTTTTCATAACTCTAAGCATCACTATTTTGGAGTTATTTCCCTTTTTCATATTGTTTTCCCTATGAATTTTACAAATACCATTCAGAATGGAACCTTATGTATTATACCATGGTCAACTACACAATGAGTGAGTGGGTCGGAGGAGTTTGTTTTCTTTGATCCGATGGGGGAGGGGCACATGTATTGCATAGCAATGCAACATTAACTCATTTGCTCCCACGACCCCATATATGGGGCGTAGGTAATTATTGTAGACTCTGATCAGACGCCGCATAATGTGGCGTCTGATCAGAGTCTACAATGTTTGCTGACAGGAATTTCAATATAAAACAACACAAAATTGAACATTTAGACCAGGCACCCTTTAGATAAACAAATAGACTAATCTAATATGGAAGAATCCACTGGGAGCAAATGGGTTAACTTGTTTATTATACATGGATATATAGATGTATATCATAAAAAGTGTTTGTAATTGTGTTTGTATGTGTAGTTTCCGCACGTGCTTTAGCAGGACTGTAGATAAGAAGCATACTCGTAGAACCTGCTCTAAGCGGCCATTCATTATGGAATAAAGCAGGTGGGTGCTTTATGCAGGACAAAGTACTGCAAAAACATCCAATAGGAGCTTTCTGCATTACACTGCCCTGCATTTAACTACCACCTGCCTTACAGACCGATAACTAGACTTCTTTCTGATAGCCGCTTAACTCTTCGCTTTCTGAATTTTAGAATCCTTCTTCCTTCTTTACCCATGCCCTGTTGTATAATTACATAAATATTCACTGTGTACAAGTATTTCGCTGTGCAATCACTGCTGTGGAGTGCACTGGTTGCACAATCAACTTGTAAATAGTGCAGACCCTGATGAGACAGCTCCTGCAGGAGCTGTCTCATCTGGGTCTTCACTATTTACATGTAGGTATATTGACGTGAATAGCAAGCGAAGGGTTAAGACAGGTTCTGTTGTACACGTGCTTAGACAATTTTATTGAAATGTTATGGGGGTTTTCTCCGCAAAACCCTATATCGTTGCAATCCATAAGAATCTCCTAGTAGAGTAAGACAGGGTTTGGCGCATTGTGTTCTAAAGACCTACTAATCTAATTCTACCTTGCCTGACATGGCTAATAGCTCATAAGATTACACGTCTTTAAACAAATTAACATATAACTATCGACGATGTCATTGCATTGGCAAACAGAGCAGACCCAGGCCATACGTCTCTTATATGAACCGTATGATCAGGATTTGCTATGTTTGCTTATGGCAGGGTATTGATCTGAATGTGATGGTTTTGTCAATGCTAAAAGAACGTACGAAACGTGTACATTATAAACATTCAGCCAATAGATATTCGTGATTTCATTTTTTCTTACATTAATATTGAACATCTAAAGGATTAAGAGATTGAAGATTTGCCCATTTAAGTTTCAACAGTCCATATATGTATGATTGACTGATATAAGGTTTGTCTGTAAACAATACACATCATCTCTGTAAACAAGACATACCATCTCTGTAAACAATACACGCTCTCCATGTAAACAATACACTTCCTTCTAAGTAAACAATATATACCCCTCGGTGTAAACAATGCACATCAATCCCTGTAAACAATACACGCCAACTCTGTAAATAATATATTTACTTCTTAGTGTACAATATAATTATACCCTTCGATGTAAACAATGCACATCCCTCTCTGTAAACAATGCACACCCTTGTCAGTAAACAATGCATGCCCCCTCTCTGTAAACAATACACTTTTATCAATAAGCAATGTATAACCCTTTCAGTAAACAATGCATACTCCTCTCAGTAAATAATACAATACATACCCTTCTCAGTTACAAAATACACACCCATCTCTGTAAACAATCATACCCCTCTCTGTAGACAATATATATTCATCTTTGTGGACAAAACACACTCTCTATCTAAGCAATATATACAGCTCTCTGTTTAAAAGCATGAAAGGATATTGAAAAAATATAAATTGCCCCAGGTCCGGATTTGAGCACATTATCATTTTCGTTAATATGACAAGGATAAACCTGCTGTCAGAGTTTATCTCAAGTTGTGTCAGAAATGTTAGAGTGGTGATATTGTGCCTGATACTATATACAGAAGCACCTGTCCTAAGCGGCTTTTCTGCATGACTGACACATTGTGCCCATGCGTGTTCCTCGTGTTGCTTTCTAAGGGGTTTCAGTCGGTTGACTTTGATTTTCGTAGTGAAGACCTCGGTATTCGCGTAGATGGTGTAAACTGCCTGTGGTGGTTCTGGACGATTAGTTTGTTCTTTTTTCCTTCCTCTGACATCTCCACCCGCACTGCGGTCTGGCCGTTCCCGTTACACTCTGGCTTATTCTCTTCCAGTAGGTCTTCCCTAGTGTAGCCGTGGAGGCAGCGTTCGGAGAAGTGTCTGCGGTGTTCCTCTAGTCGTAGAGCAGGACATTGAGATCTTTTATCCACAGGTAGTGAAACTTGCCAGCTGTCTCTATCAGCAGTAAGTGGATGCGCGGTATATTGATATGCCCTGGTATTTCCCCCATGGAACTTGGACTAATAGCATAACGAGAGAAGTCAAACAGTAACTTTGTATAACATCTTACCTGAGTTATATTTGATAAATTTCAGTATAATTCCTTGCTGTTTCTTTTATATTATTGCTGTTGCAGCACACATACGCAAGTTTACAGATTGATGAATCTCTAGTACACTTCATGCAATCTGTTTGTTACGCTGGCTGCTAGATCCAGTTCGTGCAGATCCATGGACGAATAGCCATTTATATACATGTACTCTAAGTAGATCTTATTCATTGTTGTCTCTACATGTATTTGTTAAACAACAAGAACTGAGTTGAAAATCCATGTTTTTATCACAGTTTTGATTATCTCAGCCAACAGAACGAGTTATCATCGAGCAGCATTAATCCAGCATCATTTTGTTTATTGCAGCCATCTTATCTAAATGCATTATGGGACTGTTGCTATAGACGTTTAAATACACATAAATACTACAGAAGTTGATAAAGAAGAGATAATTATGTCTTCTTTCCATAATTTGACATTGGTTAGTATACAATGTGCCTTAAATATATATTGATATATTTTCTCGAACAGAGTACAGGTTTGAGGTTACGTCTTGACTAACGTCCAATAGTATGGGCGATTTTTGGATGATTTCCTTGGGCGGTGACGTCCCGTCACTCTTAGTCTGGGCGGATCGCCCAATATTTCGCCCATCACCCATAGATCTCACCCCAAACTTTCACCCACCCCTGTTTTCCTATATAAACCCCGAGATAAGATTCTCGAGGTCAGTCAGTCTAGAATTAATATCAGAAAAGCCATCCTCTGTCAGAGTCGAAAACCAAACAGATCTACAACATGAATACTTTCGATGTAAGGAAGCAGTAAACGATCAAGATCCATACCTGAATTAATCCAAATTATATGAGAGCTGACCAATTTAGACTGATAAATTTTGGGAATAACTTTATCTATGAATTTATAATATTACATAGATTGATTGATGCCTGGAACTGATGATGCCACTCGATGAATCGTGGACGAGAGAATTTTAGTCGTTTCTCCGCTTTCAACGTATAACAATGCCCTCGTACTGTTGACCAGATAATACATTTATTTAGTTATTATGCTGTAGATTTACGATAGATCATTCATTGAATAGTCTACATAAAGACTATCAACTGATGAATACTGTGTTGTTATTCAATCTCTACCCCCTGTAAGTTTCGAAGCGTTAAGTGTATAAATACCGTAATGAACCATGCTACCAACATGAAGCGATAAAGAGCACAGCTACCGATAAGAACCGTAACAATATGTTCGGGTTGTTTACCGAGATCCCCTTTATCTTATTCGAAGACATTGATCGATAGGCCGTTTTACCTCTCAACTTTGGGAAATTAAGAGAGAGGAGTGGATATGTCGATCTCTTCAGAATTGAGGCCGTCATCAGCTCTAAATTTGCATATCGTTGAAGGTCATTGGATACTGGGAATAGAGCTGCCCTAATGCACCAAATGCAGTAGTTATCGTCCTTGCTTTTCTCGTTGACGCAAGCCTCTTATCTTTCAAAACCTTATTCGGCAGAATGTATTAATCAACTTTCAACGGTTTGCACCTAGCTATGTCCAACCAACTGTTTTCAACTAGGTCAACCACCCAAACAACCTGACCCTCTTTGGGTACACTTCCAAAGCCGTTCAAAGAGTTGTGGGATGATATTATCTAGAACATGAGCTATGTCGGCTTCCCGCAAAAATAGCCTTCTGATTGTGTCGTAATACGGGGTTGGCGTACTCATCTACACCGTCCGAATTCGTCTTGCTTAGCGGCACATGTATTGAATGTTGAAATTTAACCCCGTCGAGGATTCGAATTTCTCCCGCGAGATTGCCACGGTTTAAGGGGCATGTACCTTCCAGAAGGGTCTGGGACACATCCACCTTCCAATTCCATAGGTAACAGCCGAAAGTCCTGGAGTTTGGTGGAAAGCTAGCCCAACCTTCTCAAGGAGCCGAAACTCATTTCGGTAGTCGGCTCTCAATGCTTTAACAGGGGGATAAGAGTCGTACGTGTCCAGTATGGCATTCCGTCCTCTCTCCATTACCAGCCTAGGCGGCCTTACGGGAGGTCAGGGATGTATAAGCCGAGGTAGGCTATCCGAAATCGGATCATCAAGGATGCTTCTACGACGGTTGCGATCTAGTTCATCGCGCAACTCTCATAGAGCTATCCGAAATTGAAGGTAAGCGGACCATAGTTTGTGGCGCTAGTGTAAATATATAGTATCACTTCTCTCTAACACGGAACAATTTACCGACCTGGTGATGATCGTGTAACTATGTATTGTCAATTCTCTAATATAAAGGTATTGCCGAGTCAGCGGAGCTTGTATACTTTAAGCGCAAGTGACGCTCGTGTGACTATACAAATTCAATTCTTTAATAGAAAAGTATTATATACAGTATGTCTTCTCTAATACGAAAGTTTACTGAGCCACTGGCGCTCGTGTAACTAATAGTATAATTTCTCTAATACTGCTTGGTAATAACTTTCGTAAATCTTTAAGGACAGACAGACGACAGAAGGACAAAAAGATGGGCAGACAGACGACTGACAGACACACAGATAGACAACCGGACGGACAGAGAGAAAGATAGATAGAAAGAGAGAGAGAGAGAGAGAGAGAGAGAGAGAGAGAGAGAGATGTAAGCACAATAGAAAAAGAGAAAGGGGACACCTCAAGGCACGGGACATAATCAAATGAATGTTTCCATCTAAAATTTATTCAGAATGATCTCCCTTCACAGAAGGTTTCAGTGATTTGTATAGAACGATTATAACAACAGGGCTTTAAAATTTGCAACGTATATCTTTAATGTAATTTTAGGCAATTTCAGAAATTAAGATAATATTCTGGGTTCTGTATGAAAACAGTGACATGTCTCGTAAGTTTGTCCTTCCTATGAACATTTTTACCTTTACAATGTAAACGCCGACCAGATGGCCCGCATGGGATGTGCTCTGTTTGTTTGTGTAAATATAAAAATCCGACCCTACAGTTTTAGTCGCAGCCAAAATGACATTATTGTGTATCAAAGATAAAAACTAATGCGTATATGTGTTATTAAAAACCTACTACTAAATGGTCACGATGTCAATAATGTTTATATGAATATTCAAAAGGAAAGGTTAATTACACGAATGCACGTAAAACAGTTTGGTTTCAAATAAGTGTGAGTATTAGTAAGATAGTCTAGAAGAAAATGACACAAACATCTATACATCACTAATGCGTTTAAAGAAGGCAATACGCGTGTACACAAACTAAGCACACCGTGGAAGCGTGCTCTCCTGACAGGTTAGCAGTCATATAACGGACTAAAACAGACAATCAAACAGATGGTTAGATGTATTCCTAGCGATTTTCTAAGCCCGTACTCAATGACTAATGCATGCGAATGTATATTATGAAGGGCATTTTAATTATGAATGCAATGAGGAACTATCTCGCTTGAAACCGCTATTTTAATAAAATATGTGCATGTGTCACACAGGGGCTTGTATATACGTTCAACTACTAGCACACATGTTTAAATCCGACGTTCTAGCTATGGCAGTAGATCGGCTAATTCTAATCGTGTACACTAATGCTAACATAGTTAATTTCTTTTCACTAACTAGGCACGGTCTTATATAAAGGTACGCCTCATTTGCACATAGTCCAAACACTGCAGCAGAAACGGCTAAAAAGCATGATAAAAATTAACGATTTGAAGATAAACAGACAAGCAAATAGCGCCATGCGTAGACTTCTCAGTAGGAGCTGTTTATACCATACCAAGCGAGATTTAAACACGAAGAGAATAAGTGTCATCTGTTTACTGAAACTTGCTCGTGTAAAATGGCTAAAATATTAATATTATTCTCCAAATACAACCATCGATCGCCTGTAAATGTCATCAACGGCGAAGAGACATAGGTTCACTTTCACGAGTCCAGTCGAAAGATGGATTACGAAAGGGAGCCATAGACCTTCCATAACAAAACGCATGTGGTCACAAAAAGGTGTTTGTTATTTTCTTTTCAAATCAAGGTCCTGTCATTCAAATTGCCGGACAAAAGGGAAAATGAGCAAATGCTAATTTTATGCAAAGGCGAAGTCCTTCGCAGACTGAATAACTATTTCAGCAACTGGTATCCGTAGTGGCAGGAGGTCACATGACATTTATTCTTTACACAATGCGGCAATTGTACCCGACGTTCTGAAACAGGAAAGTTTCTCAAGCTTCTCCATCCTCTTTAACCGCCAAACCATGTAATCCCCTTTATTGCCAACTCTAGCTGTTGTACCACTACTAAATTATCTATACTTTTGACGTCCTGTCTTACTACACTCAAAGAACATGTTAAACGCTACTGTGATAAAATATATGAAAATTCTGGTATTAATGTTTTTTGGTCCATAAAAAAATTCAAATAATGTTTTAACAAAACTTGAAAATGAACAGTATAACATTTCTTTACTGAGCTCTTATGATTTCTCTACACTCTATACTACTCTACCGCACCATCTTATAAAGGATAAACTTATTAAATTAATAGAAAAAAACTTTGCCAGAGAAAACAAAATGTTCATTGCTTGTAATGTTCAACGTTCATTCTTTTCGAATTCAGAAGTTGAACATTACACAATGTGGACTTGCCTTGATGTTTGTAGATCTCTTACCTTTCTTTTAGATAATATATTTGTGTGTTATGGGGATACCATATATCGTCAAGTTGTTGGTATACCCATGGGTACAAATTGTGCCCCTCTTGTTGCAGATTTGTTTTTGTATTGCTACGAGAGGGATTTTATGCTTAGCTTAAAATCTGATACACAAACCGATATTGTTAATGCTTTTAATAAAACTTCAAGGTATTTAGACGATATTTTGAATTTAGATAATCCTTATTTTGATAGTATGGTTTCTTCAATCTACCCAAAAGAACTGTCTTTAAACAAAGCGAATCAATCTGACATTAATGCTTCATTTTTAGATTTGAATCTTTCAATTACAAATGATAAAGTTTCGTCCAAAGTATACGATAAAAGAGAAGATTTTAATTTTAAAATTGTTAATTATCCTTTTCTAGATGGGGATGTGCCACGTTCTACATCTTATGGTGTTTATATTTCTCAACTTATTAGGTTTGCCCGAGCCTGTTCTTTGCTTGAAGATTTTAACAGACGTAATTTAGTTATAACTGATAAACTTCTTAAGCAAGGTTACAGATATCACAAACTTCGGAAAACCTTTTCTCAATTTTATTATCGAAATTTACCTCTCATTAGTAAATATAATTGCAATCTACGGACGTTACTGCGACAAGGCATTTCTCAACCAGAATTTTATGGGGATGTTATCTACAAACTTAGGAAAATTCGGGGTCATATCCATTTTCATGATTTGTTTATAAAACGCATTAAAACATTTAAAAAGAAAGGTTATGATCCTATTATATTGCAACACACTGCATGTTTGGTTATCGACCCTTTTACAGTCGGTAGCTACGCTTCCCTCTTTGCTTGCGCGATGACAGGCCGAGGGTAGTACTCTATGATGGTATACTCTTAAACTTGGATACAGGAGGAGCTTACCAGACTCATGTATTACGTTTTCCCTGTCGTGCCCTTAACGGCTTACCTGCAGGTGCTCTGACTTCAGCAAAGTCATTGAGTACATATTTGACGGATTGTCACAGTTATTATGCTATGTTTTACATGTTGTCCTGTGTTCACCGTCGTCTATGTTGTGGATAAGTCCAGCGGGGATACCTTTATTTACAATATTTGTAAAGCTAGGGCGACTTTGAGAGAAGTGTGAGGTTAGGACGTCCGTAAACCGGTTTAAACCCCCAGTGGTGTTTTTGCTGCTGACCGTGCCAAGGCGGTACTCTCTTTGTCACCCTTCCTTTTGTTTGCCTTGCGTCTTTGTGCTTGTGGTTTGTTCATGTTGTGGAACGTTTGTCCCTGGTTCTTGTGTGTCTTTTGGTGTTTTCTGTGTTCATTTCGTGTGTGTGTGTGCGTTTGGGTGTGTGGTTGTGTGTGTGTGTGTGTCGTGCTGTCTATCGGTGTTTTGATGGTGGTTGCGTCTTGCATGTGGCTTTGCCTGCTTGACTTTACTACTTTTCCATTTGTTCATGTATCCACGGCTTCAAAACCACATTGCCGGGAGAAAATATCGGTTTGGCTATTTTTCTCATATCAGAACAGTATATCATGAAACTGCCTTTAAAAATTGGATAGAAAAACTGAAACTTTGTTTGACACATAGTAGTGATTATTTGGAAGGATTGAGATAATTTTTTTAACACTTTCCAGAATACAACAAATTGCATTCATTGTCGAGCGCCCGCCGTAAACAGCTGAACACTTTAAATGGCATATTTACGATTAAGGACATATCTAACTGTGGCAGAAAATCTTGAATTATATCTATATAATCCCATAAACAAACAGAGTAGACCCTGATAAGGCGACCCTAACAGAATGCATCAGATCTGACACTACTTTGTTTGCGTAGGCGTCGAAAGACTTCTATATTAGTAGCGTCGACATTGAAATAATGTGCGACCGTTAAAAACTGCACATCCGTCGCAAATTTCATAATACGAGAGTACAATAGGACTAACCCTATATTAATATTTTCAACCCGATATACGCATGGTTTGTTCTCACTTTCCCCACATTTCTAAATTCACACCTATTAGGGTAATTGGGTCCAATTAGCAAGTGCTGCAAAATGAGACCTTACCTGTATAAAAAATTAAAGGTAGACTCCCAAACATAATGCTTAAATTTGTATTATTTTCACTCTTAAATAATAGATAGATTTATTTCAATATTGTGCAAGTTTCATGGTTACAATAGCAATACACAGAACAAAAACAAAATATCAACATTGTGATAATTAAAGCAATGCATATATTACTTTATAGTTACTTTATAGTTATAGAAATTGGACTATAGTTATAGAATGTAATTTAGTTATAGAAATTGGAATAAACTAATAAACACAATTATGCATATAATAAAATATCATAAATCTACATAAACTATATTGTAGCCCTGTTCTTCCAAAACACAGAGAGGATATCAACCTCGAAGGGTCCTGGACCCAAACAACATCAGGGGAACAGTTTCTACTAGCTGATGATGGTAATAGTCAACGCATCCTGGTTTTCGCGACAGTGGAAAACCTCATGAATCTCTCCGCCGCTGATACGTGGTACATGGATGGAACTTTCTATTCTAGCCCGTCTTACTTTTACCAGCTTTATACTATACATACAGTGATCAACGGTTTCATGTCTCCTATGGTGTACGGACTACTCCCCAACAAGCAGGAAGCTACCTACTCACGTTTCCTGACAATGATCCAGAATGCTGCTGACAATCACAACATTCCACTTGTTCCTACAACAATCATGATGGATTTTGAGAACGCTGCATGGCGTAGTGTCCGAGCAGTGTTCCATAATGTTCAAGTGAAAGGGTGCTTTATTCATTATACACAGTGTGTGTGGAGAAAAGTCCAAACATTAGGGTTAACAGTTGAGTACAGAGAGAACGATGACATCAAGCAGTTAGTGCGACGAGCTGCAGTTCTTCCTCTAGTTCCAGTACATTCTGTCGCCTCAGTGCTGGTGACATTGATATCATGCAGTATGCAGATGCAGCTTCCCATTTGATCAAGTTAGGGAAATAGACAGGAATAGTGGCATCATGAATGTTTAATTACATTAATTGATATTATGGCACATGAACACAGGCATGTTTGGAATAAACTATATTATATTTCATAAGAAACAGAGCAGACCTTGATCAGACAGTTCCCACAGGAGCCATCTAATCTGCTTCTCTTCTGTTTGCATAAAGTTCAAATATTAATATACCCGGTGTAATACTTGCAATTCACTGTCTTTTAACCCTTTACTCCAGAAATAATCAAATAATAAGTAATACTTATCATAAACTTGCCATAAACTGTAGATTTGCATCTGTATTTCAAAAGCGAGCAGAACAGACTCGGTCCTGATCAGACGGCTCCAATAGGAACCATATGATCTGGGTCTTCTGTGTTTGCAAAGGTGCATAAAGGCATAGTTATGCAGTAAAGGGTCAATATAAACGTGGGCCATGTATTATAAGATGTATACTTATGTAAACATTTCAGAACACTAGATGTGCATGTTTGCTGATTAATGATCTATATACAGTAAAACCCCTCTAATGCGATCACTTAATGAATAAACATGGATGTGTTTATAAGCAGATATTTGCTTAATGCAGGACAGAAGTAATGCAGAAAGCTCCTCTATGAGCTTTCTGCATTACTTTTGTCCTGCATTAAGCTACCATCTGCATCTAGCACCCATAATTATACCTCTTTTAGGTGGTGGTCGTATTAGTAGGGTTTTAACTGTGTATATATATTATAATTATATATTAAAATGTGCTAATGTTTCAGTGTATGTTAATGCTGTGCAATAAAATCATATTAAAATTGTATTGTGTTTCGTTTTACATGTATTTATAATTTAGAAACAAGACAATGACAATTCTTTTATCTGTGAAACTTTTAAATAATTTTCAGTTTTAACATTATTTAAAGTGAAAATTATTCATTTTATTTCACAAATTAGAAAATTGTTATGTTATTTTCCTTAATAATTCCAGTAAAACATTATATCAAATCTCTTGATATATTGCATTTACATGATCTGCATTTTCAGATCTGAGTTAAAGATTTTTTTTACAGAATAATTAAGTAAATTAGGGAAATACATTAACCATTTTCAAATTTGTGAACTAAATTTTCACAAATCAGAATATGGTATTTATATATTCCTAATTTTCTTAAAGTAATCTGACAAAATAAGAAAAAATGGAAAAATGCAATGGCCAATTTCTAATTTGTGAAATTTTCAGAACATGGTCTTTATATTTTGTCTATGAAATACTGATTTACTTCACAATTCAGGAAATGGTCATTGTATTTTCCTATTTTTTTCTTAAATTTTAAAGTACATATTTCATCTTCATACTCCACAATCTGACAAAAAATAAGACAAAATTCGTGATGCACCTTTAACTTCCAATAACACCTTTTAGTATATTGTTACCCTACACAATAGATTCCCCAATTCCCCACATCAAACACCCCAATTACTTTACCAATTAAAAAAAGTGGGGAAAGTGGGAACACACCATACGCATTTGTACACAGTGCATACCCGAATCAGAAGGCTCAAAAGAAACCCTCTCAGTGGGGTCTACATTGTTGTTCTATTCCAAATACTCTAGCAACTTTAAACCTTTCATACTGATTGGATTCAATAGTTAAACACTGATGGGATATTTCATTTTGATAAATCTCAGTTGAAAGAGTACAGGTAGCATACAGTTTCGGTTATGATGAAGCGCTGAGTTACATGACATCTCATCTGGATTTAAACTGTTTGCAACGTGATCACAGATTCGTCCACGATTCTGGAGAGCTACACCACCGTATCCTAGTACATGTATCACAAATGTATGTCCAACTAAACAACACAGCACACCTCTAGTCTAACTTCCACTCAATTCACACACATTGTACGTCACGTAAGATTTCAGAGCTTTTAAATACTGAAAGTCAGTACCTGCTTCGACATACACGTCGAACTCATCATTGGTCAGCTTTAAAAGCGTGTCCATATCAGTGTTACTCCCACTGCCTACACAAACGGTTGTTATGTTTCTGTTCAGTAATTGACCTTTACTAATCTCAAATTCCACGTCTGTTTTTATTTTGAATCGTCCATTGGTGACAATCACTACTAGTCTTTTCGACCCCAGTCTTGCTCCCTGGAACGCTTGTGATTCTATGTAATACAAAAACTCAGTCGCATTGACAATGTTGTCCGGAGATTTGTCTAGTGGTCCAATTTGAGTGTTGATTATCATTTGGATATCGTCCTTGTTAAAGTGTTCATTAAATCCAAACACGGGCTGTATGTTGGAACCAAGGTTAGTAAAGCTTATATGCGTTGTGTTTATATGTAGATCAATCAGCTCGATCATTTCTGAAAGTGTGCTCTGACACACGTGGAAATCTGCCTCATTCATGGTGCTTGATGTATCAATAAATATGGCAACGTCGGTAATTGAACTGTGAAAACATTCTGGAATAAGGAAATAAAAACAAGGAACCAATTACGGTAAAATCCATTAATATGATTACCTTTGAATGACTATAAATAACTAAGGATAAGAACAGGTGATTACTTAATACAGGACAAAAAAAGCAGTCGTCCTGTTTTAAAGTACTAAATGCCTTGACGACCCAGAATTATAACGCGATAATGCGTTTATATGTTGGAAGGGGTTAATGGATTAACATTTTGTTCTGAAGACTTCACGGTTACTGGTATTGCCGTATCACATTGGTAATACATCAATAACAGATGCTACTATGTAGTGTAAAATAATTTTATTGATAGGCCACGAAACATTAAACCTATCATACATGTAATGCTGGGTCGTTAATGTCGGCAAAGGTTGACAATGCCAATGATTCATTTCGCGTGAAACTCTGTTGCAAGGAATGACGATATACAAGTCACAAATAATGTCATGTTACATCATAATTAAATGAAACATGGGGAGTGTGTACTTAACGGTAATCGTTATGTACAGTTTTATATAATTGTTCGCATATTTTAAGACCGAAATGCTGATTGGACTTTTTGATCGCTGCATTTTTATCTTAACCCATTCCTTCATAGTGATGCCTTTATGATGCATCCGTAAAAGTCACTTGTTGAAACCATTATGATAAACAGAGCATTTGCTCCTTTATTAGCAATCGTCTACTCTGTTTGCAAAGGCGTGTAAAAAGGCGTTTGCATGAAGTTAAATGGTTAAACGTCAAACATATCGTCTTTTTCGTTGTAGTCAAAACGCAGTCTCTGCGGTTTCCAAAACAGAAAAAACTATAAAACGTTGCTCACATTTAAACTTGCATTACTCATCTTAAATCAGCTCTGAACCTACCATCACATGTGTAGTGGACGAGATGTTTCAGTACAGTATACAGGGAGTCGTAATCCTGCACAGAATATACAAGGGTGGGTTTGGAGGCGATGTCCAGCAACTCTTGGTGGGAAACCTCGTTTCCAATACCTGAAATAAGAATTGGTAAAGTAATCTGTTGTGTAATGTGTTCGAATAGTGGGATGTACGGGCGTGTGTTTTGATTAAGGCTGTTCATTCTGCTTACAGTATCTCAGCCATATGAAGACAGTGTGGCTATTTGCCACTCATTGGTGTAGTTCGAATCCTGGCCTGGTCATTCATGGTTTGTATGTAAGGAAGCCTTGTTTTCGTAGGACGATAGTTCTACCCTGGTTTCCACGAAACAATCCAATATGTACGGTGCATGGAAAAACCTCTAAGGTATTCTTTCATCATTGATTACCTGGACGTCTCGACATGTCTGGAATGCTTTAAAAACGACGTAAACCCCGATAAGGAAAACAAAATATTGGAGACATACATATATTGCTGTCACAATGTGATTACCATGCAATAGACATTTGACACACTACTATGCCCAGTCACATTGCAAACGGATGCAACGTCCATATGCCTCAATGAGTATTGTCAGGGCATTAAACTAAACTAAACTCATATACAAAGATGTCAGACCGTTATGTTCCGTACGAACTCTATTGATCATGCCGAATGTGCTATGTCCATGCTGAACAAGTTTGACATGTCGCTGTTACGGAATCTGACTCTCTATTTACTAAGCTAATTGGCCCGTTGAAATGTAGTTTTGCTTGTGTTAATTAGAAATCAGTTGGTTCTATGTGTGGCATGTAGCAATCAAGTAGTTTATATGTTTTATTTAAAAATCAAGCCAAATTACCTGTTATTTAAAAATCTAGAAATTAAAAATTTAGTCATTTGATTCGCGCACTTTGCTTTCTTTATTTAAAAACCGATACTATTTTGCTTGTGTTATTTAGGAAACAAGTAAATAAATTCTGAAGGGTGGTGATCCCCCGAAAGCAAAAATTGCAACACAAAAAGAGAAAATTGCAGACTCGGTTGTATTGAGTCTCTTCATGAACAGCAATTGAAAGTGCAACACTACTCACGCCCCCTAGCACCGGCTTAAGCGGTATTCAATTTTCAGAACAAGAAGTACTGAAATTCATGATCTCGAAGGATCAGAAGGTATAACAACACTGAGAAAGTTAAACTTTGTTTATGAGTTTTAGATTCTTGCGTTATTTCGACATCAAGTAGTATTTCCTTTTTTGTGTTATTTAGAAATGAAGTTGTTTTGCTTGTAAGGATTGTTGGTGTCATTTAAAATTAAAGCAGCGTTGCTTGTATCCTTTAGAAATCAAGTAGTTTTGCTTTGTTGCTAACAATCAACTGACTTTGTGTTATTCAGAAATAAAATTCCTATGTTGTTTGTGTAATTTAGAAATCAATTAGTTTTGCTTGACGTATTATTATTTAGAAATAATTTAACGTTGCTTGTTTCAAGTAAATTTGCTTGGCCTTGCATTGTTTGCATCAGAAATAAAAGTGTCTTCTTTTATTTAGCAACCAAGACAGTATAAGTAGGATTGGTTTATCGATAGCAAAATCTGGTATGATATTCATTCATATAAATCCGTTTAATTTTATTTGCAATATAATTGCTATAAAGAATAAAGCCAGACACTTTAAGATATGTATGTTGTTGTTGTTTCTTTCCTTCTAAAAGTGCAGAAAGTACCTTTGTTAAAAGTACAAATATGAGTCATGCAAAAACACCTCAAATAAAAAACAGCCACCCGAACAGCACCACTGTCGTGAAAAACAATAATATCTGCTAAAATATGGAAATGGTTCAAATTCTATTTATTTCTATTTGAAACTTCTTAACCATTGCCAATAAATTAGGTACTGACAATGTATGTTGTTTGCCAATTCCGAGGATTGTCACGCACCATCTTCTGCCTGACATGTGTTCTTTTTAACCCATTCCCTCATATTGACGACTTTTGACGACTCTGTAAAAGTCTCTTTGTGAAACCATTGTGATAAATAGAGCATTTGCTCCTATAGGAGCAAATGCTCTATTCATCACAATGGTTTCAAACTATAAAATTCTAAAGGTTTCCTTTTCTCTAGTTAATGTTCCTTTTCGGTAGAATTGTTCAATTGGATTGTATCTAAAAATAGCCTATGATGTAATGGGTTAAGGTCATCGATAAGGGTGAATCAAGTCTCTTCTGCCAAGTATACAGTGAAACCTCTCTAGACCGCACATTAAATGTGGTATAAATATCGACCTTTATGAGACTTGGCATCATACTACAGGGTGAAAGTCGCACAGAAAAGTCCCCTAGGGATTTTATGCATGACGTTCACACTGTATTAAGAAGCCACATGACTAAAGGTATCTACATTATTATCTACAAGAATTCCGGTTTCGAGAGGTTTTACTGTATATTTCATATTTAACATTTCTATGAATATGTGGATAACATGTGATATTTCTTATTGTAGGTACACTGTATGTTAATATGTCTTACCTATTGCGACCATCTGGAACCCATATCCATATCTATTTCTCATTTCTTCGGCGACCTTTTTAGTGTTTGTCCTGTTTGTGGACATACCGTCCGTCATTACGAACACAAACCTGTCAGGGAGTGTGTTGTTTATATGCCTCTCACCACCGTTCTCCTTCTTAAATATGTCTGGAAGCTGTAAAGGAAATATACAACACAGCAAAAGGTAAGAACAGAATAATAAGATACAATAGAACACTACAGACGAGACCACTGAATGAATTAACACACATGGATGACTGTGATAGCAGGTGACTACCTACCACTTTACCATTTTAACCCTTCGCTTGATATATGTTGATATGCCTACATGGAGAAGTTTTCAAGGAAATACGTTAATATTCATTTTAGAAGTATTGCAGCAATAATATTAATCAGCTGAAAACGACATGTATGTAATACGCGGTTTACCCATTATTGTTCAGTGTCCTTTTAAAGGACATATGTAAACAAAAATGTAGACCTAGATCAGAGGGCACCTGATGAACCCTTCTGATCATGGTCGGCACTGTTTGCTACACATATCGACATTATTAGCGGATTTTAAGCAAATTTGTTTGCCGTGTCCCTTCTGTATGAACAATGGATGAGCTCCAAAGTAAGATCGGAACGGGTTTGTCTTAAACCGTTTCCTCAAAGGATATTTTTACACCCAATATCTTTGAATAAATTTACCGATAAGTTTCAAATTGTGTAGTTTTGAAACCATTGTGATAAATAGAGCATATGTTCCTATGGAGTAAATGCTCTATTGATCACAACGGTTTCACGGAGTGACTTTTACAGAGGTGTCAAAAGGAAGAATGGGTTGAATAACATGAGACTAAATAGGTTAATAGTTTGTAACAAATTAGAACGAGTAGGAAGTGTTCATGACATCATGAATATTCATTAGGTGAGTGTTTCAAATTCAAAATCGGGGCGTTTTTGCTTTGATAAAACGTATAGAATCATATCTATGTCAAGTTATTAGCAGGAGCCCACTGATTTGGGTCTGCTCTGTTTCTAAAAACGTCAAATACATATACCGGTATGTGAGGGAATGGTTCACACACACACACGCACACGCACACGCACGCACGGAATGTATTAAATGAGACTCTGGGTCAATCATTCATATCGTATTGAAATTTGATTGACTAATAAAAGTTTCAGATGCGCGCGACAGCAAACAGCTTTTTTTCAGGTAAAACATAACAGGGTCAGCAGGGTAATCAGGGTCTAACTTGTTTGGCACTTGGATGGGTCTATTCAAACAGGACAGGGGTCTTTAAAAGAAATGAAAAACGTAACATGGCAAATTGTGCAGACCTTGATGAGAGCGCTCCTTTAGAAACGCTCTCATCGGGGTCTACAAAATTGCAAATGACATTAGTGACCAAAATGGTTAAAGCAAAGTCTATTTATTTTCAGTGTGTCTGAGCCTAGTAGGACATAATTAGTCACAGACATATTCAAGGCAGTTACTATAACATTTGAATGTAAAGCATGAAACAGAAGTAAGATGGGTAAGAGCATAGAATAATTATAGGATCTTACATGAATATTCATTACAAAATATATTTTACAAGCTTTTGCGAGGTCATATTCATTATAGTAAACTCATTTGATAGAACTGATTGCAAGACTATTTTTACCCCTAATCTTTAAAGTGCCATAGAAAGTTAAACAGGCTTAGCTGTTTACAGCAACGACGCAAATTCAGCGCTTCGATTGACTAAGGATTAACCCTTCTCTTGCTGAATTTTAAAATACATTTCTCCTTCTTGACCCATGCCCTGTTGTATAATTACATATATCTTCACTGTGTACAAGTATTTCGCTGTGCAATCACTGCTGTGTATTGCATTGGCTGCACAATCAACTTGTAAATAGTGCAGACCCTGATGAGACAGCTCCTGCAGGAGCTGTCTCATCTGGGTCTTCACTATTTACAGGTAGGTATATTGACGCGAATAGCAAGCGAAGGGTTAAATGACATTGCATGTGTGCGGTTTACGGCACTCTGTTTTGGCACTCCGAGACCGACGATTATTATTATTATTATTACTATCATCATTATTATTAATTATTATTATTATACCACACTCACACATCACTTTTTTCACACGCATCACAAGAATAAATTACATGTAGAAAAGTGAGTATATTCCATTCATATGGAATATTTAAACAAAATATATTTGATAAATAGATTTAGATACGAATAATAGAACATGGAATTATTTTAAGAATCATAGGTTAACCAACATCATGATTATATAAGTTTAGTTGCCTGTGTCATAATGTATATCATAATGTGTCAGTGAACTCAGAGCACAAAAACTCAAATGTAACATTATATGCACAGTGTCAGTACATCACACAGTTATGGCCCTGAAACGGCTGACTTGTGTGTATGTAATAGTGCCTTACATAGGTAGGGCAATGGAATAACAACATAGGTCAATTCGTAAAACATGCACATAAAATACACATTGCCATACAAAATAACAGATCATGTGATAAATAAAATTAAAATGGTGGAGGAACCACGACAGATTACCTTTTCGAGTGCCTTATCTGTATACGTTCCCCCGGGTCGAAACTTTATATTCGATACTGCCGACTTTAATGTACTGTTGTCCGTGTGATTATTCAAATAAAATTCAATCTGAGCCTTGAATGAAAATGTGACCACGCTTAGCTGGAAATCCCTTGGTCCTACGACCACGTGGTCACTAAAGTTGGCAATGAAATCCAGTTGTTTCTTAAACTGTGATTCAGTCATACTGATTGACGAGTCCAAAAGAAAGACGACGTCGGCAGGAGTAGGATGGCAAATGTCTGAAAATGATACTCGCATTGAAAGGAATTCGTACCCGCATTTTAAGAAAATGGTACTCGCATTTAAAGAAATATAACTGTGTAGAGTCAAATAGTTTTAAAACAGACCACCAATATAAACCAAACTATTATGTGCTTTCAAACTTTTTAAAGAGCTACTCAAGATATGCTATATATTGTACGAGTATGTAACAAAACTGTTCTAAAACAGCCACTCAATATAAGAACAATATAGTTTGTTTTGCATAACTTGTTTAAAACAGTAACTCAAGATTAACCAAAGTGTGTGCAGCAAAACTGTTCTGAAACAACCACCTGTAATAAACTAAATATTGTACAGATAATGCAAATGTTAGCTTAAAGCAGGACGAACAATTATACACAGTCATATATTAAGGTGAAAACATTCCTGTCGATCTGCATAAGTTTGTTCCTGCTTTTACAGCCAGTTCTTCAGACGTTTAACTCTTTACCATAAATCATATTGAATTTACAGAGCTCCAGATAAGATTTAAACAATTTCAAGAATAACTTCTTTTCCATTTTCCCACCAAACACTATAATGTGGTCACTCACTTCGAGACGAGTCTAAAGAGTGGTCGCAGTATAGGCTGTTGTGGAGAAATGACAATTTAGTATTTGGCTACATACTATTAACTGTAGTTCTGTAGAGTAACATAAAAAAGCCAGGAACTAGTTTGGCAATTTAGTAAAATCTATACGCACGGAATTCTGGGTATGTAAGACAAGACAAATGGTAGTTTTCTGCATTACTCTTTCATCCTATATAAGCAACCGCCTTCTCTTATGTGTCATCAGGGTTATTCATTGATATAGGCAGGTTATATACTGATTATTATAAGTAGGAGAAAAGCATATGGCTGTCAAGTAAGGGAAGTAACTCTTGCAAACTGGGTGTATAAATAATAATATTTTTTTTCCCCAAATGGCATTGTTAAAATTGTATTTTACTGTTATAGTTAATTTATGTAACTATTATACTCACCATAAACATGACACAATGCTACTAACTCTTGTAAAGCCATGGTATGGATTTTAGTAACCCCATAAGGAAACTATGGGTTTTTCTCGTGACCTCCATTGACCAATGGAATGACTAGAATTTAGTAGGAGGTAAGATAAGTTTATTTACACTGTTTGTCTTTTAGGGTGGGGATGGAATAAGTGTGAGGTTGGGCGCCAAAAACCCGGTTTAACCACCAGTGACGTTTGCCACTGATCGTTCCAAGGCGGTACTTCCATCTTCCCGCTATTGGATGTTTGTTTTGTCTTTGTGCGTCTCGATGGTTTTATAGGTATGTACATTTGCTGTTTCCTTGTGTTGCTGTTTGGGCTGCTGTGCGTTCTGCATTTCCCATTTTTGTAATTTGATCACTGTATTTGTGTATGTTAGTTTTTATACGGAATGGCTGAGTAACTAAATTGGTAGAAGCTGCCAGACCACCATTTCTGTAAAAAGGGCATACATTCTGTTTAACCTAACATTTATCCAATCTGCCCATTATTGGATCTTGTTAAATTCTACTACAGGCTATTGAGAAACTTTTCAATGTCAAATAGCAACGCTCCTGATGAGACGTCAACTTCAGTACTTCTTGTTCTGAAAATTGAATACCGCTTAAGCCGGTGCTAGGGGGCGTGAGCAGTGTTGCACTTTCAATTACTGTTCATGAACAGACTCAATAAAACCGAGTCTGCAATTTTCTCTGTTTGTGGTGCAATTTTTGCTCTCAGGGGATCACCTCCCTTCAGAATTTATAATCTTCACAACAGCAGGTGTTAATTGCTTGTGTGGCGGCCGTAAAACGTCGCCCCGTACTTCATTCTCAGTGTTGTTATACCTTCTGATCTTTTGAGATCATGAATTTCAGTACTTCGTGTTCTGAAAATTGAATACCGCTTAAGCCGGTGCTAGTGGGCGTGAGCAGTGTTGCACTTTCAATTACTGTTCATGAACAGACTCAATAAAACCGAGTCTGCAATTTTCTCTTTTTGTGTTGCATTTTTTGCTCTCGGGGGATCACCTCCCTTCAGAATTTACTCAGCATATCAACTGGATCCAATCTGTTTTCAAATGCGATTCTGGTTGCAGATTACTTGTTGGGATTTAAAAATGATTTTCGGGAATTATAAGCATAAATTGGAAATGAACTTTTTTCTGTGTGATACTTCATGGGCTATATTGATATATTTGATTACACTCATGGTAAGCTAGTTTTAGGATCATACTTACTTGTGTCACAGAGAACACCGTAGAATCTACCAACACATTCACATTTGAACATATTAACACCGTCATGACATATGGCTCCGTTCTGACAGGGCGAACTAACACACTCGTCGATGTCTGAAATAATAAAATAGCGACACATATTATGATTTGAAATGTATTTTAGAGATTACTGGGATATTTTGTGTTGATATTAGAACAGTATGTTTGTAATCAAAGGGAAACATCGCCGAAGAAATATCTGGTATATTTAAATACCTGTTTGAATCTGAAACAGTTAATCGCGTGTACAAATTGCAAATAAATCTCTTAAAACAACTCATGAACAGATATGAATGGAAGTACTCTTACCTTACCTCACGTCAGACTGTTTTAAGTCTTACCCATTATGCTTTTATAGATTTTCCCTGATGTCCTATCATATGTTTGTCAAATACATTTCGACAAGCAAATTCATAGCATTGATATTCCGTGCCAAAGGTACATGTACTAGGTTTCTACATACTATACAATTTATTCTGATATAGTGCATTATTACATATTGGATTGGGTGTTGCATTGGCGACATGGTTGCTGATCTGTTTCTGAACTGTTTGATGGAAAAGTAGTACAGTCAAGCAGGCAAAGACACATGCAAGACGCAACCACCACCAAAACACCGATAGACAGCATGACACACACACACACACACACAACCACACACCCAAACGCACACACACACACGAAATGAACACAGAAAACACCAAAAGACACACAAGAACCAGGGACAAACGTTCCACAACATGAACAAACCACAAGCACAAAGACGCAAGGCAAACAAAAGGAAGGGTGACAAAGAGAGTACCGCCTTGGCACGGTCAGCAGCAAAAACACCACTGGGGGTTTAAACCGGTTTACGGACGTCCTAACCTCACACTTCTCTCAAAGTCGCCCTAGCTTTACAAATATTGTAAATAAAGGTATCCCCGCTGGACTTACCCACAACATAGACGACGGTGAACACAGGACAACATGTAAAACATAGCATAATAACTGTGACAATCCGTCAAATATGTACTCAATGACTTTGCTGAAGTCAGAGCACCTGCAGGTAAGCCGTTAAGGGCACGACAGGGAAAAAGTAATACGTGAGTCTGGTAAGCTCCTCCTGTATCCAAGTTTAAGAGTATACCATCATAGAGTACTACCCTCGGCCTGTCATCGCGCAAGCAAAGAGGGAAGCGTAGCTACCGACTGTAAAAGGGTCGATAACCAAACATGCAGTGTGTTGCAATATAATAGGATCATAACCTTTCTTTTTAAATGTTTTAATGCGTTTTATAAACAAATCATGAAAATGGATATGACCCCGAATTTTCCTAAGTTTGTAGATAACATCCCCATAAAATTCTGGTTGAGAAATGCCTTGTCGCAGTAACGTCCGTAGATTGCAATTATATTTACTAATGAGAGGTAAATTTCGATAATAAAATTGAGAAAAGGTTTTCCGAAGTTTGTGATATCTGTAACCTTGCTTAAGAAGTTTATCAGTTATAACTAAATTACGTCTGTTAAAATCTTCAAGCAAAGAACAGGCTCGGGCAAACCTAATAAGTTGAGAAATATAAACACCATAAGATGTAGAACGTGGCACATCCCCATCTAGAAAAGGATAATTAACAATTTTAAAATTAAAATCTTCTCTTTTATCGTATACTTTGGACGAAACTTTATCATTTGTAATTGAAAGATTCAAATCTAAAAATGAAGCATTAATGTCAGATTGATTCGCTTTGTTTAAAGACAGTTCTTTTGGGTAGATTGAAGAAACCATACTATCAAAATAAGGATTATCTAAATTCAAAATATCGTCTAAATACCTTGAAGTTTTATTAAAAGCATTAACAATATCGGTTTGTGTATCAGATTTTAAGCTAAGCATAAAATCCCTCTCGTAGCAATACAAAAACAAATCTGCAACAAGAGGGGCACAATTTGTACCCATGGGTATACCAACAACTTGACGATATATGGTATCCCCATAACACACAAATATATTATCTAAAAGAAAGGTAAGAGATCTACAAACATCAAGGCAAGTCCACATTGTGTAATGTTCAACTTCTGAATTCGAAAAGAATGAACGTTGAACATTACAAGCAATGAACATTTTGTTTTCTGAATCATAAGGCCTATTTAAATATTGACACTGCTTGAATATGAAAGCTGTATAAAGTATATCCAAGTACTCAATGCAAACCAGTATTCCATGCAATACAGTATCCTTCTGCTTTCAGCAGGGGATACGGGCAATAAAACTATGATTTTTGTGTATCAACGGGGTATACCTCCTGAAAGCCGCACACCATCTGAAAATGTAATTCATCGCGATAACAAATATTCATATTGAGTTTAATTGAATTCTATAAATCCGTTACAGAGATATAGCATTGGCCGGAAAATGTGATTTTTGAGTATCAAAGGGCAAAATGTCGCAAGCGATCTGGAAAAGTAATACATTGAAACAATGCACCAGCTATAAGAAATATCCCTGTCGATTTTCATTGAATTCTTTCAATCTGTTACAGAGATATGGCATCTGACAGGAAAAAATGTAATTTTGCGTATAAACGGGCAATAACTTCTAAATGCCACAAGCGATCTGGAAAGGTAATACACGGGAATAATGCCCCAGTGGTAACACATATCTATGTCCAGTTTCACTGAATTCTGTCAATCAGTTACAGGAATATCACATCGTACGGAAAAAATTATGTGATTTTTTTCTTCATGTAAAAGGGCAATAACTCCTAAAGGCCACAATCGATCTGCAAAAGTAATACATTGGAACGATGTCCCAGTGATAAAAATTATTAATGTCTAGTTTCAATGAATTCTGTCTATCCGTTACAGAGATATGGCATCGGACGGGAATAAAATGTCATTTTTGTGTATAAAAGGAATAAATGCCACAAGCGATCTGAAAAGGTGATACATGTGAATGATGCTCCAGTGAAAACAAATATGTCATGTCAAGTTATATTGAATTCTGTCAATCCATTACAGAGATATGACATCGGACGGAAACCAGACAGAGGGAAGGACAGAAAGACGGACGAACGGAGAAACCCAAAACAATATCCCTCTGGATTTGGCAGGGGATACAAAAGAGAACACGTTCCTGTGATCAATTCATAGAATAGCGTTTATTACAAAAAGTACAAAAATGAGTGATGCAGGAAACACCACATACAGAACAAACAGTCGCCCGAACAGTAACACAAGGAAACAGCAAATGAACATAACTATAAAAACATCAAGAGACGCACAAAGACAAAACAGACAAAAGTCACTGGGGGTTAAACCGGTTTATGGGCGCTCAACCTCACACTTATTCCATCCCCACCCTAAAAGACAAACAGTGTAAATAAACGTTTCCCCTCTCCGACTAATCTACAACAGCCGCGATGGCAAATACATTTGTAAAGTGCATGTATAACGAAAACATTTAAGTGAACAAACTGTATCCACCTATCGCTAGTGTACTCAATGATTGAGCTGCAAACAGAGTAACTGTAGAAAAGTAATAAAGGGTACGACAAAAACGAAATAGTACAGATATCCGACGTTCTCCTTCCAAGTTACATGAAGATAGTTTGTTCATGTAAGGGAATGATTTATTTAATTTATACTATACTGTACATACAGTTTGTTGTACTTTATTGTATACAGCTCTATAGTAATTTGTTAGGTACCCGTATGTTATGTGTGAGAAATAATGGACTGGTTAATTGGTCAATCTACGTGCGTGAGTACGTGTGTACATGCGTGCGTGTGTGTGTATGTGTTTGTATTTATTTGTGCATGTCGGTCTGTGAGTTGGAGTTGTGACGTACAAATACTATATATATAGTCACAATAGAAAGCACATTGGACATTTTATAAAACACGTGGTTCAAAGGATGCACAACAACCTGTTATTCGAGTGGTAACAACATAGAGTGTGGTTGAGAGATAACAATTTTAACATCTAAACAAGAAAATAATGTCGTCAAGACATCAAACCGGGTTTTCCTTCACTATTAACTGTGTGACACGCTCTTTATCGGATACCTCTGTTTATCATGTATAGTATTGGCTAAATTTATGTCATGTTTTGATAGACCACAAAATAGTTTGATAAAAATCTAAAAGATGCACAATGGCATTATATGCAAAACATTCTTTCAAAGATATATGAAATTCGTTTACAGGATTTAGGTGGAGTTGCGCTCATGAATTGATTACCCAAACTCCATGAACTATTATGGCTAAGTTCATGTTTTGTTATAGAATATCACGCAATATTACGCATGGAACCTTACTGGTAAAGTTTTACTACCGATGTAGGAGTTTCACTAAGTTCATATCTGGAATAAATCCTAAAAAGTCAAATTATCTCCCCTGGAATATGTCATATCAGACAGATCGTCCTTCATGCACATATCCATATGATGTATTACCTTCTGTTAAAATATTCATTGAAATCCGACTACCCGTGTATGAAAATTTGCGCTTTCGAGTTCAACCATACTTACAATACCCGGATTAAATATGTCTGATACTCTCCCCTGAATTGTTTTGGACCATGAAGATTGTTCTTTCAAGCATATCGCATCTGATGCACTACCTTCTGTCCAAGTTTCGTTGAAAGCCGTCTACCCATGTAGGAGTTGCTCTTACAAATTCAAAAATATAATATATCTGGAATAAATCCTTAAGTCAAACTAACTCCCCTGAAATATGTTGGTTCGTTAAGATCATCCTTCATGTACATCTTCATATGACATATTACTTAACGTTCTGTTAAAGATTCATTGAAATCCGGCTAGCCATGTGCGAGAAATTGAGCTTACGAGTTCAACCATAAATAATATCAGGAATAGATCCCACGAATAGGGTCAAAAGACCTAGTCATTTCTAAGTTCAAACGGCCATAACTCCCAGCAAAAATGCAAAATGAAACATCCCCGACAATGTACACATTTACATACAATGTCCTTGCTACATACAATGTTTTATGAAATTCCGTTGAACAGTTTGAGAAGAGTTGCATTTATTTAGGATAGGGTCAGAAGACCTAGTGATTTCGAAATTCAAAATGGCATAACTCCGGGAAAATTGCAGAAGGTAATATCCCTGACAATATGCACATCTACATATTGTGTCCTTACTACATACAAGGTTTTATGAAAATATGTTGAATAGTTTAAGAGGAGTTGCGCTTACAATGATATGATCAAACGACATATTGATTTCTAAGTTCAAAGGGGCATAACTCCAAGAAAGATTGCAGAACAAAACATCCCCAATCGGCCATCGAATCGTACATCACCATTTCAATAACCGGATTTTCCGTGGAAAACCCTGTTAATAGATGTGTAACACATGTTTACTAGATCTGGATCCTTACCTGTCTCACACTGCAATCCAGTATACCCTGTTACACATGTACACGAAAATCTGTTAAATTTATCCGTACAGGTCCCGCCATTTTTGCACGGATTGCTCGCACATTCATCTGTTTCTGTAAATACAAGGTGCTCGTTGTAGCATACCAGCAAGTGCCAAGTGGACCAGAAAAGAAACAGTCCAACATCCTTAAAATAGGGCATCATTGATACAAATTAAACAACAGGTTCTATTGGGTACAAATTTGACATAGCCTAGTGGAACACAGGTATCAACACGGCCTAATTAATACTATACACTTAACTGGGCCTAGTGGGTACACACTTAACAGCAGGGCCTAGTGAGAACAGAATTAAGATCAGGTCCAAGCGAGTACAAACTTAACAGGGCCTAGTGGGAATATAATTAAAAACAGGGTCAATTGAGTACTAACTAAACAACATGGTCTAGTGGGTATACATGTAACATCTTGGTGTAGTGGGTACAAATGCAACCTCGGTTTCTTACCTGTTTCACACTGAACTCCAGTATATCCCACCACACACTGACATGAGAAACCGTTGGAATTGTCTGTACAAGTCCCGCCATTTTTACAAAGGTTGCTGTTACACACATCTATTTCTACAAATATTATAAAACATAATACACCTTTAGCCATTGTTTTAGTCAAAAGATAGTTCAGACATTTAATAAAATATTGTTAGTTCAGACATTTAATAAAACATTGTTAACTCGGATAAGTGTCCATTTTGAAAACTGTCACTTTTCATCGAAATGACCTTTACACTCCCTTTTTCACTCAATTTGAATCGATATTTATACATTGTATTTATTTCAGGACAGATAGAACTTATATCTTCATATTTTGATGGCATTGCTTTTTAGGAACTCTCGTGCTCTATGGGAGAAAATTAAACAAATGAAAATTGTAACAGACAATAAATTTTGCAGACGACAATACCCGGCAGGGAAACAACGTTCAACATGTGTTACGCTTTTATAAAACGGGGTGTTCTTTCTGTTTTAAACAAATAAATGTCAGCGGAAACTTATTGACCTGATTTACACAACTAGCGTTCGTAACCAATTGATACCGATATCGACGAATGTAATAAAAGCATACAGATAATGTTCCATCACTACGAGTAGTGTAAAAACCAGGGTTCTGGGCCAGTGCGCCTCCCATAGTATTTCATATAGCGCCTCCCATAACGCCTCCCAGAGCGCCTCCCTTGCCGAGAGGCGCGGGGAATGACGCCATGTAACAGCGTCTGTTATACCTATTATTATCGCGATGTCTACATTGCTCTACCTGCATACGATTCGTCCATGATCACGTGATATAACCAGCCGGATTTTGAATCTGTTTTTCATTGTTGTGTAAAGTTGCCAACAGACGATACTTTTCTAATGTACTAAATCTAAAGGACTCAATACCACCAGAGAGGATATAGCCACTTCTAACCACTTGAACCTGAAGTACCATATTGCCTAGTCATGGACGAATTCATTCGTTTATCTCATTTTGGAATGACGCCACTTAACATCGTCTGCTATAGCTATAAAATATTTCGTTTGCAATATGTGAGTGAGTCATCGGAAATTCCTGTAACGTGACAAAGTCTATTGAAGGCGTTTCATCATTCTGACGACCAACGGCGAAGAGATCTCTCAGTGGTAGTTGAATACTATCGAGGTAAGACCAATGCATTTATTAAACCATGGGTGTCATTTAGTGCCATTTAGCGTCATTATTTTAGAAGGTAGGCTTGCGACATGTCAAATGAAAGGTCTGGACCAGTAGATTTCGAAAACCATATTTGAAAACCGGCCCGGGGGTCGGGCGGGGTAATTGAGTGAAAAAGTCAGTTTTTAGAAGGTAGGCATGTGACATATCAAATGAAAGGTCTAGACCAGTAGATGTCGAAAATCATATTTGTAAACCGGTCCCTGGGATCGGGCGGGGTCATTGAGTGCAAAAAAGTCATATTTCTAGAAGCTAGACATGTAACAAATCAGATGAAAGTTCTGGACCAGTAGATTTCGAAAATCATATTCACAAACCTGCCCGGGGGTCGGACGGGGTCATTGAATGCAAAACATGTGTTTTCCCGAAGGTAGGCATGTGACATATCAAGTGAAAGGTTTGGACGAGTAGATTTCGAAATTCATATCTATAAACCGGCCCGGGTAGGGCCGGGGTAATAAAGTGTAAAACATGTTGAACAAGTTAATGTTGTATTGCTATGTTATACACGAGTCCCCCCACCGGATTAAAAAAAACTTCTCCGACTCAAACATCCATGGTGTATTTGACCATGGTATATACATGACCAACCTGAATGGTATTTGTAAAAATCATAAGAAAAACAATATGAAAAAAGGGGAATAACTCAATTGAACCAGTAGATAAAATGTTATTGTCAGGACAAGAACATATGAAAAGGGGAATAACTCAAAACATATTAATGCTAGAGTTGTGGCCCTTGTGGATGACACTTACTCTCATCATGTTTTTTCCATATATGAAGTTTTAAATCACTTGAACAAGAAGATAGAGTTATTGTCCGGACAAGAAAATATGAAAAAGGGGAATAACTCCAAACATATTGATGCTAGAGTTATGGCCCTTGTGCATGATACTTCCTCTCATCATGCTTGTTCAATGTGTGAAGTTATAATGAATTTAGCCTACTCTTGTAGGAGATATGGCCCGGACAAGAAGCATGACAGACGGACGGACAGACAGACAGACGGGCAGACAGACGGAATCGAGCAAACCTATAGCCCCCAACCGGTAACCGGTGGGGGCTAATAACCATGTGAAGTTATAATGAATTCGGCCTACGCTAGTAGGAGATATGACATAGATACAAAGCGTAACATACGGACATAGTGTGATAATATGAAAAGGGGGAATAACTCCAAAAGTATTGATGCTAGAGTTATAACCCTTGTGCATGACACTAGGCCTCATCATGTTTGTTCAGTGTGTGAAGTTATAATGAATTTGACATAAATTTGTAGGATATATGGCCCGGAAACGAAGCGTGACAGACGGACGGATGGACTGACAGACAGACAGACTGACGGACGGACGGATAGACGGACGGACAGACGGGATCGAGCAAACATTTAGTCCCCCAACCGGTAACCGGCGGGGAACTAATTAGCAATATATTAAATTCAACCTTTAAGAGATGGACATAGATATGGCAAATTCTATTATTTGTTAAATACACTTTATATTTAGTGCAGTCTGGTAATGAAAAACACACTAGATATTGTTGAACTTTCGAATTTGCGACTGTTTTACTGGTATTGTTCTCCAGTTCGGCTCATCTCATCCTAAGACGCCGATGGATTAAGATTACGTAGATCTATATTCGAAATTGTTGGTTTTTTATTCCCTTTTTTGAGCCATTTGTACATAGCTTTGACTGTGATATGTGGTAAGCGTTATACTGTATTTTTAATTGTAACAAGCATTTACAGACAATTCATATAATATCTCCTTATGTTGAGAAATATACCCGATTGACGTTACATGAACCATCTTCACCTTTCCGATTATCGAGGTGAACAGGTTCTGTCACTTGACGACTATTAGAATGGGCCCCGCTTTATACGATTGCAACCTCTGCACAAAGTCTTTTGAGAGGGCGTCTGATTTGAAACGACACCAAACGGACTGTTCATAGAACTAAAAAATGCGTCCGGTCAAGGTCGCCACCTGCTGTCGATAAGGTTATTGAACAGTACAAGATGCTGCGTATTTAGGGTGAGGTTAGGTAAGAGTACCTTTTACTTGATATGTCACATGCCTACCTTCGGGAAAACACATGTTTTGCATTCAGTGACCCCGCCCGACCCCCGGGCAGGTTTGTGAATATGATTTTCGAAATCTACTGGCCCAGAACTTTCATCTGATTTGTCAAATGTCTAGCTTCTAGAAATATGACTTTTTTGCACTCAATGACCCCACCCGACCCCAGGGACCGATTTACAAATATGATTTTCGACATCTACTGGTCTAGACCTTTCATTTGATATGTCACATGCCTACCTTCTATAAACTGACTTTTTCACTCAATTACCCCGCCCGACCCCCGGGCCGGTTTTCAAATATGATTTTCGAAATATATTGTTACAGACCTTTCATTTGACATGTCGCAAGCCTACCTTCTAAAATAATGACACTAAATGGCACTAAATGACACACCATGGTTTAATAAATGCATTGGTCTTCCCTCGATAGTATTCAACTACCACTGAGAGATCTCTTCGCCGTTCGTCGTCAGAATGAGAGAAACTTTGATGAAACGCCTTAAACAGACTTTGTCACGTTACAGGAATTTCCGATGACTCACTCATATATTGCAAACGTAATAATTTGTAGCTATAGCAGACGATGTTAAGTGACGTCATTCCGAAATGAGATAAACGAATGAATTCGTCCATGACTAGGCAATATGGCACTTCAGGTTCAAGTGGTTAGAAGTGGCTAGATCCTCTCTGGTGGTATTGAGTCCTTTAGATTTAGTACACTTGAAAAATATCGTCTGTTGGAACCTTTACACAACAAGGAAAAACAGATTAAAAAACGGGCTGGTTATATCACGGGATCATGGACGAATCGTATGCAGGTAGAGCAATGTAGACGACGCGATAATAATAGGTATAACAGACGCTGTTACATGGCGTCATTCCCCGCGCCTCTCGGCAAGGGAGGCGCTCTGTGAGGCGCTATGGGAGGCGCTATATGGAATACTATGGGAGGCGCATTGGCCCAGAACCCTGGATTTTACACTACTACTACGGATCGACGGGGATATGGGAGTGATATCAAATGTGTGGGCCAATAATACTTTTCGGAATAGGTCATCCATTTAATTTCCTCTTCCGATGTTGATAGTTTTATCAGTAACATTATTATTTTCATATTATTGTCATAACAAATTTGGTGAGCTCATGCACCAGTCCTGTGATCTTTGGTCGAAAGTTACATTTCAGCAGCAACTAAAAATAGTTACTATCAAATAAGTAGCTGCCTCGATCCATATCAAACTTTAACTATTTTGTATGTTTTTCAAAGAACTGAATGCATGTGGGCGATACATGTGTTCACATTCCATTTTATAGAAATGTTCATATAAAGTGACTACAACATTTCCACGTCGATATGACGTAACAGATATAACGTCGTCCTGTATGCATTGGAGCATTATCTCCCTAGATTTGCACACTAGCATATATTTCTCTCAATCCTATTTACAATCAAATATGCATCTCAAGACTACAAATGTTACATTATAATTATTGTTGACTCACTGAAAGTGCCTTTTTATCGGATTCGCTCTCTTAAATTCACACCATTCAGGCTTACCACATGTACAGTAATAGTTACAACCGCCCCCGAGGAAATACGCCGTCCCAATTAATCCAGGTCCACATGATTTAGGACAGTTCTGGACGATGTAGTTCCTCCAAGCAGGAGTCTGTCAAAATGAAACTGAGTCTGCAATTTTCTCTTGTTGCATTTTTACTTTTGTTTTCGAAGGATCACCCATTTTCAGAATGTATGTACTTCACAACAGCAAGTGTTAAGTGCTTGTGTGGCTGCCGTAAAAAGTCTCCCCGTACTTCATTCTCAGTGTTGTTATATTTTCTGGTCCTTCGGGATCATTAGTTTTGATGTTATTAGTTTTGAAAATTGAATACTGCTTAAGCCGGTGCTAGGGGGCATGAGTAGTGTTGCACTTTTAATTACTACTCATGAACAGACTCAATAAAACCGAGTCTGCAATTTTCTCATTTTGCATTTTTACTTTTGCTTTCGAAGGATCACCCATTTTCAGAATATATGTATTGCATCTAAATTTCTCTAACGCGGAAAACATAATGTGATGACAAAATCCATTATTTTAACAATTACTTAAACAGTTCAACGAGAGAGATAAAGATATATATATATATAAAGAGAGGGGAGAGAGAGAGAGATAGGGAGATACAGATAGAGAGAGAGATAGAGAGAGAGAGAGGGAGAGATCGGACCGACGTATATTGTTATACATTGTTTATATCTCTTTCTTATTTATAACTGTCAAATCCCAATAAGCCAACACTTTTGTATGTCCAAAACTATTTTGTGACTAAGTGACAGTAACACATCGTCAGTCGCGAAATAAGATTTTAACCCTTTTCTAAGGGACATTAGCATGTAAGTCGGTCACGAAGTCATACCTGTTTGTGGTGCACCGCTTTCAACGAACAAAATAAAAGTGAATAGTCGAGAAACAAATCAATTAATTTTTGCATGCGTGCTTTGATTTATATTTCTTTCTGAAAGTGTCTTCATGTGAGCAATTCTTGATTATGCACAAATACAGAATAACAATAAATTAAAAGCAAAAACTTATATGACGTCACTTGAACGAAGGGCGAAATAATGCCGTCTCGTGAAATAACATCGCTCTATATGTAACTGTGGAATGTCTACGTCTTTCCTTTAACTGTGATTTAGAATAATAACTAAAGACTAGAAATGCTATTGTAACAGATAAGTGTTAAGATAATTAACGGAATTTACGTCAGCCATTAGTAAGTTTTATAATACAGTCGTTAACACCTGACAAAGATCGATAATTTATTTTGAGTGGTCTTGTACAGAGGTTTTACTGTAAATATACAGTAAAAATATCTTCTGAACTGGACGTCACATTTAGTACCAATATCGTTCTTGGAGACAGGTGACAGCTTAAAGCAGGACGAAAGGCATGCACAAAGCTTATCTAGGTACATATATGGCGATGTTTCTTTTTTAAAAACACCCAACTAAATCACACGACCAGTTTAGTGTAAATATCGGTTTCGGAGACTAAATATCGGTTTCGCAGCTAAATGTAGTGTGAAAGCCATATAGAAAGCTCTCTGTACGACTTTCATCATATGTTAAGCAGCCACCTGCCTAAAATATTCACCTGCCTCAACAGTTGATGAAGATTGTACTTACGTGACATTGGTGGTTTGCTCCTATGCCGAATTCACAGTAGGTTTCACCGCAACATTCAAGTGGTGATGGCATAGGAGTTAAAAATGAATTTGCCTTTTCTTTACTAACAACGCGGTAGTGACCAGTGTGCACCACCGTATCGAGGTTTGCTTGTACTTCACCCATATAGCGCTGACATTGCTTCGCTGAAACTATGTTAGACAAAGTGACCATTGGATAACATGCTGTACAATAAGAATGGCCGAACCAAACGGTTCAACCTAGCTACGTATTTGCTCCAACCAATATTCACACCGGTCGGACGGAGGCGTACGGACTTCCTGTGTTGCGATTAACGAATCGAGGATAATGGAGTGTTAATTCTATAAGCATGGGGCAATCCCATATTTCTCCTTAATAAATCGACTGGAAACAGCAGTGATAGGTACGTATATTATATTCATCATTTTATGCTCATACTCTGTTGCATATATTTTTATTATTATATTTTTTATTTATTATTATGTTGAAAATGATTGTGACCACCATGGCAATCGAGGTGCATGTAAATAAGAAGTAGTTAATATTTAACTGAACATATATACCTTGTAGAAGGTGTTTCGATTAATAAATTGTGCATGTATATATTCTTCGTAACCCCTTTAAAGCTGTCAAATTAGATCTACTGCTTCGTTTTTTGTGATGAAACAGACCGACCCAAACGTTATTCGCTGTACGGTTTGTAGCAATCGTGTGTACGGTTTGTAGTGATTATGTCATTTGTTACTGTACGGATTGTAGACAATCGACAGAACTTGTTCAAATTAAGCGACTTCAATGACTCGCCGTGTCATTTTGAAATAAAATTTGTTCGCCTGATCTCAGAAATACGATTTACAAATGTGTCCACCTTCATTAATGATGCACTGTGTTGTTTATCCGTTACAATATTTTTATATAATCAGCTATATTCGAAAATATGAACGGAACTTGTCAGATACAACTGGCTAAAGTTTGATCTAAATAAGAGATGTGATACGTGGGTGACACGTTTCGATTAATTAATGTTCCTGAATTTTAAACAAATATAGCTAATCGGAATATATAGCCTCATACTCATTTCAGATGTATCGGACCTGATACAATATGGGCGAATACAAGTGTTACTACTGTGACAACATTTTCAACTTGAATGAAATCATCAACCACACAGTAACATTACACTCTGAGGAAGAAATAAAAACTTAAAGAAGTCTTCAACCATCGGACAATTGGGAAAAGCCCAACATCCGACGAACGTTTTCAGAATTATTTCATCATTTTACAGCGAGAAGAATAAATCGATCATACCAATTCCTCAGCGACAAACAGTAAAAAGTACAAAAGATGATTTTTTCCAATGGAATTCGTCAATACCAAAGAAACAACGATCCAAATTTGGCAAAAAGTTTGCTCCATTATGCTGGTTTTCTGATTCAAACAGATTTAAAATTCCGGTAGAACATCCCTATTAAAACAGGACCAATGTTGGCCAATATCGGTACTATACTTAGTGCGATTGGCCATCTCGTCAAATGACGATCCGTATACGGAACCATGCTCGCGGTTCGACGAGAATAGGTAGAGTATAGATATTGTTCCGACCTAATTAGGGTCATTCTACCTAACCTTAAAGAGCAATATCCAGGAAAGACAAATCATGTTATACAGGCAACATGAATATTGTATTAGTATTATCACTGTTTTTAGTAGTTACTTGTACAGCCACAATAAAGAAATATTCTTTATAAGTTGAATACAAATCATAATGCCTTATTATTTATCCTCTATATTCGAAAGTTGTGTTTGAAGCATTTTAAGCGTGAAACAAGCGATCACTTAAAGTGCAGTTGCTTCGGTCAAGTTTATATAGTGGTCTAAGCATACAAATATTTCAACTTCCAGCATCACTAATAACTTGAGCTATATCGACCTACACGTGTACACAGTTAGGTACTTATCATAGGAATTTCATGTCGGACTCTCAACGCTGAATAAGGAAAACCCCTTACACACCATTAATACACGGATAAAACGTGCAGCAATGGACTAAACCCCTTAATGGAGACTATGGTTCAATTTCGATCGCTGCGCCGTGACTGCACTTTTCTATTCATAGAAGTTGCAACCATTCTAATTCATAGGTAAGTCAGGACTGAAACATTAAGTTGAGAATTCATGTATCCTTATTATACCATGAACATACATGATTTGTGACGTGTTTTACCTCTACGGATGGATTCGTCCTAAAGGTCACAGCTCACGGGTCAAATTCGATCTATACATCGCACGAGAGGGAAAGTAGTTTTCTACTTTTTCACGTAATGCAACAAAACACTGTGTATTCGTTTTCTGTTTTTCACGAAAAACATAATTGTGGAATATTGAGATTTTCGAAAATACACCGGAATCATCCGTCTCTTAAATAGTCGGTCTTAGAAATAAGCATTTGATCATAGTTAAATAGTTCTAATTACGCAGTGAAAAGGCATCTGGAGCCGAATAATGGCATGGTCGTAATATTGTCATACAATCACTTTGTATATAGAGTTTGGTGCGACTCGGTTGAGGTGAAATTTGCACCATGTACATTTTTAACCCTTCGCTTGTTATTCGCGTCAATATACCTACCTGTAAATAGTGAAGACCCAGATGAGACAGCTCCCGCAGGAGCTGTCTCATCAGGGTCTGCACTATTTACAAGTTGATTGTGCAACCAGTGCCCTCCACAACAGTGATTGCACAGCGAAATACTTGTACACAGTTAAAATATATGTAATTATACAACAGGGCATGGGTAAAGAAGGAGACATGTATTTTAAAATTCAACAAGAGAAGGGTTAAATGTCACTTAACAGTACATATAACGCTACCGTCGTACAGATAAATTGCAACACTCAGTTGGATCCCTACAAACCGTAGATTTTGATCCCTACTAACCGTACATTTCTGACTCGAAACTTTTCTACAAACTGTACACCAACGAATTTTTAAAACATCTCCTTTTCTCGAAATCAACAAACAGCTACATGGAATTTCCATACAGGCAGTAAAGAAATCGCACTAATGTTCATTTAGCATCAAATCACTGTCTCTGATCATAATCAAGTTAAAAAATATTAGGTTTAAATTGTGGCCAAAATATCACGTGAAGCATGTAAACAAGTGATCAATGGCTAATTACACCAATAAATGGCTAATTACACCAACACCAATCGACATTCGAATCAAATCAATGAATATAACGTTAAATGGGTTCATGCACTGTAGAACTGATAACTTGTCACGGTGAAAAAGTGGTTTGGTATTGCATATGCATACAAAATACTCTACTGCTGGGTCCAATTGTCACTCAACTTTCGATTCGCTAATCGCAACACAGGAAGCCCGTACACCTCCGTCCGACCGGTGTGATGTTTATTATCGTAAATTTGTCCAAACAATGTCAGACAGAATGACTAGTTTGCATAACGTGATGCAAATAAGATTGGACGAGCTGATTTTTTCATACTATGTTTTTCGCAACAAATGATATTGATGAATACAATTCTGTGCAAGCAATATAAGACAATATGAATAATGCTGCATAACGTGATGTACAATAAAAGTGGTCGATCGGATCAGTGTATACAGCAAACCCTCTCTAAGCCAGACGTTCAATTTAGTATAAATATCCGTCTTATAGACAGGCGGCAGCTTTATGCAGGGTGAAAGTCATACAGAAAGCTTCTGTAGAACAAGACTTGCACACAGTATTAAGCAGCCGCCTGCCTAAAAGTATCTACATTTTCCCTATTAGAATACTGGATTAGACGGGTTTACTGAACAAAGCTACCTGTCATACATCACTTAAACAGTTATCGCCTAATTCTGTCATTGATACCTGTCATGACATGCCCAGTGGTTGTAGTGTTTGGAGTGTGTAATTATGTTTTTATAAGAAAATGGGGAAAAGATAAATGGAGATTGTAGCAGACAATAAACTGCAGCGAAAAGGGATACAATGCAAAGAGCTTACTATTCGAACTTTTTATACTGTTTTATTGGTTGTAACGGAGCTAGATGAAGGTGTTTCTCCACCAGACGCTATACTTTGACCACTCTTTAGAATCGCTCTTTAGGAATATTCTAAAGAGTGGCCACAGTAATAATTTGAAATGGTGGAAAAGTAAAAGAGGTATTCCTAAAGTGTTTACATATATTATCTGATATCTGTTGTACAGTTTTGGAATGTTACTGCGGCATTGTGTAGGTGTTTATAATATATAGTTAACCCTTATGTGCATCTCGCGCTATGCTTATTACATGACTCTATGAAGCTTTTGAGAAGCTATATTGACTCGGCGTCTCTACTGAATCCCAGTTGTTTGTAAATGCGAGTCAGGGTCCGAGATTATAAAACTTTTTGCTTGAGTCTGACCAATCAGATACTTGAGAATGATCTCAGACTCAGAAGCTTTAAAACCTTGAACCCTGGTTGCAGGAACCACCGAAAAGAGACCCATAATGCTGAAATTGGCGAATATACGTGACTACTTTTGCAAAAAGTCTGATCGGACTTTGAGACTCCGTTTATGTATTCTAAAGGAAATTGAAGGCAGTTCTACTCTTAAAACTTAAAACAGACGACAATGTTTGAGTCAACATAATTAAAATGTACTGTTTGAATTCTGGACATACACGTCAGTTGTTTTAGAAGAAACGAACAATAATAGTAACAACAACAGCATCAACAACAACAACGACGTTGACAACCTCAACGAACATTAAACATTTAATGCTTGTTTGCCACTGATGTCTGGTTCCAGTTCACAGTTAATAATCAACTCAGTATGAAATTGTCTAACTTTGTGAATGATTACAATGCAGATCCTGATCAGAAGAGTCACATAATAGTCCTCTGATCTGGGTGAACATTGGTTGCCAATAGCATTACACCTGTGTCCTACACTTATAAGTGATATTCTTTCACGGGTCCAGACATGTAGAACTCTAATAATTATCATCTTAATGGGCTGTGTCTAGCCTTCCAGTGCCGATGTGGCCGTGGAGAATATCTTGCGAAGCAAACGGTGCTGATCATAAAGACCGATGTATTAGTATATACAGTGAAACCCCGCTAATGCGACCACTTAATAAACAGCCACTTGTGTTGTTTAAAGCAGGTGGTTGCTTAATGCAGGACGAAAGTTATGCAGAAAGCTCCTATAGGAGCTTTCTGCATAACTTTCGTCCTGCATTAAGCTACCACCTGCCTCTGCCACCCAGAATTATGCCCCTTTTTGGTGGTCGCATTAGCGGAGTTTTACTGTATTCGGGTTTCGTTTTAGTGTTTTACCTGTTCGAAAGGTTTGCTTTGATACACGTTCATACTGACAATCTTTGTAAGATTATTTTAATGTAACCAAGTCTTTGTTTTATGATTTTATTAGCCATTTGCACCAAATGTCGGGTTAACAGTGGTATGTAGAGAATGATTATTTTCTATTACAGTAAACCCTCTCTATAACGGTCACTAAATTGCCTCAAGTATTCTGTGTTAAGGGCAGGTGGCAGCTTAAAGTAAGGTGAAAGTAAAACAGAACGCTCCTTTCACATTGCTTTAAGCGGTTACCTGCCCTGAATAACAACTATTTAACACAATTTAGTGGCCGTTATAGAGTATTACTGTATTTCTAATCTATAAATAAACGCGCAGGGTTTAAATAATATTCTGATTAAATGAGTGACTTGACACACGTTTTGTATCATTGTCTTAATATGGATGATAACAGTTGAATTTCACTTAAACAATGGATAACATAAAATACATGTCAAAAAGGGTATAGTAACAATGATTTCCAACAAATAAAATCATAAATAAGAAGTTGAAAACCAATGTATCTTATCTACATACGTTAATATTCAAACATATATATGAGCAGTATTTTCTTGGTCTACTATGTTTACAAATGCACGGGCGTGTGTTTATAACAAGTAAAGTAGTAATACATACCTCGGCAGGTCTGAAGAAAAAGTCCTACAAACAATAAACTTAAATCTAAAATTCCAACAGGGTATTTCATCTTTCAGGTCAGTTACATCGGAAAGCGGATCCTTGGTATACGCTCCTAAATTTTCGCTGACCTTTATCTGCAAGGATAAAATCATTGACAGAAATTTGTCAAGTGGCGAATCTACCCGGATGTTTACATACGGCAATCAATAATGCACTTGCTATATCTGAGCTGTAGATAACAAGCATACAATAGAGCCTGTACTAAGCGGTCATTCAGTATTGCAAATATGAGCATTAAAAAGCAGGTGATTACAAAATGCGGGACAAAGTAATACAGGAAGCTCCTATAGGAGCTTTCTTCATGACGTTTGCCATTAATTAAACTACCACCTACCTTACATACCAATAACTCGACCTATTTTTGTTGGCCGCTTGAGACAGGTTCTGTTGCATACGTACGTAGAAAAATCAACTGAAATGTTATGTTGTTTTCCTCCCCCAACCCCTGTATTGCTTCGACTCATAGGAATCGTCTAGGAGAGTAGGGCAGAGTTTGGTGGAGAAATATGAATCTTGGTAGATTAGAATGCTTCTGATCTAAAAACCGTCATTCATATTGTTATTATAATGTTCGTATCTGGATTGAAATGTTGTCTGCTTTAAAACACAGTTTATGATACTAGGTTGTAACCTTTATACACTAGAGACGCCTTTAAACCCCTATACGCGAACAGGCTGATCATGAGTGTTGCTGTTAACCCTTCTCTTGCTGAATTTTAAAATACATTTCTCCTTCTTTACCCATGCCCTGTTGTATAATTACATATATCGTCACTGTATACAAGTATTTCGCTGTGCAATCACTGCTGTGGAGTGCACTGGTTGCACAATCAATCTGTAAATAGTGCAGACCCAAAAGAGACAGCTCCCATCAGGGTCTTCACTATTTACAGGTAGGTATATTGACGCGAATAGCAAGAGAAGGGTTAATATAGACCTACTAATCTAATTCTACCTTGTCTTTCATGACCAAAAACTCATACGTTAGTTAATGTCTACCATTATAGTTCGATTGTGACTCATGAGCTGTGACCTTTAGCACCAGTCCAACCGTAGAGGTAAAACGCGTCACAAACCATGTATTTGTTTCGGAGTTACCTGTGGTTATACAGACAAGTAATAAGAATATACATTAAAACCTCTCTATAACGGCCACTAAATTGTGTTAATTAGTTGGTATTTAGGGCAGGTGGCTGCTAAAAGCAAGGTGAAAGTAAACCACCTTTGCTTGGAGTGTTGTAAAATGGCGGTCATCGTGGTCAGTCACGTATAATTGAGTGGCGAGGTTTTCTGGATTTTCAGTGATATTAAAGCAAGGAATGCTATTATCTAGATCTGTATAGCTTAAACAAATGGACAGTTGACTGCTAGAGTATGCTTCAAGTGCAGTAGGGCTGGGACTTTTTGATAAAAAGGTTCGCAAAGTTAGTGAGTGGTGCGACGACACAGGTCATTGTGTACTTGTACACGTGGCACGAGCACAAGCGCCATTGACTAGTAGTTTGGACATGACTGTGTAAAACTGTGTGCAAATCTAAGTGTTGTGAATTGTGTTGAGTTTTTAGCGGACATTGGATTTAGGACACGGGTGAGTCTATTTTGTGTCTTGTGTGGCAAAATTGAACATTTTATAGTTCGCCATGGAGAGCCCGAACAACGGTAATATAGACAGTGATGTGGGTTCCGCTTTTTCGGACGTTTCTGGAGCCACTGAAGGTGACTCTAGCACGGTCGCTTCCTCCCAGACACGGCAACGCAGGAGAAACGTCAGCAAAAGGAAAGCGTCGCCGAGTACGATAAGCACACCACTTCTTAAGAAAAGGGTGACCGGAAAGGTCACGGAGTCGAAACAGGCGTCCGTCCCATTTAGCGACCTGCTCCTAAACACGTTTACTGATAGAAAGTTCCTCATGGGTGTTTTGCCAGTATTGAAAGAACCTTTGACCCCAGTCATCACTCAGACGGTAGAGTTGGCATCCAGGGCAAGCGAAAAGGCACTGACAGAGCTAGCCGAGTCAAATAGAAGTCTCCAAGAACTCTTCAAGTGCCAAATTGATAGGACAGATAGTCAGCAGAAAGTTATTGATAAGCAGGCGCCCGAGCTAATGGAAAATGAGACCAGGATCTCCGAGCTCGAGGCAAAAGTCGCTGACTTAACATTGAAATCAGAGAACACGATTTTTGAACTAAACGATCTCCAGCAGTATGGTAGGAGAAATGCTATTCGGCTCAGCAATATGGGTACCGATTGTAGTGGAACCGAGGAAAACATGACGTCGCAGGTGGTGGCGTTTATCAACAAACGCTTGCTCCCTGAAACGCCGATCACTGTGGATAAGATAGAACGCTGTCATCCTGTTGGTAAAACAGAACCCGACAGATTTTGGTAAAATTTGGTAGCTACAAAACCAAAAGTTTGGTGTTTAGTGCTAAATCGAAGTTGAAAAACAACCCGGCCGGGATTTTCATGTCAGAGGACCTTTCGAAACTGAACAATAGAATTATGAGGAGAGCGTTACAACTTAAGAATACGTCGAAGATCGATAGTTTCTGGACGAAAAATGGTACTGTTATTATCAAAAAGACAGATAAGGCAGACCCAAAATCTATCAAGAAACTGGGCGACTTAGAAGGCCCGGATTATGAGTGAACTGTAAACCCGGAGATATCCGATCTGTCACTTTCAAATTCTCCCAACTGTGTTTTTGTTTACTTGCGATACACGTGTTTCCCAAGTGCTGCTTTCTGATTGGCTAATTCAGACGCAACGTGTTTTGTTAATATGCGTCTGCATGATCACGAATATTTACAGCTGTGTTCCGATTATGGTCGCCTCGTTGAAGACTGGGGCATATATCGTAACTTGGAATGTTTATTGAACTCTCCATGAGGATTGGGAAAATTCACGGTACTACAGTGCGTACCGCCTCGTTGATTAACATCTACTAAGTACCTTAATATCACTTTTCTTATTTAGTACACTATGTTTCAGCGAACTATACTTGTGAATGCACGAACAATATTGAGTATTTCCTTCTTCTTTGTTTTGCTTTTAATATTTTCAGTCAGTTTTTTTTGTGGTTTATTTGTGCCATGCAACACAAGTGACTTAGCCCTTTCCCTCATTTAAACGTGTGCTCACGCATCTACAAGCAGAGTAGACCCAGATCAGACGGCTCCTAGAGGAGCTGTCTGATCAGGGTCTGCTCCGTTTGCTAATGGAATTAGATAGATATGTTTATATACTTTCTGAATATTCTGCAATATTCCGCCTTCCAATTTTCATTATAACTATTTGGTCCATGACTATTCAGTAGGTACTGAACTTTGTGATACACATAGAACTGGGAAAGGGTTAATAGCATTGAGCTGCATGGATATATAAATTTCTGTATACAATCACTGATCATGCAGTAGTTTCTTAAAGAGATAGCTGGAACAAGTGTTTTCAAAAATGGTTTGTCTCTGTTTGCAGATCTTGAACAATATTGCAATGTCAAATCATTGTTTTTTGTACCTTTGTTGAAAAGTTTAAATACTTCTTTAAACAAACAGAAAAGACACCATAGAGACAACTCTAATAGGGAATGCCTTATTTAGTTATCTCTGTTTGCACATCCAACAACATGCAGTTTAAGCTGATATAAACCACTTACTCAAACTTTTCTGAGTTTAATGATTATCATTGTAGTTTTTCTTCTTTTTAATTTCGGTTAGCAACCCATCCAGATTGATCCAGGCCAAGTTTTATATACAGATGTGTGGTTATCTGTTTGAAGACATGCATAAGGTATTGATACGTAAGCCAAGACACTGCTGTGTACTCTAACTTTAAATTAAATGAACAGGCGATACCAAACTCCTGTTCAAACTGTTTGGACTCGCATCTGGGGTATATATTTTACAAAATTACTAGTGTGACTAAAAGCTGTTTGCCAAAACAAAATAGTTACAATGAAATAAGCCAATTCTAGGAGCCACATGCAAAAAATCATTTTATATCTAAGGTGAAACATGGATTAGGTACCAGCAGAGTTTTGATAAAACATTTTGTCTCATACTGAATATACTACAATGCTTATAACAATCAAGCTCCGTGCAGCAAGGCCCTGCTGTAAAATCATTTTAAACTTGCATATAATCTGACCTGGTAAAATATAGGAACTGGCATGAATGCATTGCATGAAGCTTATTAGAGTTTTTTGCCATGCTATCCTGCTGCTCCAAATTGATACTTATTGTGGAATTATGTTTTCCTAATCGACGAATTGTTTGTATAAGGATGAAATTATGTAGGTTGTTTGTCTGATCTTTGTATTATTTCTTGGGTTGATTTTGTTTTTGCCCTAGTTTGTTTTCCTCTGACTTTACTTTATTTTTTCACCTTTATTATGTGAAATGTACATATGGTTGTATTTTGGAATCTACACTGCTGTCTAGATAGGATGCAGTAACAAGTATGCCTAAGGTGGTATTAGATTTCACAGCAAACATGTTTTCAGAAAGAAAAACATGTATGCCTTCATTATATTTTTTTAATAACTGTACTATGATATACTGAAGCAGTTATACCCAGCTTAACCGTTTGCTCCTTACATATCTTACATGGACTTACTTGTCGTAGAGGACTGAGACAAAACAGCTCCTAGTAGAGCTGTTGGACCTGGGTCTACTCTGCTTGCTCGTGCTGATTATAGGATATTAACCCTTTCCTCCAAAGGTAATTTTTTCTGTGCCTTTGCAGGGAAGACCCAGATCAGACGACTCCTACAGGAGCTGGCTGATCAGGGTCTGCCAATTGTCTGCCAATGATATAAGAAAGATATGAGTTTATATTCTCTACCATTGTCCAAATATCATGTGTTCAGTTGACTTATTATAATTTATAATTTATACTGATTGTTATTCATGATATCAATATTTCTAGCATGACTCAATATTTCTAGCATGACTCAATTTCTAGCATGACTGAATATTTCTAGTATGACTATTCTATGTTTTCATGGAGCAAATGGTTAAGTACATGTAATTGTAAGTACTTGTTGATACTCAATTCGATGGAAAGTTATTATTCATGGAGCAAATTTAAGGTTAAGATTACTATACGGCTAAAGTTTGTTTTTATTTTGATACTACATGTAATATGACTTTTCGGACTAGTCCTTATGGCTAAAGTACATCTCTAAAATTTATATTTAAAAGAAAAAATGGTGAATTTGTGGAAAATTAGTCAAATTTATACTTAGTTTTTCTTCTTTTCTAAATAGCATATTGTATTTGATAATATTTAATTTCCTGAGTTGCCTCCCTTTGACTGTTACCAAACTACTCGTTACTGATGTCTCTTTTCTTACTATATCTTTTGCTTATTCATCTTTCATCTATTCTTTTCCTTTTCTCTTTCTGTCCTTTTGTCTCAGGTGTTTCAGGCTGTTGGCTGTACGATGTTGTGGTTTCAGTGGCTGACCATCAAGCTGGCATTAAGCTGTACCCTTATATGTAACGATTTGACTTCTTGGAGGGCGGCCATTTGAACCCATCATGGCAGAGGGTACAGTTACAGAAAAAGGGCCCAGTTCAAGGTAAATCTATTCACAACTATATTTGATCTTAGTGTTAAGGTACTGCTGGGCATGAAAAATTACTTTTGTGATAATTTTATTCCAAACAAGACCATGTCTCTTCAAATTTTAACTGTTCTACTGTTACTACTACTTAAAGCTGGGGACATTGAGTCAAATCCAGGACCTCCTACCACCTCAAACTCACTATCTATTCTCCATTGTAACATTAGAAGTATTCGGAATAAATTGGAGTACTTAAAAGATAACTTTTTAGATTTTGACATCTTATGCTTTACTGAAACACATCTTGATTCAGTTGTTACTAATGCAAATATTGAGTTTAGCTCGAAATTTAGCAGTCCGTATCGAAAGGACAGAAATAATCATGGTGGAGGAATATTGGTGTACCTTAACGAAAACATTTTGCATTCCAGAATGGAAGAACTTGAGGTATTTTGCACAGAGTCAATTTGGGTTAAGATTAAAACAAAATCAGAATCATACCTATTAGGCGTATTTTATAGCCCCAAAACTGCTGACAATCTTTTTTTTTGAAAAATTGGACAGAAACCTGGAAAAAGTCTTTGAAATCTCAGGAAATGTGATAGTATTGGGTGACCTAAATGAAGATCTTTTGAATCCAACTTTTCATAACTTAAAAAACTTGATTCTTACTAATTCTATGCAGAATGTTATACTTGAACCCACGAGGCAACAGGCCATTTTAGATCCTATTATCTTATCACTGGATATTCAACTTTTTGATGTTGTTGTACTCCATATTCCAAATGAAATTAGCGACCATCATGCAACACATATATCTATACCATTTCCTTATGAATTAAACCACAGTTTTGAAAGAACTGTCTGGAATTATAAAAGAGCTGATTTTGAACTTTTAAATAACAGACTGAATATGAATGACTGGTCAGTTTTGAATGAACATTCAATACATGGTGCATGCAATATTTTTACTGAAAAATTTATGGAACTAGTTGGCAATTGCATACTGTCAAAAAAGTTCGTATAAGACCTGATGACCAGCCCTGGTATGATAGCGAAATTAGAAAGGTATCCAGGAAACGAGACCGCCTTAGGGCAACCGCCCAAAAATCGGGCAGACCCCAAGACTGGTTAAAATTCAGAAATCTAAGAAACAAAGTCAACAATCTTAAAAAAACATGCTAAGGAACTGTTTTATAACTCACTTGAAATTAATCTTACCAATCTCGAAACTAATGACAAAAAAGGTTTATGGAAAATAATTCGTCACTTTGTAAATAGTGCTGATTCATCATGCATACCACCTTTATGTTTTTCTAATGAGGATGATAATCATATTCAAATTTTTACCACTGACGAAGAAAAGGCAAATTGCCTCAACAATTACTTTGCATCAATCTCACGAATTGACGAAACTAATGCCCAGCTTCCTACTGTATCCTTTAAGACTCATAGTAAATTACCCGAGATCACTATATCAAAAGAGGAAATTGAAGAATTAATCAAATTACTACCTGTCAACAAGGCATGTGGTCCTGATCTTATTACTCACAAAATGTTAAAGGGATGTGCATCTGCAGTTTCAGTACCTTTACTTATACTATTCAATAGATCACTTAGCGAAGGAACCTTTCCTGACACCTGGAAAATTGCACATATTACTCCAATTTTTAAAAAAGGGGACAAATCTACTCCTTCTAATTATAGGCCTGTTTCACTACTCAGTTGCGTTGGTAAACTGTTTGAAAGACTTGTGTTTAAAAACATTTATAATTTCTTACTTGATAACAATGTCTTATATAAATAATACCAGTCAGGTTTTCTACCAAATCATTCAACTGTATACCAATTGATTGATATCTACCACCATATTTGTCAAGGGTTTGAAAATAACCAATTTTCTTGTATGGTTTTTTGTGACATTTCTAAAGCCTTTGACAGGGTGTGGCACAAAGGCCTTTTATTTAAGCTTTATGAAAATGGCATTGGTGGTAAACTTCTTGACTGGATTGCTAATTATTTGCAGAATAGACAACAGAAAGTTGTTCTTCAGTCAGGAACATCTACTTTACAATCTATTTCTGCATGTGTGCCTCAGGGCTCTGTTCTCGGTCCGCTATTTTTTCTCATTTACGTCAATGATATAACTGATTCACTCCTAAGTCTTACAAGACTGTACGCGGATGACAGCTCCCTCTTTTGTTCAGCTTCTAATGTTCAAGATATTGAAGGGATGCTGAATCATGACCTACAGCAAATTTCTGTTTGGTCAAAGCAATGGCTTGTCAAATTAAATCCTGACAAAACAGAAGCTATACTTTTCTCTCTAAAAAAGGATGCTACTAATCCAAGACTGGTTTTTGAGAAATAAATTTTGTAGACTGTCATAAACATTTAGGGTTAACACTTAAACATAATGGCCAGTGGTCAGTCCACATTGAAAATATTTTGAGTACTGCTTCCAAAACTCTAAACATCATGAGAAAACTAAAATTTACCCTCTCAAGAGCCGCTTTAAACCAAATATTTTTATCATATATTAGACCAATATTGGAATATGCTGCTATAGTTTGGGACGGCTGTACTCGAAACGACTCTGAGTCTTTGGACAAAATACAGAATGAAGCTGCACGAATAGTTACCGGTCTAACTAGATCTGTTTCTCTAGCTAATCTCTATAGAGAATGCGGATGGGATTCTTTACATAAAAGAAGGGAAAGACAAAAATATTGTTTCATGTACAAAGCTTTTACAGAATCAGTACCATCATATATAAGAGATATAATTCCACCACAAATAAGAGACATTACACATTATGAACTTCGAAACAGGAACGATCTCGAATCTGTCCAAACCAGGACCTCAATATTCAATAAATCATGTATTCCATCCTCAGTAAAATTGTGGAATAATTTAGATACTGATATAAGACAAAGCACATCAATATCTAGTTTTAAAAACTCAGTTAAAGCATGTTCAGATTGTTCTACTATTCCTCGTTATTTTTATTTTAGTCTTAACAGATATTTATCAATCATGCATGCCAGAATTAGGAACAACTGTAGTGCTCTAAATGAAGATCTATACCACAACCATCTTAGGTTCGATCCATGTTGCTCATGTCAAAATAGTCCAGAGAACGCATCTCATTATTTCTTTAAGTGCAGACTTTATACTGCTCAACGAATACAACTATTTCATGAAACAAGGGCACTACATCCATTAAATATTGATCTACTGCTTTTCGGTGATAAGGCCCTGTCCTATGAGCAAAATTGTGTTTTATTTGAAGCAGTTCAAAATTATATACTGAGGTCGAAAAGATTTAGTTACTGATAATCCAATATATATTTATATTTTTACAGTTCCTTTAATACATTGACATTAACTGGCTACTTACCAATTCCCTTAATTGAGTTCTTTTGTTGTCCCTGTAAAACTTTACCGGTTGTAACATAGCCAATGAAGAAAAGGGATAATATTTGTGTGAAAAGTTCCCTTCAACTTCATTGTCCTATTTTCCATTGGTTTACCCTGCAGACTGAACACCCCCCTCTCTCTCTCTCTCTCTCTCTCTCTCATTCTCTCTCTCTCCCTCTCTCCATATCTCTCTTTCTAAATATTTCCCTCACCTACTCACTCTCTCTCTCACTCTGATCCTTTGAATTTATATGCGTATATTTGTGTGACTGTCATTTTACTTTGTACTATATTATTCCATTCACTGTAGGGGAAGGGCTATATCTAAGTTGGAAGAACTTATTGCCCAACCCCATTTCTGGAATTATGAAATAAAATATGTTTAAACTAAACTTTGCTTGCTTTAAGCAGCCGCCTGCCTTTAACACAAAATACTTGATGTACTTTATTGGCCGTTATAGAGAGGTTTTACTGTAGATACTCATACTGCACGATTACTACGAGCTTCTTGTGACAACCATTGTCCACTTACCCATAAATTAGAATGGTTGCAACTTCTATAAATATAAAAGTGCAGTCTCGGCTCAGCGCCCCGAAGTCGAACTATAGGTAATGTATGCCATTTTAGTCAAAATCAACATATACATATCGATGATGTGATGTTTTTCATCAGGTAAATTATTAAACTACTGACCAGCACAGTATGTATTTTAATTTGATTGAGCCACAAATATTCGTTCAAACGGATATTCCTTAATCATTTACTCCATGAATATTCTTGTCAAAAATAATGACGTCATGAATATTGATTAGATTACTTTTTGTTATAAAGGAACATGGAAACATGACTGTTTGACCATGATAGAGAGCGTAAAATCATATCTATGTAATATCATAAGCACACAAAGCATACTCTGGTCGGAGGGCTCCACCCTATTTGCAAAGGTGTATTTATGGAGTAAAGTGATAAGAGACTTAAGATTTACACATTTCAGTTTCAATTGTACAGATGCGTATGATGAACTGAACTATTTTTTGTATGAAGATGTTTCCGGCAAACGCTTATTTGAGGATTCGACCTTTGAAAAACAAGTTGCGAAATTAACAATACATAACGTTTCAATTTAGATAACCCTTTCTTTGATGTTTTGATTCCTACAATTTACCCAAAATAACTCAAATGGATAAAGCTAGCGCTTCCGACAAGTGTGCAGTTTTCCCGCATCTAGACCTTAAACTTGACAACGGAATGATTTCTTTTGATATTTATGACAAAAAAACCCGATTTTAAATTTAATATTGTAAATTTTCCTAATCTTGACGGGGTGTTCCCGTGTCCCATCTTACGGGGTTTATATATCTCAACTTATTCGTTTCGCTATGGCTTGTTCTTCTGTTGACGATTTAAACACTCGAAATGCCATTTAAACTGAGAGGCTGCTTAAGCAAGGATATTGATATCATAAACTTAGAAAACTATTCTCTAAATTGTATTATCGACACCTCTCACTTATTGGCCATTACAAGTTTAATCTTAAGGCGCTCCCGCGACACGGTATTTCACATCCTGAAATTTATGTAGATGTGATTTACAAACTTCGTAAACTTATTGAACATACCCATTTTCTCACTTTGTTCATCAAATATGTTCAAATATTCATTCAAAAGGGATATGATCCAATAGTACTACAACAAACTGCATGTCTGGTTGTCAACCCTTTTCTCTCTTTTCATGTAGGCCGATAAGACAGGTTTATTACTCTATGAAGACGATCTCGTTTTCGTCGTACCCTTTATAACTTGTCTACAGTTGCTCTGTTTGCAGCTCAATCATTGAGTACACTAGCGATAGGCGGATACAATTTGTTTCACTTAAATATGTTTTCGTTTTACATGTAATTTACCTCTGTATTTGCTATCGGGATTGTTGTAAATAGTCGGGGAGAGGATACGTTTATTTACGCTGTTTGTCTTTTAGGGTGGGGATGACGTAAGTGTGAGGTTGGGTGCTACTAAATCGGGTTCAATCCCCAGTGACTATTGTCACTGACAGTTCTAAGGCGGTACCTCCATCTTCTCATTGTTTGTATTTTTTCTTTGTGCGTCTCTTTGTGTTTTGATAGTTATGTTCATTGGTTGTGTTTTGTTGTTGCGTTGCTGTTCGGGCGGCGGTTTGTTTGGTGTGGTGTTTACTGCATAATTCATATTTGTTCTTTTCTCTTTCCTATTTGATGCACAGTCTGGTCTTGGTCTTACTGTTTGTCTACGTCCCTGTTAATGGACACTAAGTCTTGGCGGAAACGAACTAACGCTTGCAAGCCTGATTAAATACTTAAACATCTTTTCACATCTTTTCAAACAGAGTAGACCCAGAACAGACGGTTCCTGTGGTCTGCTCTACCTGCCTATGATTGATTCTAGTTTCTGCCTTGGTACTACATTTCTTTTGTTCTGATGCCATCAATTTCGGCTAATTAATATCGATGATGTCAATAATTCTTACTCCTCATGGGGAAATGGTTTTAAGATGATCTGAGTGCTCCTAGTGGAGTACGCTTACTTTTTTATCTTAACACTTTACTAAAATACACCTTTCTATGCATTTGCACATACAGAGTAAACTTAAATAAGGGTGAGGTTGGGCGCCCATAAACCGGTTTAAACCCCCGGTGACTTTTGTCACTGACCGTTCCAAGGCGGTACTTCCATCTTCCTCCTATTGTATGTTTGTTTTGTCTTTGTGCGTCTCTTGTTGTTTTTTCTACCTATGTACATTTGCTGTTTCCTTGTGTTGCTGTTCGGGCGAGTGTTTGTTCTGTATGTGGTGTTTCCTGCATGACTCATTTTTGTACTTTTAGAGCAGACGGCTCCAAAGGAATCGTCCGACCAGAGTTTTCTCTGTTTGCTTATCATACACTGACTACTCACGAAATATCTCACTAATCCTGGTGAGTGTTTATACTCGACTCCGTCCATTATGAATAATAATCAATTTAACTCATTTCATCCTTGGCTACGTTTAGACCCATCTTTTTTAAAAAAGATACCGAAAAGGAGTATTAACCATAGTAATGATGAAATTAGAATTGTGTAGTTTTGAAACCATAGTGATAAATAGAGCATTTGCTCATGTGGAGAAAATGCTCTGCTTATCACAATGCTGTCGAAATGGGTTTTTATAGAATCGCCAAAATGCGTCACTAGGCAAGAAAGTGTTCAATCATATACATGTACCGATTTGAAAAAAATGTCTGATAAATGTTTGGATAGGTAAAGTTAGTCTACATCTGAATTGATCAGAAATTTGGGAAAGTTGTGCCCCAATGTCAATGAGACTTGATTCTGAAGAGACGCCGAGTTACCGGGTTACCGGGCCATTAAAAGAAACATCACTGTAGAAGCCGTCTAATCTGAAACTACCGTGTTTACGTAGTGTCTGAATGTGTTTCTGTCGGGAAAAGGATAAAATGTAGACTGAGGCTAATACAGGACGAAAGTTATGCAAAATAGCTTTCTGTGTACTTTTCGTTCTGTATCGTTTTTCTTTATCTGTTTTTCGCCAAATATTTACGATAGCAAGCCCAGTCGTCTACTGTATGCTTTCTTTCAATTTCAAAGCATACGTGCTGTATCACGAGATTCCCGGTGTCTCATCTGGATCCAGACTGTTTGCAAAGATAATCACACATTCGGTCACTGCAGAATGTCCTGTGGATCGCTTACTACTTTGGCGAGGAAAACGTTAAACAGTCATGTGCATTTAAACATACCATTCAGTTGTCAGTACACAGAGTTAAATACAAGGGGTGATTGATAATTCCGTTGTCTGAGACAGGGAGAGGCAGTTTGACCTCAATATTTTAATTTATTTTTCAATGTAGTGACTTTGCAAGCCTACACACTTTGTCCAACGGTGTTGGAGCATTTGGATACCTTCCCTGTAGAAGGTGGCATCTTGGGCCTCAGGAAATGTTTCAACAGCTTGTTTTACGTCATCATCAGTGCGAAAATGGCGGCCGCTGAGTTCCTTTTTCATCTTGGGGAATGGGTAATAGTCAGAGGGTGCTATATCAGGTGAATATGGTGGATACTCAACCAATTGGAAACCACATTCCTGAATGACAGCCATGGCAACAGCGGACCTGTGTGCTGGAGCATTGTCTTGATGGAAGAGCACACCTAATGACAGCTTGTCACGCCTTTTCTCCTTCATTGTTTTTCTCGAAGCGGCCTCATGAGGTCAGCATAATACCTTCCGGTCATAGTGTGGCCTTTTTCAAGATAATCCACTAACAGCACGCATCTGGCATCCCAGAAAACTGTGGTCATCACCTTTCCAGCGGATGTTGTCGACTTGGGTTGTTTCGGGAATGGTGATTCTGGGTGTTTCCACTGTTTTGACTGTTGTTTTGTCTAAGCTTCGAAGTGGTGAACCCATGTTTCATCAACAGTTGGTGGCCTGCCAGGACGGGGGTCATCTCAAACTTCACGAAACTTCTCGATATTTTGATGATAATATTAACTTAGATAACCTTTTCTTTAATGCTCTGTTTCCTGCAATTTATACTAAATAACTCAAATTGAATAAAGCTTACCCGCCCGACAGTTATGCAGATTTTCTTGATCTAGACCTTAAAATTGATAATGGACTGCTTTCTTCTAAAATATATAACAAAAGAGATGCTTTTGATTTTAATATTAAAATTTCCCTCTTCTTGACCGGAGATGTTCCCCGTACCCAATCTAACGGGGTTTGTATATCTCAACTTATACGTTTTGCTAGAGCTTGTTCATCTATTGACGATGTTAACAGGATATAGATACCATAAACTAAGAAACACTTTCTCTAAATTTTACTATCGAAATATCTCACTTATTTGCAAGTTCCAATGTAATCTCGAGGCGCTTCTGCGACACGGTATTTCACATCCTGAATTTTATGGTGATGTGATTTACAAACTTCGTAAAATTATTGGACATACCCATTTTCTCACTTTGTTCATCAAATATGTTAAAACATTCATTAAAAAGGGATATGATATTGTAGTACTACAACATACTGCTTGTTTGGTTGTCAACCCTTTTACAGTTGGCAATCATGCTGGCCTCTTTGCATGTACGCCGACAAGAAAGGTTTAATACTCTATGAAGGCGACATCTTAAATCCAGAAATGGAAGGAAAACGTTGGATATCTGTACTATTTCGTTTTTGTCGTACCCTTTATTACTTTTCTACAGTTACTCTGTTTGCAGTTCAATCATTGAGTACACTAGCGATAGGTGGATACAGTTTGTTTACCTAAATGTTTTCGTTATACATGCACTTTACCACTGTATTTGCCATCGCGGTTGTTGTAGATTAGTCGGAGAGGGGATACGTTTATTTACACTGTTTGTCTTTTGGGGTGGGGATGGAATAAGTGTGAGGTTAGGCGCCCATAAACCGGTTTAACCCCCAGTGACTTTTGTCACTGACCGTTCCAAGGCGGTACTTCCATCTTTCCCCTATTGTATGTTTGTTTTGTCTTTGTGCGTCTCTTGATGTTTTTATAGTTATGTACATTTGCTGTCTCCTTGTGTTGCTGTTCGGACAATTGTTTGTTCTGTATGTGGTGTTTCCTGCCTGACTCATTTTTGTACTTTTATATCATCTACGCAGATATCGAGACCTCACTACGAAACTCAAGGTGAACCCACTGTATCCCCTTAGAAAGCAACACGAGAAACACACAGGAATAGAATGTGTCAGTCATACCCGCTTAGGACAAGTGTTTCTGTATATAGTATCAGGCACAATATTGCCTCTCCAACATTTCTGAAAACCTTAAGATAAACTCTGACAGCAGGTTAACCCTTATCATACTAATGAAAATGATATCTGTTCATATCCGGATCTGGGGTAATTTATAATTTATTCATATCCGTTATGCTTTTACCTTTAGCCTGCTGGGCAAATTACTTTTACAGAATTTTTCACCTACTACATTTTTAGAATTCAAGCTAAAATCAATTTGTCTATCAAAATGCTATCAGGGTATCAAACAGTTTGGATCATGATGAGACGCCGAGTTCTGGATCCTAACTGTTTGCATACGTATTCAATCATCCACCAACAGCAGGCTAAAGGTTAAAAAGGACTGATCAAGTGTTAAACAACTTGGATTCGGATGAGACACCGAGTTACTCGGCGATTCATCTTGATTAAAGCTGTTTGTAAATGCTGTTTGGTTGCGATTATTACATGAAGTATTAATACGCTGTCCTTAGCATGATAAACATTTCGTTCATTGCAACATGCTATGTGCAGAGAGGTTTCTAGCCTGTTGTCTTCAAAACGTGGTTGACGTTTTTAACCTTTAGCCTGATATGGGCGGATGAGTGAATACATATGCAAGCAGTTTGGATCCAGATGAGACGCCGAGTAACTCGGATCCAAACTGTTTGACACTCTAATTTCATTTTGGTAGACAAATTTATGAAAGCTGGAATTTCGAAAATAGATGAAACATTCTGTAAAAATAATTTGCTCAGCAGGCTTAAAGTTAATAAATCTTCACCTATAATTCGTCTTATGCGTGTGTATTTATGGGTGTATTACTTGCTTTCTATCGATGTTTTGGTGATTGTGGCGTTTTGTGTGTGGCTTTTCCTGGTTGACCTTACAACTTTTTCATTTCGTACTCTTTACATGTTAAGTAATTGTTACTGTAAAACATGCCGTGTACTTTCTCGTTATTTCTCTTATAAAACCAAAGTGTCAGTGTTGATCTCGTTGAGACGCTGAATTGCATGGGGACTAAAATGGATCAAAAACGTTACCACAGATAAGCCAATAGTGTGCACAATATCACGGTAGACCCATTTTACTTGGCGGTATATCGAGGAATGGCACTGGACTGTTTGATTTCATATCCATCGTTTCTAGTATAACTCTCCCAAGTTGACATGACACTCATGCATGCACTTTTAGAATACGATCCTCGTGGACCATGGTTATTATACGATAACGATAACATGATCGTTTTCATAGTTTTGTAATACGGACAATCCCGATAAACATCCACATGTCAAATTGGGAGAGTAATATCACATCAACGAACACAGTATATAGAAACAACCAACATACGTGACTGATAAGTCCGTGGCCTTGGGTAGAAACAGACCACTTATAAACATACAATTTTATGTCCGTGTAGAAAAGGTGTTATAATCACTCTGCAGAGACAGAAGGAATTTTTTCTCTCTGTTGTATGCCAGAATTTGATTCTCAAACCTACTTACTATGTGTACTACTAAGCAAATGGACAATGTTTGCCATCGCGCGATTAATCAATACCAAGGCATAAAAGGCTCATCACCTAAGCAGATTCATGAGGAAATGGTACATTAGGGAGCATGGTGAACAAATTGGCCGCTTAATTCAAACGCGGTAGAGAGAGTCTTGAAAGTACAAACCTGTAACTGTATCCACCTATCGCTAGTGTACTCAATGATTGAGCTGCAAACAGAGTAACTGTAGAAAAGTAATAAAGGGTACGACAAAAACGAAATAGTACAGATATCCGACGTTCCCCTTCCATTTCTGGATTTAAGATGTCGCCTTCATAGAGTACTAAACCTTTCTTGTCGGCGTACATGCAAAGAAGCCAGCGTGATTGCCAACTGTAAAAGGGTTGACAACCAAACAAGCAGTATGTTGTAGTACTACAGGATCATATCCCTTTTTAATGAATGTTTTAACATATTTGATGAACAAAGTGAGAAAATGGGTATGTCCAATAATATTACGAAGTTTGTAAATCACATCACCATAAAATCCAGGATGTGAAATACCGTGTCGCAGAAGCGCCTTGAGATTACATGAGTATTTGCCAATAAACGAGAGATTTCGATAGTAAAATTTAGAGAAAGTCGACTGTTAAAATCGTCAATAGATGAACAAGCTCTAGCAAAACGAATAAGTTGAGATGTATAAACCCCGTAGGATGGAGCACGGGGAACAACCCCGTCAAGATGAGGAAAATTTACAATATTAAAATCAAAATCATCTCTTTTGTCATATATTTTAGAAGAAATCATTCCATTATCAATTTAAGGTCTAGATCAAGAAACGCTGCATAATTGTCGGACGGGTTAGCTTTATTCAATTTGAATTATTTAGGATAAATTGTAGGAATCAGAGCATCAAAGAAAGGGTTAGCTAAGTTAAAAATATCATCCAAATATCGAGAAGTTTCATTGAAGGCTTTTATGACATCTTCATATAAAAGTGGTGTTTTTGGACGATTAGTTTTTGTTTTCCCTTCCTCTGACATCTCCAACCGCACTGCGGTCTGTCCATTCCCGTTACACTCTGGTTTATTCTCTTCCAGTAGGTCTTCCCTTGTGTAGTCGTGGAGGCAGCGTTCGCAGAAGTGTCTGTGGTGTTCCCATTTGCTCTGGACGTAGAGCAGGAAGATATTTTATCCACACGTAGTGAAACTTGCCAGTTTTCCCTATCAGCAGTAGGTTGATGCGCGGTATATGTTCGGGTTGTTTGCCGAGGTGGAGAAAGGGTATCCCTTTATCTCATCCGAAGACATTGATCGATAGGCCGTTTTAGCTCTCCACTTTGGGAGTTAAGAGAAAGGAGTGGGTGTGTCAATCTGTTCAAAGTTGAGGCCGTCACCAGTTCTAAAGTTTGAACATCGTTGAAGGTCAATGGATGCTGGGAATAGAGCTGCCCTAATGCACCAACTGCAGCAGTTGACGACGCAAGTCTCTTATCTTTAATAACCTTATCCGGCGGAATGTATGAATCAACTTTCAACGGTTTGCACCTAGATGTGTCCAACCAGCTTTTTTCAACTCGGTCGACCACCAAATCCCACCCTCTTTATGTACACTTCCCAAGCCGTTCAAGGAGATGTGGGATGATATCATCTAGAACCTGATCTATGTCGGCTTCAGGCAGAATAGCCTTCTGATTGTGTCGTAGTACCGGGTTGGCGTACTCCTCTACACCGTCCGGCATTGCCTTGCTTAGCTACACATTTATTGGGGGTTGAAAATGCCCCGTCGATGGCCCGAATTTCTTCTGCGCTATTGCCACGAATGAGGGTTTGCGCCTTCCAGAAACGTTCCCGGTCTGCGCTGGGCTCGTCGATCTGGGACACACCAACATTCAATTCCGTAGGTACCTGCCAAAAGTCATGGCGTTTGGTGGAAAGCTAGCTCAACCTTCTCAAAGAGCCGAGTCTCCTTTCGGCAGTCGGCTCCCAATGCCTTAACATGGGGATAAGAGTCGTACGTGTCCAGTATGGCCTTCCGTTTTCTCTCCGTGACCACCCTAGGCGGCCTGACGGAAGTTCCGAGTGGTATGGGTCGAGGTAGGTTATCCGAGATCGGATCATCAATGATGCTACAACGACTGTTGCGATCTATTTCATGGCGCAACTCTCATAGAACTGTCCGAAAACGAGGGTAAGCGGGCCATAGTTTGTGGCTTTAGTGTAACTATATTGTGTCACTTCTCTCTAATACAAACAATATTACCGACCTGGTGATGCTCGTGTAACTATGCATTGTCACCTGTCTAGTATAAAGGTATTGCGGAGGCGGTGGGGCTTGTATACTTTAAGCGCTGGTGAGCTCGTTAACTATATAGTATCACTTCTCTTATACGGCTCGGTAATAACTTTCGTAATTCTTAAAGGACCGGTGGATAGACAGAGACAGACGACAAAAATACAAAAAAGATAGGCAGACAGACAACAGAGGGACAGACTGACGGCCAGATGGAGGGAGAGAGAGAGTGAGAGAGAGACAGAGAGAGAGAGAGAGAGAGAGATGTAAGCACAAACAAGAGAAAGAGGACACCTCAAGGCCCGGGACATAATCAAATAACTGTTTAAATGGAAAAGTAGTAAAGTCAACCTAAAGTATATTCGGAATGATCTCCCTTCACAGATGGTTTCAGTAATATGTATAGAGCGATTATAACAATAGAGCTTTAAATAGGCAATTTCAGAAATTAAAAGAATATTCCGGGTTCTACATGAAAACAGTGACCAGTCTAATGAACATGTTTATACTTTTACAATGTAAACGCCGACCAGATGGCTCCTATAGGGCCTGTTCTGTTTGTTTGTGTAATTATATAAATCAATCAAACAGTTTTGTCGCAGCCAAAATGACATTTATTATCAAAGATAAAAACTAATGTGCATATGTATTATCAAAAACCAACTAATAAATGGTCACGATTTCATTAATGTTTATATGAATATTCAAATGGAAAGGTTAATTACAGGGATGCACGTAAAACAGTTATGTTTCAAATCAGTTTGAATATTAGTAAGATAGACTAGAAGAAAATTAAAAATAAACATCTATACATCACCAAACAATGCGTTTTAAGAAGGCAATACGCTAGTACACAAACTAAGCACACCATGGAATCGTGCTCTCCTGACAGATTAGCAGTCATATAGACAAAAACAGATAATACAAACAGACGGTTAGATGTCTTCCTAGCGATTGTCTAAGCCTCTACTCAAATGACTAATGCCTGTGAATGTATATTATGAAGGGCCTTTCAATTATGAATGCAACTGAGGAATTATCTCGCTTGAAACCGTGATTTTAATGAAATAGAGGCATGTATCTCACATGGGCTTGTGTATACGTTCAACTACTACCATACATATTTATATCCGACATTCTAGCTATGGTAGTAGATCGGTTATTTCTACTCGTGTACACTAATGCTAACATGATTGATTTCTTTTCACTAACTAGGCGTGGTCTTATATAAAGGTACGCCTCATGCACATAGTCCGAACACTGCAGCATCGCCAGAAACGGCTAAAAAGAAAGATAAAAAATAACGATTGAAGATAAACAGACGTGCAAACAACGCCATGCGTAGACCTCTCAGTAGGAGCTGATCACACATTGTAGTTATTATTTGGAAGGATTGAGATACTTATCTTAATACTTTTCTGAATACAACAAATTGCATTCATATTCGGGCGACCGCCGTAAATAGCTGAACACTTTAAATGGCATATTTACGATTAAGGACATGTCTAACTGTAGCAGTAAACATTGAATTTTATTTATATCATCCTATAAACAAACAGAGTAGACCCTGATAAGGCGACCGTAACAGAAGGCATCAGATCTGGGTCTACTTTGTTTGCTTAGGCGTCGAAAGACTTCTCTATTAGTAGCGTCGCCATTAAAATAATTTGCGACCCTTAAAACAAACGGCATATCCGTCGCAAATTTCATATTACGAGCGTACAACAGGACTAACCCTGTCTTAACATTTTCAACCCGATATACGCATGGACTGTCATTTGTAAACAGTGCAGATCCGAATCAGAAGGCTCAAAAGAAACCCTCTCATTGGGGTCTACATTGTTTTCTATTCCAAATACACTAACAAGTTGATTTAAACCTTTCACACTGATTGGACTCAATAGTTAAACACTGATGGGACATTCCATTTTGATAAATCTCAGTTGAAAGAGTACATGTATCAAACAGTTTTGGTTACGATGCGGCGCTGAGTTACATGACATCTCATCTGGATTTAAACTGTTTGCAACGTGATCACAGATTCGTCCACGATTCTGGAGAGCTATACCACAGTATCCTAGTATAACAAATGTATGTCCAATTAAACAACACAGCACAACTCTAGTCTAACTTCCACTTAATTCACACACGTTGTACGTCACGTAAGATTTCAGAGCTTTTAAATACTCAAGGTCAGTACCTGTTTCGACATACACGTCGAACTCATTATTGGTCAGTTTTAAAAGCGTGTCTATGTCAGTGTTTTCCCCACTGCCTACACAAACGGTTGTTATGTTTTTGTTCAGCAGCTGGCGTTTAATGTTCTTAAAGTTCATGTCAGTGTTTATTTCGAATCTGCCATTGGTAAAAATCACTGCTAGTCTTTTCGATCCTGGTCTTGCTTCCTGGAACGCTTTTGATACTATGTAATATAATATCTCAGTCGCGTTAGCAATGTTATCCAGAGATTTGTCTAGTGGTCCAATATGAGTGTTGATTATAGTTTGTACTTCGTCCTTGTTAAAGTGTTCGTTAAATCCAAACACAGATTGCATATTGGCACCGAGTTTAGCAATGCTTACATGCGTTTTGTTTAAATGTAGGTCAATAATCTCGATCATTTCTGAAAGTGCGGCCTGGCACTCGTGCAAGTCTGCCTCATTCATAGTGCTTGATGTATCAATAAAAATGGCAACGTCAGTAATTGAACTGTGCCAACATTCTGGAATGAAATAAACACAAACCATCCAATAAGTCATTTGTAATAGTGTAAAATGATTAGTTTCCCAATCGTATAAATACTTGTCGTCGGCTGCTTTAAGTTGTAGAGTATATATTTTTTTCAATTTCTTCCTTAAACGTAATGGGTGTGTCAAACAGTTTGGATCCTAATTAGACGTTGCGTCGCATCTGGATCCAAATTGTTTGCTGATGTCATCAAAGGTTTACCCACTTCAAAAATAATTCCTGTGCGTAGTTGTTCGCTTACCTCAGAGATGAAAGATTTAATGGTTTACTCTTACACTCTTACTGTTTAAGACATTATAATCTCTGACAAAGCTCGTGTGAAAATAGTACAATATTACATGCTCGTGTATATCGAAGCAGGGTGTCGCGTACGGCTAAGCAGGGTAGTGGGATATATTTGTAATAGTCTGTTTCAACAGATAACAACATGAAAATCACAACCAATGTCATGTTACATTCTAATACAGTAACAAATTGATACTTTTTGTAATGAAGGATGTATGCCTTTGTAGGAAGTTGGCTGCTTAATTCAGGGTGAAAGTCATACAGAACGCTCATAGAGGAGCATCTTGTGCTGCCACCTGTCTTAAAGAACGATTATTGTTTCAGCTACCGGGACTTTACTGTATACAGTAACCTGATTTCAAGAAATAAATGAAAAAAACTAAAACTGTAAGCCAAAGGCTAACAAATAATCCACCCGGCTCCTTATTCACAGGTGAGGGTAACGTAATAATAATAATATCCTAATGACAATGACAGGTGCAGTTTTCCATACTAATTAGGCCAATCATAACAACTGAACTAAATGCATAAACAGTATACAGTGAAATAAATAACAAAGGGTCATCATTCTTACACAATGGTCACAGTTAAATGTTCGTCCTTCACGCACACCTAGATATCGAAGCTGTTTACTTGTGAAGGTACAAGTATAAAGCAAATACTCTAATAGTGTTGGAGGAGCTGCGCACATAGTGTATTATATAGTGAAATAAACACACAAGGAACATAATCCTGGCAAACAATTGTCGCAGCGAAAAGTCCTTCCTTCACGCACATGTACAGGCCAATAGTGTTCATAATTGAAATGTTCGGCTGTAAAATGAAATGAACACTTGGCAGATAGCGGTCTATGATGGTATACTCTTAAACTCAGATACGGGATGAGCTTACCAGACCCATGTATTACTTTATCCCTGTCGTGCCTTAACCGCTTCCCTGCAGGTGCTCTGGATTCAGCAAAGTCATTCAGTACATATTTGACGGATTTTCACAGTTATCATGCTATGTTTTACATGTTGTCATGTGTTCACCGTCTTCTATGTTGTGGGTATGTCCGGCGGGGATACCTTTATTTACACTATTTGTAAAGCTAGGGTGACTATGAGAGAAGTGTGAGGTTAGGACGTCCGTAAACCGGTTTAAACCCCCAGTGGTGTTTTTGCTACTGACCGTGCCAAGGCGGTACTTTCTTTGTCACTCTTCCTTTTGTTTGCCTTGCGTCTTTGTGCTTGTATTTTGGTCATGTGTGGAGTGTTTGTCTCTAGTTCTTGTGTGTTTGTTGGTGTTTTCTGTGATCATCTCGTGTGTGAGTGTGCGTTTGGGTGTGTATTGGTTGCGTCTTGTATGTGGCTTTGCCTGTTTGACTTTACTACTTTTCCATTGTTACCCAAACTTTTTTACAGCATTAACTTTGCATTTACGTGCTTTATTTCTAGTTCATGCTTTATTTGTAAGGGAGACAACTCGTACAGGCGTGAATTTGTGTATTCAAAATTATCGCATACTTGGTCTATTGGTGTTGAGCAATGTAAATAGAAGATAATTAATTATAGTGACAGTACATGTATTTACATGAGTATTTATTTACTATTGATTTTAACCAAACGAGTTTACTAAAATAATATGACACGAAGAGTGCCGAGTGACATTTTGAATTTAGTCAAAGAGTTCGTTACAGCCAATAGTACACGTATGACATATTCCTTTTATCGCATGACACAAAAGAGAAAAAATAGTGTTTTCCCATTTATATTCGACCCAAGTTACAATGAACACATTAACACTTTGAACCTACCATCACAAGTGTAGTGTACGAGTTGTTTCAGAACGGTGTACAATGAGTCGAAGTCCTGTATAGAGTACACAAGAGTGGGGGCTGAAGCGATGTCAAGCAGCTCCTGGTGACAAACCTCGTTTCCGATACCTGAAATAAGATACCTTGATACAGGAACCTGTTTGAAATGAGTTGGCGGGATATATGTGCGTGTGTAATGATATTGACTGTTCATTCTACTAACAGAATGTCAGCTACATAGAGACGGTATTTGAGAAATATAGTTCTGTCATACTGTGATAGCTTACCGGTGACAGTTGACATGAATTGAACATAGTCACATTGTACATGGACACAATCGGTATGCTAGAAAACACCTTAGTGATTGAAATTATATTTTGTCCAATCGCATCGCAGCGATTTATTTTAGCAAACCAGCCCACTTATTTAGTAAGTGTCGATTTACCGAAGTTAGTGTTTGTTAGTCGGTATTTATTGATTTATTGAAATAAGTATGAACTAATACTGTCCAAACATGAGGTCCCGGCGATTCAAGTTCTCAATAACCGCTTCAGAATTTCAATAATAAAACCGGTAGGTGATTACATTATACTTTGCAGAGATTTCCCGTGATTTTGATTGGATTATCCAGAATGGTTATTTATTCATTTTCGTCAATGCACATGTCTACACATCGTTTAACCCTTTACTTCATGTAAACGCGTGTTCACAAATTTGCAAACGGAGTAGACCCAGAACAGACGACTTCTATAGGCAGAGCTTGGTGTCCCCATCGGTGAAATTGGCAGCAAGTGTAGTTTATCAACTCTGTCTAGATTCAAACGAGGAAACACCGGTCTTAACACTTTCCCTCATATCAACGCTTTTCGCAAATAGTGTAGACAAAGACTAGGCGTCTACTCAGGGTCCGCCGTATTTCTGTTTGAAAATATATAGTTCTGATCCTACAGTTTTTGTTTGAACCACACTAACCTATACTTGATAGGACGATGATCAACTAAATTCAAATACAAATTATAAACACCATACACCAGGCCCCAAGGTAACATTAAACTCTGATCGACCAGTCATATTTTGTACAACTCACAATTTAATGCCGCGTGTTGGAATAACAAGTGATGTGTCCATGCTGAATGTCGTTGACAGAAATCGAACCCTCGAGCTTCTGTTACGGAATCTGACGCTCTACCTACCGGGCTAACCTGGTCGGGGAACCGTAGTTTTGCTTATATTAATAAAAAATCAAGTAGTTTTGCTTGTGTTAGAAATGAAATAGTTGTGCTTGTGTAAGTTAGAAAGCAAGTAGTTTTGCTTTGATATTTGGGAATCAAGTAGTTTTGCTTATGTTAGTTAGAAATCAAGTAGGTTTGCTTGTGTTATTTAAAAATAAATGAGTTTGACTTGTGTTTTTTAAAAATCTAGTAGCCTGATTTGTGTTACATAGAATTCAAGTAGTTTGACGTGTTTTATTTAGAAATCAAGTAGGTTTAATTATGTTATTTAGAATTCAAGTAGTTTTGCTAGTTGTAGTTGGAAATCAAGTAGTTTTGATTGTGTGTTTAGAAATAAAGTAGATTTGATTGTGTTAATTAGTTTTGCTTGCAGTTAATTATAAATCATCTACACGTGGTTTCACTTGTGTTATTGGGACATGGAGTAGTATTACTTGTGTTATTTAGAAAAGAAGTAGCTTTGCTTGTGTTATTATAAAATCAAATAGTTTAGAATTAAAGTAAATTTACTCACTTTATTTACAAATCAAGCAATGGCAGTCAGGATTTACGAATCTTACATACAGGTACATGTAGGTAGAGCATTGGCTTACGGATACCAAGGCATTAGTGGTTGGGAAACTGACACAAATAGGTTTAAAACAATGCATTAAATTTAAATTTATCCATTAATTGAATGCCGCTAATAAGGTAGGTATAAGCTGTTAAAGAGATTTATTTAACGACAAAGATTTAAAACCCCATCTTTTAAACTTCGCTAACAACATAAGGTAGATGAAAATCACACTAATCAAAATATAAAAACGGACATAGTATTCATTCCGAGAGATTTGTGGCCTTGGAATATAAATTGTTTGAAGCATAAAACGAAACATTTTAAGATATGTATGTTTACTTATCTTCCTACAAACTGCAGGAAGTACCTCTTTTTAATCTTAAATCGTCAAAACCAAATCTGGTCAAATCCTGATCTGGTTCAGTTTTACTTTACTTTTGATTAGATCATGAGAAAGTATCAACCGAGTGTCAATCAACTTTGATCATAATGTTGTCTTCATCAAGATCCAAGCTGTTTGCTAATGATTTGGACTTTCGTGTGAATCTGCGTTACTTCTGTTATTTTTAAGGTTGCCAATAGTTGAGTAAGGGTGAATCACATTTCTTTTCTCTGCTTTTCTTTTCTTTCAGGTACATAATATATTGCATTTGTTTATGTCTTTGGCTATGCAGATAACATTTAAGACTCCAGATTGTAGGTGAACTGTATTTTAAAATGTCTTACCTACTGCGATTATCTGGAATCCATATCCATATCTTTGTTTCATTTCTTTGGCTACTCTTTTAGTGCTTGCCTCGTTTGTGGACATGCCGTCCGTCAATACGAACACGAATCTATCAGGGAGTGTGTCGTTGACAATTCTTTCACCGCCGTTCTCTCTCTTGAATATGTCTGGAAGCTTTAAAGGAAATATGCAAAATTACCAACAGTGGGAGAGAAGTATAACAAATATAATAGAACACCAGTAAATGAATAAACTTGAATGTACATGTACATGAAAACAGATGACTGCCTAACCCTTTGCCTGTTGAGTAGTTGTTGTAGATAAAACGGCATTAATACTACTTTAATCATTTTTCAATATGGCATATACGCAGAGGACAAGTTGGGGCATGCATAAACTGTAGAATCATATCTATATTAAATGAATATAATCAGTCACACAAGGAGCGCCACACACAAAAGGGCACTAAAAATCAACCAACAGCACAATTACAAGACAATACGTGACGAAACGCAGAAAACGAAATAAAACATTAACCATATTTAAAAAACAACAAAGTAGGCTATAGGGTGAAAGCAAGGATATTGATTTGGAACATTTAGATCTAGTAGCCAAATAAAGACCATCTATGGCTTGTAGGACTGCGCATACTTAACCTCACGCTTATTCCACATTCACCCAAGTTAATATGTAAAGTGAAATCCCACTCTAGACACCTCCTCAACAAGAGCGAATATGTTAAGTACTAACAATATCAAGATAAAATACAATATGTCCATGGGACATGGATTCCCCGCGGCAAACAGGAAGTAAATGAATGACAGCCCTGATAAGGGGAGACAAGGCACAACTCACTCTGATTATGTTTCGACCAAATATCAAATAGAGAATCTAATTCCAGCATACAAACGCCAATATATCCTTGACGGACATGTGGGCGGGTGGACGTATGGACGGACGTACGGGCGTACAGGTTACGGACAAAGGTAACACTTAAAGCCGCCTTCGCCTAAAGGCGGGGGCATAACAACTGAGCCCCGAGGTAACATTGGACCCTGAAAAACAAGTGACGCCATAAAATTAAATGACGTAGTACGTTCTAGCCATTTCTAGACTGACATTTTAAAACAAACACAAGACGTTTCTAAACATATGTTTTTCGCTGTGCAATCACTGCTGTGGAGTGTATTGGTTGCACAATCAATTTGTAAATAGTGCAGACCCTGATGAGACAGCACCTGAAGAAGCTGTCTCATCTGGGTCTTCACTATTTACAGGTACGTATATTGACGTGAATAGCAAGCGAAGGGAAATGCTTGTACACAGTGAAGACATATGCAATTATACAACAGGGCATGGGTAAAGAAGGAGAAATGCATTTTAAAATTTAACCTTGGAATATAAAGCGAAACTAGAAGTAAGATGGGTGAGAACATTGGAGCAACGTAATCACGGAATGGTGGATGAACTACGACATACCATGCATTACCGTTTTTAGTGCTTTGTCTGTATACGTTCCCCCGGGTCGATACTTTATATTCGACACTGCTTCCTTTAATGTACTGTTGTCTGTGTGATTATTCAAATAGAATTCAATGTGAGCATTGAATGAAAATGTGATCACGCTTAGCAGGAAATCACTTGGTCCTACGACTACGTGGTCACTAAAGTTGGCAATGAAGTCCAGTTGTTTGTTAAACTGTGATTCAGTCATGCTGATGGACGAGTCCAGAAGAAAGACGACGTCGGCAGGAGTAGGATGGCAAATGTCTGAAAATGGTACTCGCATTTACAGAAAATGGTACCCGCATCCATGGAAAATGGTACCCACATTTACAGAAAATGGTACCCGCATTTAAAGAAAATGGTACCGGCATCTAATGAAAATGGTACCCACGTTTAAAGACAATGGTACTCGCATTTATAGAAATCATGAGTCTAATAATGCAATTGTATATAGCGAGGATATGAGCCAGGATATGCTAAATAATTGGTGCACCAAGACAACAGCTGCTTAATATAAAATAAAGTTCGTGTAGTAATACTTTTCTAAACAGTCACTTAATATAAGAAAATAGTTCGCGTAGTAATACTTTTTCTAATTTTCTAAAACAGTCACTTAATGTAAGACAAAATTGTTCATGAAGCAATACATTTCTAAAACAGCCACTTAATATAAGACAAATAGTTCATGTAGTAATTTGGAGGAACATAATGTTGTAACGTGAACATAAGCCGAGAACTATCTTGGTAATATAGTAAATCCTGTCTCGAGCGACCACACGTTTAGTGTGAGTATGTCAGACAGATGGTAGGTTAACGAAGAAGGACAAGTAGAGCGGAAAACTCCTGTATATGTTTTCTGCATTACTCTCGTCCTTCTGTAAGTAGCCACGTGCTTATATAAAATACAGGGCTATTCACTATTTGGTCAATATAGTCAGGTTAAATGTATATCTTTCATAGCTATTAACCGACTTGTATTGATTGACATATTTGTGGTACTATTGATTGATTGACACTTGTGTCGTGTTTACCAGATTGATAGCAGTTTTATATACATGTATATCTGATTTGTTGTTACGTGTTGACATGCATTTTATACATTCTTTAACCATTTCCCTGTTTTATATCCATGTAAGACATAATGACGTCATGAATATTAATACGATTATTTTTATACTGGTATATGAGCACAGCTCATTTTGCCTCAGGCAGAAGCTGTAGAATCGGATCTATATTACACCATTAGCAAACAGAGCAAAACCTATAGGAGCCGTTTGATCTGGGTCTACTCTGTTTGCAGACCCGTCAAGATGCGCTTTCATTCACACGTATCTTGTAAAACGCAATGTCTGCCAATATTAAGCACTTTTGACTACTTCCGAATGGATCAAGCGCTTGAGAAATTATTCACAGAATGTCCAACAACTATGAGCCTGATGGGAGAGGCCGAGTTACATGTAGGAGGTAATGTCAAAAAACTAGGATCCTGATGGGAGAAGCCGAGTTACTAGACGTCTAACCTGGATCCAATCTGTAAGCAAATGTGACCCAGGTTGCCGATAGTGAATTTCCTAAATTACGAGCAAAAACAGGCCATGCATTTTTTCTGTATCATACTCCTAGGATTAGTCAAACTGCATTGTATTAACCTTTTACTAAATGCATATTCATGTAAGAAGTAAATACACCATGCGTATTAATAAGTACTTCTATAATAACATGAACACGGGAATATTTAACGAAGGCAGAAGCAGAAAACGTAGCAGATATATATTAATATGTCATAAAAAACAGAGCCAACTCACATTAGAGGCTCTTACAAGAGTAGTCTGATCTTTGTCTACACTGTTTGCAAAAACATAGAAAAGTGTATTTATGATGTAACGGATTAATTTATTCAATTTACATTCACGGTTTGTCTGTTATAAATTTAAAATCACACTTACTTGTGTCACAGAGAACACCGTAGAATCTACCAGCACACTCACACCGGAACATATTAACACCGTCATGACAACTGGCTCCGTTCTGGCAGGGCGAACTAGCACACTCGTTGATGTCTTAAATATAAAACGTTGACACGCACTATCATTTTCAAAGTATTTTAGAGATTATATGTATTCACATATTTGGTATTGATATAACATGTAAGAACTTATGGCACGTTTGTTCACAAATATAACCATCGATTTCAAATGTCTGGCATTTGAAATACCTACTTTCAGAGTTGAAAACAGTTTATCGCCAAGTACAAATTGCAAGTTAAACGCCAGTTATCTATATGTCTACATAACAAAGTATGGACTGGCATGAAAGAGGGTTTCTCTCATGTCACATAACATGTTTGTAAAATACATCCATATAAGAGTACATTATTCTGAGATTAATTCATGGAAAAGGTTTATCACAAATCAAATTGAAATACAGTGAAACCCCGCTAATGCGACCACTTAATAAACAGCCACTGATGTCGTCTAAAGCAGGTGGTTGCTTAATGCAGGACGAAAGTTATGCAGGAGCTTTCTGCATAACTTTCGTCCTGCATTAAGCTACCACCTGCCTCTGCCACCCAGACTTATGCCCTTCTTTGGTGGTCGCATTAGCGGGGTTTTACTGTACTGTTATAGTACATGTACCTGTCCGGTATTTATTGTACCGTGTAGTGTCTATACTAGTGTAGTAGTGATGCTATGGTTATAACTCTTTGTGATAATGTGCAATTTCTTGTTTAGTAGTAACGATTAAGTTATCAACCAGTGTGATAATAAGTTGTAACGTATTGTTTCTATAGTAGTAATGGCATAGTTACAATATTTGTTCATAGCCACCAAAGTAATTTTCCTCCATTCCCAAATAGCAAAAGACAAACGTGATCGGATGAACCCTGATCTATCAATACGCCAAAATGGGCAAAACATATATATGTACGCTCATATATGTAGTCTGGATTCTTACCTGCTTCACAACGTAATCCAGTATATCCTGCCTTACATGTACATAAGAAACCGTTAAAATGATCTGTACAGGACCCACCATTTTGGCACGGGTTGCTCGCACACTCGTCTATCTCTGTGTAAACAAGGTGCAAAATTCAATGTACCATACCGGATTGTGTCCAGCGGACAAGGTATTTGGACAGTCCGACTTGAATCTATGGTTATAAAACTAACCGTTTAAAGCATAAAATTGATAACGGTAAGAACTGTATATAGCAAACGTGAGTACCTAGGCATTTTCTTTGTGTCGAATTTAAGCGTTTTAAGTTGTATACTATCTACAGACAACTTATCTATAACATGATGGAACCCATCCATTTACCATTATTATTATCATTATTATTATACCACATTTTTATAGCGCTATTTTTACACAGGATATGTGCGTTCAAAAGCGCTTAATTATAGAGAGAGTAAAGTAGTATAAACCGTTGACTTTCACGAGCTCAGCAAGCAGTCTTGAAACTGATCAGGGAAACTCCGCTAGGATCTTTCTGATCTGGTCTATGGAATTGCTTGAGTGAAAGGGTTAAAATACAGACTTTAACACTCACTCCACCGTGTAACAATAATGTCATCTCAAAAGTTGAATGTTCACACCATCCGATTTGATCAAGCTTAAGTGAAACTGTTGACAGAGTGTCATTGGTTGGATAATGAGATTTCGAATATCCCATTTGTTCCAATAATTAACCCATTTGCTCCCACGATCCCATATACATATGTATGGGACGTAGACAAACAGTGTAGACTCTGATCAGACGCCGCATAATGCGGCGTCTGATCAGAGTTTACACTGTTTGCTGATTGGAATTTCAATATAAAACAAAACGAAATTTAAAATTTAGGCCAGGCACCCCTTAGATAAAAAATGGACCAATCCAATATATAAATAGGGAAGAATCCACTGGGCGCAAATCGGTTAATTTGTCGTTTCATCAGTTTCCACACGAGAGTCGAGTCGCGCATAGTGGAATACGAGTTAGGGTTAACGTGTTAGTAATGTCTCTCCATTCTGTACATGTTCCATACTGACTTACGTCACGCATATTTTATCATATCTTTTATATTAGTATCTCTCGTGTCTTCATGCTGACTGACCATTTATGACATATCTAAACACATTATTTCATGAATCATGAAAGACATACTGGCATTTTGAATATTTATTACATATGTCTTAATTAAGGCACGTGAATACAGGAACTCAAGACTGTGACAGAAACTGGAGAACCATATCTATAGTATTTCATAAGAAAAATGTATATACCCTGATCAAACAGGCCCTGAGTCGTCTGTTCTTGGTGTACTAGCACCCGTTACAAACATTAACAGACATTTTCTTCGTAGCGATATACAGTAAAACCTAATTAAACCGGACGTCCAAACAAGTATAATTATCAGTCTTGGAGACAAGTGGTGACACAATGCAGGGTGAAAGTCGTGCAGAAAGCTCATAGAGGAGCTTTCTGCATGTCTTTCACCCTGCATTAAGCAGCCGCCTGCATAAAAGTATTTGTTTATTTTCTCTACAAGAATTCCGGTGCGGTTTTACAGTATAGTCTAAATTTCGATACGTTGGACGCTTTCATCACGACGCACCTTAGAGGAGTTGGCGAATATTACCTTTTTACATTGTAGTTGTTTGTCTCAAAACTACGGTTCATCTTTTTCTTAAGTCGCGACACTACAGTTTGGATTCAGATGAGACACTAAGTAACTCGGTGTCTCATAGGGATCAACATTGTTTGACACAAGACTTGCGTCTTGAAGAAGGAAAGTCTACATTAAAACTTTCATGAGACGACATTGTTTGCAGACGAAAATGATTTTGTGCCAAAAGAGAACGATAATACAGAAACATCAAACAGAATTTGTAGAGTACCTGGGATAGTGAGTGACAATTTATTTTGAATGGACAGTTAAGATAGTTTTACCTTTCTCACATTTCTGTCCATTATACCCTGGTTTACATTTGCAAGAATATGATCCATACGTGTTGTAACATTCATTGGTATGACTCGGTACGCATGGGTTGGAAGAACACACGTCTCGGTCTGAAGGCTCTAAAGGATATATATAAAATATAACATAATAACATAACATATCATATTGTTTATTTCGGTTTACGCATAACAGCTCATCACCATACATGTACAAACATACATGTATTCTGCATGCAACGAAAAAAAAACGAGAAAAACATAAAGTACATGATGGATGTGAGAGTGTAAATCATTAACGGTACATATATAACTTAATTGTGATTATGAAGAGTTCATTAAAGTATCCCTGTATTTAAATCTCTTATAACAAAATATTGCTAATCTAGGGAGAATTGTTGTCTTATTACCACTTAACAGCTCAATTAGTTTAAACATGCTTGGTCGCTGCCAATAATATTTCTGAATATACTGTTTTCTAAAATTACCATATTTCGGTCAAATTAATATGAAGTGATACTCATCTTCTATATCATTTAATGTGCAATAAGGGCATATTCTTTGGTTTCTTTCTATATTCCTGTGTCTACCTGTTTCAATTAGAAGTTTGTGTGACGATAATCTTATTTGAGCGATTTCGGTATTTGGGTATATGGAGCAGGCTAGATAATCAGACCGCTCTAAAGATGTTTTAAGTTCCTTATACATAGATAAAAATGTGCTTGAATTAACACTTTCATACCAACCGGTAATGTATATATCTTTTAATCGGGAATAAATAATAAAAGAATAGGAATAAATGATTTAAAAATGATATAGAGGGGATAGCTGACGGTCGCCGGACGGGCAAACGTGTAAATATATAAAACTAAACAATGTAACTTTAAAACAACTTCGAATACTTTAAAGTCTGATCCTAACATAAAACAACATACACTTTCTACTATGCCCTGGACTCCGAAGCTACAGTTGAATATCCATATCACGAACTCGAATAACTGTCCCTCTTGTTGGAGATTTAGACGATAGTTCGAATCTAGATATTCCTTAGTTTGAAACCATGATTTCTTCATATTACCCAAAGGAGCTGGCATAACACAATGCGAATCGTTCTGACATTTACGTCATTGTAATAAGCGTACTGTAATTATGTCGTGTCCTAGATATATGCCTTCAGGACTGCTTTTGTGATATACTTGTACAGTAAAACCTCTCTATAACGGCCACTAAATGATATCAAGTAAATTGTGTTAAATGCAGGTTGCTGCTTAAAGCAAGGTGATGGTAAAACAGAACGCTCCAATAGAAGCGTTCTGATTAACTTGAACCTTGCTTTAAGCAGCCACCTGCCCTAAATACCAGCTAATTTAAAATAATTAGTGGCCGTTATTGAGAGATTTTAATGTATTCCTTTTATAAAGTTATGCTAAATCATGCTTGATATGCTTTCAATGATTGCATAATGTGCTTTCTGTTTGTGCTTGCAATGTATGTTGCTGTTCAAGGCAACATCAACATTGTGTTTTTTGTTGTACCGACTTGTAAATAAATATGATTTCACTAGAGTTTACTTGACTTGGGTGTAATAGTTTGTGTATGTATGTGTCATGCTATCTATGCGTCTTGTATGTGGCTTTTCCTGCTAGACGTTACTACTTTTTAATTCACTCGACTATAGAACATGTACGCATATTGACTAAAGTGTATTTCGACACCGTCTTATTGTTGAAATTGAAAAACAAATGCTCCGTAAGAGCCTCCGGAATTTATTTTTGATGCAGTAAATTTAACTGTCCGGTGGCATGTCTTCTTTTTCACAATTATGACCGCTGTGGTTATTTTATTACAGCTCTGAAGTCGAGGGTTCAACGCAATAAGGGCGTAACTACATTTTTGAAAATTTTACAGGAGAGCCAAAAAACCAAACTGTTTTATTCTGTTTTGAAAAACATACAACTGTTTCATTGTGAAAGCTTAAAAAATTAGACATGTTACAGGAAATATGTAACACTGTTAATTAAATCTAAGAAAGAAACAGTATATATTAAAACATTTGACTTACGCCTTTATTGCACTCTTTTGCAAGTGATTCTGAAGAAATGTTATATGCAAGATGGGCGTAAGTGCACTTACGCCTCCATTGCAGGAAGATTTCTATTGAAGTTTTGCAATGCAACACGGTAGTAAGTACATTAAGTAAAACATTTTTGGACTTTAATATGTAACCTTCAATGAAACTTTTAAGATCAGGACTGATAAATCAACATATTGCAACATTATATAAAAAAACATCTTACTTGCGCCCTTATTGCAAGATTTGTTTCATGTTATTCTGGATTTTTTTACATGCATGATGGGCATAAATATTCCACAATCTCTTCTACAGTAAGATCTCTGATAAGAAGTTTGAGGATGTTGTCATTTGTCATTCAAAATGGTATTATGTATAACAAAGCACTAGATATGTTTTTGATTTTATCCACATAATTTATATGGATATAAATAAAATGCACTACTCAATATTCCATCATTGCTTTTACAACAATTTGTTCAATCTCATTACAAATTATCTGTTAAATTTTCACATTTAAACTTAACCTATACATTAAATTAGTGGTCACTGTAACACAATATAAGCTACATCTCTATACAGTGGAATCTGAAACAATTTCACAAAAAAATGCTGTCACCTAAAGCCTCATTTGCTTCAATTATTTCATAAGGCACATAATAATTATTATTTTTGACAAAATCAGAAAGTACAGCAATAACTGCTGAATTCAAACAGATATAAAAACTACAACTATCACTAAAGGTGATGGAATACTGCCTTGATCGCAAATCAAAAGATTGTGCCACGGACATACAGACCAACCATGGGCCACATACGTACGGATGGACAAGACAGACAGACAGACCAACCAATACACTTACTCCTATATACCCCCTCTTAAACTTTGTTTATGGGTGTATAATAATATTATTATATACCAATGCTGACAAATTTTCATGCCCCTAATACGGAAAAAGTATCATTTACATTGAACTGTAGTGCTGGAAACTAAGACATTAATTACTAGGTACATGTATGTGCCACTATACAATTACCATTATCAAATATTTTGGTTACTTCTCAAATGTTCATCATGGTTACTTTGTATAAAATGTCATCCCATCTAAATTATAAATGGTACTTACACAGCCCTCAAGTCATATGCTGTTCTACAGATAGAATCTTTGACAGGAGCAATAGCAACAAGTTTCTTCTTTCTGTAGAACAGCTATTGATGAAAACTAACATACCTAGTGGCAAGCTATACAAATATGCAAGATTTATGTCACATACCGTGATTTACTAAAGTATCAAGAAAAATAGTGACTATGAGCAAAATTTGATATAGTATTAATTTTGGTCTTTCTACACATGAAGCTATAAATAAATGCAGCATTTTCAATGGACGACAAGTAATTTTGCATATAATTATAATAATTTCAGAACTTTCCTGTGACTTGTGATATTCGATATCAATGTTCATATTATCATTATTTAAATATTATCTTAAGTTTTCAAATTTTATTGAGTGGGATATTATACATAGTACAGAGATTTTGCTAGGATTGTGTACCGAGTTTCAAGCAAATTAATAGCAATACATTTTCAGTTCTTGCAAACAAGGTTTAAGGGCAAGCATGTTGCTCACCAGAATATGCTCAGATGAGCTTTTGTGGTTGCTGGTGTCTGTCTGTCCGTCAACAACTGCTTTAAACATCTCAGAAACCACAAAGCAGAAATTGAACCAATTATTTTTTATGATGCTCTATCAAAATTAATAAAAAAAATCTGGGGAATCCAAGGAAAAATAACTATATAGAAAATCTTTTAAAAACCTTCTTTTCCAAAACTGTGTAAAAGCTTTAATGTAGCTAATTACTCGAAAACTATAAGAGGAATCAAGTTTCATATACATTGAGGAAAAAGTCTCTATATCAGAACCATAACTCTTCATTTCAAAGGTTATGGTCCTTTTTTTAAAAAATAAATAGGTGGACAAGCACAATTTCAGACGAGTGTTGGCGTTGCGCGACTCTTGTTAGTTATTTGCAGTAGTAATATAAGTAGAACCCCTCTAATGCGACCACTTAAAGAATAAGCATAGCTGCCTTTATAAGCAGGTGGTTGCTTAATGCAGGACAAAAGTAATACAGGAGCTTTATTACTTTTGGCCTGCATTAAGCTACCACCTGCATCTAGCATTCAGAATTGTACCTTTTTAAGATGGTTGCATTAGCGTGGTTTTATTGTATACAGAAATGTCAAAATATTACCTTATAGTAAATTATTGTGTCGCCTGCGTTTCGTAGAGGTGAGGTGACACAGAGAGATCATTATCCGTCTTGCGTCATCGTCAATATTAAATGATATAAATAAATCTGCACGAGACAAATGTACAAAGTTCAAACTGTAAGTCAATCAATTTTAATGTAATTTAGGGCATCCGTGTCCAATGGGCACATTTTCGTTTATTTTTTTTAAACTTTGTGTGAAGTGGTAATGCCTTATTGAGTTGTGCCACTAAAATTATTTTGCATAACGACCATTTCTAAAGAGGGTTACGTCCCTAATGTGACAAATGAACAAAATTTGGTCTGGCTATGCACTCATCCGTTTTTCAGTGAATTCTGTTCATTAACTTCTATTGGGAATGGCATATTTAAGCCAAACGTGTATAGTGTGGATGAGTATGAAGGTTAGGATTTAATTTAGGGCCACTGAGTTTACAGTCAAGATGACTGTCACTAAATTAGAAATATGCTATCATCTTAAGATGAGATTTAATGATGACATTTGCTGTATTTGTAGATTAAGTGGACAAATAGGTTTCGGTTCCTCCTTTATTTGTTAAGATGGCATTGCGGGGTATTAATTGATAGATCTGATTCAATTCTATTTCCGTAAGATAAGCATTCTAGGGCCAGGCTGTCAGCCAAGCATTGCATTTAGTAAGCATAGAATGTTGCCATTTATATGGTTTTTACACGGCGAAAACTAGAAGTTGGGAGAAATTATATGCAATTTGAGTTACCCTAAGGATTTTCTGTAGCTTGAGATAGCTAAACAATTTTTGAAGCTTGATCTAAACTGTTGTAAGTGTATTAAACATTGATTCAAAATACTGTATATACTTCAGATGTCAAACAGAGGACATATTTTACACCAGCAGAGAGGAAAACTCTGGAAACAGCCTTCAAGAAGCATACAAAACTTGAAAAGGTTCCAGGAAAACTTGATGCTGTTAATTTTGTGCAGAAAAATCCAACCTTTTCAAGATATCCTTGGACTAAAATTAAATATGCTGTTCACAACATGATTCATGCCAAAAAGCTCAAAACTTACACAAATGATATTTAGAATTATGAAACTTGTAAATGGCAATATCGTGGCTCCTAACATTTGTAACCTGCTGAAAACAATGCTAAACATTGTTCTGGATCCAAGCTGTTTGACATTCCTTGTAAAACTGCTATTGGCACATATGAAGAGTCCGAGTGTGAAATAGTTTGAAGCCAGATAGGACGCGACCATCTGACTCGAGTGTCTTAGCAAATGTCAATATTGTTAAACGGGCTAATACAAAACAAAAAGTTGTCAGAGAACAAAGAGGGCTAGAACAATGTGTTGTCTGCTGAAAAATGCCTTCTGATTTGCCAAAATATCATATGTTTGTAGACAGAGAGTCTAAGTGTTATAAGGCTTGGATCTAGATGGTACAGAGAGTCCAAGTGTTATAAGGTTTGGATCCAGGTGGGACAGAGAATCCAAGTGTTATAAGGTATGACAGAGAGTCCAAGTGTTATAAGGTTTGGATCAAGAGCGTCTTAGTGTTATAAGGTTTAGATCCAGATGGGACAGAGAGACCAAGTGTTATAAGGTTAGGATCCAGGTGGGACAGAGAATCCAAGTGTTATAGGGTATGACAGAGAGTCCAAGTGTTATAAGGTTTGGATCAAGAGCGTCTTAGTGTTATAAGGTTTAGATCCAGATGGGACAGAGAGACCAAGTGTTATAAGGTTTAGATCCAGATGGGACAGAGGGTCGAAGTTTTATAAGATTTAGATCCAGATGGGACAGAGAATCCAAGTGTTATAAGGTTTTGATCCAGAGCGTCCAAGTGTTATAAGGTTTAGATCCAGATGGGACAGAGAGTTCAAGTGTTATAAGGTTTAGATCCAGATGGGACAGAGAGTCCAAGTTTTATAAGATTTAGATCCAGATTGGACAGAGAGTCCAAATGTTATAAGGTTTAGATCCAGAGCGTCCAAGTGTTATAAGCTTTAGATCCAGATGGGACAGAGAGTCCAAGTGTTATAAGGTTTTGATCCAGATGGGACAGAGTTCAAGTTTTATAAGATTTAGATCCAGATGGGACAGAGAGTCCAAGTGTTATAAGGTTTGGATCCAGAGCGTTCAAGTGTTATAAGGTTTGGATCCAGATATGACAGAGAGTCCAAGTGTTATAAGATTTGGATCAAGAGCGTCCAAGTGTTATAAGGTTTAGATGACAGAGAGCCCAAGTGTTATAAGATTTAGATCCAGATGGGACAGAGAATACAAGTGTTATAAGGTTTGGATCCAGATATGACAGAGAGTCCAAGTGTTATAAGATTTGGATCCAGAGCGTCCAAGTGTTATAACGTTTAGATCCAGATGGGTCAGAGAGTCCAAGTGTTATAAGATTTAGACCCAGAGCGGCCAAGTGTTATAAGGTTTAGATGACAGAGAGTCCAAGTGTTATAAGATTTATATCCAGATGGGACAGAGAGTCCAAGTGTTATAAGGTTTAGATTCAGATGGGACAGAGAGTCCAAGTGTTATAAGGTTAAGATCCAGATGGGACAGAGAATCCAAGTGTTATAAGATATGGATCCAGAGTGTCCAAGTGCTATGAGGTTTAGATGACTGAGAGTCCAAGTGTTATAAGGTTTAGATCCAGAGCGTCCAAGTGTTATAAGGTTTAGATGACAGAGAGTCCAAGTGTTATAAGATTTAGACCCAGGGCGTCCAAGTGTTATAAGGTTTAGATGATAGAGAGTCCAAGTGTTATAAGATTTAGATCCAGATGGGACAGAGAATCCAAGTGTTATAAGGTTTGGATCCAGATATGACAGAGAGTCCAAGTGTTATAAAATTTGGATCTAGAGCATCCAAGTGTTATAAGGTTTAGATCCAGATGGGACAGAGAGTCCAAGTGTTATAAGATTTTAACCCAGAGCGTCCCAAGTGTTATAAGGTTTAGATGACCGAGAGTCCAAATGTTATAATATTTAGATCCAGATGGGACAGAGAGTCCAAGTGTTATAAGGTTTAGATCCAGATGGGACAGAGAGTCCAAGTGTTATTAGATATGGATCCAGAGCATCCAAGTGCTATAAGATTTAGATCCAGATGGGACAGAGAGTCTTAAGTGTTATAAGGTTTGGATCCAGGTATGACAGAGAATCCAAGTGTTATAAGGTTTGGCTCCAGATATGACAGAGAGTCCAAGTGTTATAAGGTTTGGATCCAGATGGGACAGAAAATCCAAGTGTTATAAGGTTTAGATCCAGATGGGACATAGAGTCCAAGTGTTATAAGATTTGGATCCAGATGGGACAGAGCGTCCAAGTGTTATAAGGGTTGAGTTCAGATGGGACAGAGTCCCAGTGTTATAAGGGTTTGGTTCAGAAAGGACAGAGAGTCCAATTGATCCAGATGTTTTTGGATTCAGATGTTAAAATAGTTTAAAAATGTCAATAATGTCGTATTATAACAAATTCAGATGCTTTACCATTAGCAAATTATCTATACAGAATTGTTCACCTTTTACATTTTCAAAATGCAATCAACGTGTAAAACAGTTTTAATCCCGATGAGACTCCGAGTTACTCGGCGTCTCATCTGGATCCCAAAATTTTGAATAGGTATTCACTCATCCACCCATAACAGGCTGAAGGTCAAAATCGACCGACTTGTTACATAAATATTAAATGTAAGGTTAATGCTTATTTAACTGGAATAATGTTCAATGAAAAGTTGAGCTGCCTTTAAATTTAAGAGCTACGTGATTTGTAGGTAAATTTAGTGAAGTTAAAGCAAAATAGTTCCTCATGTTATTGAGAATTGTATAAAATATGTTTGATAAATTGTATAAAATATGTTTGATATACAAAATAAATCAAATAAAAATGGAATGCGTCAGAATGTTGACAAACATTCAAAGAAGGACACTTATGTAATATAAGCTCTTGTTCTTGATACGTGTCTCAGCCACAACGTCTTTACTATTGAATGGGCTTTGATGAAACTTCACAGAATTGCAAAGTACCATGAGAAGGTGTGTCGTGTCTAACAATATGATCAAGGTCACATTTCAAGATCAAAGTATACGATGGCATAATATTTCACAACACATATCTTGTTAAACAGTTTTATGTCTAGGGTTTTGACTGCTGAATGGCGGGCATCAAACTTACAGTTTCTGGCTGGGTTGAGTTATCCTTATAAAACCTTGCATGGAGAAAAAGGTTAGGGTCACTCAGGTCAAGTTCTCTGTCACTAACAATAGCAAAACTGGAAATTCTGGGGTTTGTGGGAGTGCAACATTCCTTCATTACATGTGTTAGAGAATAGAAACATACTTTGGTCTTTGTAATTGAAACAAAAATTAAACAGAAAGTTGAAGTGATGCTGGGGTACGCGATCAAAATAGAATATGGTTTTAAAATTAGCGACATTCTGGAAATCGTCGGTTTTTAAAATCAGAATGTTATATATTTTCTCGAAAAAATGCAGATTTGTGTTCATGAAAGTTGAAGATTGGAGCCAAACATTAGAGATTATTAGATTAGATTAGTTTAGAGATATTTCTTAAGTTGTAAGCCTGTAAATGTGTCCGTGTCAGAAGACTATCACTGTAAATATGGATCGTTTGTGTTAATATTTACTTCTTTCTTATTGTGTCTTGAACATTTAATTTAACAATTAAATCATTATCGTTTAATGGATTTGTTTATCCTAACTATTGGTTATGTTCTGTGTTTAGACTCCATTAACTACTGAAGTTCCATCTGATCGAGATGTACACTGATTGAACTAAAGGCATCGGTCCACATGTTTTCAGTAGTGTGGATTGTCATAGATCTTAACCGTTTACGAGTTGACGATTATGTCTTCTATTCTACCCGAGTGCCTGAGATCATAGTCAAAAAGGCATGCGTATGTATTGTTGTCCGTATGTCAGTCTGTCATACACACTTGTTCTACAAATTTCTCGGTTACTAGTAGCAATACATGGGTATATATAAGTCCTTTGCAGACAGTGCCGACCCAATTCAGAAGAGTATTATAGGAGAAATATAGTATAGACCCAAAAATAAAATGAGTATCTTGGTAGAATCGGGGCCTCGTCAAAAATTGACCGTGCTAAAATAGTAAAATGGATAATGCAGTATGGGTCTCGATCAGCTGCCGCTTTTGAAACCCGAAGTCTGATCCGAGGCTACACTATTTGTGATGACAGATAAAAATGAATTTGTCGCAGATAAAAACAGTGTAGACGCTGAATTTTAAACTTGCCAGTTATCTCGGTATTTTTATTTGCAATGTCGGAATACCTACCCGTTTGTAAAGTACCTCATAAAGTGTAAGAAGTGTTAACCCAGAGTCGCCTCCACGTTGATCAGACTCTACGCTGTCATTCATCAGCGCATGCTACATGTTGCTAACAGAGTAGACAACACGGTGGCTGGTCTGATTCAAATGGGCTAGTGGTTTTCAATTCATACATGCATTTAAGTGCAAAGAGCGTAGGCGGTATAGCTTGTGTACGTGTGTCCAAATCTTTAGTATCATGTAAATATAGTTCTATAATGTTAAATATAAGTTTTCTGATTTAAAGATACAACAATTTTGTAACATTGATGTTAACATAAGCATTATTACGGATGTCAAACTACATACAATGTTTGAGTTCAAGGCTAAGGCATCGTTTAACAGAATAGGTGTCATTAATGGGAGAGGAAGATATAAACTTATCACATATAGATTATTTAAACAGAACTACGTTTCGCGGCCAGTACTGAGCTCGTCCCAGATCATGTACATGTTTTCTATGGGTTTTAAGTCGGCAGATCTTGGGGCCAGTGAACTGAATTCATCTTATGATATTGCATATACGTCACAATGAGCTGAGATGTATGTGGGCAAGCACGTTAGGCATCGGCGACGTCGCATCATGGATAGTACAACAAGAGGTAGGACTTGATTTACATACCGATGGGCATTGACATTACCTTCAACTATGACTAGCGGTGACCTTAAATTGTGACTGACTGTGCCCGAATACAAACGCTTTCGCCACCAAAGCGGTCACGTTTAACAGGGTTACAGTCGCAATACCGTTCGTTCTGCCCCCCCCCAATCATGATCAGAAAGGTGAAGCTGAGACTCATCTGAAAATACATCATTCTGCCACTGTCTACCAACATTAGCGACCGCCAGTTGTTGACGGAGACGGCGGTGCTGCTGGGTTAACATTGGTCCGACGTAGAGACGTCGACAGAAAATTCCACTTTCCTCCAATGGATTACGAACTGTTCTGTCACAGATATGTAACCCTCTATTACCACGAGCATATTTGTTGTGGTTTGCGCGTTCATTTGGCTGTCCCAGAGGTGACGTTGTCAAATGAAATTGTCTTGGCATACAGACGTCACCCTTGGTGCACCTGGTCGCGGACGGTCCGAAACAGTACCAGTTTCACGTAATAGCTCAGTCTAACAAGAAATGTGAGCTTATTTAAAACTGTAGCGAGTTGTATGTGTGTTTATATAAAACAGTAGCGGGTTGCGTGTATGTTTATAACGGTAGCGGGATGCATGTGTGTTTATATATTACTGTAGCGGGTAGCATGTGTTTTTATATCTGTAGCGGGTTGCATGTGTGTTTATAACTGTAGCGGGTTGCATGTGTGTTTGTAAACGTAGCAGGTTGCATGTGTTTTTATAACTGTAGCGGGTTGCATGTGTGTTTATAGCTGTAGTGGGTTGCATGTGTGTTTGTAACTGTAGCGGGTTGCATGTGTGTTTATAGCTGTAGTGAGTTGCATGTGTGTTTGTAAATGTAGCGGGTTGCATGTGTGTTTATAACTGTAGCGGGTTGCATGTGTGTTTGTAAATGTAGCGGGTTGCATGTGTGTTTATAACTGTAGTGGGTTGCATGTGTGTTTGTAAGTGTAGTGGGTTGCATGTGTGTTTGTAAATGTAGTGGGTTGCATGTGTGTTTGTAAGTGTAGTGGGTCTCAAGGGTGCGTCAATAAGGTCACGTGACAAATGTAGTGACTCTCATGGTTAAAAACACATTCTTATTTTTAAGAATTTTCAACATTTGAACCGCACGGCATGCTATTAAGGCTGTTTTATACTGTTTTATAGAATCAGTTTTACTCTGTTTTAGAAGTAGGTGTAGTGACTTTCAGGTGTTAAACACAATGTAGTGAGTTTCCGGTATTGGTTGGTATGTGTTAGTGTGTGTGTGTTAGTGTGTGTGTGTGTTAGTGTGTTAGTGTGTTAGTGTGTGTGTGTGTGTGTGTGTGTGTGTGTGTGTGTGTGTGTGTGTGTGTGTGTGTGTGTGTGTGTGTGTGTGTGTGTGTGTGTGTGTGTGTGTGTGTGTGTGTGTGTGTGTGTGCGTGTGCGTGTGCGTGTGCGCGCGCGGGTGTGTGTGTGTGTGTTGGGATATGTCGATTTGTGAGTTGCAGCCGTGTAGCACAAATGATACACATATAGTCACAATAGAAAGCAAATTAATTTTGACGTATTATAAACACGTGGTTCAAAGGATGCACAAAAACATTGTTATGCAAACACAACTCGGTGTGTTATTTGTATTGACATACATTCACCTTAGTCCTGGCTATCTCCGAGACGATTCTAAAGGCTTGCAACAATAAAAAATTTGGTGAATAATTGACATTTTAATGTATAAATAATTATGTACCTTTATCTACCTCTGAGGTGTGTGCAAGAGTGCTTTAATTGACGCACCATCAATCAGATTTTGTATAGTGAACAGTACATTTAAGAATTTATTTGTAACGCCATGACGCCACTGAAACCTTTCGTATGCAGTATTTATGTATTAATATTAATGGAGTAAATGATTCAATTTATATGTGTCTGATTGCATTGTCTGGTTAACAACTGCGTGACATTAACAGTCTGTGCACGTATTATTGATAGCATTCCTGTGTGGAGTGTTTGCCTGTGTGATACAATTGCTAATATGCCTGATGTTGGTTTGTGTCGATTTGTTTCCAAAGTAGTAAGGAAACAGGTGTAAACGTTGGTGGTATTGAAACGGGAGGAAACTAACAAAAATGATAATTGTAGCAGACGATAAATTTTGCAGACGACAATATCGATGAGCGGGACAATTGAGGGTCTTCGACGTTCAACATGGCTGCGTTATGTTTACGCGGGGTTTTACGACAATGTACTTTCTATCAAAACACTGTAAACAGAAACGTATTTTGACCATATATACTGACTACAACAGTATATTTTATGCAAGAATATGGGATTATAACATGGATACAAAACAACGTGAACGTCATTTTGAGGACATAGACATAAGATCGTGCACTATATCCCTTGATTTGTATACCGGTATTTCTTAGTTTCCAATTTAAAGTTATTTCAATCCTGTTTACCTCTATTACACATCTAATAACTACAAATGCTACTAAATGTGCTTCTTTATCTGTCTCTTAATTGCCCTATCACACAGCTTTTATGCTTACCACATGAACAGTAATAGTCACAATTCCTGAAGAAGTTCGCCGTTGGAATCGTTCCAGCTCCGCATGACTTAGGACAGTTCTGGGCGATGTAATTCTTCCAAGCAGGCGTCTGCAAAATGTAATGTATCTAAATTCTTCAAAAGCAGGCAGTATGATGTGCTGACAAAATCCCCTATGTCTAAATTTACCTAAAACATTTTTGTATACATCGTAATCCACGTACATTACAAAGAGTGGTATATTGGTGTATATTGTTAAATATTCATTATACCTCTTTCTCATTTATAGTAACAACAAGAATGCATTTTTTAATTAGTTGGTAAATAAGGGACAGTAACATGTACGGCTGTAACGGAGTAAGATTTTGACTCGTGATTATGTGACATTAGCATGTCATTCGGCTACGAAGTCGTGTTTGCATGTGGCGGCCCCATTTAAACGTTTAAATCAAAAGCGAATAGACAAGTTTAGCTATAAATCAATTAGTTCTCGCATCCGCGCTTTGTTATATATTTCTTTCCGAAAGTGTCTTCGTGTGACCAATTTCCGACTATGCACTTCAAAACGTCATCTCATGCAAATAAGATAGTCAAAGCGCCGAAATCGTTGAAAGACTGGCGGAAAGGTAGCCCCGTCCCTGACAGTCATGTTTTTTTAGATATCAACATCATTTTAAACATGTTAGGAAAGGGTTTTTCAGAGGAGTATTTCTGTCCAGTATCATTCAAATCTGATACCTAAGTTGGAGAAGATTCCTTTAAGATTTGTGTTGCCATAGCACGGATCCGAATTCTTTTAGCAATTCTGATAGAGCTTAATACCAAGATCATTTATCTAAAGTAATTGCCGACGAACGAGTGGACAGTCAGACGGATGGACGGACTGACTACCTTGGAAATGTGGGTAATAATTGAGATGATAATAATAAAAGAAAAAATATTATTCTATTCAACTGTAAATTACAACATCAGCATGACAACTGACAGCTGAGGCACATTTCATGCCACAATTTGGCATATATTGCACTGAAAAAAAGTATACAATGTAAACGCAAACATTACTTAACCTGTCTTAAGCGACCATTAATTTATTGAACATAGGATTCTTAAAAGCAGGGGGTTGCTTAATACAGGGCACACGTCACGCAGAAAGCTCCTATATCTGTTAATACAACAGAGTGATACTGAAGACTGGGTTAGCTTTGTGCCGTATTTCACATCAAAATTGTAAAGACATACTCCCCGAAAACAACAATTTTACTAGCGACAGTATTTACAGATAACAAAGTAACAGATAAATGTTACACTTATACAGGTGTTTATATCAGTTGTTACAACCTGACTTAAAGATTGATACTTAGATTTATTTTTATTGGTCGTTGTAAAGAGGTTTTGACTGTACATAAACAGTACATAAACAGTAAAAACTCCTCTTCTGAACCGGACGTTACATTTAGTACGAATAACGCTCTTGGAGACAGGTGGCAGCTTAATACAGGGTGAAAGTTATACAGGAAACTCCTCTAGTTTGTATAGCGATGTTTTAAAAATAAACTACAGCAAAACCCCACTAAAACACATTCATGTAAGTATAAAGATCGGTGTTAAAGACAGGTAGCAACTTAATGCAAGGTGAAAATCATGCAGAATGATCTTCTAAGAGCTTCCGCATTATTTCCACCATGCGCTAAGCATTCACCTGCCTTAAACATTCGCTTGCTGTTCACGTCAATATACCTACCTGTAAATAATGAAGACCTAGATGAGACAGCTCCTGCAGGAGCTGTCTCATCAGGATCTGCACTATTTACAAGTTGATTGTGCAACCAGTGCACTCCACAGCAGTGATTGCACAGCGCAATACTTGTACAAAGTGAAGATATATGTCATTATACAACAGGACATGGGTAAAGAAGGAGAAATGAACTTTTAAAGTATCTATTTTTTCTCTACTAGAATTCCGGTTTAGAAGGGGATTACTGTACGTTATCTGTTACAACAGTTACTGAAGAGTGCACTTACAGAGCACTGCTTTTTATTATCACCATGTTCACAGTAGTTTTCCTCGCAACATTCATGTGGTGTTGGCATAGAAGTTAAAAATGAATTTGCTTGCTCTTTGTCAACACCGTGTTTTAAGTATTCAGACACGTGGCGTTCTTCTATATAGCTCTGACATTGCTTCGCTGGAACGATAAACGTTAGACAAAGTGAATATTATTTCATAACATGGTTTATTATAAGAATGAGCCAAACCAATCAGTTCCACTTAGCCCCGCATTTGCTCCAAACGATATTTATTATCACAAGTGTGTCTAAATGAATACCGATGCAGAACATGATGTAAATAAGAACTACTAGGTGAGTAGTTTGGAATTTCAGGTTTCGCCAAGGCTCGCATTTAAACTCTTTTCACACCCGTCAAAATGCACCTGAAGTTCCATAATTTCAACCTTTGGCTGTCAAGAAACTTTGAAAATGTTTTCTTCGCTGATTGTTTTCTTTGGTGTGTTCTTTTTTCCCTTTCTGTCATAAATACAAGAACATCATCACCTGACATGTTTTTGTATTGATTATTTCCAGTTTCTGAAGGAGGATCATAATTTGTAACTGTTCAAAATATACGATAACATATAACAAGCGATACTAAATATCAAATAGTTTACTTTGTATTATACGGGCATTTTTCGATATAAGTTATATTGACAAACAGATTTCAACAGATTAAAGAATAACTGAACTCCTTTATTTCTCCGTTAACCTATTACTCACATTACCCACAGAGTATTCACAGTACAGGGTTTGGTGGAGAAATGACGCAGTTAGTATTTGGGTATACACCTGTATCTGCAGCCCTGTTCACAATCTTCAGAATAATAACTGAACGTAACAAACTGCTTGTTTTATGATATTCATTTATTGTAGAAAGTAACAGTTTAAATCTAAAACTGCCTGTTTCAAACTTCATTCTAATTGTCATATAAAAGAGTTGGCATGTAGAAAATTATTATTTCTATAATTTCTAATATCGAACCTCGCAACGAAAATCATAAACAAGAAGTTGAAAATCAATTTATCGGATATACAGCCTATATCCAAACGGAACAGGTCCTGATTATATGGCTCCTATATGAGCCGTCTTTTCTAGGTACGTTCTGTTTGCAAAGGCATGAAAAGAATTTTTTATAACAAGTAAAGTATTAATACATACCTCTGCAGGTCTGAAGAAAAAGTCCTACAAACAATAACCTAACATTTAAAATCCCAACAGGGTATTTCATCTTTGCGTATATGTTCAGGTCAGATAATGTAGAAAGCGGAACATTGCTATACACTCGTTAAGTGTTGTTGACCTTTATCTGCAAAGATAAAACCGTTGAAAGAAGTTCACGTACGCTAATCAATAATACTCAGGGCGATCGAAAAATATGTTTGATATGTATTAAGTTGTGAGTACCAGCACTGTAATTAAAAATTTTAATTGAAATATTATGTTTCTTTTTAAATTCTCGGGCAAACACTATTATTGTTTCAGCTCATAAGAATCGCCTCGAATAGTAAGATAGGGTTTGGTGGAGTAAAAAGGAATTTGATAGATTATCACGCGTGTGAGCTAGGGTCGTGGTGAACGTCCGTATCTGGGTGGTTAAAAGACGTTGTCTGCTTTAAAAACACTGTTTGCAGTACTGGTTTGTACCGTATATGCGATAGAGTGCTTTTAAATTCCTTTATCGAAACCGTCTGCTCTTGGTTTGATCTGTTTGCAAATGAAATACTATAGACCTACTAACCTAATTCTACCTTGCCTGCCATGTCCAATATCCAATAAGCTAAAATCAACATAATCGCATTTGCAAACAGAGTAGTGGATCAAAATCATACGGCTCCTATAGGAACCGTCTATTCAAGACCTGCTCTATTTGCTCATAACAGGATATATATCTGATTCTACTGGGTTTTGTTTGTCAAAGCAAAACTATCAAAAAATGTACATTTAGAATTTAACTAAATTAAATAAATATCCATGATGCCATTATTTCTTACATTAATATTGAACAGCTGAAGGGTTAAGATATATAAGATTTACCCATTTAATATGTCTAGATATGTAAGAACCGATATCAGTTTGGTTTGAAGATTGTGTTCAGCAAGCGATAAATTGTCGATGTAACAAATAACTTGTGAAATTAATATACATAGCCCACTCAGAAAACAATACAAACCCTCTCTGTCAACAATACACACCTCTACCTGTAGACACCACTCACACTTCGTTGTAGACTATACATACCCTTTTTTCTATAACCACTACAAACACAACTCTGTAAACAATACATACCATCCTCTGTAGACAATACACACCTTTCTCAGTAAACAATAACACCACTCTCGGCAAACAATTCATACCACGTTCTGTAAACAATACATGCAATTGTCAGTAAATAATGCATGCCCCCTCTGTAAACAAGACATACGATCTCAGGAAACATTACATAACCTCTCAGTAAACTAAGCACACTTTCTCTGCAGAATATAGATACCTCTCTGTAGATAATCTTCACCCCTCTACGTAAAATATGTTTTACGCCTCTCTATAAACTATACATACCACCCACTGTACACAGTACTCACCTCTCTGTAAACAACAAACACCCCTATCTATATACAATTCATACTATTCTCGGTAAACAGTACATATCCCTCCACGTAGATAATACATACCACCTTCTGTATCCAATACATATTCCTCACTGTCGGTTGTACAAAAACCTATCTGTGAACAATGCACACCCAATTATGCAAACAGTATGAGGGGTGTTCGATAAGTATCCGGAAAAGGTTCATAACTTATTTAATATAACTAAGGCACTGCCTCTAACGGGAATCGACAATCAACAGTTTTACATGTGAGCACAGAAACTCTTACTGTCTGAGATAAAGTAAAATCAAATAAATAAAGAATTTAAAGAAAGTATGTGCATTCCAAGTCTTACGTAGTACAGGAAACAATAAAGAAATGGGAGATAATTCAAAACATAATTTAGAATCTCGTACATGGTACACGGTCTACATGTGCTTAAGATGCGTCAAATTAACCATTTTCTTAATAAAAAACGTGTTTTCAAGTAGACAAGCATCTGAAAACAGAGTAGACCCAGGTCAGATGGTTCCTACATAAAATAATGATTATGGTAATAATAACAGTGCCCAGTTTCGTCAGAGTCATATACATATGTATGCATATGTCTCTGGTATCGTTCATCTAAGGCAATAGGTCATGAGGTCTAAACGTAAGAACATACATTTATGTATGTCAAATTATTGTTTAAAATATAGATCTGATTCTACAGCATCTGCCTGAGCCAAATGTCGTGTTCATATACCATTATAAAAAATAATATTCTTGATATTCATGACGTCATTTTTTCCTACATAAATATTCACCAGGGAAAGGGTTAAACACGACACTAATTATTCCTACTAAAATAACACTACTAGCGACTAATTAACCCATCCATCAAAAAATATTGTCCCAGTGAATAAACAAAATTCAAATCAGGGATAAATCTCAAAATGTGTGATCCTAGAGTTAAGGCCCTTGTACCTGGTACACTGTCTACTCATGATATGGGCCAGATTATATGGAGATTTGCTGATACAAAATATATTGGTATGCCTTTGACAAAATCAAAAAGACAAACAGACACGTCACAGACATATGAATGCACATACACAGTTGCCACTTTGGCAACTGTTGAGTTGACTACAAGCAGGCTAGACAAAAATTAGGACACTCACTGTAATAAAGTAAATTCACAATTAGTATTGCAAACCCATACATACCATGGCTATGTGTGCAATTTTGAAATGAGAGGATCAGTTGATATTGGTTGGCAATGAAATGTTGGTACTGCATATAAATGAAACTCATTAAGGTACATACACCCCTGTACTGATGATGAATCAAGATCCAGTTTGAAATAGTTAATACTTTATCTATTTTGAGATACACACGGGCAAGAAAGTGAGAAATATGGCAGGAATAATTACAACAGAAGCATTGAAAGGATCATGTGTCACCAGTCAGCAGAAATGTGTCCAAAAAAATATACCATACCAAACATAATCCCAAACTGTCACCCTGCTAAAGCAATTGCCACAAAAAGTGCACATAGTATCATAAAATTTGTTTGGGATAATTTTTTCTGTTTAAAGGTTATCAATAGCACTTACTGACTCCAAAAAGCATTTCAAATAGGTAGTGCTAGGATTTGAACCTAGACTTCCTCTATGGCTAAGCAAATGAGGTATTCTTCCATTAAACTACACTGACTGCATTTATGGAAATTGCCAGTTTGGAGCACAAGCTAACTTAGAATTTTGATATTTATAACCGTTTTTCAGCTAAGCATGTAATTTGTTAAGAGGTGTTTAGACAAGAATCATTTTGGAAAAGGACAGAATTACAGATTTCTTTTTAAAACCAGGGACTATGGAGACAGCTCAAGCGAGTACAACCCCTTCCAAATACACTGAATATACTTCACAATCAGATGTTTAGGGTTAGAACTGTAGTTCTCAATTCTGAACAAACATAAATACAAAAGATGGCCCTGGCCCTTCAATTTTATTTTACAAAATTGTCATCATTCCAGTGATTTTTACTTTTCTGTTAAGTATGTCTTTTCTCTTTGATTTCGTGTTAGTCCCCCACCTTCCCCTCGGTTTGTTTTAAAATTCCCCTTTATGGACAAGGGCAAGCCCCATCACCAACCCCACCTCCGCCCAAATTCACATTTGTATACTCTAAATGGTGATCTCAAGCTACTTTCGGTTTAAGCATATCCCAGCAGAGTACACCGTAAGACGACAAGCGTCATAAAATTAGCATGCTGTCTTACAGTTTATTGATGAGACTACCCCCACCCCTATTTTCAAATTTCTAGAATAGACACTGTATTTTATTATTTTTATTAACTATCACTCAATTTGTATCATTGTTTTGAGAGGTTTAACTCATATCCGCGGGTATGAATCTCATATCCGGTGTTTAGTCCTATCGATATAGCGATTGTTTTTGGTTGCATGACAACCAGAGTTCCAGATGGATCCAGATTCTTTCAACAATTTTGACAGAGCATGGTGCAAATATCATGTATGTAGAGTTTGATTACATTCTGCCATGTAGAATCAGAGGAGATCAGAGATGTCGTTGTTGACGGACGGTCAGGACTCGGACGATCACAAAAGCTCATCTGAGCATACTCAGTGCTAAAATTCAGTATATTCCTTGCAATATGCTTGCAGATTGCTTGTTATAACACAGAACGGTCATATAATGTAACATACCCCTACCTGTTACGTCCCCACACGATCAAACCTCAATCACTGCATGTTTTTAGCGGCACTGACATTCAAGTCGAACTTGAAGTCAGAAAACTATGTATCGTAGATTCACCTTCTATCGAACCTCACTGTTTATCGAACCTTTCATTTTTTGGTGTTTTTACGCATGCACAAGTGCATATTACGTCATAAAATCATGAGTATCGTTGCATTGTCTGTAAAAAAACGCCTCGTAGCTTTAAAAACGAAATATACGTCAAAAACAGGTCAATACAGTTTATGTTTCCTTCAACTATGCTAAACATGAGAAAACTCTTAATATGTTATAGAATATCAACATAAATTGAAAAGTGTACCATATTGAAAATGTTTGACAGCTCTGACCCCTTCAGCTTATGCAAAGGTCGCGTGCCCATGATGAAATCATGTGATTATTTGTATTACGTTACAGTAAACAGTTTCTAAAATAAAGGTTCGATAAGAAGGTGATATTTTTCTTGCAGCCAGTTATGTGGGTGGTGGGGAGCACTGGATTGTTTGGGGATTAATAGATGAAGATAAAATTACTTAATTGTTTCAAGGTATGAATAAAAGATTATTTTTAACTGCTGATTTATTTTTTTCTTCAATATTCACGGTAAAGCATTTCTGTTCCTGGTCAAAGGTTAAGAGGTTCGATAGACGGAGATACCATGCTACATTTACTTCTCACAAGCCGCTTTGCGGCTTGCTCGTATTTTCATTAGTCCAATCACTTACAATCAATATTATTTAATGTATCTTCTTGTGTGTATTAAAATGTGTTATATCCAATGTTTGTTTGATGTAGACACCTTTTGTCGATTCGAGTCAATTTCAATATGGCGGAATCTGTCAGAAAATAAATTGAAGAATGTCCGAGATGTAGCAATAAAAGAAGTTCTAAAAAAATTGACTGTACCACGATTTATTACCCGATATACGGCGTCCCCGATCAATTGCATTTCGCAGAAAATTACATGTCGGTTTCGGATTTTTGGCGCTGGTCAATGCTTTCCATTGAAAACTCCCGAAATAACCGAGTGGATTTTGTCACACTCTTTTTACAGGGTTAACCTTTTGTACCGTAGAGGGAATCGACGGCGTCTTCGGCGCCCGGTCGATTCCCTATTAATGCAAATATTAGGACACAAAATTCACAAGCCATACATTTATAATATATGTACATAATCAAATAGAAAACATGATACAGGTGCAAAATCCTCAGTCACTATGGTGACGTCGGGTAACGTTGAGCGGGACAACGCCATGTAGCATTGAGCGGGACAACTTTCTCATGAAGAAAATATGGCATCTGCAAATTAATTAAACGTTACATCTTTCAAAGTATTCTCCTTTACACGATACACACTTTTCCCACCTACGTATCCATTTGTCAAAGCATGGCCTGAAATGTTCCTGTGGAATTTTACGGATGGTTTCCATGACTACCGTTGGTGGGTCATCAACACCATCAAACTTTCTGCCGCGCAGCTCTGATTTCAAGGTTGGGAAATGCCAGAAATCACACGGAGCTAGATTCGGTGAATATGCAGGATGCTTCACGGTCTCAATGCCTAACTCTCTGGGTGTTGAATTGGTTACCACAGAGGAGTGGGGCGGTGGGTTGTCATGGTGAAAAAGGAAGCCACCGTCCTGTCTTTTCTTCCTTACTGCTCGTATCAGATCACGCTTGATAACATGAAAATGTGATGAAGTTATCAAACCAAATACTTTAATCATGGTCGATCTATCAACTATTTACTTCAGCAATAAAATATAGTTAGAATATATGTCATCAACATTCAACTAAACTTACCTTTGAATAATACTTTGCTATAACTGTCGGTCCTGCTGGTACCACATGACTCAAAATCAAGCCTCTCGAGTCAAATAAGATGATGAACATCAGTTTTCTTGCTGAACGGTTCACTAAGGCCTTTACTGGTGACGGTGAATCTGGATGTTTTCACATGCATGAGTCTTGTTTATTTTCTGGGTCATATACACTAATCCAGGTTTCATCGGCTGTAATTATTGAGTTCATGAAACGGTGGCCATGGTTACGATACCGTTTAAGAAATGACTTTGCGGCTTCTACTCTCAGATGTTTCTGTTCAATTGTTAGAATTCTGGGTATCCAGCGAGCACAAACCTTAGACATACCGAGCTCTCTTGTAATAATCGAATGTACTGTAGATGTGCTAAATCCAACCTTTAAGTGTATATCTCTTATTGTAAGCCTTCTATCACTCTGCAGCAAATCCCTAATTTCGTCGGCTTTTCCTGACGTCGTGCTAGGACGTCAGATCTTGGGCGGTCTGTAACATCATGTGAAGGATCGTTTTTGAATACGTTGAACCACTCATATACGATGGTTTTCTTCAACGAACTTGTACCGTAGGTGTCCGTAATCATGGAGAGCGTCTCAGATTTTGTTTTCCCATTAAAAAAAACTCGGCCACTGTTATATATTATCCGTTGTTTACGGCTATGACGTCAGATTTCAGCCCGTGACGCTGCGTAGTTTTTGGCAAAAGGGCGCGGAAGCGTCACATAAAATTTGAACTGATTTTGACGTTGAGACTATCTCTTGTTTTCTCTCTAAAGACACCTATAAATATGGCTATTTTCTAAATGTGCCCCGCTCAAGGTTACCCGACGTTGCCATGGTGACTGTGGATTATGCATCAAATATTATTTTATCATTTTTTCGTTTGGATAATGTGCATAGAATATCACAATATAACTTGTGAAAATTGTATCACAATATTCGCATTAATAAATAAGTTATGAACCTTTTCCAGATACTTTCGAACACCCCTCGTACTTACCCCTCACTGTGGATTGTACAAACACCTCTCAGTAAACAATACACATCCAATTATGCAAACAACACTTACCCCTCTCTGTAAAACGTACATACAAGTTTGGCTACTTCCGATTCGATTAGGAAACTTTTTACCGAACGTCAGTGAGCTTGGGTTCTGAAGAGACGCCGAGTTCTCGAGTGACCAAGTCACTGGAACATACTCGGATCAGACATCCGAGTAGGAGCCATCTTATCTGAACCTACCTTGTTTACACGGTAATACTATCTAAAGTGGGAGTGGTGGTCCAGTGGTAGGACGTTGGACTTGGGATCGAAGGGTCACCGGTTCGAATCCTGCCATCGGACTATCAGAATTTTTCTGAGCAAAAAATGCATCCCACGTTTGCTCCTCTCCACCCAGGTGTATAAATGGGTACCTGTGAAGGAAATAAGCCAATGTGCCATGGCTGCCTTGGGCGCCGAATGTTAATGGCCGACTTATAACCCAGTGATCGGGGGGTAAATTGTGAAGTCGGGAGAATATGTACACCGTATATAGTTCCAGACTATAAACCTCAAATTTACCTTCTTTTTTTACTAAAGGTGTCTCTGTCGGGAAAAATATTAAGATAGATTGTTGCTAATAGAAGGCGAAGGCTACGGAAAAAGCTGTCTGCATATCTTTCGCTCTATATCGTATTTCTTTATCTGTTATTTCGCCAACTAATTCTCGATGAAGGGTAGCCGTCTGCTTATGTTTTAGGGTGAGTGTTCGTTCGATTTAAAGCCTAATTGCTGTAGATGCGCGATTCCCAGCGTCTCATATGGATCCAAACTGTTTCCAAAGATAATCATTCATGATGTCATGTGGGTCGGTTACCGGCAACTCTGGCGGCAAAAGCGAAAAACACTCAAATACATTTAAACACACCATTCAGGGTGGACAGTTTACAGAAGTTCTGTATTGTATGTTTTGGGTGGTTCTATATACTGTATTTGTTGATGTGCTACAGTAAAACCTCTCTATAGCGGTCACTAAATTACATCAAGTATTTTGTGTTAAAGGCAGGTGACTGCTTAAAGCAAGGCGAAAGTAAAAAAGAACGTTCTTATAGGAGACGTTGCGTTCGATGTTGACGTCAGTTTTGAAAATCGCGTATTTTTGCGTATAAAATATATGATATCTCTGCAAATAATTACAACACCAAAATGAAATTTATATTGCCGAAAAGAGCTAAACACTACCTTGCCGACTATTACATTTTTACGTTTCTATGTATTTCTCGGTTAATTTTATAATGAAAAACTATCGGCGACGTCGTAATTTTCCACGAGTGAGATGTAACACAAAACGGGTGTCTGCAACATTCAAATCCTATTTTATTGTTGCCTGTGTGGATATTTTTCCGGCAAAAATCACTAGATGAGGTTACGTCGCTTCAGCTTCACGTTGCTACAACGTCCGGACAATAAAATAGTACATGAACAGTTACAATTCTATAAAATCAACAATGAGGAAAAGGAGAGATTTTAGAAATAAAATCACCGATATGTTGAGTGTTATGATGTATTCACAGCAAAATTAGTTTTTTTTAAAGTATCATATATGTTGTAAAAGTACATTTGATATGCTTAAAAATGATATATGTTAACCATAAATTTAGTGACTGGAACAACGCGAAAAACGTGACTATAAATGTCTAGCCACTATGTAACACATGGGTAAAATGTCGACAAATTACCATAGTGTGTATCTTCGTTCTTAATTTGTGAAATTGTGCCTGAACCAAACAAAAATATATTTGGAAGATAAAAAGTACATGTGTCCATAAACATAATAATATAATTTTCGGGAGGTTCAACCAATATTTTTGGTGCTTAATAGCGGAACTAAAATGTCTAGCCATGATGTGACACTTACGTCACTCTGAGCGCGGAATCGACGTCGAGTATCTCTAAACATTTTTGCTCATAACTTTCATAGTATATGAAAGATTTTAACAAAAAAAGACGCGTGCCTACAACTATCAACCGTACATCGTCTCATGTTCGGTTCGGGAAATTAGGATAGATAGAGTATGCACAACGTGGAAATGCGTAGTTTCCAGGCTAAGAACAGGTCAGTACACGCAGTTCCGGTTTACCAAGTCGTACATATAACGATGTATGGTTCATTGGAGCGGGTACTCGTCTTTATTTCGTTAAATTCTTTCAAAAAGTATAGACGTTATAAAATATTTCCTACGTCGATTCCGCGCTGTTCGTATTACATCATGTACAACAGTACGATAGTTTGGTATCGACATTACAAATGCTTGTATTTAAAGTATGTACAAATGAACAAGTAATAAATGCATATTATTTGTATCGATTATAAATTGGTTTAAATTATATACTATGTACATCCATTTAAATTATTTCTTAAAGTTTGACCCAAGATGTTGCTAATCACGCAAACTCGCCCTGTTTGACGTCGTAAACGGACATCAGACGGCAACGTACTGTGGTTGCGATATTATTTTTCAGAATGGCGTCTTATCAACTGCAGTTCTAAAACCTCGCACAAACATTCACAACAGGCCACTGTAAACACATATCAAACATAAAGAAAATCGAGTGTTTATTTAATTGACAGAATAGAACATGATTTGAAACCGCCGTTTCTAGTCTTATCAATACTATTTTTTCTTAATCCGTGTGTGTAAATATCATACTTTTTATATGAAGATGTCAGAAATTTATTGCGGAATAATTACATGTATTACTTTTAAATATCGGACAATTTATTTACAAACAACATGCATTTGAGTAACACTGCTGACATCACGGCGTCGCAGTAACGGCGTTACGCATATTGACGTCAACAAATAACGTAACGTCAGGAGCGTTCTGTTTTACGTTCACATAGTTTTAATCAGATTGATATGGAATCAAACAGTCCAGAGCCATTCCCCGGCCGACCACTAAGTACAATGGGTCTACTCTTACCATAATCCACACAAGTGGTCAGTCTGCTGTAACCATTGAGATCCATTAGATGTGTCGGGTAAATCTGTGTCTCAACTGGGTATAAACCGTTTGACATTTTGTTTTATTAGAGAAATAAAGAGAAATAACACGAAACTTTGTGTAGATAACAATTACTTAACCGGTAAAATATTATAAGAGGAACTACGTGCACAGGTGTAGACACTTGAACAGTTCTTGTTTAAAAGCATGAGAGGATATTGAAAAATGTAAATGACCCCAGGCCCGGATTTGAGCAAATATTATTTTCTTTAGTATGACAAAGGTTAACCTGCTTTCAGAGTTTATCTCAAGTTACCAGCAATTGTAGAGTGGTGATATTGTGTCTGATACTATATTATACATGATCCTTTTTGTTCCTCGTATTCGTCATGTGTTTCTGACGGGTTCAATGGTAATCAAAGCCTCGATGTCCGCGTAGATGATGTAAACCTCTTGTGGTGGTTCTGGAAGACTAGTTTTTTCCCTTCCTCCGACATTTCAACCCGTACTGTGGTCTGACTGATCCCGATACACTTTGGCGTTAGCTCTAGTAGATCTTTCCCGGTGAAGCCTTAGATGCAGCGTTCGCAAAGCTATAGCGATGCTCATACTTGCTGTGGTCGTAGATAGACAGACGGAAGATCAGATGGATGGGAAAATAGAGATAGAGACAGACAGAGACAGACTGACAAACAACGACAGAGAACGAGACAGTGAGACTGATACAATGACAGAGACAGAGAAACTGAGAGACAGAGGGAGAAAAGAAAGAGAGAGGGAGAGGGAGGGAGATAGAGATAGATAGATAGAGAGAGAGAGAGAGAGAGAGAGAGAGAGAGAGAGAGAGAGAGAGAGAGAGAGAGAGAGAGAGAGAGAGGGAGAGAGAAGGTTGTAAGCGCAAAGAGAAAGCGGACACCAAAAGGCACGGGACATAATCAAATGATTCATTCAAAATTCAGAATGTTTTCCATTTACATATGGTTTCAGTGATTTGTCTAGAGCGATTAAAATTTGCAACATATATTTTTATGTAAGTTTAGGCAATTTCAGAAATTAAGAACATATTCTAGGTTCTGTATGAAAAGACTGACCTAATTCTTAATTATTTCCTTAATGTGAATATTATCATACTTTACAGGATACAAGCCGAACGTATAGCTCCTATAGGGTCTGCTCCGTTTGAATGTGCAATTATATAAATCCGATCAAAAAGTTATGTCGCCGCCAAAATGACATTGTTTTTAATAAAGATAAAAACTATTGCGTACATGTCCTTTTAAAAACCAACTAATAAATAACCACGACGTCATTATTGTTGAGTTTTTGAAAGGAAAAGTTACTTTAATGGATGCAGGTAAATAATGATTGGTTTCAAATAAGATGGACTAGAGCACATTGCAAAAACATCTATACAACACTAACAATGCTTTAATAGAAGGCAATGCGCATGTAAACAAAATAAACAAACTAGGGAGGGGTGCTCTCGTGACAGATTAGGAGACAACAAAGGCGGTTAGATATCTTCACAACGGCTTTTATTTAACCGATTACTCCATGTCTAACGCTCGTACAGTAAAACCTCTCTAAATCGAAATTCTAGTAGAAAATAGTTTAGATACTTTTAGGCAGGTGGTTACTTCATACAGGATGAAAGTCAGGCATAGAACTTCTAGAGGAGCTTTCTGCCTGACTTTCACCCTGCATTTAGCTGCCACCTGTCTCCGAGACCGATATTTATACTAAGGTTAACGTCATTCGCAGATTAAAGAGCTATTTCAGTAACTGATATCCGCAGTGTCAGGCTGTTGCATGACAGTGCTTCTTCATACAATGCGGCCATTGTACGCCACTTTCTGAAACAGGAAAATGTTCTCGACCTTCCCTTATCCCCGTATTCGCCTAACATTGCAACTTGTGATTTTTCTTGTTTATTAAGGCCTCAAACCACTTTGCTGAGAGACAATATCACACTTGCAAATTTCTCACAGAGTGGTAACTATTCTGAAGCATTGAGATAGTTATTGTAATACTTCTCAAAATACAGCTATTTGTAATCACATTTGAACGGTATATTATAACACTTCCATTAAAAATTGGACTGAAAACTGACATTTTGTATTTTACATGGTGGTAACTATATTGAAGGAATTGGATAATGATTTTAATGCTTCTCAAAATACACCGAATTGCATTCATATTTGAACGCCCTCATAAAGAGCTGAATACTTAAAATGACATATGACCAAGGACATATTTAACTCTGGCAGACATTTTTGAATTATATCTTCATAATCCCATAAGCCAGCAGAGTAGACTCTGATAAGATTAATCTATCTGAAGACATTAGATCTGGGGTCTACTTTGTTTGCTTAGGCATCAAAAAACTTTTCTATTAGTATCTATGAAGTAAAGGATAAAATGTTAGTCTGTTACGGAATGTCTTAAACACTAATATGTCGACTATGTTTAGTTCAGAACAAATACCAAATGTATTAAAACATCATTAACCCTTTCAATCCGAAATGCGCATTCGTAAACAGTGAAGACTCGAATTAGAAGGCTCAAATGAAGCCCTCTCATCGCGGTCTGCGCTGTTTTTCAATTTCAAATCCTCTAGCAATGTTAAGCATTTCATACCGAGTGGACTAATAGTTAAACACCGTTCTTATACATCTGGGTTGAGAGGATTCAAGTAGCAATGATGTGTGGCATGATAAGGCGGTCAGTGTATGACATTTCATTTTGATTTAACCCTTCGCTTGCTATTCACGTCAATATACCTACCGGTAAATAGTGAAGACCCAAATGAAACGGCTCCTGCAGGAGCTTTCTCATCAGAGTCTGCACTGTTTACATGTTGATTGTGCAACCAGTGCACTCCGCAGCAGTGATTGCACAGCGCAATACTTGTACACAGTGAAGATATATGTAATTATACAACAGAGCCTGGGTAAAGAAGGAGAAATGTATTTTAAAATTCAGCAAGAGAAGGGTTAAAATGATTGCAATTGCGATCACAGATTGGTCAACAACTCAGGAGGGCTGACTCACCGTATAGTATAACAAATGAATCTCCAGTTATGTCTTTTTCTATGAATATTTATGAAAGAACTAATGACGTCATGAATATTAATTAGATTATTTTTTTATTATAGCACAGGAACACGTGACGTTTTAGCAATGGCAGAAATTGTAGAATAAGATATATGTTGTATCATAAGCAAACAGAGCAGACCCTGATAAGACAGCTCCTAGAGGAGCCATCTGATCAGGGTATGCTCTGTTTGCAAGTGCATAGAAATGCTTATATATGGAGAACAGGGTTAAACAAGAGACCGCATCTGTTTGTCTAACTTCCACTCAATTCACACACATTGTACGTCACATAAGATTGCAGAGCTTTCAAATACTGAAAGTCAGTACTTGATTCGACATACACGTCGAACTCATCGTTAGTCAGCTTTAAAAGCGTGTCCATATCAGTGTTTCCCCCACTGCCTACACAAACGGTTGTTATGTTTCTGTTCAGTAATTGGTCTTTAATAATCTCAAATTCCACGTCCGTGTTTATTTTGAATCTTCCATTGGTGACTATCACTACTAGTCTTTTCGATCCCGGTCTTGCTCCCTGGAACGCCTGTGATTCTATGTAATACAACAATTCAGTCGCATTGAAAATATTGTCCGGAGATGTGTCTAGTGGTCCAATTTGAGTGTTGATTATCATTTGAATATCGTCCTTGTTAAAGTGTTCATTAAATCCAAACACATGCTGTATATTGGAACCAAGGCTAGTGATGCTTATACGCGTTGTGTTTATATGTAGGTCAATCAACTCGATCATTTCTGAAAGTGCGGCCTGGCACACGTGGAAAACTTCCTCATTCATGGTGCCGGATGTATCAATAAATACAGCTACGTCGGTAATTGCACTGTGAAAACATTCTGGAATAAGCAGAAAGAATCAATTACGGTACAACTATAAATAACTAAAGTTAAGAGCAGGTGGTTGTTTAAAACAGGACGAAATATGCACTAAGCTCCTACAGGTACTTTCTGCATAACGTACGTCCTATATTAAGCTATTACATGCCTTGAAGACCCATATTTATAATTGTTTTTATTGTCACTTTAGTAATGTTTTACTGTAATTATTTGTTCAGAGCAGTTTGCCCTTTTCCCTGTAGAATATTCTAGTAAGATAAACTGACTTCATTAACCCATTCTCTCATATTGACGACTTTTGAAGACTCTGTAAAAATCACTTTGTGAAACAATTGTGATTAATAGAGCATTTGCTCCTATATGAGCAAATGCTCTATTTATCACAATGGTTTCAAAGTACAATATTCTAACATTTTCCTTTTCTCAGGTTCAAGCTCCTTTTCGGTAGATTTATTCAAAGAGGTTGAGTCCAGAAATAGCCTTGAGGTAATGGGTTAATATTAATTAGATTTTCTTTTACAAATGCATATGTGCACAGGCTGATTTGTTATCAGTGGAAACACTAGAGTCAGATCTGTTATGAATTTATAAGCAAACAGAGCAGACACCAATCAGACGATTGCTAATAAAGGAACCCTCTAATCTCGGTGTATTCTGTTTGCTAAGGTACGAGAATGCGTTCATATGATGGAAAGGGTTAATGGAGTAACATTTTGTTCTGAAGACCCCACAGTCACTGGTGTATGTCGTATCGCATTCGCAATAAAGCAATAACAGATGCTACAATGTAGTGTATAATAATATTATTGATAGCCCACGAAACAGATTAAATATATCACACATGTAATGCTGGGTCGTTATTATCGGCAAATAAATTCTGAAGGGAGGTGATCCCCTGAGAGCAAAAATTGCAACACAAAAAGAGAAAATTGCAGACTCGGTTTTATTGAGTCTGTTCATGAACAGTAATTGAAAGTGCAACACTGCTCGCGCCCCCTAGCACCGGCTTAAGCGGTATTCAATTTTCAGAACAAGAAGTAATGAAATTCATGATATCAAAGGATCAGAAGGTATAACAACACTGAGAATGAAGTACGGGGCGACGTTTTACGGCCGCCACACAAGCACTTACACCTGCTAAGTTGACAATGCCAATGTTTCACTTCGCGTGAAATTCTGTTGCCAGGAATGTCGATATATATATAAGTCACAAATAATGTCATGTTACATTATAATTAAATGACACCTGGGGAGTGTGTACTTAACGGTAACCGTTATGTACAGTTTTATTCAAATGTTCGCACATTTTAAGACCGTAATGCTGATATGACTTGACTAATCGCTGCATTTCGATCTTAACCCATTCCTTCATAGTGATGCCTTTTGATTTATCTGTAAAAGTTACTTGTTGAAACCATTGTGATAAACAGAGCATTTGCTCCTTTTATTAACAATCGTCTACTCTGTTTGCAAAGGCGAGTAAAATGCGTTTATATGAAGTTAAATGGTTAAATGTCTAAAATATCGTCTGTTTCGTTGTAGTCAATACACAGTCATTGACATTACTCATCTTATATCAGATTTGAACCTACCATCACACGTGTAGTGCACGAGATGTTTCAGTACGGTATACAGGGAGTCGAAATCCTGCACAGAGTATACTAGGGTGGGTTTGGAGGCGATATCCAGCAACTCCTGGTGGGAAACCTCGTTTCCAATACCTGAAATAAGATAACTTGTTAACCCTTTCCCTCACATTGACGACTTTTGACGACTCTATAAAAGTCACTTTATAAAACCATTGTGATAAATAGAGCATTTGCTCCTATAGGAGCAAATGCTCTATTTATCACAATGGTTTCAAACTACAGAATTCTAAATTTTTCCCTTTCTATAATTAATGCTCCTTTTCGGTAGATAAATTCAAAGAGGTTGTATCTAAAAATAGCCGATGAGGTAATGGGTTAAAGATGTATTATGCGCATTTTTCATAGTAATCAATCAACACCCGAAGGTGTACACGTATACATACCATGAAAATAATGCTTACAGCCCATTTTTCGACAGGATATATTTGTTCAGCTAAATAGTATGGCTATCCGAATACTGCTAAATTCTTAAAAAGGACCCTCCTTTTTAAAACGGAAATTTTGTACAGACATCACCGGACATCTTCGGCCAAGTTCTGAATGACTCCTATTCTATTTCGGAACAACGCTTTTAATATTAAGGTAGTTCGCGCTGTTGCTCGGCAAAAATCGAAGTTTATCCAATTAACATCATAGTTGGTCCAAGTATTCAGAAAGTTACCGCCTACACGACTGCGACGTTCATTTTAAATTTGACGTCGGTTGCTTAGCAATATATGACGTCAAAAGCGCCCTCTGGTGTAATCTAAGCAATTCACATGTGCTTGCGTATTTCTTTATTTATTTACAAATGCCGTTGCGTATTTCAATGATTCGAAAACTGTTTTGAAAAAGAAGAATAGTTCTTCAATATGATATGCGATATATGTTTTACAAGCGTAACACTTTTGTTCCGTCAAGAGTTGAATGTTGGAAAACCTATTTTACCGCTTTCTGGTATTGGATTATTTTCGCCATTTTCGTGAAATTCAAAAAAAACTAGACGGTGAAAGTTTACAAAAAAATTATATGTCATACTCCGTTCACTTCTTAATAGAAACAAGTAAAAAAACCAATACCTATTCGAGTTCATTTTTTCGCTATGAGTGATTCTGCTAGGTCAACTCATCATCATATTCGACGTCAACGCGACGTTGATGCGGCGTGATCGTCAGTAAAATAATTAATTGCCCTATTTGTCGCTTGACTTTTACAGATAACAATGCAAAAAATTATTATTCTGAATATTTATTGATTTTAGTCTCATCGAAGACATGCATTGTCATACAATTTGAATTAAAAATACAATTTATGAATTAATATATAGTGCAGAAACTAAGTTTTGGGTAAACCTTTAACAGTATATAAACGCCTTTAACGCATTAGAGTTCCATTGAAAATCATATACAACTGATTCTCTGTTTTATTAATGTATCAACACTATCTTTACTTGCCAAAGATACCGAGTAGCAAACATCATATTGCGTACATTCAGCCTACGAATTACTCGAAAACCGTTTCACTGGTATGCTGTTTGTCTTGACTGACGTAAAGGTTATGCTGTAATGGGTTAAAGCGTTTCATAAACTTACATTTGCACTTAATATGCATTTAACAAGCAACAACGTTTTGAGAACATTTACTAATATTGTAATTTGCATATACTTTGAAAATGCATAAACGATGTATCTAGCGAGGGCGTCAGAAAACAAACAAATGTTTAAACTACATTTAATTCATTCTGTACTGCTATTTACGTACATCTACTAATTGATTATCTTTCCATGATCGACAAATCTTGTCATAATATATGTTGCATGATAGACAACTGCCGGACACTATGCAAGGGATCATAAATATAACTTAATGTAGAAAGCTGTCTACATAGTGTGAACATGATAACGCAGCTACGTCACTGTTTATCTCATTTCATAGAAGAGGGATACGGACTTGCATAACTTCTGATAATTTTTGACACGCTCTTTCAACAATGCGTTAAGTGCGCCTGTCCCATATCTATCATAGTCGCAAAATGAAAAAAAAAATAAAAATCTTTAGAATACGTAAAATATAGACTCTAGCAACATCTACACTCCATCAGATGCACCTCAAATTGTTTCTTGTCGATAAAACGATAGTTTCTATTTTTGCACTGCCCCCACCCCATTCCACCCACTATCCATTTCTGCTATTCTAGTGCCACGGCGGGTTATATTATACTCGTATATCTATCTGTGTCTCTTGCAGATATAGAGTTGTTTGGTATGGATCAGATCCGTCTCATTTTGTTTTGCATTTTGCGTCTGCCCCCCCCCCCCCCTTGCCACGGCCCTTTTGTCCAAATGGATTTACTCTTCTTCCGGTGTATTTTGATATTTGCTCGTCGAAGCAATGACAATTTCGAACTTTGACCTGTTCCCCCTCCTCATCCCTTCCTCGGTGCAAGTGCTGAGATAGTGTTTGCATGTATTATAGTTGTATATCAGTTTTCTCTTCGAAAGTTACGAACATTACGTTGTATGGTATGAATCAGGCCCACCTCAAAATTTATTACATTTTGCGTTGTTATTACATTTTGCGTTGGTTAAAAATAAGCATATCAGCGCAAAATGTAGTAACGCAAAATGTAATGATTTCCTTTATATATCGAACATCTTTAGAATAAGTATAACATACTGACTCTAGCAACATCTACACTTCACCCAGTACACTCTGATATGTCTTTTTGTCGATGAAATGAAATTTTCGATTTTTGACCCGTCGCTCTCTACTACTCTCCGCTTTTCCAGTCTAGGTTAAATTTTACTGGTACATGTATGAGCATTTCTCTTCGAAAGTCGCGAATATAGTAGTGTATGGAATTCATGAATCAGACCCGTTTCAATAATTATTACATTTTGCGTCGTTATCACATTTTGCGTTAACAGTTTTCCAGCACAATGTAATGAATCAACGCAACTTGTAATAATTACATGTATTATATTTTGCGTCGTTTTTACATTTTGCGTTGCAATGTAAATATTTGGCAGTAAAACATTTGACACCGTATCAATTGATTGTATTTATTTTCTTATGTATTTTTTTATTTATTGTTTTAGATCTACTTCTTATTCTTTTAAATCCAGTCATATCTTCTCATGGAAGAGTGAATGAATGAATGAATTAATGAATTAATTAATAATGAATTAATTAATTAATTTATTTATTCATTGAATGAATGAATGAATGGATGGATGTATGAATTAATGAAATACTTTATCTAATGAGGGTAGCTCAATTAGTCATAATGACTAATCTACATTGAGACCCTGAAACAAAAGCATTTAATACAAAATACAAAAGAGTAAATCACAGATATATATATACGCACAAGAAATCAATATAAGATATAAACTCATTGCTCGCTAAGTAATGATGTGTCTGTATAATTGAAAAGTGTTGTCTGCTTCAATTTGTAGATCTATTCTTCAAGGACACGCATTTGGATCCTTATAAAACGTCGAGTAACTTGGCGTCTTATCTAGATCCAATCTGTTATCAAAGTTTTGATTTGCCACTAGCATCCAAATAGTTAATATAAAGCTGGATTTAGCTTACATGTAACTGTTGCACAAATGAAGTGCATAAATGCCATTTGACCCCGATTCAGGTGGATAAATGCACGTGCTATTAAAACCCACATATTTGTGACGTAATTTACCCACTTTGTCAATACTATAATACGAAAAAATATTTTGCTTAGTTTTAGTTAAAATAAAATGTTATCTGCTTCAAAATTAGAAAAATGCAGTTAGATTGTAAACTAATTGAACCTGATGAGACGTTGAGTTACTCAACGTCTCATATGGATCCAAACTACATTGTATATGCACAAGGTTTATAACGAATTGAATGAATGAATGAATGAAAGGCTTGAGAGTAACCCAATTAATCTAAATTAATGAATGCATGCTAAAATACTTTATTTAATGAGGGTGGCTCATTAGGTACTCCGAGGCCTTGTTAATCAGTACATTTCATACATTTATATGCAAAAATAACAATCACAGATCATAATAAACAATGTGTCCAATGCAGATATTACGCTAAACCATTTCAATAACGCAAAATGAAATCAGCATAATTATACAAACTACATACACAAAGTTTCAAATAGAACTGAACCAAGCGAGAAACTTCTGTTGAAAGTTTCCTACATGGACCCGTTCCATTTGCGCCCTGTGTCAATGAATGAATGAAACACTTTATTTTACGAGGGTAGCTCGGTTAGTCAAAAGACTAATCTACCCCCGAGGCCCTCAAAATAATTACATTTCATACAATATGACAACTCTAAACAAATAAAGAGCATATTAAAAAGGCATATTAAATAATAGTTATTAATTATATGTGTACAGTACTCTTTTCTAAAATATATTTTTACACAAAATGAGAAGTCCCTAATCAGAAACTCCTGCATGAAGTGTCTGATATGGGTTTGCTCTATTTGTTATTAATAGAAGAAAAAAGTTTTTTTTCTGATGAAAGACAGTTAGTTTTCAGGAATATTAAAACTAAAACTTCAAGTCATACTGATATTTCCATGAATAAATAGTGTAATAAGAAGAGCAATGAGCATATATAATGTAAATAAGATCTGGAACAGTTTTATATATATTTCAACGTCGCTTTGACGTCGAATATGATGACGAGATAACCTAGCAAAATCACTCGTAGCGAAAAAATGAACTCGAATGGGTATTGATTTTTTTACTTGATCCTGTTAAGAAATGAACAGAGTATGACATATAATTTTTTTATAAACTTTCACCGTCTAGTATTTTCGGAATTTCACGAAAATGGCGAAAACAATTAAATTTCAGAATGCGGTAAAATGGGTTTCCCAACTTTCAACTCCCGACTTAACAAAAGTGTTACGCTTGTAAAACATATATCGCATATCATGTTGAAGAACTATTCTTCTTCTTCAAAACAGTTTTCGAATCATTGAACTACACAACGGCATTTGTAAATAAATAAAGAAATACGTAAACACATGTGAATTGCTTAGATGACACCAGAGGGCGCTTTTGACGTCATATATTGCTAAGCAACCGACGTCAAATTTAAAATAAACGTCGCAGTCGTGTCGGCGGTAACTTTCTGTATACATGGACCAAATATGATAATAATTGGATAAATTTCGATTTTTGCCGAGCAACAGCGCGAACTACCTTAATTAGGTTTATCACACGTACAACGGCTGCCACTGGTTTTAGGAAATTGCCAAAGACTGGTCTTGGTATACGCCTTATGTGATGATAAAATGCACCTGTTATACATATCATTAGCCTTACCATGGTATATTACACACATATAAATATTCACTCTAACTAACAAGAGGGCCATGATGGCCCTTATCGCTGACCTGGTTATAACAGATTTATGTATACAATGAAATCATGTAACCTGTTGCAGGGCCATTTTTTGCCAAGGTGTCATAATTTGAAAAATCTTGGAAGAGAACCATCAAAGGATGCTACAGATCAAATATCAAGGTCTAGGCCTTACAGTTTCGTAGAAGAAGATTTTTAAAGATTTTTCTATGAAAAACCGATAAGCCCCGGGACGGGGTCATTTTGGGTCAAGGGGCCATAACTTGAACAAAAATACGGGGGATCATAACTTGAACAATCTTTGTAGTGGACTTTTAGATCATACTACATACCAAATATCATAGGTCTAGGCCTTACAGTTATTAAGAGAAGAAGATTTTCAAAACCTTTCCTATGAAAAACCGATATGCCCCAGGACGGGGCCATTTTCAACCCAGGGGTCATAATTTGAACAATATTGGTAGAAAAGTATTAGATAATGCAACATACCAAATATCAAGGTATAAAAGTACAAAAATGAGTCATGCAGGAAACACCACATACAGAACAAACACTCGCCCGAACAGCAACACAAGGAAACAGCAAATGTACATAGGTAGAAAAAACAACAAGAAACGCACAAAGACAAAACAAACATACAATAGGAGGAAGATGGAAGTACCGCCTTGGAACGGTCAGTGACAAAATTCACCGGGGGGTTTAAACCGGTTTATGGGCGCCCAACCTCACCCTTATTCCATCCCCATCCTAAAAGACAAACAGTGTAAATAAACGTATCCCCTCTCCGACTAATCTACAACAACCGCGACAGCAAATACAGTGGTAAAGTGCATGTATAACAAAGAAAACATTTAAGTGAACATACTGTATCCACCTATCGCTAGTGTACTCAATGATTGAGCTGCAAACAGAGTAACTGTAGAAAAGTAATAAAGGGTACGACAAAAATGAAATAGTACAGATATCCGACGTTCTCCTTCCATTTCTGGATTTAAGAGGTCGCCTTCATAGAGTACTAAACCTTTCTTGTCGGCGTACATGCAAAGAGACCAGCGTGATTGCCAACTGTAAAAGGGTTCACAACCAAACATGCAGTATGTTGTAGTAATACAGGATCATATCCCTTTTTAATGAATTGTTTTATATATTTGATGAACAAAGTGAGAAAATGGGTATGTCCAATAATTTTACGAAGTTTGTAAATCACATCACCATAATATTCAGGATGTGAGATACCGTGTCGCAAAAGTACCTTGAGATTACATTTGTACTTGCCAATAAGCGAGAGATTTCGATAGTAAAATTCTTAGTTTATGGTATCTATATCCTTGTTTAAGCAGTTTTTCAGTTAAAATGAGATTTCGACTGTTAAAATCGTCAATAGATGAACAAGCTCTAGCAAAACGAATAAGTTGAGATATATAAACCCCGTAAGATGGAGCACGGGGAACATCCCCGTCAAGATGAGGAAAATTTACAATATTAAAATCAAAATCATCTCTTTTGTCATATATTTTAGAAGAAATCATTCCATTATTAATTTTAAGGTCTAGGTCAAGAAACGCTGCATAATTGTCGGACGGGTTAGCTTTATTCAATTTGAGTTCTTTAGGATAAATTGTAGGAATCAGAGCATCAAAGAAAGGGTTATCTAAGTTAAAAATATCATCCAAATATCGACAAGTTTCATTGAAGGCTTTTATAACATCTTCTTGTGATTGAGGATTCAAACTCAACATGAAATCTCTCTCATAGCAGTACAAAAACAAATCTGCGACAAGTGGTGCACAATTCGTACCCATGGGAATACCAATTACCTGACGGTATATAGCATTCCCATAACGTACAAATATGTTATCCAAAAGAAAGGTTAGTGCTTCGCAAACTTCTGAGCAAGTCCAATTGGTGTAATATTTCATTTGCTCGTCAGTAAAGAAAGCTTTTTCAGCATTACATGCCAAGAATGATGTTTTTTCTCGGGCAAATACTTTCTGGATCAAGTTAGTAAGCTTATCCTTAATTAAAATATGAGGAAGAGTTGTGTACAGAGTAGAAAAATCATACGTGCTTACAGTGGAAGCAAGATACATTTTGTTCTTAAGTTTGTTTAACACTTCTGAAGAGTTCTTAATAGACCAGAAGAGATTTATTCCAGAATTTTCATAAGTTTTATCACAGTAAAATTTTACATGTTCCTTTATTTTCGTTAAACAAGAAGTCAAAAGTATAGACAATTTAGTAGTTGTACATGAACTAGAATTTGCAATGAAACGCGCTTTATATGGTTTTTTTATTTAGTTTTGGTAACCAATACATAGTAGGAAGTTTATGTTGTGTAATTTTAATATCGGTTCTAAATTGTTCACACTTTTTGACATGATCTGAAATGATGGTCTTTTCGTCAGTGGTAACTGAAATGTATGACTTGGTATTAATAATTTCCTGCTTCAAGACATCGATATAATGTAATCGTCAAATAATAATCACATTATTTGATGCCTTATCAGCAGGAACAAAAACGTATTTTGAATGGAAATCCTGTAAACCCTTTTTAAGATGTCTAAATGAAGTTCTAGGTTTAGGTGGAAGAAGGTGTTTATTAGAGCTGTAAAAGGAAATGCGTTTATCAATTATATCAAAAATTAGTTTTTTCCAACAAGAAAGGGCATTAGACTCAACATGTTCTCTTCGACACCATTTAATACTGAAATTTTGTAAAGCCTCCGCAATCTGAACTCGACAAGAGTTAAAATCTATCAAGGATGGTATTCTATATTTGGGACCTTTATTCAAAAGAGATCGTAGACGTTTATCTTTAATTGTCTCAAAATTACCAGTAATCACATGACCAGCCGGAGAATAGCAAACTTTTGAGGTGGCGCAATCTCAATTATCAGGAATATTATCATTAATATTAAGGTCGGCCACAATTTTATTATAGTTGAAAATTGTATTTCTGATGGGTTTGTTATATTTGTAGCAGATGATAGGTGGTTCTGTATTTTTAAAGTATTTAGGAATAGTGTCAATTACATTTTTGTCTCTAAAAATACTTTGGAGGTCAATAAAATCAATACCTTTATTAATAAAAGGAATTTTCAAGAAGAATCTTTGGTGTTCAGATAATTTGTCGATGTGCGGTCTGAGAACATGTAGAGTAAAGCTTTGTATCAAACTAGCCGTTCCTATGAGAGGATCTGATCGAAAAATAATTTTATCGGCTTGCTCGTCAATTTCTTTTAATGAACATATAGATAAGGAGGAAAGTCTAGAAAGCATGGCATGTTTACCCGAAGTTAGGCGTAAAGTATGTAGATCAAGAAGAGTCATTTTCAAACGAGATTTTCGTTTAATATTACCATTTTTGCGAATGCCATGCGATCGAGATTTGCGTTTTCTAATAGAAAAAATTGAAAAAATATCTATATATGGTTCCTTTGAAATATTTCCCGTCTGGTAAATATTATCATTTAGTCCTAAAGGAAAAGGTGTTTGCAATTTTTTGATCGAATTTAATTCAGATATAAATCTAGCTTTCGATTTAAAGCTACTAGTCGCCTCCTTATCATATGTTATATGCTCAACAATTTGTACTGAAACATCTTTAAAAGAATGGCCAGATTTCCGAAAGTGTTGGTATAAAAAATTGTTTAGTTTACGATTTCGACACTGATATACATGCTCACGAAATCGAGTTTTCAAAGCACGTCCTCTTTGTCCTACGTACTGTATACCGCAACTAGGCGCGTTTCAAGTTAAAACATAAATAACGTTAGTAGTAGTACAATCAACGTCTGAGTTTATCTTGACATTAAATGTTCTACCATTAACTGTAGATTTTATAGTGGAATTACAAGAAATGTTACTACAACATATGCACCTCTTAGCAAAGCACTTTTGGATAATTGGATACACTCTGTGTCGCCTGCATAAGGACCGTTTACGAATAGAAGAAACATTTTGGATAACAGATTTTAAAGGTGAAAGTACAACTCTTGGTCCATTGAAAAAACATTTATTAATAGAAAGAGATGGTATGTGAAAAGATGATGCCGACTGAAGATTAAGTTGTTTTAAACGAACAAAAGGTTGAAGGGAAGAGAAATTAGAAATATTTCTGGGTACTTGTACAGACGACACAGATTGCATATTTAAAGCTTTTAGTTCTATTCGAGGTATTTTAACTTTATTCATATTGGAAAGTGATAGAGGGGCACCTGTATTGTGTTCATCAACACGTCAATTACATTAGTGTAGTTACCAAGTGCATCAAATTGTTGGTGAACACAACACCTACCATGAGGTGCATGACATACTTATGATGATGTAAGCCTTACAATTTTAGAGAAGAAGATTTTTTAACTTAAGATTTTCCTATGAAATACTGATAAGCCCCGGGGCGGGGAAATTTTTGGCCTGGGGTCATAATTTGAACAATCTTTGTAGAGGACCATTAGATGATGCTACATACCAAATACCAAAGGTCTATGCCTTACAGTTTCAGAGAAGAAGATTTTTAAGATTTTCCTATGAAAAACTGATAAGCCCCGGGGCGGGGTTACTTTTGGTCCAGGGGTCATAATTTGAACAATCTTAGTAGAGGACCATTTGATCATGCTACATACATAACATTGATAAGCCCCGGGCGACCATTTTGCCCGTGGGTCATGATTTGAACAGTCTTTGTAGAGGACCATTAGATAATGCTACATACCAAATATCAAAGCTCTAGGCTTTGTGGTTTCAGAGAAGAAGATGTTTAAGTAAATTGTTGACGCCCGCACTTACGCACGGCGCACATACGCAAGACGACGGACAACGGACACAGGATCATCCCAATAGCTCACCTTGGCACTTTGTGCCAGGTGAGCTAAACAAACTCTTGGTTTTAGGAAATTGCCAGAATAACAAAAAGCCTGGTGTAGACATATGCACCAAGTGTAGACCTAAATCAGCAATTGATCTTGGTGTGCACATAGTGTAATGACAAAATGGACCTTTTTGCATATTATATATATACCATGGTATATTACAAACATATACATAATCTTTGTTTACTGACATAATGTTTATGCATGTACATGTACTACTGCCTCATACCTAAAATCTTTAAGAGTCAAACATGCCAAAACAGTGCAGAATTAAAACCAATCCATCACTTTTTATAAAAAGTGTCCAAATCTGACAAATTGTAAGCTTTATAGACACCAGGTACTGACTGCTGAAAGTTTTCAATGCTGAGGCCATTAGTGCTTTAGATGTGTAAAGCAGCAATAGAATACATCAGCCCTTTCCCTGATAGTTTGGAATACAGCAGAAACTGTCTTAAGTGGCCATCAAAAACGGGTATTCTTAATAGTCTGTAAGGCAGGTGTTAGCTTAATGCAGGGCAAAACGATTGCAAAAAGCTCATACAATAGTTCTCTGCATTATGCTTGTCCTGCATTAAGCAACTCGGACTCATGTTCAATAAATGAATGGCCACTCATGACAGGTTCTACTGTACATGCAGTTAGATTTTGACTAAATTCCAAATCTCATCAATCTAATGCATGAGCACAATATTCGACTCTTAAACCTTTACTCCATAAATAAATATTTGGCAGTTTGCAAACAGAGTAGACCCAGAACAGATATGTGCTGTATGAGCAGTTTTATCTGTTTGCTTTTAAACCGTTTTCTTCATATTAACACAGTTTCTCCCTTTTGCAAACAGAGTAGGCGCAGATCAGAAATCTCCAATAGGAGCTGCCTGATCAGGGTCTGTTCTGTTTGCTTTTGACATGATATAGAACTGATTGTTTCATTTTTGTCAAAGCAAATAATCCTTTGAAAAGTTTAGATTCTAAAAATTGATGTAATAAATATTCATAATGTCATTATTTCTTACATGAATATATACATGTATGGAATAAAGGGTTATAAAAGGCTTTAGGGATATATTGAAAATTACCAAATAAATTATATTTCTAAACCCTTTGCTCCATGAAATGATATCATGCTTTTTTTTAAAATGGCTTACTACGGAAATTTGGTCAAGGCAGAAAATACTTGAATTATATTTAATCTATAATATATTATTACAGCTCTCACATATTTCTGATAAGAGCATACTCTTTTTGCAAAGGTGTATCTATGGAACAAAATCAGAAAATATTAAACGAGAGCCACGTGCGGCGCCAAAGCTCGGCTGATTTGGTACTTGATTTGGTACTTGTCCAGCTAAAAAGGGCAATAACTCCAATATTTTGAAATCAAGAGTTATGGTTCTTTTGTAGGGGCCTTCCCCTCAAAGAAATCTACTAACATATGAAGTTCATGTTGATACCTCTTATACTTTTCGAGTTATGATCTACATTAAAGTTTTTGCACGCCGATGACGACAACGACGACGACTACGACCCAGTGATCATGATAGCCCGACTTTTCTTCGAAACAGTCCAGCTAAACAGCTACTTTCCCTTTATACGAGTATATCAAATTCTGATTGAAGTCAGTCCAGTTCCTTGAATACCATCCATGAGATGTTAACTCTTTACTCCATGAATATGCCTTTGTACACCTTAGCAAACAGAGTAAACCCATATCAGACGGCTCCTGTATGAGCTGTCCGATCAGGGAATGTTCTGTTTACCTGCGACATACATGTTACATAGATCCGACTCTGTTGTTTCTGCTATGGCTAAAAGTCTCTATGTTTATAATGCTATTATATGAATTCAACTCGTTAACTTTCTTAACCCATTCCCGCATATTGACGCTTCTGTAAAAGTCACTTTATAAAACCATTGTGATAAATAGAGCAGGAGCAAATGCTCTATTTATCACAATGGTTTCAAAACTACACAATTCTGAAAAATTCCTTTTCTCTAGTTAATGCTCCTTTTTGGTAGATTTAATCAAAGAGGTTAGGTCTAATAATAGCCTAAGTGGGTATGGGTTAATACTAATTATTTCTTGCATGAATATTCATGGAGTAAAGGCTTAACTGATATAAAAAACTTGATTACTATAACATACAAACTGAGCATCATCTACAGGGTGAACCACCAACGATCAGTATAACATACAAACTGAGCATCATCTACAGGGTGAACCACTAAACATCAGTATAACATACAAACTGAGCATCATCTACAGGATGAACCACCAAACATCAGCTGCTTGTACCTGAAGTAGTTCTTTAGGTTCCTTCTAACATACAAACTGAGCATCATCTACAAGGTGAACCATCAAACATCAGCTGCTTGTACCTAAAGTAGCTCTTTAGGTTCCTTCTAACATACAAACTGAGCATCATGGACAGGGTGAACCACCAAACATCAGCTGCTTGTACTTGAAGTAGTTCTTTAGGTTCCTTCTAACATACAAACTGAGCATCATCTACAGGGTGAACCATCAAACATCAGCTGCTTGTACATAAAGTAGTTCTTTAGGTTCCTTTAACACTTGTTTGTTGCTCATTCTTTTAAGCATAGCTTCTGATAGCCCTTTCTGAGTCTTGATATGTCCAACTCCTAGTTGTTGAAAGACATCAAACTTCAGAGTCCTGACCAGCAGCTATCAGCATTTCAAACATATTCTTTTCTCCTCTTTTGAATCACAATCATACTGTCTTTAACTCATTTTCTTTGTAATATACTGGTACGTATACATGTATCCTATTCCGAATGCTTCCAAACTTTCTTCATACATGTCACGGGAAACTTACATCTGGAGATCATTTAACAATTCATTTATCACAAAGACTGCACCAGATGATCAAGCTTTTAATACTTTGATGAATATTTGGAAGGCTTGTGTGGATATTGAAAAATGTTCCAATAGTCTTGCTTTGCGGTGACAATTACTGTATTTTGAAATTGGAAGCTCTTTGTCTAAAAAACAATATTATTCTGTTAAAGCAAAGTGGGCACTGTTAGAAAACTGGCATGTCATGTCGCTGATAGTCTGGAAAGCTGGTCAAAATTTCTCTCCTGAAATTAAAACATCATTTTTTAATCATGATTAATATAGATCTGTATAAAATATTTCTTAATCCTTTATGCCATGAATATCCACGTGAGAAATAATGACATTTATACTGACTATTAATAGAATGTTTATAATAATGGCACTATGAACAATTCAATTTTAATCATAATAGAAAACTGTAGAATCAGATCTTTATTATTTCACAAGCAAACAGAGCAGACCCTGAGCACTGTCCCAGGTCAACTCGTCCTCCTGACAATTCGACCCCAGAGTCAAGTCGGCCTCGGGTCAAGTCGGCTGGGCCAACTTGGCCCTTTATATAATAATTTCATTGTACATATACAATATAATATTAGTTAACATATAAGGAAAGTTCAGAGTAACAGATAAGGAAGCGTACCATGATCAGTAACTTAATTAATCCAACTAAACCCTCCAATGTGACCATTCATTAGAATATTCTCGATAGGCTGATTCTAATGAATGTTCACAACAGAGGGTATGGTGGATAAATAACTTTTTTTATCAAATTGAGTATGCTATCATATCTGAAAGTGTGAAGTGAAGAATTTAAACCGTTTAAAACAAGGTTTCATATTGTTTCATCCACTTTATTTATATAAGAATAAAAACCATACATTAATAAATAGCAATAATCAGAAATGTACAATGGAAAAGTAGTAAAGTCAAGCAGGCAAAGCCACATGCAAGACGCAACCACCACCAAAACACCGATAGACAGCATGACACACACACACACACAACCACACACCCAAACGCACACACGAAATGAACACAGAAAACACCAAAAGACACACAAGAAACAGGGACAAACGTTCCACAACACGAACAAACCACAAGCACAAAGACGTAAGGCAAACAAAAGGAAGGGTGACAAAGAGAGTACCGCCTTGGCACGGTCAGCAGCAAAAACACCACTGGGGGTTTAAACCGGTTTACGGACGTCCTAACCTCACACTTCTCTCAAAGTCACCCTAGCTTTACAAATATTGTAAATAAAGGTATCCCCGCTGGACTTACCCACAACATAGACGACGGTGAACACAGGACAACATGTAAAACATAGCATAATAACTGTGACAATCCGTCAAATATGTACTCAATGACTTTGCTGAAGTCAGAGCACCTGCAGGTAAGCCGTTAAGGGCACGACAGGGAAAAAGTAATACATGAGTCTGGTAAGCTCCTCCTGTATCCAAGTTTAAGAGTATACCATCATAGAGTACTACCCTCGGCCTGTCATCGCGCAAGCAAAGAGGGAAGCGTAGCTACCGACTGTAAAAGGGTCGATAACCAAACATGCAGTGTGTTGCAATATAATAGGATCATAACCTTTCTTTTTAAATGTTTTAATGCGTTTAATAAACAAATCATGAAAATGGATATGACCCCGAATTTTCCTAAGTTTGTAGATAACATCCCCATAAAATTCTGGTTGAGAAATGCCTTGTCGCAGTAACGTCCGTAGATTGCAATTATATTTACTAATGAGAGGTAAATTTCGATAATAAAATTTAGAAAAGGTTTTCCGAAGTTTGTGATATCTGTAACCTTGCTTAAGAAGTTTATCAGTTATAACTAAATTACGTCTGTTAAAATCTTTAAGCAAAGAACAGGCTCGGGCAAACCTAATAAGTTGAGAAATATAAACCCCATAAGATGTAGAACGTGGCACATCCCCATCTAGAAAAGGATAATTAACAATTTTAAAATTAAAATCTTCTCTTTTATCGTATACTTTGGACGAAACTTTATCATTTGTAATTGAAAGATTCAAATCTAAAAATGAAGCATTAATGTCAGATTGATTAGCTTTGTTTAAAGACAGTTCTTTTGGGTAGATTGAAGAAACCATAGTATCAAAATAAGGATTATCTAAATTCAAAATATCGTCTAAATACCTAGAAGTTTTATTAAAAGCACTAACAATATCGGTCTGTGTATCAGGTTTTAAGCTAAGCATAAAATCCCTCTCGTAGCAATACAAAAACAAATCTGCAACAAGAGGGGCACAATTTGTACCCATGGGTATACCAACAACTTGACGATATATGGTATCCCCATAACGCACAAATATATTATCTAAAAGAAAGGTAAGAGATCTACAAACATCAAGGCAAGTCCACATTGTGTAATGTTCAACTTCTGAATTCGAAAAGAATGAACGTTGAACATTACAAGCAATGAACATTTTGTTTTCTCTGGCAAATGTTTTTTCTATTAATTTAATAAGTTTATCCTTTATAAGATGGTGAGGTAGAGTAGTATAGAGTGTAGAGAAATCATAAGAGCTCAGTAAAGAAATGTTATACTGTTCATTTTCAAGTTTTGTTAAAACATCATTTGAATTTTTTATGGACCAAAAAACATTAATACCAGAATTTTCATATATTTTATCACAGTAGCGTTTAACATGTTCTTTGATCGTAGTAAGACAGGACGTCAAAAGTATAGATAATTTAGTAGTGGTACAACAGCTAGAGTTGGCAATAAAACGCGACTTATAAGGGTTTTTATGTAGTTTCGGAATCCAGTACAAAGTAGAAAGTTTATGTTGTTTTATGTTAGGACCAGACTTAAAATTATTGCACATTTTTACATGTTCCGAGACTATATCTTTTTCAGGTGTTTGAACTGTTATATAAGTTTTTGAATCAGTTAGCTCCTTCTTTAAAACATCAACATAATACAATCTTCAAATAATGATTACATTGTTTGATGCCTTGTCAGCAGGAACAAGAACATAATCTGAATGAAAATTAGAAATGTTTTTCTTCAAGTAGCGAAATGTAACTCTAGGTCGAGGTGGTAAAAGATGGTAATTAGATTTGTAAAACGTTATTCGCGTATCAATAATATCGAAAATACATTTCTTCCAATCCGAAAGGGCATTAACATCAGCATGTTCTCGTCGACACCATTTGATGCAGAATTCTTGAATAGCTTCCGCAATATGAGTTCGACAAGCGTCAAAATCAATAAGGGAAGGTAATCTATATTTAGGTCCTTTAGTTAGGAGGGTCCTGAGACGTTTATCCTTAATGATATCAAAATTACCAGTAATGACATGACCAACTGGTTTATAGCAAAAGCTAGAAATGATACAATCTCAAGAAATAGGGGTATTAACATCAATATTTAAGTCAGAGACAATTTTATTGTAGTTAAAAATAACATTTCTAATAGGTTTATTATATTTATAACAGATGATAGGTGATTCAGAGTTGATGAAATATTTGGGAATAGCATCGATTACATTCTTATCACGAAATATACTTTGAATATCAATAAAATCGATACCTTTATTTAGGAACTGAAGTTTCAGAAAATGTCTTTTATGTTCAGATTCTTTATCAATACGTGGACGAAGAACATGCTGTGTGTAACTTTGTATAAGTGAGGCAGTATTAATTAACGGATCTGTACGCATATAGATTTTATCAGCCTCTTCGTCTATTGACTTAAGACAGGAAAAGGGTAAAGACGATAGACAAGATAACATAGAATGTTTACCAGTTTGTTTTAGAATAGTATGTAAATCATGAATAGACATATTACGACGTAATTTACGCTTAATATTACCATTTCTACGTCTGCCATGTGATCTACTTTTACGTTTTCGAATAGAAAATATAGAGAAAATATCGATACTTGGATCTTTAGAAATGTTGCCGCTTTGGAAAATGTTATCATTAAGGCCTAAAGGAAAAGGTGTTTGTAATTTCTTTATCCAGTCTAGCTCTGTGATAAAACGAGCTTTTGATTTTAAACTACCAGTAGTTTTAGAATCATAATAAATTTGTTCCACTGGTTGAACCGAAACATATTTGAAAGAATGTCCTGTATGACGAAAATGCTGGTAAAGAAAATTGCGTACTTTTTTGATCCGGCAATGGTAACTGTGTTCACGAAACCTAGTTTTTAAAGAACGTCCTGTCTGACCTACATATTGAATGCCACAACGTGGCGCATTTCATGTAAGAACATATATAATATTAGATGAGTTTCAGTCTAAATCAGAATTAATCTTCACACTAAACACTCTACCATTAACAAGAGATTTAATTGTTGATCTAGTAGAAATGAAATTGCAACACATACACCTCTTACTATTGCACTTAGTAATTATTGGATACACCCTATGTCTTTTGTTCAAATAATGTGAATTTAGATGGACTTTACTATAACGAATGATAGATTGTTTTAAAGGAGACAAAACGATTTTAGGTCCATTATGAAAAATGTTACTAATAGCCGAAGAGGGAACATGAAAAGATGAAGCAGAAGACAATTTTAGAGGTTTAATACAAACTGACGGCTGTAGTGATTGGAAATTAGCCAGGTTATGAGGAATCTGAACGGAAGACACAGAGTGTAAGTTTAAGTTATTAATTTTGAGTTTAGGGAGACTATTCATATTTTGTGTAGTAATTGTAGCACCCTTCTGTAAAAAGCGACATACGTATGTAACGAAAAGTGGTGTAAAATAATAAAAAACATACCAGAGGTTATGACAAAAATAAAGAAGACTAAGAATATGAATGAAACATTGAATAGTGAAACATTGAATGGGTAAAAAGTAAGAAGAAACACAAATAAGGTAAAGTCACACTAGATAAAACGCAAAGGGCACAAATCTTAAAAGGGAAATTAAAATAGTCACACAATATGTCGGTGAGTACGGAAGCCACCATGAAGTGCAAAGTACGGTGTAAAGGTATGAGGAAACACATTGAATGTAGAGCAATTCCTGCAAGAGGAAGAAAACAATATTGATTGGATGTACGGGGAGACGTTTCACCGCCACCACACTGCACAAACAACACTATTGTGCTTATGAATACAAACTGACGGCTGTAGTGATTGGAAATTAGCCAGGTTATGAGGAATCTGAACGGAAGACACAGAGTGTAAGTTTAAGTTATTAATTTTGAGTTTAGGGAGACTATTCATATTTTGTGTAGCAATTGTAGCACCCTTCTGTAAAAAGCGACATGCGTATGTAACGAAAAGTGGTGTAAAATAATAAAAAACATACCAGAGGTTATGACAAAAATAAAGAAGACTAAGAATATGAATGAAACATTGAATAGTGAAACATTGAATGGGTAAAAAGTAAGAAGAAACACAAATAAGGTAAAGTCACACTAGATAAAACGCAAAGGGCACAAATCTTAAAAGGGAAATTAAAATAGTCACACAATATGTCGGTGAGTACGGAAGCCACCATGAAGTGCAAAGTACGGTGTAAAGGTATGAGGAAACACATTGAATGTAGAGCAATTCCTGCAAGAGGAAGAAAACAATATTGATTGGATGTACGGGGAGACGTTTCACCGCCACCACACTGCACAAACAACACTATTGTGCTTATGAATACAAACTGACGGCTGTAGTGATTGGAAATTAGCCAGGTTATGAGGAATCTGAACGGAAGACACAGAGTGTAAGTTTAAGTTATTAATTTTGAGTTTAGGGAGACTATTCATATTTTGTGTAGTAATTGTAGCACCCTTCTGTAAAAAGCGACATACGTATGTAACGAAAAGTGGTGTAAAATAATAAAAAACATACCAGAGGTTATGACAAAAATAAAGAAGACTAAGAATATGAATGAAACATTGAATAGTGAAACATTGAATGGGTAAAAAGTAAGAAGAAACACAAATAAGGTAAAGTCACACTAGATAAAACGCAAAGGGCACAAATCTTAAAAGGGAAATTAAAATAGTCACACAATATGTCGGTGAGTACGGAAGCCACCATGAAGTGCAAAGTACGGTGTAAAGGTATGAGGAAACACATTGAATGTAGAGCAATTCCTGCAAGAGGAAGAAAACAATATTGATTGGATGTACGGGGAGACGTTTCACCGCCACCACACTGCACAAACAACACTATTGTGCTTATGAATACAAACTGACGGCTGTAGTGATTGGAAATTAGCCAGGTTATGAGGAATCTGAACGGAAGACACAGAGTGTAAGTTTAAGTTATTAATTTTGAGTTTAGGGAGACTATTCATATTTTGTGTAGTAATTGTAGCACCCTTCTGTAAAAAGCGACATACGTATGTAACGAAAAGTGGTGTAAAATAATAAAAAACATACCAGAGGTTATGACAAAAATAAAGAAGACTAAGAATATGAATGAAACATTGAATAGTGAAACATTGAATGGGTAAAAAGTAAGAAGAAACACAAATAAGGTAAAGTCACACTAGATAAAACGCAAAGGGCACAAATCTTAAAAGGGAAATTAAAATAGTCACACAATATGTCGGTGAGTACGGAAGCCACCATGAAGTGCAAAGTACGGTGTAAAGGTATGAGGAAACACATTGAATGTAGAGCAATTCCTGCAAGAGGAAGAAAACAATATTGATTGGATGTACGGGGAGACGTAGCATTTCACATGATAAAAAGAGTGTGTTTGTGAAACACTTATGCCCCTGACCTTTGACCATTCACAGATAAAACAGTTACAGAAGGGACACAAAATTTGTGACGGACAGACGGACGGGCTGCCAATGCGATTACTATATGCCCGCCATGATGGTTGGATGGATGATGGATGGATGGATGGATGGATGGTTGGTTGGATGGATGGATGGATAGACAGACAGACAGACAGACAGACAGACAGACAGACAGATAGATAGATAGATACTAACCTGTACCACACGTCCTATGCCGCCAAAGACCACACACGCCACACATGACGTCATGTTGTCTCATCCGAACAACCTTCCTGCAACAAATACACCCATCACTAAAACATTACACTAATACCAAATATTAAATAATCAGTGCAAATCCTATACATGTAGTAAATAATGGTTTTGCAACATCGAATCCCGCGGAAGGATTGTAGAATGTAGAACTGCAGGTTATTAATAATATGTAATATTTAAAAAGCATTGTTAACCCTTTACCTCATGTAAACATGTTTTCACGCATTTGCAAACAGAGTAGACCCAGATCAGACGGCTCCTAGAGGAATAGAATTTGATAGATCTGATTTTTTGCTTTCTAAAATGGCTACAATATTCCACATTCCATATTTCATTATAACTCCTTTTCCATGAATATTCAGTAGTTATTGAAATTTGGACTAAATATAGAACAGGGAAAGGGTTAATCAATATACATGTATACACATATTTTGAGTATATATATTTGGCACTAAAATAATGAAATAACCCTGAATATATTACCACATCAGTAATAAATAATTACGGGAAATGGATTAATTGCTCCTTTAGCCAGCCATAAAACTCGGGAAAGGAGCTCTAATTTTTTATAACTGAATGAAGAAATATGGGTTACTTCATGTAAGTTGGTTTTATTATAAAGCTCAGTTTGCTGAAAAGCCATGGGTCTAGTATGTTTGCAATTTTTGGAAAGATTTAGCATATTTGTAAAACTATGTATTTCATATATGTATACTGTTAAATATATATATGAACAATATAATTTATGACCGCGGTCTTCTACAAGGGTCGTCTAATCGGGGTCTAGCATGTTTGCAATGTTCAGAAAGATTGAGCATATTTGTAAAACTATATATGTATTTCATACATGTTTACTTTCAAAATTATTTATAAACAACAGAGTTCATGACCGATAGATCTCCTAAAGGGGTCGTCTAATATGGGCCTAGTATGTTTGCAAGGTCAAACAGAGGGTAAAGGCCAGTCAATAAAAGAGAGCTGCTCAGGAGTTAGCTAGTATCCTACTTAAAGTTAAAGCAGGCTTTTGCATAAAACCTGAACAAAATAAAGAGGTTTTTGTAACATCTGATCCCAAGTGCATCTTAATTGTACTGCTATTTATTTTAAGCTATACCTGTTCATGAAAAGCTGCATTCTCTGCCTAATTTGATAGCAGGAGAGAATGATATTGAGATTTTTCTGAATCACCTAATGTTTCAAAACATCCTATAGGAGCCGTCTGATCAGAGTCTGCTCTGTTTGCTTACAATATAGTTATATGATACTACAGTTTCAGCCAGGCCCAAAACTTCATGTGTCCATTTGCTGAATTGCTGTTATAACAAAAAATCTCATGCATTAATATTCATGATACCATTATTTCTTACATGAATATTCATGGAAGAAAAAGGTTAAATATCTATTGCATTTAAACTTATTCCTGACATGAATGTGTTTAATATTGTTTACTAAGCCTTATTTAATAAGTACCCAAGTGTATACAAAAGCTCCCTTAAATTAATTAGATTAGACAGCTATCGCTTCCTTTCCCCAACTGTAGACCATGACCATGGAGCTTTATCAAACCAACTTACCTGAAGTAATCTACACATCTTCATTCAATTTTATTAAGAACTCCTTTCGCGGGATTTACAGATGGTGAAATGAGTCTCCTTTTGCCAACTGTAGACCACAGGGGTCTGGACCGCTTCATGTAGGTCTATATGTACTATATATAGTACATGTATATAAACCCACATGAAGCGGTCCAGACCCCTGTGCTGTAGACCCTAGATTTTCAGCGAATGGAGCTTTATCAAACCAACTTACCTTTAGCGACTCACAGTTCTACATTCAATTATACCTTCTCTCATATTAAACGTTTTCACGCATTTGCAAACAGAGTAGACCCAGACCAGACAGCTCCTATTGGACCAGGAGCCTTCTGATCAGGTTTTGCTCTGTTTACATGGTGAAAAAGTTGTAACTCGACTGGGACTTGAACCCAGGGCATGGCTTATCATGCCAACACTCTACCGACTGGGCTACCAAGCCACACAGTAAAGCCTATCAACTTATTTCACCAAAATCTCTACCCGGCTACAATTACACTTCAAAAACATTGATGCCGCTCATTTCACATCTATTTGTAGATCCGACAGAGTTGACCCTGATTCTAGTTCACATTTGTGTACTCTAAATGGTGATAACTGATATCGAGCTACTTTCGGTTTTAACAGCTATCCCGGCAGACGGCAACCATCACAAAATTATCATGCTGTCTTACAGCTCGTTAATGTGACTAACTTGGATTCCTGAGCACAGGAATCTTACTGATACCCCTTCCACTGTCTGATAATAAATCTATGTTGTTTTCAAATGCATTTACATCTCTCTTGATGGAATAAATGGTTTTGAAACATGCTTCATTGAAAATTGCACTTCAAATCGTACTCACCATGCACCTTTTTCTACAATAAAATGTTGGACTTTGCGCCTGAGAAAGAGATCTTACTAAAGCCCCTGACTGGTCAGAATTTTCTTATTGAGTGCTTTTTACCAGAATGACAACAATACAGAACGAACTTATAAGTGTTACTCTTCTTTTAATTTCTCTATGTCAATGCATTAAGCTGAACTGCCATGGTAGTACAACATCAGGCTCACCCAATTCTGACATCATAATGTACAACATCAACAGCGATGGCACATGCCCTGTCGTGATATAGTCTTGATCTCAGCAGCTTGGGAATAGCTAGAGTTTGGAAGTTCCGGCCTCCAAGTCTTCTAAGGTGACTGGCATACCATGTTTTATTTCTCACAAGTTCTGAACTGCTCCATAATGACAATCAGAGTCTGTCAAAAATAACATCACCTCAAAGAAAACTTTCTCTGCAAAAGGCATGATAGAAGCTCGAAAATCACGTTTCCCGAATCCAGTAGAGAATTTGGGCTTCATTTGTACACATGCCTCAAACTTCCTTTTGATTCCTTTTCCGTTCAACCCGTAAATTAATTTGTTTCATACAAAAATCAAGTTCACTTTCGAAATCCGCCATTTTGTTTGTTATGACATGGAGCTTCCGAACCCTGACGGAATACGACGAGTAGTTACGATTGGGAAATCTGTATCTGTATCTGTATCAACCCGATTACGGTTTTTATACAACGGGAAATGTCTCAATCAAAAATACAAAATGGCAAGCTATTATTACATTTATATTAATGGAACGCAAGATATTGCAAAATTACGCCAAAGATACAATAGATTGGTCAATTAATGCTTAGCTACTTGAAACTCACAGGATAGTTTGGGAACTATTTAATGACGCGTGCGAACAACAATTATACCAAAATTCGAAGAGGCGTCAAACGGTATTAGGGTCATATGCAAATTTTACTTCTATTCGACTGCGTATGTATAACAATTATCAATTATATATAACATCTTAACAACAAACGCAATATCCTTCAAGAGTGTGTATCCAAGCCATGCAGAATATCGGGCAATTATACTAAAAGCCACGAATTTACATACTTACAAGCTAGGTTATTTGTAATTACCAGGAGAGTTGGAAACTATATTACAACGCGAGAGAATAATAATTATACCAAAAACCGTGGTGTGTTAAACCGGCATTAGAGTTCCAGAAGTGTGGTAACTAAAGGTGGCGTTCGCCACATAAAAGCCATACCTCTCTAAGAATTATTTTGTACACATATGTTTCAAAATTCAACGCTTGTTTCTTTCTATCTAGTATGTTAAATGCAGTTTGGAATAAAATATCTTACAAATGTCCAAAGATTCCTTTCTTCATCATTGATATTGGATGATTTGTATATATTCCATGAAAGACATAAATAATTTTTAATTACTTCATTAGAAGGTTTAATCTTTTTTATTTGACACAGGTATATATATCTCTTTACTTCTAAAAGTAAAACATCTAATTTAATATTCCTATTGCATGTTCCCAATAATACACGTATGCATTATTTGTCAAAATATTTCACCAGAGCCTCTTTCACACACATGGAAGGGTCGAGGGCGAGGTACAAATGAAGCTACACTACAGGAACAGGTTACCAATAATTTGCTAATTTCAAGGAACTTTGAAAAATTCCTCTGAGCATATCAGTGGAAAACTTGATGGTGGGTTTGATGTTGTTGAGACTTTATAAAAGAACAAGGCCAGCTGGCATTAGACTAGCTGAAATTTATTTAGTGACTTGAAACTCCACCGGCTATCAAAACGTGCACAAGAACCAGATTACCAGGAGAGCAGCGTGGCGAGCCAAGTTTAATTGTTGAGATCTAGCATTCAAGATGCCCATACTTCCATGGTAGATGCGTCCATTTGCTTTTTCTAAGAGAGAGAGTCTTACACTGCGGGTATTCATGAGGCAAGAACCAAGGGGATGGCCACACATATCGAATTATGCATCGGAACTAAAAGACATCAATCTGTTGGCAAAACTGGCATCAAGTGATAAGGTAGCATTGGAGACCAAGTGCCATAAGAATTGTTTATGTCAGTTATATAACAGATACAAGCGGGATGTGTCTGAAAATGTTCCTGTCTTTCGCCTTGTTGACCCTGTTTCTGCTTACACTTCCAACGCTTGTTTGAACTGAGTCCAGAACAAACAGAGGAAGTCAATTCTACACGCTTAAATGAACCTCTTTTATTGCATTGTCCATACCTTAAAACTGTGAAGCAAGGAAGGGATGTTCTTCTGACACAACAGTAGGTGATGCTTAATGCTTAAATGCATGCTCTAATGAGGACCCGGAAGTGCTGCAACTTGCAAAAGCTGCTTTTATTATTAGAGAACAGCTTTTCCTTGTGTAATGATTCAGTGGGATATACCGTTCCAAATACTCTGTTAGCATTTGTTTATATGATTCTGGACGGTACTAGTATCGAATCATAGACAACTAGGGAAGTCTCCTCAACCCAGACAGCTCAAACATTATCTGAGCTCATCATTTTAAATAGTATCCGAGGTACTAATGGCCCCAGGAAAGATACTGTCTACCACAATAACAGTGAAAAAGAGGCTCCAATACCTATCTATCTAGGCCAGAAAGTCAATTCCAAAAGACGGAATCATGATCTGATAGATTGTTTTCATTAACATGGTCTTTCCATATCATATGATCATATATATGGTCTTATGATATATTCTTACTTACTCAGTATAATCAAGCGTTTTGAAAATAATGACATAGACTGTCCACCTCAGCTGAAAAAGGGGCTGCTTACAAAAGGACAAGTTGATAACATTAATCACAATCCAAGCTCGGTAACTGCAGCTGATTCTTTCCACGGAACTGCTCATTCTTTGTGTCAACATCTAGCAGCAGACAACCAATGAATAGATCATGATCCAATAACGCTTGCCGAAATGGAGCCAGGCAAAAAATATGCCCCTCTTCCTTTGGCTTACACAAACATTATGCCAGCTCTATCCATGCTAAAGGAATTCAAAATAGTCCATGGACCTTTGCAGACTACAAGATGGAGCACAACTGGCTTGCAAAACATGTATCTTTGATGAAAAGCGAAGACATTGCCGAAGGCGATTTTATATATCGGGGTGCATATCATGCAAGTTGTCAAGTACAACCCTGTAAGCCTGCAACAACTATTGCTTTGATGCCAATGTTTTGAGAAGATCCTCACTATTTTGCTACATAAATAACCAGCAGCGCAGTTTCTTATTCCAGGACAGACCCCTGTCTAGACCATGTACCAACCACTGTATGCCTTGGGAAAGCAAATCCAGTGGAGATTCCCTGATCGTTTCGGTACGAACAAGGACATGGTTTTGTTGAGTCCACTTCATATCAAAATGGCTGGCTTGAAAGTGATTGGTGATTTGCTTGATGGAATCGGTTGGTCTAACGCTATAGTTCAGGCAGAGCTTGCTACAAAAGGAACTGCTGATAGTTTCATACACATGTCGCACGTAACAAAGACAATAAAATCTTATCAAGTCACTGCAGCTGCACTCTATATTATCGAGAGAGACAGATACGTGGATATTTGTTCACGTCCAAGACACCGTGCTGGTTTCAAATCGATAATTATAAGGAAAGTTTATACTGATGTCGTTGTGCTAGCTGCTACTTGTTTCCACAGTTTAGCAAACATCGAACACAGCATTTGGAACAGGAAAGGATTTCCGATTCATTCCTATACATGATATTTTATCTACATTGACTACCCAGTTGGCTCAAGGCTTGCTGTTTTTCAAGTGTTAACATTGTTAACAACCCCCAATCAGAGCTGCACTGGAGCAGCATGTCAAGAGAGCTATATACCAAGCAGGGCATGTATGGGGCCAGTCACTGACATTGCAGCCATTGATTCAAGATGTAACTGACTGGGGATGGGAGCTCTCACAGAAGGTCGGGTAAATGCCAAAATGGACCACCTTGCCTATTGCTGAAGAAACATGCCTTGAATTATAGTATTCAAGTGCAGCAAAGCATGCACAGGTTACTGTAAATGCTTCAAGGCAAATATGGAGTGCATCACACTTTGTAAATGCGGTGGGAACTGTCGACTGGGTTAAGCACTGTTCAATCTCATGTTCAGATGAACAAACAAAAACGACTGCATGACTTATCCGGCAGAATATTATAACATTTTGCAACAGTCACCATGCCCTCCATTATGATCCCAACAAGTCTTGATTCAGATTGGAAAAGCAAAGGTCAAGACTGAGAGCAGAAAGCTTATTTTCTAAACTTCATCTATTCAAGGGACATCATTATATCAAAACAGGGGCAACTACCTAATAACTAAATTTTGCCAAGAATCTATGCCAATAAACATTGTCCTTGAGTTTGATCAAAATTGAAAACAAAGTGGTAATGATAGGGAGCAGACAGTGCCGAAACTGATCAAAATCATTCAATCAAGGGCAATAACTTTAAAATATCTAGATAAATATGGCTGTTAATCTAATTTATCTGAGATTAGTTTCCAATAAACATTTTCATAAAGTTTTATGCTGATTGATACAAGATTTGTTCAGATACAGAGCAAAGACTACTAATTCGCTTATTTTCGCTAGTTCAAGGGTAATAACTGTTTTTTCAAAGGCAATCTGACTGATTATCGAACTTAATTGAGATTTTATATCCCTGGACACTTTCATGAAGTCTGAAGAAGATTGAAAAAGAAATGGTCCAGTTAGAGAGCGGACACTATTCTGGGCCACGCCATTTCGGCGGCCATTTTGGATTTCAATATGGCGGCCGCCAGGGGGCGTAATTTTTTGGGGTCCATTTTTTTTCCATAAACCTTATGTATCAAAGACTTCATACACAAAGTTTCATGCTTTCTTCAAAAACTGAACGATTCTGAAGCTTAGCAGCGGTACTACTATTGCATATATAGCTGTAACAGAAACTGTAGAATCAGATTCATAATGTTTCATATGCAAACCACACATACATGAATCAGGTGGCTCCTATAATGAGCTGCCTAGTCCGGGTCTTGTCTGTTTGAAAAGGCACCAGGTGGCATCTCCATGACACTTTTTGAATTGGAAATTATAACTATTGACCAGTCTAGCATGGATAAGGCTCAACTATATTTGTCATTTAAGGTCAATCCTTCATGTGCAGGACCCGAGTATATTAGATATTTGCACACAGTGTAGATCCAGTTCAAATGACTCCCGAGGGAGCCCTTTGATCAGGGTCTGCACTGTATGACATACAAATCGTTTTCGTCAATGATAAACTTTGGTGCGACATTTTGTTTAATTGATATTCAGTAAAGGGGGAGCCAGTTTTAATATAATGCAATAGATAAAGTATTACAGTAAATTACCTCTAAACCGGAATTCTAGTAGAGAAGAAAATTATATAAGTGTAGGCAGGTTGCTCCACCCTGCATTAAGCTGCCACTTGTCTACATTACCGATATTTTAACTAAATTGAACGTCCGGTTTAGAGAGATTTAACTGCATTTTCGATTCGATCAATGTTCTGAGAAAATATTTACCAAGTGTCAAACAGCTTGGATCCTGATGAAACGCCGAGTTACCCGCCGAGTGATCTGGGTCCTACAAGCGCTTTGCAAATGTGATTCAGGTCATACAAATCGTAGAAAGGGTAAAGATAGTTCTCTTGCTTTTCTTTTAAAATATTTGGACCATCTGAGGTGTTGAACTACGTGTGGACTAAGACAAGACGCCAATTCAGTGGGCGTCTCGTCTGGATCCACACGTATTTCAACATATAACATATGTGCCAATGGCGCGTTATGGACCTATATCGTTGTCATATTTGACTTTGGAGGTTTGGCTATTGGGTAAAGGGTTAACCCTTTACATTACTTTCTTAGTACCTTGTTATTTTTATTAACACTTTCTCTCATACAAACGCCTTCTCAGGTATTTACAAACAGAGTAGACCCACATCAGACGGCTTCTGTAGGAAAATTAAAATACTTGCAAAGGTCAAGGTAAATGTCAGAAAGGCAAACATGTTGGCATGGTCATACCAAATATGGATCCCTAGGCCTATTGGTTGCAATGCTATAGGCATTTGACATTATTTGCAAAAGTAGATCAAGGTCACGGTCACATGGTAAAAGTTTATTTTCAAAATTAGTTAAAACATCAGTTGAATTTTTTATGGACCAAAAACATTAATACCAGCATTTTCATATATTTTATCACAGTAACATTTTATATGTTCTTTGATTGAAGTAAGTCGTTTCGTCGACCTTATTATTATAAGTAGGAATTATTGATTGGACAAAAAGATGTAGCAAAGCGCAATAACTCCAAAAGTATTAAAACCAGAGTTATGGCCCTTATACATGACACTTCTTCACACCATGCTCTGTCAATGTATGAAGATTCAATAAAATGGCATTAGCCATGTAGGAGTTATTGTCCGGACAAGAAAGTGTGAATAATTGACCTTGAATTGTGACCTAGACCTTTGACCTTCCTGCCTGAATCTTGCTGTCTGCAATTGGCTTGTTGAGGAGAATATGTGTGCCACAGCATTTTGAAATCCTTCCAAAGGTTATACAGATCAGATGTGGAGCAGACATGAACATTAAGGCTAAAACATTTGACATTGAATTGTGATCTTGACCTTTGAAGAATATGCCTGAAACCTGCTGTCTGCACATTGCCTTGTTATGGAGAACATTTGTGCCAAAGCATTTTGAAATCCTTCCAAGGGTTTAAGCGATATGGAGCGGATACGAAGGGTGTGGCCAAAACATTTGACCTTGAATTGTGACCCTTAACTTTGACCCACGTGCCTTAATCGAACGCTCTGCACATCGTCTTGTTGAGTCGAACATTTGTGCCAAAGCATTTTGAAATCCTTCTATATGTGTGAGAGTTATGGAGCGGACACGAGTATGACAGACAGACACACACGCAGGCACGCACGCATACACACACATACGGGCAAACAGACAGACGGACGGACGGACAAAAATACAAATGGACAGACGGACAACTCGAACAAAACAATATTTCTCCCATTTATAAATGGGGAGACAAAATGAAATGACGTTTCTACGGAAACCCTGGACGGAAGTTTTGTATTCAAATACCACAGCAACTAAAGAAGCACAAATAAAGCGCATATACATATACACACTACAACTTGCACAGAACTGCTCCTTGCCTGTTCAACAACGAAATCATATCTGCACTTTCTGAACACATTGTGTGGCAGCTCGATAAAACCCAAACTCATCGAAAACAAAAGACAAGATGTGACGCCATAACTGACATAATACTAAGACAATGTCATAGCACTTATTACCCTTACTGTAAAAGTATTGTATGAAAATAAATGATTGTGCAGTCAGTTTATACGACCACCTGCGTGGTAAATAGCACAGAACAACGAATTGACATTGAAACGATCCATTTCATGAAGAAGAATACATCCTTTGATCAATAAAACGTCATAATATGTACACGTGTCTCATATGAACACTGCCCGTCATGGCATTTTAATGATCGCATAATCAATGAACAACACAATTTAATATCATTTATGTGATAATTATGATTTTGATTATTTGTTGTTCACCTTTTGCTGCACTATTTCATGGAGCATATGTTTCCCACGTGATCACAACACGTCTGCTATGTAAAATGTACTCTGAATCCCCATTCCACATTTTTAACAAGTTTGAAAACGGCAACTGTTTTAGCTCGACTTATCGAGGAATAGTGTAGCTTTCCTACTCGCCCCGGCATCGGCGTCACACCTTGGTTAAGGTGTTTGTTAAATTCCACTTTTTGCCTTAAACCTTTTGAATTAAAGCTTTGAAACTTGGAACACTTAAGCACCACCACAAGCTGCATTTGTAGGCAAGAGTACATAACTCCGTCACGCATGTTGACAAAAGTATGCCCCTTTTTAATGTAGAATATTTGGTTAAGGGTTTTGTTGAAGTCCACTTATTTACATAACACTTCGGGATAAAGCTTTGAAACTTGGAACACTTATTCACTACCACAAACTTCATCTGTAGACTAGAGTATATAAATCTGCCAATCATTGTGACGGAAATTATTGTCCTTTTTAACTTAGGTGTTTCTTTTAATTAAAGTTTTCAGAGATCAAACATCTTGAATAATATCAAAGATAATTTTTGAGACATTGAATACTTGCTTCTAGTATAATTGGACACAATTGTAGTCCACGTTCAAGCATTTTTACACTAACAATACTGATAATAGTCGAGCACGCTGTCCTGTGACAGCTCTCTTGCTGAATTTTAAAATACATTTCTCCTTCTTTACCCATGCCCTGTTGTATAATTACATATATCTTCACTGCGTACAAGTATTTCGCTGTGCAATCACTGCTGTGGAGTGCACTGGTTGCACAATCAATTTGTAAATAGTGCAGACCCTGATGAGACAGCTCCTGTAGGAGCTGTCTCATCTGGGTCTTCACTATTTACAGGTAGGTATATTGACGTGAATAGCAAGCGAAGGTTAAATATAATGTGATTTATATCTAGGGCTAAACTATGAACTTGACAGTTTGCGATAACAGCCATCACGCAAATGTTTATATTATATTTATACACTCTCATAATGTTGAAGAAATATTTATAAACTTTTTTTTATCAAATATAACGTGCTCTTGATCTAGGTCTGAACTATGATTTGTCAGTTTACAATAACTGCCGACACTTCCTTATTTGAAAAGCTAACATCAAATACATAGCTGCGACAAAGGTGTGAAAGCCAAATCCCTATATAATAATGTCGACGAACCGACTTTAGGTCTTCATGCCGTATGCACAACGTGTTAGACGTAAAATTTAAAGCTCTGAGAATTTCACAAAAATTGCTTTAAAATGACTTACAAGTGAAACAAAGTGAATCAAGATGGACTTAAAGTGTTATTTAAGTGTTATATTGATGTCGGATAAACAAAATTTACCGAAAGCTCAGAAGAAAAGGGTAAAAAGGTGAATCAGAACTCGATAGTGGTGGCCATTCATCGGCAACCAGCACACCAATCACGGGCATGCCGAACACACCGAACTTTGTTGATAGTGAGAGGTATGTTAGTTCAGATTCAACACATCTCCAGTCATGAATATTGGCTAACAAAATGGCATGTATGGGTTCCAGACCCCGCAGCAAGGTCAACATTACCAACCAAAGGGTCAAACAGTGTTCATCCCCGCCCCCGCGCCCACTCCCATGAAGCCCCGACATGGGCTATACAACTACTTGATGAGTTCAAAGCAATACAATCAACAATACCAAAGATAGACGAGATAGAACACTCTGTGAAACTCACGAGCGTTAAAATATCAGACATCGATAACAAAATGTAAATGAGATGGACAATGCAATCAGTTTTATGAACAATGAACAAGAAATCTAAAAGTCTTCAATCGATAAATAAAAACAGGAAGTATAATTGCTACAAGACAGCAGACGACAAACATTTAGACCTACAATCCCGTTCAATGAGAGAAAACCTTTGTTCTACGGCATACAGGAGATCAGAACAGAAAACAACACAGAAAACTGTCAAAATCTAGTAAAAGAACTGATATCTGATAAACTACAGCTAGACACTATTCAAATGATCATAGACAGGGCCCACAGGATTGGTAGCGAAAAGGCAAAGAAACCACGACCCATCGTCGTGAAATTCCACGAGTACAACGACAGAGAATCGGTAAGACCTAAGTCGCGAGAGGAAATAATCAAAACGTCTCTAAAAGGATCGAACCTAGGTATTAGAGTACAATCGCCACAGCTGTACAGAGAGGTTAAGGCTGAGGAACAGCGTGGTACAAGTGCCAGAATAGTGGGAACTAAACTGTTGGTTAACGATAAACCAGTGAAAAAGTACCGTTACGGTAGTGTGGTCGACTTATAGGGGTGTCGTGAGAAGGATGTAGAACCCTTAAGCTGGAATGTTAACGGGCTCGCTCGTAAGATAGCAGATCCAGTGTTTATTAATACTATTCTATCTTATGACATTGGCTTTCTCTGAGAGACATGGTTATCAGCAAAAACTCATTCAAATCTTGATATTGGTGGTTATTCGTGTTTTCATTTACTGGGAAATAAGTCAAGAAACGTGCGAAGAGGTAGATATAGTGGTGGAATTAGCATTTACTTAAAAAATGATTTAGACAGATGTATATCAATTGTTGAAAAACACCAGAATGGAATAGTGTGTATACAAATAAGTAGCGACCTGTTTTCTTTTGAACAAGATGTTTTTATTTGTTTTACATATATACCGTCAAACCAACCTACTGTTATTAACAATGGTAATTTTGACTTTTTCGAAGAGATGGAAATAATTATTGAAAAATATAGAAATCTGGGTAAAATATTAGTCTTACGCAATTCAAATAATCGAACCGGTAAGACGGCAGATATATTAGAGTATGATATACATATAGATATTGATAGCCAGCTGTCAAAAGATATAAACATTTCACATCGCGTATCAGGTGATAACGTGACTGATTGTCAAGGTAAACGCAATGATTGATTCTTGTATAGCTACGTCACTAGTCATAGGTAATCACTCCCTATCGACTGTGTTACACTGAGGGGTGCGCCTGCGAGAAGACATGTTACGGTTTAGTAAAGAGAATGTTAAGGCGCCTGCCCAATGTGTTAAGGCGCCTGCCCATATTTTCAGCAGCGCGGGGCGAGATGGAGCAATAAAAACACATTATCAGGCAATACGTAAGATTTGTTTCAAGTTTTAAATACATGTTCGTCTTATAACTGGCATTTGATTCATCGGAGGAGTTTTTCGTTTGATTTCCTTCTGATTGCATCGTTTTTATAGAGGATAATGTGAATCGTTAGGACTATTGCAAAATAAATGGCATAGTCTTTTGAATATCAGTTTCAAACACCAATGTTATGTACAAGCATGATCCAAAACTAATCATAGACCAATTTCAAAACAAATTTCTCTCTTTTGACTGATTACAAGGCAAATCGGATGCATTTTTCAAAAATGCATTGTTAAGGCGTGTGCCAGAGCGTGTTACGATTCATGATATACATCCAAACTTACAGTTACGGTTTCTAATCGAAAACAAGAAGTGTTTTTGAGAGTATGGAATCGATGTTTTAGGCCTGATAGAAGACTCAAACTACACTAGTTTATGTCGTAGATATTGATTGAGGTTAAAACATAAACTGAAAGTTGTATTAAACGTAATTATGGAACACGTATCCCATTCTTAATACCAACACTTGATATGCCAGATTTTAACAGCTATTGTAGAAATTAAATCTGACTAAACCTTTAATGATCTCAGTGTATAGACAAATCAGAGTGGTCCTAGAGGCGCCCTCTGATCAGGGTCTGCGATGTTTGTCATTCAAAATCCACTAGCAATGCAGACCCAGATGAGAAGGTTCCATTAGGAGTTCTTTGACCAAGATCTGTATTGTTTGTCATTCAGAATCCCCATGCACTGCGGACCCAGATGAGTAGGCTCCTCTAGGGCCTCTCTGAACAGGGTCTGTATTGTTTGTTCTTCAAAATCTCCTAGCAGTGCAGAAGCAGATGAGAAGGTTCCTCTAGGAGCTCTCGGACCAGGATCTGCATTGTTTGTCATTTAAAATCTCCTAGCAAACCTTTCAAATTGAATAGATTCTATTAATTAACCCGTTCCCTGTTTTATATTCAGTCTAATTTTCAATACCTACTGAATATTCATGGACAAAATAGTTATATTGAAATATAGAAGGCGTAACCTTGTAGCCATTTTAGAAACTTAATAAATATATTTATCAAATTCCAATAGCAAACAGAGCAGACCCTGCGCTGGGTCTACTCTGTTTTCAAATGCGTGAAAAGATGTTTATATGACGGAAAGGGTTAAACAATGATTGGCTATTCCATTCCAAAACATCAGCGTTGAACATGTTAGCCCTTTTCCTGATAGTGACACATTTGGTGCTTCTGTATACATAGTGGATCCAGATCAGAGGATCGCCGTGGATGTATCAGAGTCTGTTCTGTTTGATGAACTGTTATAGATTCGTATTTGTTTGCAATAGCAAATATTTGTTTTTAATACAATAACTAAAATAAGTCATACATGAATATTCATCCGGTAAAAGGTTATTAACAGTTACAACATGGTTCTATAATAATTTTTTTTTCTTAACAATAAGCACGACTGGCCAATTCTCCATTGCAAAATTGATAATTTCGTCAGCTAATCTTTTTCCTGATATAAAGTATATAAACGCCAGACCCAGATCTGAAGACTTCTGTAGAAGACGTCTGATCAGGGTCTGCTCTATTTGCTTATGGTATAATTGTCTTCCCTGTCTGCCTGTCGCAAAGTTTGTCTGCGCTTCTTCTAAAAAACGGCTGGTCAGATTTAAATAAAATGTCACAGAATGAGTGTAGTTGTGCATGTCGCCTGGGTGATCTGGTTCGATTGTTTTTCATAGTTATGTCCCATACAATTTGTTTTAGAAAAACACCGGCAGTAAAAACATCAGTTAGTAATTGTAATTACCATGTAATCGACGTCTTGCATAGATCCAAAGATATGTACTCAGGGAGCCAGTGGGGTCTACCGTGCACCCCCAATAGTCGGAGTGGGGGGGGGGGGGGTTAGCACGGTAGACCCCATTGTCTCACTGAGTAATGACAGAATTTAAGAATCTATGTCTCGAGTATTATCTGTAGATGTACAGTAAACCCCCTCTAAACCGGAATTTTAGTAGAGAAGAATTTAGATACTTTTAGGCAGGTGACTGCTTAATGCAGGGTGAAAGTCATGCAGAAAGCTCCTAGAGGATCTCTCTGCATGACTTTCACCCTGCATTAAGCTGTCATCTGTCTCCAAGACCGATATTTATGCTACATTTAACGTGTAGTTTACTGCATACCAAACACGTCGCTTATGTTAGAATAAAGTCAAAATGTAATACCGTAAGGCATTCTGGCAGAGTATGTAACGCTGTAAATAAGAGACCGTAACATGCGTCAGTTGATTGGGAAGAAACCGTAACATGTACACGGGTGTGATAGTATGGATAAACTCGTCAAAAGTAATTTAAAACCTGCAAATTAAGTATACATGCGGGTGTTATATGCTATATAAGGCCTTACCGGTACATATCGTTTAAAGATTTTTCACCTTTAGTGAAACGAAATGTAAAACAGAGCAAACTCTTCATGTTTTTAACAAGTTATTACCTTTAAAACACCTTTTTTCGCGCACTAACTCGATTTCCTGCGTACGTATGATGTACAATTCGACACGATATACGATATTGCCTAAGTAATGAATAAAGGAACCAAACCTTAGGAAAATAAACAGCTTACTGAGCGTTAAATGAATATTCTCTCTCGCATATTTGCAAACAAATAGGCAGGCGCCGTAACAGTATCGAACCGATACCTTAACGTGTCTTCTCGCAGGCGCACCCCTCATTGTAACACAGTCAATAGGGAGTGGGTAATGGTCGCATGCATAGCGACCTAGAATTAGGCGATTTTACTTTTCATTCCCTACATGGCTCTAGTGTTGTAGATTATATGTTGCTGACTATTGATGCTTTTGCTTGTATATCTCACTTTTGTATATTGAATCCAAATGAATTTTCGGATCATTCTGGCTTAGGAATAAGTTTATCTGGAAAAAGAAAAAAATGTTGATGCAGACGACATATTGGGACCAAGAATAGAAATGGTTATTAAATGGGACGATTCAAAAATAGAAGAGTTTAAACTAGTCTGTCAAACAATGTAGATGATTTCAACACGATTCAGCAAATGATCTATAACAACAAAAATATTGATTTGATCTCAGAACGTTTTATTCCTAAATTATATAATTGTACTGATGAAGTTTTGGGAAACAAATTATACGCAAAAGAAATAAAACTTCAAGTAAATCAAATTCTCCCTGTTTCGATAAAGACTGCTATGAAGCTAGAAATATTTTTAAAACAGTAGAAATAAATTTGTAAAAAATAAAACAAATGCATATCTGAAAAATGAATATATAACTAGAAAATCTATAAGATAATAAGATAAAAAGAAAAGCAAAACATGTATACAATACAAAGGAAAAACACAATTTAACTGAACTAAGTAAACATCAACCAAAACAATTTTGGAAATAATTAAAAAACAGTATAACAAACAAACCATACAGACACACAATTTAAATATAGAAGACCTACATGATCATTTTCAATCATTATATAATACACAGGGTACTCAAACGATTTATACTACTACTAATAATAATCATCATCACCATAACAATGAACAACAACAAACTAGAACACTGACCAAGTCAGAAAGGGCCCCACATGATGATCAAACTTGGCCAAGACTGTTAACCTATAAACATTCTCAGCACGTATGGCGTATAACAGATGAGAAATGTTTGAGTTAAAGAGCAGACAATGCTTTAACGGCAAAATTTGACTAATTCAAGGGACACAGAGGTGTGTTAAACGATTTGACTGGTAATGGAACTTAGTCAGGAACTTGGAACTATAAACATCATTTGCAAATTTGGTGAAGATAAAATGAACACTATTTGAATTATAGAGCGGACCAGACTAAAACGGACAATTTGACTGAATCAAGGGCCATAATTCAGAGGTGTCTAATGCGATTTGACTAGTAATCGCACTTAAGATTTTGCACCTATAAACATTCTCCGCAAGTTTTGTGAAGATTAGAGGAAATTTGAGTTAGAAAGTGGACAAGGCGAAACTGGCCAAATTTGACTGAATCAAGAACCATAACTTAAATGTGTCTAGTGGTAATCGCACTTGGTCAAGATTGTACACTTATTAATATTTTCTGAAAGTTTGGTGAAGATCAGATGAAAAAACGTTTAGTTAGAGAGCGGACAAAGCTAAAACGGCCAATTTTGACTGAATCGAGGGCCATAACTCAGAGGTTTCTCATGTGATGTAGGTGGTAATCAAACCTGGTAAAGATTTTATACCTATAAACATTCTCTGGAAGCTTGGTGAAGATCAAATGAGACCTATTTGAGTTAGAGAGCGGACAAGGCCAAAACGGCCAATTTTGACTGAATCAAGGGTCATAACTCAAAGATGTCTAATGCGATTTAGGTGGTAATTAAAATTGGTCAAGAATTTATACCTATAAACATTCTCTGAAAGTTGGTGAAGATCGCCTGAAAATTATTTGAGTTACAGAGCGGACAAGGCTAAAGCTGCCGATTTTCACTTAATCAAGGGCCACAACTAAGACAAAACCTATTTGAGTTAGAGAGCGGACAAGAAAAGCGTGACTGGCTGACTGACGGACGGACTGACGGACGGACTGGTTGACTGACGGACGAGGCGATTGCTATAGGGGACCCGCACCAAGGGGTGGGGTCCTAACAAGACAGTAACAAGCACAACAACAACACGACGATCACATCTTAGATAGTGAAATTACAATGGAAGAATTAAAACAAGCAGTATTTTCACAAAAGAATAATAAAAGCAGCGGTATAGATTGTATTACATCAGAAATATATAAACATACATTTGAAGACCTTTCACCATTGCTATTACTTTTATTTAATAGAATATTTTTAAACCAAGAATACCCAACATCATGGGGATCTGGAATTATTGTACCAATTTATAAAAGTAGTGATATAAACGATGCAAAAACTACAGAGGTATGACATTAACAAATATAATTTCAAAAATTTACTCACAGATTCTACTCAATCGTTTTAACAAAATGGACAACTTTCCATGATAAAATTATAGATAACCAGTTTGGATTTCAAAAAAGGCAAATCAACTATTGATTGCATATTTCTTCTGAATTCAATTATTTAAAAAAAACAACTTTAAGTAGACGACAAAAACTATATTGTGCGTTTATCGATTTTGAAAAATGTTTTGATAAAATGAACAGATCTTACATATATCAAAGCCTAAGAAATGAAAACGTAAGTGAACGCTTTGTAAATGCATACATGTATACTGTCGTTAAGGCTGTTATACGGTTTAACTCAGATGTTACACCTTTTTTTATTCCGATATCGGGGCAAAACAGGGGGATCCAAGCTCGGGCCTACTATTTTTATAGTTTGTTAATGATATCATTGGACACTTGAATGAAAATACAACTACAGACGACACTTTTACACTAAACGAAATAAAGCTCTTAAAATTACTATTTGTAGATGATGCAATTTTGTTCTCACATTCATCCACCGGATTACAACTACTCTTTAATAATTTGAATACATATTCTCAAATTGGGGTTGAAAATAAATACAAAACCCCCAAATCATGATTTTTGAGATAGGTAGACATACTTCGCACGATTTTTTTCTAGACGATACAGCTTTAGAGGTTGTTCACTCATTTAAATATCTAGGCATGCATTTATTTAAAAAAAACGAACACATTAATCGTACACAGAAAAGACTAGCACAACATGCCGCTTGTGCATAACATAATTTATTTATTGTTTCCAACCAAATTGAATTGAATGTTAAAGATAAATGCAAATTATTTGATAATCTTGTTGCATCAGTTCTAAGCTATGGAGCAGAAATATTAGGAGGTCATAAATATCAAGACATTGAGCAAATACATTGTAAATTTATAACAAAAATATTAGGTGTGAAAAATGTACTAATTTGAGTGGTCTATACGGAGAACTTGGCTGATATCCAATGCATATTAGTGGAAAAATAACTATGTTTAAATATTGGTTAAAATCATTACAACTAAACGAAAACTCACTTTTAAAATCAATGTATAGCATGTTAAAAGATGCTGACAACAATATCACATACAAGGACTCAAATGGGCATATAAATAAAGACTGTTTCCTGCATGACTCATTGTTGTACTTTTATCTATGTGAAATGAGACTACAATATATATGGACACAGCAATATAATATAGAAATAAACTACAACACAATAAAATAGGATACTAGATATTTTTAAACAAAATTGGTATACAAATATAAATAATTCAAACAGATTATCATTCTATAATATTTATAAACATGAATTTGAATATGAAAATTATCTCGACCATATAAGTGATAACAAACTTTTACTGACTAGATTTAGACTGTCATCACACAATCTTAAAATTGAAACAGGCAAATATGACAACAATATTAGGGAAGATCGTTTATGCGAAAATTGTTATATGAATACGATAGAATCAGGATATCATTTCCCTATTGTGTGTCCCAAATACTTATCACTAAGAAAACAATACTTAAAATCATACTTTTGTCGATGGCCAATAATCTAGAAACTTGAAATAATAATGAGCAGCAGACATAAGAACCAACAGATTAAATTTGCCAAGTATTTATACTATGCCTTTAAGTACATGTGTATGATGTTTACCGATTTCAATATATCCGTATTGTATGTTTCCGTATAGTACTAAACATGTACTTTTACTTTAGAGAAGATCCTTATATATTCATGGACATTTTCATATGACCGTTTACAAATTGAGCTTCTCAGCTAAAATGATTTAAAATTTCGAATATTATATTTATGTCAAGTACTTTGTGTACAAATTTGACCATATTGGCTATACTATGCGTATGCAAATTTATGCCCAAAAAAGGATATGTTATGTTATATAAAATAAGGCAGACGAACGGGAAGGTCGACGACACGACCATCACCCGTGGGACCCGCCACAGACACAGAAGTGTGGACTATGGAAGGGTTCACCCGAGAGCTACCCACCCCCTCCAGAGATGAACTCACAACAGACCCTGAATGGGGTGTAAGTCAGACCGGCTGGGGGCGAGAGGAAAGGGGAATAGGGTCACTAAGTCCAGTGACTCTGCTGGTCAGGTCGCCAGTAAGAGAAGCTTGCTAGTTCCCAGAAACGTGTGTCGGCAGGCGAGAGGACCAGCCGGCGACTCAGAAGGGGAAGAGCCGTGTCTGCGTCTAGAAGAGTAATGGCGAGACCACAAACTGCGTCTGTGAGGAGAGCAGCGCGAGTGTCCATTCCTATCAGAAGAATAAGAAGGGCATTTACGCTCCCTAAGGGGGGATTGGGGAGCCCGAACTGTACTCAGAAGACGAAGAGTAATGGCGGGGACTAGACGACCGAGAACGTCTAGACTTAGCCGGGCCAGCTACCTGTTGACTTTCACCACTGTAATGCGGTATAGAGAAAGAATGCCAAGTAGAAAGATTGGACCGGTTGATTTACCGGTCCAATTCGGTATCCAGGTCAAAAGACTGGACAAGGCCATCGGAGGACCGGTAGAGAGCAAACACGGAAAACCGGGCCAAAGAATTCTCTGTCACATCACCCGGTAGACCGTTCTGCTGGTGACGTCATGAACGGAAGCCAGGATACCATGACACTGGGGACCGGTGTCAGATAACCGGGAGGAGTGGTGCTAAAAGTACCAGGACCAGGCAAAACTCTCCTGGGCACAAGCTGAACGGGACACCACAGCAAAGGGCGCCATCAAAGGGTGAACAGGAAATCCGCACCCGGGCCAGAAGTCGGGAGTCGAGCGGCAACTAACAACTTGGGAATTGACTGCACTGCAGGGTCTGTAGATGAAATATATTAAGAAGAATCAGGCTTCTTCTGGGCTTTAGAGGACACTGGTTTGTCTGTGTTTGAAGGCGATGGAGTCGCTTACCAAAGAGAATAATACTTCTTCCGTTTGGGCAGCGAGCTCCCACGTCTCCCCTTTCCAGAGGAACGAAACTGGACAGGGAGCTGAAGCGGAGCATTTCGCAGCAGGCCAGACACACTTTATGCGTGTTTCAGTCTGCCGCGAAATGCCAACAAGAAGCATTGCGTTGGTCTGGCATGCTGTACAAATATGTACACAAGACACTTTTCTCTCGTCTTTTTGGTACAGTATCTGGTATTTAACGTTAGATAAATCACTGAAAAGACAAAATACTCAAATCAATACTAAATACAATGCTTATATAACACTGCTAATTGTTATAAAACTGCGATTTCATTTACGCACATTTTATGCAAGTTAGCTTACATATACATGCTTTATAGAAATATTAAATGAATCAAATATGTGTTTTTTCCTTTTATGATCACATGAAAACATTTAAACCAACATCCAATAACTCTTGTCCATCAATAGGCCTCTCAGACTAAACAAAAAACCTTTTTTGCACCCCATCTTTTTAATTCGTCATTAATATTCATAAGAATACATTATGAATATTAATAAAATTACATATCATATTCAAGCTATATGTCTCTGCTTGACGTTGGTACTAGTTTTGTCCTTCTATTGCCTCCAAAAGCATAGTTATGTCGCATTTTCTTAGCCAAGGTAGTTTTGAAAAATACCTAGGGTTACGATGGAAACCGCTAAATAAAACGTAGCTGTGACAAACTTATTTTTGGGGACATGCTCAAAATGTATTTGTAAGACCCAAATGAACGATTTAAACCTGAATTCAATAACTCTTGTGCATTTACAAACCTATTAGACTCCCTTTTTCTAAAACCCGCATTTTCCCGTTGGCATTAATATTCATAAGAATACATTTATGAATATTAATAAAATTATATATCATATTCAAGCTAAGATATGTTTCTGCTTTACTTTGGTTCTTGTTTTGTCCTTCCATTGCCTCTAAAAGCAAAGTTATGACGCATTTTCTTAACCAATGTCGTTTCGAAAATTACCTCGGGTTAGCATGAAAACCGTTTAAATAAAACATAGCTGTGACAAAATTATTTTAGGGGCATGCTTAACACGTGTTCTGAGGACTCCGACGAACAATTTGATACCCATGAAAAAAGACTAGGGGTGGGGTGGGATGGGGTACGTTAACCATGACTAGGATCAATCCTATTCCGATATTTGCAAACAGTTTCGACTGTTATCAATTACATTGTCGCCAATGAAGGAAAGGCAGAGAGTCAGCACTTGAAGTAATCGGAACAGGGAGATGCAGCAAAACATTTCTTAAGCGGCCATCAGAAAGAGGTCTAATTATGGTAATGTTAGGCATGTGGTAGCTTAATTCAGGTCAATACGGAAAACTCATATAGGAGCTTTCTGCATTACTTTTGACCTGCATTAACCAACAACCTGATTTTACGACTCTTATTTTCAATCAATGAATGCCTGCTTATGGACAGGTTATTACTGTATATTATAACTATTCGGTAGACCGAGGGTTAACATATTGCATGTCTGGTTGTCAACCCTTTTACAGTTGGCAAGCACGCTGTCCTCTGTGCATGTGCTCCAACAAGAACGTTTTTAAAGGCGACCTCTTCAATACGGAATCTCGGTTTATCGTACCCTTTATTACTTTTTCTACAGTTACTCTGTTTGCAGCTCAAGCATTGAGTACACTAGTGATAGGTGGATACAGTTATTTGACTTAAATATATTTTCGTTTTACATGCACTTTAGCACTCTATTCGCGGTTGTTGTAGATTAGTCGGAGAGGGGATACGTTTATTTATACTGTTTGTCCTTGAGGGTGGGGATGGAATAAGTGTGAGATGGGGCACCCCTAAACTGGTTTAAACCCCCAGTGACATTTGTCACTGACCGTTCCACTGCGGTACTTCCATCTTCCCCTATTGTTTGTTTGTTATGTCTTTGTGCGTCTCTTTGTATATTTTATATACTCGTACATTTACTATTTTTCGTCATGGTGCTGTTTAGGTAGTTTTTTGTTTTGTATGCGGTGTTTCCTGCATGACTCATACGCGTACTTATATGCTCATCGTCAGAACAATTTATCTTGCCCATACTTCGGAATAACTATAAATGCCATTTTCTGAAAGGGTATGGTTCTGACACATTGCTGCCAGAGCTCTTAAACTCGACGGTTTTATTTAAGCATGGGGACTATGAGGAATGTTTTGACTTAGTGCGTCACACAGCCCTCGGAATGCCCACTGACTATGATTCCAATTGTTTTTGCAATAATTTAACATACACAGACCATTTCCGTCAAAGAGAAGTGATTTCCAAGTTCTATGGTAAGACTTTAGAGGATATTATTGCCACACTAGTGATAAAAGGTCGTATCTGACATTTTGTCAGAAAATGACTTTTTTTCATTTTTCAAAGCTAATGTATCTGTAGAATCTTCTGTAAAAATATCTAACTTATATTCAAACTATTTTTTAAGATATTTATAAAAATCAAAGGTCTTATCTGCAATTATGGAAAAATATTTGGCAGTAAAAAGCTGTATTCTTACAATCCTTACAGCCGATCAGAATTAAAAGGTCATATACGACAGATAAAACCTTATACCTCTAAACGGTTTTGCATAATGTAATAAACGCAACCTTGTCACCACTCTTGTAATTACTGATAGGTTTGTTTATTGGGGTCTGTTTTGGTTGGGTTATCGCTGAAGTAATTATATATATGAAGGCTCTGTTTTGATAACACTAGATTGATGTTCCAGCAATATTTTATGCGAAACGAATGAATTATAACTTGTTATTAATAAAAGTTTTAAGGTATGAAAATTACCATTATTTCGTTTCAAATTTAAGAAAGAGGAGCTAAGAAAGTCAATTGGTGACTAGATGATCCAAAACTAAGACCGTTACTTGCCCTTTGTGTCATTTGAAACACATGAACAAATAGAAGTTTTTCTTGAAGAAGTGACCACCTTACGACAAAATGGACACTGGAATGCAATATGGCCGATGCTTGCCTTTAGCAGTGGCAGACAAATTCAACTGTTTTTGAGGATTTATTCCAGTTCTATTTCAACCCAAGTAATCAGTGTGAAACCGTCTGGTTGGGAAGAGTGCCGTTCCTATGAACCCATTGAATTTGTATACTTTGCAATTCGACAGGGTGAACATTATGATGATGCTATACATGTGACAAATGTGTCCCCACAAAATGAGTCTTTTATGTATTGGTTTGCTGTATGAATGGGCATAATTGTTTTGTTTTAAAAACAATTTGGTGGTCACCTTATATAAATGTAGTAGGCTAAAGGTAAATTTCAAAATTAGTTGTACATCTGAATCCATTAGTTGAATACAAACGCCACATAGCGATTAAGAATATCACAGGAACAGAGACATAGTTAAATATGTTTCATAAGTCCTGTTTATCTCTGAAATATCAATGAAAAAAGTATCCGGTTAATCTTTGCTTAAGACCCTTTTTACATGCTATTTATTTGCATTGATTTGACATTAAACTGTAACTGAAAAAGGTCGTTTTTGCCAAATTCGTCCTTTTACAAACTACAAATCGATGAAATCATTCAAATGTGTTTATGGTAAAAGACCGTATTTGACAGTTAAGACCTTTTCATTTTTAAATGTCAGGACAAGATGTGTCATATCTGCAAATTTAATTATAATTAATGTCGTAGTAAATTTTTGTTGTTGAAATTATTATCAATATCAAGCTTTCAACATTACACACTAATAGTTAAATTCCGTTTGTGTGACTTTCACCCCTGATTTTTCTTAACTGCCCAAACCTTTACACTCAATGTTCTCGAAAGTTTGAAAATCGCATGTACGATCTTTTACCACTAACGTGGCGTTATGTCAAAATATGTCATAAAATGCGTGGTATTACTTCCGTTAGACAGCACAATAGTCCCTGGTGCACTGTTGTATGAGATGTACATGTCTGTGGTAACCCAGTCAGGGTCCATGCTTATAAAACGTTTAGTTGAGTCTGAGTTGATTACTTGTTTGGCTGGGCAGTAGCTGACGCAAAAAGTTTATCTATACTTTCTTTCGTACTTTGTTTCTTCGAAGCCTTGACAAAGTAAAATAATGAAGGTTGCTGTCGAAAACATTCGTACTCTTTTGAAAACTGATGAAAATATTGGACATAAAGAGACAACATACAACATACTGGGTTGGGTGTATGCAAGTGAAAATCGCACAAGGTCAGCGGCAAAATGTTTCCTTAAATCTCGTGGAAAATAAGGCCCCATCACACTGTTGCAAACATTCACATGTTAGTTCTGTGCTACAGAGAATGGGTGAAAACCACACGACGACACCAAACACCGTTGACAAACAATATCAAAGATTGAATAACCATTTGATGAATATATTTTATTTTGACTGTGCATCATTCAATAGACAGTACATTACTGGATAAGAAACGCGTCTCTTTGATATACAGAACCGCCCCCTTATACAGAACCGCCCCCTTCCAGAAGTCAGACAGGACACATACACAAGCACGCACGCGCACGCACACACGCGTCGCACGCACGCGCACACAGACACAGACACAGACACAGACACACATACACACATACACACAGACACACAGACACACAGACACACAGACAGACACAGACACACACACACAGACACAGACACACACAGACACACATACACACACACACACACACACACACACACACACACACACACATGGTTTACGGAGGTCATAACCTCACACCTATCTCAATGTAACACTAGCTAAACACACGGTGTAATAAAAGGTATCCCTGCCGGACATCCCCACAAAATAGAAGACGGTAAACACAGGACATAATGTAAAACAAAGCATAACTACTACTATGAAAGTCCATCAAATATATACTCAATGGCTTTGCTGAAGTCAGAACTATTGCAAGGAATCCAACAAGGGCACGAAAGAGAATAGGCACTACACGATTCTGTTAAGCTCATCCCGTTTCTGGGTTTAAGAGTATACCATGATAGGGTACTACTATCGGCCTGTCATCACGCAAGCAAAGAGGGAAGCGTAGCTACAGACAGTAACCGAGTCGATATTTTGTACAGGGGACAGTTTTAAGACCAGTTGTTCACGATTAATGATGTGAACATAATCGTTAAAATTATGTAACACAGGCCAATGCTAATATTGCATAATTATCTACGTGTAATTTCATTAAACAAGGAGTTCTTTAACACAATACAACTATGGGTATAACATATATAGTTTTCTTGTTTTGTTGTTTTGTTCGGTGTACACGCCTCTTCGATGCGACTCTTATAAGTAGTTGCAACATAGGGTTTGTGGGAAAATAAAGGAGACGCTCAATAATCTGTTTAAATCAATGCATCTTACATCGGCCGCTGGTATCTATTACGGTATATCATATAGTGTGCGTTATCTGTTATTCCATAGTGTGGTGCTGAAATAACAAGACAGATGGGAATATCCCGAGTAAATGTAATTAGTGTACTGTCATTAAGAAAGCGTCTTTATTGCATCTATCTGTTATTTTGAAATAATTACCTATGTGAAATTCATTATTGAGTAACATCTGCAGGCATTTTAAATAGATGGTTTTATGTTGTAACATTTATATCTGAACCAGACTCGATATTTCCTGTGTATATACATATACCTAGCGTTCCGAAAGAATTCGGAATATTTAAATGCTTTTGCTTTTAGAACCTCAAGTCTACGAGTATTCTCTTGAGAAGTTGGGACTACGTGGATGACAGGCATGTCGCTGGTGGACTCTGCAGGACTCCCTACTATGTATGTTTATTTACAGGAAGCAAATAAGCATTTTCTGATTTGTAAATATATTTTCATTTTACATGCGATATAACACTGTATTTGCCATCGCGGTTATCGTAGTTTAGCCGGAGAGGGGATATGTATGTTTATACTGTTTGTACTTTAGGGATGGGATGGAATAAATGTGAGGTTGGGCGCCCCATAGCCTGTATAAATTCCCAGTGACATTTGTCACTGACAGTTCCAAGGCGGCACTTCCATCTTCCGACTATTTTTTGTTTGATATGTCTTTGTACGTCTTTTTGCATATTTTATATACATGTACATTTGCTGTTTTTCGTTGTGTGTTTTTCGTTGTGCGGTTTTTCCTGCATGACTCATACATGAACTTTTCTGATATTGCCTTTTCCCAGTCGAGTCCTGTGTTAGCCGTCTTCAATGTCTTCAATGTCGTTGGGAACTTTTATTTACACTGGTTGTTTAACTAGGGTGACTTTGAGATAAGTGCAAAATTGACAATGGAATGATTTCTTCTAAAATTAATGACAAAAGAGACGATTTTGATTTTAATATTGTAAATTTCCCTCATCTTGACGGAGTTGGTCCCGTGCCCCATCTTACGGGGTTTATATATCAACTTATTTGTTTAGCTAGAGCCGTTGATTTTAATAGTTGAAATCTCATTTTAACTGAAAAGCTGCTTAAGCAAGGATATAGATATCATAAAGTAAGAAAAACATATTTTTTTAACGAAATATCTCACTTATTGGCAAGTACAAATGTAATCTTAAGGCGCTCCTGCGACACGGTATTTCACATCCTGAATGTTATGTTGATGTGATTTATAAACTTCGTAAACTTATTGGACATACCCATATCCTCACTTTGTTCATCAAATATGTTAAAAAGATACATTAAAAAGAGATATGAATCTATAGTACTACACAATAATGCATGTCTGGTTGTCAACACTTTTACAGTTGGCAATCACGCTGCCCTTTTTCATGTACGCCGTCAAGAAAGGTTTAGTACTCTATGAAGGCGACCTCTTAAATCCGGAAACGGAAGGAGGACGTCGGTTATGTGTTTTTGTCGTACCTTTTATTACTTTTCTACAGTTACTCTGCTTGCAGCTCAGTGATTGAGTACACTAGCGATAGGTGGATACAGTTTGTTTCACTTAAATATGTTTCCGTTCCACATGCAATTTACCACTGTATTTGCCATCGCGGTTGTTGGAGATTAGTTGGAGAGGGGATGCGTTTATTTACACTGTTTGTCTTTTAGTGTTGGATGGAATAAGATTGAGGTTGTGCGCCCCTAAAACGGTTTAAACCGTTTCAAGGCAGTACTTCCATCTCCCCCTATTGTTTGTTTGTTTTTTCGTTGTGTGTCACTTTGTTTATGCACACTTACTGTTGTCTTGTTGTGGTGCTCTTCGGGAGGATGTTTGTGTTGTATGTGGTGCTTCTTGCCTGACTCATATTTGTACTTTTAATTTTTGTTTTTTGCCTTTGTGTTGGCTTTGTACTTGTGATTTTGTTGGGGTTTGAGATTTGCTTTTGTGTGTGCGAGTGTGTTTTTATGTGTGCGTGGTTGTGTGTGTCTCACGTATTAGCAATCAGTGCTTTGGTTATGGTTGAGCTTTGTAAGGGGCCATTCCTGCTTTTTTTCACTTTTTTTTTTAAATTAAACAAATTAGCGAAATGAACTTTAAAATAGTTAAGAATGTATTAGTGCGAAACGAAACAGTTACTAATAAGCAGATGTAATAAATAAGAAAAACGTTTATAGAAAAATAAAAGGTACCTTAAAGAATTTGCATGAACAAATTGAACGAGCGCAATTATTTTAACTCAGTAAGGCAAATGCAAAACAAGTTTGGAAAAGAGGTGAAACGTCAATATGAAAGAGACCAACATGATGCAGAAAAAGTACAACTAAATGACATGTATGAACAATTTAAAGCTCTTCGTAGCTCTACCATGTATGCAGAAACATAAATAATCACAAGGAAACCTTAATATATGGAGATATTGACAAAGAAAGAAATAACTAAAGCTGATGTCAAACAAAGTAACAATAAAAATACCGGTATACATGTAGATCGAACGATGTTAATACTATTTCTTAGAAGTATGTTATTGTCACTGACAAAGCGGTAATTCCATCTTCCCACTATTGGTTGTTTGTTTAGATATTGTTAAATCTTTTAAATACTTGGGAGAGAAATTGTTTGAAAACGGAACCCACTCAGCATAACATTCAAAATATACCTTTTATAAATTATTTACACTTGTAAGACAGATATATTTAACAAAATTTAACAAAAACAAAATAAGTATTTTGATTATCGGTGTAATCTATTTTAACTGTATTACGGAAATTTAGCACTATCATTAAGAAAAATATATAGAACTGATACAATGCAAATGATTTTGTAAAAAGCTTTATCTTTATCAACTAATTTAGATGGTCTATATGGAGAGTTAGGAAGGCATCCACAAAAGATTTAGAACACAATAATTTGCTTAAATATTGGCTAAGCAATCTGCACTCAAATAATACAATCTTAAAAGTGATATACACATTTTAAATATCATGCAGACCATATAATTACATAAGGAGGGGTGAATCGGGCCTTTCAATTCAAACAAAACATTTGCTTATGGGTCGTTTTATTGCCAACTCCATACAACCGGAGCACTGAACTAAATTTCAGAAAAATCTGAAACGAATACTTGATATTTGTATGCAATCCTGGTGAGGAAATATCAATAATTGAAGACGTCGTTCGTTGTATTGTATTTTAAATTATGAATCCAAACAAGTACATATCTTAGTTATATCAAAACAAATATTTTGAGAATTTCTGCACTGGCAAACACGATTTAGAAATAGCGTAAAGAAGATACACAAATGGTCAATAGATTATCGACAATGCACCAATTGTAACATAAACGCTATTGAAGGAGAATATCATTTCCTACTCGTATGCTTAAAATACAGAAAATTTAGAAAAACTATATTTTAAACCATATGTCTGCGAATCAATAACGTCAAAGAAATCTTCCAACGTCGCTAAATATATATATTGTTGAAAACGTAGTAAAGTCAAGCAGGAAAAGTCACACACAAAACGCCACCATCACCAAAACACCTACAGAAAACATAGCAATTTATACCCACACACACAAACAGAAAGTCGCACACAAGACGCAATCACCACCAACACATCAATAGACAGCATGTCACACACACACAACCACACAGAACACAGAAAACACCAAGAAACACACGAGCACCAGAGACAAACATGAACAAAACACAAGCACAAAGACACAAGACAAACAAAAGTAAGGGTGACAAAGAGAGAACCGCCTTGGCACGGTCAGTAGCAAAATCACCACTGGGGGTTTAAACCGGTTTACGGACGTCCTAACCTCACACTTATCTCAAAGTCACCCTAGCTAAACAAACATTGTAAATAAAGGTATCCCCGTCGGACTTCCCCACAGCATAGAAGACAGTAATCACAGTACAAAATGTAAAACATAGCATAACAACTGTGAAAGTCCGTCAAATATGTACTCAATGACTTTGCTGAAGACAGAGCAACTGCAGGGAAGCAGTTAAGGGCGCGACAGAGAAGGTAATACATGAGTCTGGTAAGCTCATCCCATTTCTGGGTTTAAGAGTATACCATCATAGAGTACTACCCTCTGCCTGTCATCGTGCAAGCAAAGAGGAAAACATAGCTACCGACTGTAAAGGGGTCGATAACCAAACATGCATTGTGTTGCAATATAATAGGGTCATAACCTTGCTTCCTAAAAGTTTTAATGCGTTTAATAAACAAATCGTGAAAATGGATATGACCATGAATTTTCCTAAGTTTGTAGATAACATCACAATAGAAAGTTGGATGAGAAATACCATGTTGCAGTAACGTCCGTAAATTGCAGTTATATTTACTAATGAGGGGTATATCGATAATAGAATTTTGAAAAAGCTTTCCGAATTTTATGATATCTGTGTTTCACTTACATTGGTTTTATTTCAGGAAAGGCAAATATTTCCGTAGTCGAACCTGTTTCTATTATTACACTGGCATGGTGCACCGAGTCTGTGAGAGTTCCTTTTGTTTGCCTTACGTCTTTGTGCTTGTGATTTTGTTCCTTGTGGAGTGTTTGCCTCTAGTTCTTGTGTGTGTGTTGATGTTTTCTGTGTTCATCTCGTGTGTGAGTGCGATTGGGTGTGTGGTTGTGTGCATGATGCTATGTTTTGGTGGTGGTTGCGTCTTGTATGTGGCTTTGCCTGCTTGACTTTACTACTTTTCCCTTTATAGATTGACCCGTTATCTGAAAAGGCACAAGCTACTCAGTTCCTGTATATCCATAACATTTGTTGGGCTGTATATCTTTTCATCACAACTGTTGTCCTTGACATCGTCCGTCAGACAAAGGACAGAAGTCGGCGATCAAGTTTGTATAACTTACCCCATTTTACTTAGTACAACGTTAGATAGCATGTGTTCTACCAGACTAGCAATCGTTTGTGTATATACTTAGAGCCACGTTGTTTAATTATACTATCTATCTGACTAGTCATCCTTGGCGTATGTATTTAGTTTCGCGTTGTGTAATATGTGATTTGTCTGACAGGTCACCGGTAATGATTGTACTAAGCACCACGTTGTATATTAACCCTTCGCTTGCTGAATTTTAAAATGCATTTCTCCTTCTTTACCCATGCCCTGTTGTATAATTACATATATCTTTACTGTGTACATGTATATCGCTGTGCAAGCACTGCTGTGGAATGCACTGATTGTAAAATCAATTTGTAAATAGTGCAGACCCTGATGAGACAGCTCCAGCAGGAGCTGTCTCATCTGGGTCTTCACTATTTACAGGTAGGTATATTGACGCGATTAGCAAGCGAAGGGTTATGCGATGCACCACGTTGTATATTATGTGATGTATCTGACAGGTCACCGGTAATGATTGTACTAAACACCACGTTGTATATTATGTGATGTATCTGAAAGGTCAACGTAAATGTATGTACTTTGTACCGCATTATTTGTCATTTTCTGAATTTGCTATTTTCAACATTATACAAACAAATATAAGGTAAATGCCAACGACTTACTGGACCTCGTATCGACATTAGAATACCGATTACACGAATACTGCAAACCACAAATATCTACATGGAGATAGAATACAACCTCTCTTAACCGGACGTTAAAGTTAGAATATATGTTGGTCTTGGAGACAAGTTTCAGCTTAATGCAGAGTAAAGGTGATGAAGAAAATTCCCATAAGGGTTTTCTTCATGACTTTCACCCTCCCGTCAGCAGCCACCCCAAACATGTAGAGCCTTCTCTAATAGATTTCCTGTTTAGAGACGTTATACTGTACATCCGACCGTAAGTATATGTAGACAACTCAGCATACACTGGTTGAATGAACTGTTTGAGTCCATTTCTTAATAATTGCATTGATGTTTTGGGGCGTATTTGTCTGATTTGTTTCATGTTTTCAGACCAAAGTGAGGATTTCGGAGTTGCCATCAGATCTGAATACAACGGAAGTGTACACAGCGAGCAAAGTTATTAACAAGTTTGTATATATGTTTTAGCCCTTTTCTCTTAAAATACCTTTTAAATATAGTCGATACACACTAGACAGCCCTTGAATGAACCGTATGACCAGGGCCTGCTTTATTTGTTTGTGGAACAATATGTATCTGATTCAGATCTTTCTGTCACATTCAACAAACAGTATATATGCTTGTTGTAATAAATTATTAGACTAATATTCATGGGGAAGGGTTAAGCCTTACGATGTTATTTTGGTAGTGTGGTTGGCTCCTTTCTCACAATCTGATCTGTTACAAATGTTATTTCAACTGCACCAAACTTATTTTACTTCTTTAAAACACTAACAGCCGAGTATCATTGTGGTGTTCCTAAAATGGCAGAATCAAGAAGAACTTGGTAGGTTAGGAATAAATTTCTTTGATTGCTTGAAATACAACAGCCACCACTTGACAAACAACCGTATGTGTTATGACATGTTTGTAACATCGTAAACATTGAACGGATAATGTTAAGATGTAGCAAAATATATCACGAGTGTTAAACATTATAGTTGATATGAATGAAAAACCAGTCAATGCAAGTACACAAGACGCAATCATCACCATTCCATCGATAATAGTCATGCGACACATACACAAAAACACACACGAAACACACAGACAGACATACACACACCGACACACACCGAGACGCACACAGACACATACATAAATGTGTGTGAACGTGAGTGTGTGCTCGCATGCGTGTGTGTGTGCCACTGTTTTGCGTCTTGTGTGCGACCTTTCCTCCCTGACTACTTTTTCACTCTTATTTACCAAACGGGTACCTGATACAAGTTACTGCAACATTTATAAATGCACGTGCAAGTAATTAGTAGGCTTATGCTATCTTTTCCTTTAGGATTGGATGATAATATTTACCAGACTGGAGATATTTCTAAAGATCCTGATATAGATATTTTTTCTATAAGAAAACTCAAATCTCGATCAAATGGCATTCGTAAAAATGGTAATATTAAAGAAAATTCTCGTTTGAAAATGACTATTCTTGATCTACATACTTTAGGTCTTATTTCTGGTAAACATGTCTTGCTTTCTAGACTTTCCTCCTTATCTATATCTTCATTAAAATAAAGAAATTGAAGAGCAAGCCGATAAAATTGTTATTAGATCAGATCCTCTCCTAGGAACGGATAGTTTGGTACAAAGCTTTACTCTACATGTTCTCAGACCGCACATTAATACATTATCTGAACACCAAAGATTCTTCTTAAAAAATTCTTTTATTCATAAAGGTATTGGTTTTATTGGCCTCCAAAGTAGTTTTAGAGACAAAAATGGGATTGACACTATCCCTAAAAACTTTAAAAATACAGAACCACCTATCATCTGCTACAAATATAACAAACCCATCAGAAATACAATTTTCAACTATAATAAAATTATGACCGACCTTAATATCAATGATAACATTCCTGATAATTGAGATTGCGCCACTTCAAAGTTTTGCTATTCTCCGGCTGGTTATGTTATTACTGGTAATTTTGAGATAATTAAAGATAAACGTCTACGATATCTTTTGAATAAAGGTTCCAAATATAGAATATTATCCTTGATAGATTCTTGATAGATTTTAACTCTTGTCGAGTTCAGATTGCAGAGGCTTTACAAAAGTTTAGTATCAAATGGTGTCGAAGAGAACATGTTGAGTCTAATGCTCTTTCTAATTGAAAAAAAAACACTAATTTTTGATATAATAGACAAACGCATTTCTTTTTATAGCTCTAATAAACACCTTCTTCCACCTAAACCTAGAATTTATTTTAGACATCTTAAAGAGGGTTTACAGGATTTCCATTCAAAATACGTTTATGTTCCTGCTAATAAGGCATCGAATACTGTGATTATTATTTGACGATTACATTATATAGATGTCTTGAAGCAGGAAATTATTAATACCCATATTCTGAAAATGGGTGATCCTTCGAAAGCAAAAGTAAAAATGCAAAAGGAGAAAATTGCAGACTCGGTTTTTATAATCTTCACAACAGCAGGTGTTAAGTGCTTGTGTGGCGGCCGTAATACGTCGCCCGTACTTCATTCTCAGTGTTATACCTTCTGATCCTTCGAGATCATGAATTTCAGTACTTCTTGTTCTGAAAATTGAATAACGCTTAAGCCGGTGCTAGGGGGCGTGATCAGTGTTGCACTTTCAATTACTGCTCATGAACAGACTCAATAAAACCGAGTCTGCAATTTTCTCTTTTTGTGTTGCAATTTTTGCTTTCGGGGGATCACCACCCTTCAGAATTTATAATTTTCACAACAGCAGGCGTTAAGTGCTTGTTTGGCGGCCGTAAAACGTCGCCCGTAATTCATTCTCAGTGTTGGTATACCTTCTGATCCTTCGAGATCATGAATTTCAGTACTTCTTGTTCTGAAAATTGAATACCGCTTAAGCCGGTGCTAGGGGGCGTGAGCAGTGTTGCACTTTCAATTACTGCTCCTGAACAGACCCAATAAAACCGAGTCTGCAATTTTCTCTTTTTGTGTTGCAATTTTTGCTTTCGGGGGATCACCACCCTTCAGAAATTATTGAGTCTGTTCATGAGTAGTAATTAAAACTGCAACACTAATCACGCCCCTTGCCCCGGCTTAAGCAGTATTCAATTTTCAAAACTAATGATCCCGAAGGATCAGAAAATGTAACAACACTGAGAATGAAGGACGGGGCGACTTTTTACAGCCGCACACAAGCACTTAACACCTGCTGTTGTGAAGTAAATATATTCTGAAATAGGTGATCCTGCGAATGCAAAAGTAAAAATGCAAAATGAGAAAATTGCAGACTCGGTTTTATTGAGTCTGTTCATGAGTAGTAATTAAAACTGCACCACTACTCACGCAAAGTCATACATTTCAGTTACTACTGACGAAATGACCATCGTTTCAGACCATGTCAAAAAGTGTGAACAACGTGGAACCGATATTAAAATTACACAACATAAACTTCCTACAATGTATTGGTTACCAAAACTACATAAAAAACATATGAAGCGCGTTTCATTGCAAATTCTAGCTCATGTACAGCTACTAAATTGTCTATACTTTTGACATCTTGTTAAAACGAAGGTAAAAGAACATGTAAAATTCTACTGTGATAAGACTTATGACAATTCTGGAATAAATATATTCTGGTCTATTAAGAACTATTCAAGAGTCTTAAACAAATTTAAGAACAAAAGGTATATTGCATCCACTGTAAGCACGTACGATTTGTTTACTATGTACGCAACTCTTCCTCATAATTTAATTAAAGATAAATTTACTAACTTAATCCAGAAAGTATTTGCCAGGGAAAACATCATTCCTGGCATGTAATGGAAAAGTAGTAAAGTCAAGCAGGCAAAGCCACATGCAAGACGCAACCACTACCAAAACACCGATAGACAGCATGACACACACACACACACAACCACACACCCAAACGCACACGCACACACACACACACGAAATGAACACAGAAAACACCAAAAGACACACAAGAACCAGGGACAAACGTTCCACAACATGAACAAACCACAAGCACAAAGACGCAATGCAAACAAAAGGAAGGGTGACAAAGAGAGTACCGCCTTGGCACGGTCAGCAGCAAAAACACAACTGGGGGTTTAAACCGGTTTACGGACGTCCTAACCTCACACTTCTCTCAAAGTCACCCTAGCTTTACAAATATTGTAAATAAAGGTATCCCCGCTGGACTTACCCACAACATAGACGACGGTGAACACAGGACAACATGTAAAACATAGCATAATAACTGTGACAATCCGTCAAATATGTACTCAATGACTTTGCTGAAGTCAGAGCACCTGCAGGTAAGCCGTTAAGGGCACGACAGGGAAAAAATAATACATGAGTCTGGTAAGCTCATCCTGTATCCAAGTTTAAGAGTATACCATCATAGAGTACTACCCTCGGCCTGTCATCGCGCAAGCAAAGAGGGAAGCGTAGCTACCGACTGTAAAAGGGTCGATAACCAAACATGCAGTGTGTTGCAATATAATAGGATCATAACCTTTCTTTTTAAAATTTTTAATGCGTTTTATAAACAAATCATGAAAATGGATATGACCCCGAATTTTCCTAAGTTTGTAGATAACATCCCCATAAAATTCTGGTTGAGAAATGCCTTGTCGCAGTAACGTCCGTAGATTGCAATTATATTTACTAATGAGAGGTAAATTTCGATAATAAAATTTAGAAAAGGTTTTCCGAAGTTTGTGATATCTGTAACCTTGCTTAAGAAGTTTATCAGTTATAACTAAATTACGTCTGTTAAAATCTTCAAGCAAAGAACAGGCTCGGGCAAACCTAATAAGTTGAGAAATATAAACACCATAAGATGTAGAACGTGGCACATCCCCATCTAGAAAAGGATAATTAACAATTTTAAAATTAAAATCTTCTCTTTTATCGTATACTTTGGACGAAACTTTATCATTTGTAATTGAAAGATTCAAATCTAGAAATGAAGCATTAATGTCAGATTGATTAGCTTTATTTAAAGACAGTTCTTTTGGGTAGATTGAAGAAACCATAGTATCAAAATAAGGATTATCTAAATTCAAAATATCGTCTAAATACCTTGAAGTTTTATTAAAAGCATTAACAATATCGGTCTGTGTATCAGGTTTTAAGCTAAGCATAAAATCCCTCTCGTAGCAATACAAAAACAAATCTGCAACAAGAGGGGCACAATTTGTACCCATGGGTATACCAACAACTTGACGATATATGGTATCTCCATAACGCACAAATATATTATCTAAAAGAAAGGTAAGAGATCTACAAACATCAAGGCAAGTCCACATTGTGTAATGTTCAACTTCTGAATTCGAAAAGAATGAACGTTGAACATTACAAGCAATGAACATTTTGTTTTCTCTGGCAAAGGTTTTTTCTATTAATTTAATAAGTCTATCCTTTATAAGATGGTGAGGTAGAGTAGTATAGAGTGTAGAGAAATCATAAGAGCTCAGTAAAGAAATGTTATACTGTTCATTTTCAAGTTTTGTTAAAACATCATTTGAATTTTTTATGGACCAAAAAACATTAATACCAGAATTTTCATATATTTTATCACAGTAGCGTTTAACATGTTCTTTGATCGTAGTAAGACAGGACGTCAAAAGTATAGATAATTTAGTAGTGGTACAACAGCTAGAGTTGGCAATAAAACGCGACTTATAAGGGTTTTTATGTAGTTTCGGAATCCAGTACAAAGTAGAAAGTTTATGTTGTTTTATGTTAGGACCAGACTTAAAATCATTGCACATTTTTACATGTTCCGAGACTATATCTTTTTCAGGTGTTTGAACTGTTATATAAGTTTTTGAATCAGTTAGCTCCTTCTTTAAAACATCAACATAATACAATCTTCAAATAATGATTACATTGTTTGATGCCTTGTCAGCAGGAACAAGAACATAATCTGAATGAAAATTAGAAATGTTTTTCTTCAAGTAGCGAAATGTAACTCTAGGTCGAGGTGGTAAAAGATGGTTATTTGATTTGTAAAAAGTTATTCGTGTATCAATAATATCGAAAATACATTTCTTCCAATCCGAAAGGGCATTAACATCAGCATGTTCTCGTCGACACCATTTGATGCAGAATTCTTGAATAGCTTCCGCAATATGAGTTCGACAAGCGTCAAAATCAATAAGGGAAGGTAATCTATATTTAGGTCCTTTAGTTAGGAGGGTCCTGAGACGTTTATCCTTAATGATATCAAAATTACCAGTAATGACATGACCAACTGGTTTATAGCAAAAGCTAGAAATGCTACAATCTCAAGAAATAGGGGTATTAACATCAATATTTAAGTCAGAGACAATTTTATTGTAGTTCAAAATAACATTTCTAATAGGTTTATTATATTTATAACAGATGATAGGTGATTCAGAGTTGATGAAATATTTGGGAATAGCATCGATTACATTCTTATCACGAAATATACTTTGAATATCAATAAAATCGATACCTTTATTTAGGAACTGAAGTTTCAGAAAATGTCTTTTATGTTCAGATTCTTTATCAATACGTGGACGAAGAACATGCTGTGTGTAACTTTGTATAAGTGAGGCAGTATTAATTAACGGATCTGTACGCATATAGATTTTATCAGCCTCTTCGTCTATTGACTTAAGACAGGAAAAGGGTAAAGACGATAAACAAGATAACATAGAATGTTTACCAGTTTGTTTTAGAATAGTATGTAAATCATGAATAGACATATTACGACGTAATTTACGCTTAATATTACCATTTCTACGTCTGCCATGTGATCTACTTTTACGTTTTCGAATAGAAAATATAGAGAAAATGTCGATACTTGGATCTTTAGAAATATTGCCGCTTTGGAAAATGTTATCATTAAGGCCTAAAGGAAAAGGTGTTTGTAATTTCTTTATCCAGTCTAGCTCTGTGATGAAACGAGCTTTAGATTTTAAACTACCAGTAGTTTTAGAATCATAATAAATTTGTTCTACTGGTTGAACCGAAACATATTTGAAAGAATGTCCTGTATGACGAAAATGCTGGTAAAGAAAATTGCGTACTTTTTTGATCCGGCAATGGTAATTGTGTTCACGAAACCTAGTTTTTAAAGAACGTCCTGTCTGACCTACATATTGAATGCCACAACGTGGCGCATTTCATGTAAGAACATATATAATATTAGATGAGTTTCAGTCTAAATCAGAATTAATCTTCACACTAAACACTCTACCATTAACAAGAGATTTAATTGTTGATCTAGTAGAAATGAAATTGCAACACATACACCTCTTACTATTGCACTTAGTAATTATTGGATACACCCTATGTCTTTTGTTCAAATAATGTGAATTTAGATGGACTTTACTATAACGAATGATAGATTGCTTTAAAGGAGACAAAACGATTTTAGGTCCATTATGAAAAATGTTACTAATAGCCGAAGAGGGAACATGAAAAGATGAAGCAGAAGACAATTTTAGAGGTTTAATACAAACTGACGGCTGTAGTGATTGGAAATTAGCCAGGTTATGAGGAATCTGAACGGAAGACACAGAGTGTAAGTTTAAGTTATTAATTTTGAGTTTAGGGAGACTATTCATATTTTGTGTAGTAATTGTAGCACCCTTCTGTAAAAAGCGACATACGTATGTAACGAAAAGTGGTGTAAAATAATAGAAAACATACCAGAGGTTATGACAAAAATAAAGAAGACTAAGAATATGAATGAAACATTGAATAGTGAAACATTGAATGGGTAAAAAGTAAGAAGAAACACAAATAAGGTAAAGTCGCACTAGAGAAAACGCAAACGGCACAAATCTTAAAAGGGAAATTAAAATAGTCACACAATATGTCGGTGAGTACGGAAGCCACCATGAAGTGCAAAGTACGGTGTAAAGGTATGAGGAAACACATTGAATGTAGAGCAATTCCTGCAAGAGGAAGAAAACAATATTGATTGGATGTACGGGGAGACGTTTCACCGCCGCCACACTGCACACACAACACTATTGTGCTTATAAATGGAAAAGTAGTAAAGTCAAGCAGGCAAAGCCACATGCAAGACGCAACCACTACCAAAACACCGATAGACAGCATGACACACACACACACACAACCACACACCCAAACGCACACGCACACACACACACACGAAATGAACACAGAAAACACCAAAAGACACACAAGAACCAGGGACAAACGTTCCACAACATGAACAAACCACAAGCACAAAGACGCAATGCAAACAAAAGGAAGGGTGACAAAGAGAGTACCGCCTTGGCACGGTCAGCAGCAAAAACACAACTGGGGGTTTAAACCGGTTTACGGACGTCCTAACCTCACACTTCTCTCAAAGTCACCCTAGCTTTACAAATATTGTAAATAAAGGTATCCCCGCTGGACTTACCCACAACATAGACGACGGTGAACACAGGACAACATGTAAAACATAGCATAATAACTGTGACAATCCGTCAAATATGTACTCAATGACTTTGCTGAAGTCAGAGCACCTGCAGGTAAGCCGTTAAGGGCACGACAGGGAAAAAATAATACATGAGTCTGGTAAGCTCATCCTGTATCCAAGTTTAAGAGTATACCATCATAGAGTACTACCCTCGGCCTGTCATCGCGCAAGCAAAGAGGGAAGCGTAGCTACCGACTGTAAAAGGGTCGATAACCAAACATGCAGTGTGTTGCAATATAATAGGATCATAACCTTTCTTTTTAAAATTTTTAATGCGTTTTATAAACAAATCATGAAAATGGATATGACCCCGAATTTTCCTAAGTTTGTAGATAACATCCCCATAAAATTCTGGTTGAGAAATGCCTTGTCGCAGTAACGTCCGTAGATTGCAATTATATTTACTAATGAGAGGTAAATTTCGATAATAAAATTTAGAAAAGGTTTTCCGAAGTTTGTGATATCTGTAACCTTGCTTAAGAAGTTTATCAGTTATAACTAAATTACGTCTGTTAAAATCTTCAAGCAAAGAACAGGCTCGGGCAAACCTAATAAGTTGAGAAATATAAACACCATAAGATGTAGAACGTGGCACATCCCCATCTAGAAAAGGATAATTAACAATTTTAAAATTAAAATCTTCTCTTTTATCGTATACTTTGGACGAAACTTTATCATTTGTAATTGAAAGATTCAAATCTAGAAATGAAGCATTAATGTCAGATTGATTAGCTTTATTTAAAGACAGTTCTTTTGGGTAGATTGAAGAAACCATAGTATCAAAATAAGGATTATCTAAATTCAAAATATCGTCTAAATACCTTGAAGTTTTATTAAAAGCATTAACAATATCGGTCTGTGTATCAGGTTTTAAGCTAAGCATAAAATCCCTCTCGTAGCAATACAAAAACAAATCTGCAACAAGAGGGGCACAATTTGTACCCATGGGTATACCAACAACTTGACGATATATGGTATCTCCATAACGCACAAATATATTATCTAAAAGAAAGGTAAGAGATCTACAAACATCAAGGCAAGTCCACATTGTGTAATGTTCAACTTCTGAATTCGAAAAGAATGAACGTTGAACATTACAAGCAATGAACATTTTGTTTTCTCTGGCAAAGGTTTTTTCTATTAATTTAATAAGTCTATCCTTTATAAGATGGTGAGGTAGAGTAGTATAGAGTGTAGAGAAATCATAAGAGCTCAGTAAAGAAATGTTATACTGTTCATTGCCGAAAAAGCTTTCTTTACTGATGAGTAAATGAAATATTACACAAATTGGACTTGCTCAGAAGTTTGCGAATCACTAACCTTTCTTTTTGATAATATAATTGTACGTTATGGTAATGCTATATACCGTCAGGTAATTGGTATTCATATGAGTACGAATTGTGCACCACTAGTCGCAGATTTGTTTTTGTACTGCTATGAGAGAGATTTCATGTTTCGTTTGAATCCACAATCGCAAGAAGATGTTATTAAAGCCTTCAATGAAAGTTCTCGATATTTGGATGATACTTTTAACTTAGATAACCCTCTCTTTGATGCTCTCATTCCTACAATTTATCCTAAAGAACTCAAATTGAAGAAAGATAACCCTTCCGACAATTATGCAGCGTTTCTTGATCTAGACCTTAAAATTGATAATGGAATGATTTATTCTAGAATATACGACAAAAGAGATGATTTTATTTTTTCTATTGTAAATTACCCTCATCTTGACGGAGGTGTTCCCCGTGCCCAATCGTATGAGGTTTATATATCTCAACAGTCGAAATCTCATTTTAACTGAGAAACTGCTTAAGCAATGATATAGATACCATATACTAAGAAAAACTTTCTCTAAATTTTACTATCGAAATCTCTCGCTTATTGGCAAGTACCAATGTAATCTCAAGGCGCTTCTGCGACACGGTATTTCACATCCGGAATTTTATAGTGATGTGATTTACAAACTTCGTAAAATTATTGGACATACCCATTTTCTCACTTTGTTCATCAAATATGTTAAAAAATTCATTAAAAAGGGATATGATCCTGTAGTACTACAACATACTGCATGTTCGGTTCTCAACCCTTTTACAGTTGGCAATCACGCTGGCCTCTTTGCATGTACGCCGACAAGAAAGGTTTAGTACTCTATGAAGGCGACCTCTTAAATCCAGAAATGGAAGGAGAACGTCGGATATCTGTACTATTTCGTTTTTGTCGTACCCCTTATTACTTTTCTACAGTTACTCTGTTTGCAGCTCAATCATTGAGTACACTAGCGATAGGTGGATACAGTTTGTTCACTTAAATGTTTTCGTTATACATGCACTTTACCACTGTATTTGCCATCGTGGTTGCTGTAGTTTAGTCGGAGAGGGGATACGTTTATTTACACTGTTTGTCTTTTAGGGTGGGGATGGAATAAGTGTGAGGTTGGGCGCCCATAAACCGGTTTAACCCCCCAGTGACTTTTGTCACTGACCGTTCCAAGGCGGTACTTCCATCTTCCCCCTATTGCATGTTTGTTTTGTCTTTGTGCGTCTCTTGTTGTTTTTATAGTTATGTACATTTGCTGTTTCCTTGTGTTGCTGTTCGGGCGACTGTTTGTTCTGTATGTGGTGTTTCCTGCATGACTCATTTTTGTACTTTTATTCGTTTTGCTAGAGCTTGCTCATCTATTGACGATTTTAACAGTCGAAATCTCATTTTAAATAAAAAGCTGCTTAAGCAAGGATATAGATACCATAAACTAAGAAAAACTTTCTCTAAATTTTACTATCGAAATCTCTCACTTATTGGCAGGTACCAACGTAATATCAAGGCGCTTCTGCGACACGGTATTTCACATCCTGAAGTTTATGGTGATGTGATTTACAAACTTCGTAAAATTATTGGACATACCCATTTTCTCACTTTGTTCATCAAATATGTTAAAACAATCATTAAAAAGGGATATGATCCTATAGTACTACAACATACTGCATGTTTGGTTATCAACCCTTTTACAGTTGGCAATCACACTGGCCTCTTTGCATGTACGCCGACAAGAAAAGTTTAGCACTCTATGAAGACGACCTCTTAAATCCAGAAATTGAAGGAGAACGTCGGATATCTGCACTAGTTCGTTTTTGTCGTACCCTTTATTACTTTTCTACAGTTACTCTGTTTGCAGCTCAATCATTGAGTACACTTGCGATAGGTGGATACAGTTTGTTCTCTTAAATGTTTTCGTTATACATACACTTTATTACTGTATTTGCCATCGTGGTTGTTGTAGATTCGTCTGAGTGGGGATACGTTTATTTACATTGTTTGTCTTGAAGGGTGGGGATGGAATAAGTGTGAGGCTGGGCGCCTAAAAACCGGTTTAACCCCCGTGACTTTTGTCACTGACCGTTCAAAGGCGGTACTTCCATCTTCCCCCTATTGTATGTTTGTTTTGTCTTTGTGCGTCTCTTTATGTTTTTATAGTTATGTATATTTGCTGTTTCCTTGTGTTGCTGTTAGGGCGGCTGTTTGTTATGTAATGTGGTGATTAATGCATGACTCATTTTTGTACTTTTATTAACAATTCTTCTGTATTTATATGTCCACGATAAGTACTACTCTTACAGGTTCTTACAAAGACTTAACGAGGATGCAACCTTTCAATTTTCCGTTGAATACTTAAGGAAACAGTCATACATACCAACAGTGCAACAATTTGGAACAGCGACAAAGTTAACCAGTCAAAGACTCGGCGTATCTGAAAACATGACAGTGTAAGTTTGTATATATGAACTGAACGAAATATGAGTACGTTGTTTGGTGCTTATATGTTAATCAAGAGATGTACAGCAGTTTGTCAATATGTCAATTTAGCATGCACGAATAATACGCGCTATTAAAGAAATGGTGAATGCCCATGCCACGAGGTTCTAAAACATTTTGCCTGAGTCTGAGATCATTCTCAAGCATATGACTGGTCGGATTTTGAGCTTGCTAAGAATCTTACTAATCTGATACTTGAGAATGATCTCAGACAGACTCAGAAATGTTATAGCCTTGGGACTAAACTTTTACCAGGGGGTTATCCGACTCGTTTAATATACGTACTGGACTCTTGCACTCGTCTAAACGTCCAGGACCCTTATGCTGTTAAAACGTTCCGGATTTATATACTGTAATATCCATACACCATCAATACCTTGATAATGTTATATGCCTTCCGGGTTTTTCATACACTGATATAAAAAATCCAGACTGCTATGATGGTAACTTCCGTCTGAGCGTGTTTTGGTATATACAGGCGAGGAATCTTATATTTGTATATAACTGCTCTTATACCTGTGTATATGTACCACATTCTTAAATGTATATACACGGGCTGGACTTTCATACTTTTATATAAATTCTGAATTCTTACGGTGATATATATGGTCCGAACTCTGATGCTGATATTTACGGTAAAGAATCTTTTAGACTTATATATACGTTCCGAATTCTTATGTTGTTATAATCGTTAGGGAATCTTATGCTGTTTATACGTTCTGTATTCTTACACTGACTTTTTCGACCCAAATCTTATACTGGTACTCTCGTATATGCAATTCGCACTCGTGTACTGATTTATACGATCTACACTCTTTACTGATATATTTATACGGTCTGGACTATGTTACTAACATGACCTGCTTTCTCCATCCTCTTTCGAAATACGTTGTTATTAATAATGTTTTACATGTCCCGAAGTTCCATATTCTTACTGATGTGGGTATCTATCAAGGGGACACGTGTATCCGATTGTTTGCAGATCCCCAAATAAGGTGTTTTTCGAGAACTAAACCCGTTAAGCCTCCATCAAACCCTATGTTGTGACCACTCTTTAGAATCATCACAAAGTGACGATTCTAAAGAGTGGTCACAACAAAGGGTTTGATGGATGCATAAAGAAATTACGATGGAAAAAGTTGTTTCTGGAGCCTTGTTGTTTCGGAAACAGTGACATGCGTTGTTGTAAGGAGGGAATCGTTATTGAGTGGGTCGTTGTAGGGATGGAGCACTGTATTTGGTTTTCCATATAATGAGGATCTTTATCACAAGGGGTTAGTCTAAAATGTAATGGACTATCTTAATCTTTGCATGCAGTCTTCTACCAAGTTTGCCAAATGGGTAAATGAAACCAGCACTAACCATAAAAATGAAAACATCGTAATATGATGTATTCCGTGACCCTGAGAAATTAAGGTGTTGGTATTACTAGAGCGCTGGGGTTTCATGAAATGTCACTCGCAACTGGCCTTTCTAGTAAGACCATCAATAGTATCAAGCAATGAAACACAAATTATTCAGATACAGGACTTATCAAGACTCGCCATCAATAGCGCAACTACAGTGCCATAACTTCTGTCTGAAGAGCTGTCTGGGGTCATATTCTGACCGTTATTTGGAGGATAATAAGCACCTTTGCTATTGCACACATCATTGAGGCGGTATCACTGCTCCTGCCACAACCCCTACGCTATCTGTTGAGGAAGGAAATGGGTAAATAATATTTGAGATCCATTGGTTCCAACCGCACAATAGTCATTGGCAATGTTTTAAGCTACTTGTATATACAGCTGAGTGACTGGCTTGCGAAACATACTATGGTGCTAGTTCTTTGCGTAAGATGACTGCTCGTTGTAGCGATTTGCAAGTTTCTATCGAATCGTAAGTCAGTAGGCCGACTTCTAAGTTGCCTACTACTAATAGCTTTTGATCCTCACGAGAATGCATATCCCTTATCGCTGTTGATGCCCGCGTCTCCGTATTTGGGAGGACATATGTGGTTCTTTTGGTGTAATTTTTATATATGGGAAAGTTGTTAATATTTATGTATTCTGAAAATGGGTGATCCCTCGAAAACAAAAGTAGAAATGCAAAAAGAGAAAATTGCAGACTCGATTTTATTGAGTCTGTTCATGAGTAATACTTAAAACTGCAACACTACTCACGCCCCCTAGCACCGGCTTAAGCAGTATTCAATTTTCAAAACAAATAACATCAAAACTTATGATCCTGAAGGACCAGAAAACATAACAACACTGAGAATGAAGTACGGGGCGACTTTTTACGGCCGCCACACAAGCACTTGACATCTGCTGTTGTGAAGTACAAATATTCTGAAAATGGGTGATCCCTCAAAAGCAAAAGTAAAAATGCAAAAAGAGAAAATTTCAGACTCGGTTTTATTGAGTCTGTTCATGAGTAACAATGTGTTTATAATCAGACTGGTTGGAGGATATGGTCATAACCATGTTGCTTAGAGCCATATACAGGCATACGTCGAATACGCAATTACACAAGACTCTACATACTGCAAGACGTCCTGATAGCGCTGAATTGCCGACCGGAGGTCAATTGATGATTCTGCCACAAATCAGCTGAATCCTCCTTTAATACACGTTCGGTTCAGTACATGGACCCAAAATACAGTTCACACGTATGTGAAGAAATAAACGTTCAACCGTTCCATATCAGACGGGTTGATTCCTTAGAACTGCCCAGCACAAAAGTGCTACAGACGACATCAACGACAGGTAACTGCTGGATGCACACTATGGACCTCTTTCATCGTTTGAAGACAGTTTGCAATACTGCCCGCCTGAAACCTTTTGGTCTAGTCTGCCTGTATTTGGACTCATTATACATGTATATATGTTTGTCAGCACTGTACAGGACCGTCTATGATAGGGAAACTTATCTGTCTCCATTCCATCCTCGGGCTGACACCAAACTCTGAACACAAGATTGTCTAGGCTTCGTTGTTGTAGGTGTTTGAAAACGAGTCGGAAAGTCGTCTTATGACAATGGAAGTTTTAGCTTCGCTAGCATGCGCCTTGTGAAATGATCGAGAATGATTCAGACTGGCGAAAACCCTCTTCTGACTGTGGTACGTCAGACGGCACAACATTTGGGTTGTTTTGCCAGACATGTACCGAAGTGTATTTCCAAGCTTAGGCCGTGAAGTATGTCATGATAACAGAGAGTATATCATTTTTCCAGAAATCGTGTACCAAGCAAGCACCATGTCAGAACAAGAGCTTATTGTTTGAGAATAACACGGCTATAAAATTAACAACCATTACTTACCAAAGGGCGTTGTTCTTGAGTAACTCCAATTTGAGTTTATTAAGCGGTCACAGAGGCGTTAACGAGTGGAAACTGTGTGACTATGATACAAGCATGTGTTGACACAAAACGGGGGCAGTGGTAAGCGATCCATCAGAGCTGTGTCAGTTAGGAATTAAGGCAGGACGGCGACTTAGATATTGGATGGGCCCTACAGCGCTGACGGATTTAATTCCATTGAAACGCTAATGATAAAGTAAAAGTACAAAAATGAGTCATGCAGGAAACACCACATACAGAACAAACACTCGCCCGAACAGCAACACAAGGAAACAGCAAATGTACATAAGTAGAAAAAACAACAAGAGACGCACAAAGACAAAACAAACATACAATAGGAGGAAGATGGAAGTACCGCCTTAGAACTGTCAGTGACAAAAGTCACTGGGGGGTTAAACCGGTTTATGGGCGCCCAACCTCACATTTATTCCATCCCCATCCTAAAAGACAAACAGTGTAAATAAACGTATCCCCTCTCCGACTAATCTACAACAACCGCGACAGCAAATACAGTGGTAAAGTGCATGTATAACGAAAAAACATTTAAGTGAACATACTGTATCTACCTATCGCTAGTGTACTCAATGATTGAGCTGCAAACAGAGTAACTGTAGAAAAGTAATAAAGGGTACGACAAAAATGAAATAGTACAGATATCTGACGTTCTCCTTCCATTTCTGGATTTAAGAGGTCGCCTTCATAGAGTACTAAACCTTTCTTGTCGGCGTACATGCAAAGAGGCCAGCGTGATAGCCAACTGTAAAAGGGTTCACAACCAAACATGCAGTATGTTGTAGTACTACAGGATCATATCCCTTTTTAATGAATTGTTTTATACATTTGATGAACAAAGTGAGAAAATGGGTATGTCCAATAATTTTACTTTACAATAAAGTGACGAAACCAGTATAGAAGGCCATCAATCAGAAATACGTCGACACATGATTGTCTATAACATGGCTTCCAAAGCGTTCATGCAATTGATCGCAGAGGAAGGTCGTAGTCTGGTTTGTGGTGAGTTCGGATAGTCTTTCATGACAGAGATCAAGCCAAAGTCAGGTACGTCATAATGGTCAAATAAAATATTATGAATATGTTGCTCTCCGCTGCTGGGCCTCTATGACAATCAGTTCACACAGTTGCTGTGGGAAGTGAAATCAATGGTAGCCACAGGTCTGGGTATAATCCCACATCGCAGTCAACCTAAAGGGTTTGAACAGGGTGATATGCACTGACAAGTGACTGACAAGGGTGACATCATATCTCTGGAAACGGTTCACACAACTGCTTATTGCGTGGTTGCAGTTCAGAGTGAGTTCTAAAAAGTACAATCAGACAAGCGTGAAAGAAAACCATAATCCCATGTGCTGAAGAAGGCCAGCAAACAATCCCTTCACCACTGCTCAATGTCAAAAAGTAACACATATACTAACTCCATCGAATTCAATTAGAGGATAAAAATTGGGTCAGCGTCTGTAAGAAATATCAATGGGGCGTCAATGTTATAGATGGTGCTGTCACGGTTCTGTTTTCTTTTGGCTTTGGACTTGGGGACCGGTGGCGAAGACATTTCGAAAGGAATGTTAACCCATTAACACCATGCTGTGTATTTTTTGGAGTTGACGGACAGGCATCTGATACACAAACTGATAAGGCGGGCTACCATCACAGATACTCAATGTATAATTGCATAACCGTATCTCTTATGGCTATGGAACCTGACTGGACACTGCAGGAGCACAGCTGGATATTGTGTATAAAGGGGGGTACTTATATAAGGAACTTTGAAATGCCTTTAACGACCAATGCTGCCGTTTCTATAGCCATTGATGTAATAATCGGATCTCTTGTGTGTGCGGATCTCGGTGTGATTGGGAATTTTGTCAGTTGGCGAGCTAAACTTAATACTATTTCAGATATTATAACCAGACATAATCATGTTCGACGTTGATTACCGGCTACTATTTGATGAACTACCTAAAGTCTTCCTTCAGGTCAGTTTGCCTGTCACCAGACTTGGTATCGCCACTCGAAGGTCTTTATACAAGAGGATTATTCATTTACATATGTTTTCTGCCTTCAGAACTAAAGCTTTACGCGGAAAACATTATTTGAAATACCTTCACATGACCTTTGTAATAATCTGACCCATAATCGGGTAACCTTACACTCTGTCAAAGTTATCGCAGAATTCAGTCGCCATATCGCGTCCCCGTCAATGAATGCATTAGACTTAAATAAACTTATTAATTTATCTTTACCATACGTTGTTGTGTAATACATATCTGCTGAATATAAAAACTGCCTGACTGTCAGTTTCCCTGACACCATATTGGCCACAGACTCGTATACCTGTATATACATTTCGGATTCTTATATTGCTATAAACGGTCCAGACTTTTATACATTTATAAACGTTAAATTGTTACGCATCGACATGGAAAAACTGAATCTCTCCAAAAGATTTTCATAATTTAAATTTTAACAAATAGCATACATAACAGCATGGATTTCCTGATTTCCTTCCTGACATCTGTTATATTTCTGTTCATGCATATTCATTAAATAATTTGCATAATAGTCACTGTAAAAAGATAATTGTGATCATGGCAGAAACTGTAGATCATTATTGTCATAAGTGAAACACGGCAGATTAAATGACGCACATTGCTGTCTGATATAGGTAATCTACGTTTGCCATGACACGAGAATGCGTCTCTATGAGATAAAGGAGTTACTCGTTAGAATATCAAAACAAATGTTGCATTTCAGATATAAAGATTATCCAAATTACACACAGTTTCACTATGGTATACGACAAAATGCACTGTATGACCCTACAGATCCTGCTATAGAGGGACTTCTGAGAGATTTAGGAACTCAGAAGATTGTGAATGCAGGTACGTTAACCGACGAATTCCCAAATTATAGGCAAACCCGTTCAGATCTAGTTTTGGAACCCATGTATTTTGTTGATGTGCAGACCAAACAAAACATTTGCTGGTATAATATTCTGAAAGTGAGAAATTCTTTGCAAACTAAAGTAGCAATGCGAAAAGAGAAAACTGCAGACTCAGTTGTGGGTCAAGACTAATCGCCTATGTCCCTTTTAAGGGACACTGTCCATGTTTAGATATGAGTATTTCCGTCATAGATGATAACGTTTCGTCCAAAATGTACGATAAAAGGGAGGATTTCAATTCCAAATGTGTTAATTATCCTCTCCTAGGTGGAGATGTGCCCGTTCTACATCTTATGAGATTTACATTTGTCAACTTATCCGATTTTGCCAGAGCCTGTTCTTTGCTAGACGATTTTAATAGTCGTAATCTAATTATACCCCCACAACGAAGTTTGGGGGTTATACTAGAATCAGGTTGTCCGTCTGCCTGTCCGTCCGTCCGTCTGTCCGTCCATCTGTCCGTGGACACAATTTTGTCCGGCCTTCTTTTTCTACAGTTTTGTTGAAAAGTACAAAAATGAGTCATGCAGGAAACACCACATATAGAACAAACAGTCGTCCGAACAGCAACACAAGGAAAGAGCAAATATACATAACTATAAAAAACATCAAGAGACGCACAAAGACAAAACAAACATACAATAGGGGGAAGATGGAAGTACCGCCTTAGAACGGTCAGTGACAAAATCACTGGGGGATTAAATCGGCTTATGGGCGCCCAACCTCACATTTATTTCATCACCACCCTAAAAAACAAACAGTGTAAATAAACGTATCCCCTCTCCGACTAAACTACAACAACCGCGATGGCATATGCAGTGGTAAAGTGCATGTATAACGAAAACATTTAAGTGAACAAACTGTATCCACTTATCGCTAGTGTACTCAATGATTGAGCTGCAAACAGAGTAACTGTAGACAAGTAATAAAGGGTACGACAAAAAAGAAATAGTACAGATATCTGACGTCCTCCTTCCGTTTCTGAAGAGGTCGCCTTCATAGAGTACTAAACCTTTCTTGTCGGCGTACATGCAAAGAGGCCAGCGTAATTGCCAACTGTAAAAGGGTTGACAACCAAACATGCAGTATGTTGTAGTACTATAGGATCATATCCCTTTTTAATGTTTTTTTTAACATAGTTGATGAACAAAGTGAGAAACATGTATAGCCATTTGACCATATAAAGCTGTGCACCGCATACTTCCATTATGATCGGACCACTACTTCAGGAGTTATCTCCCCCTTATAGTCCCCTACCAATGTTTGCCGGTTTTCTGGACTTTTTGTGGAAGATATGGAGATATCAACTCTGTATTTTCTACAAAGCTAAATTTAGATAAGTTACAGCTTATGGTCCAATCTCAGTCCGGTTGAATAATTATTTCCAGAGTTATTGTTCTTGAACTTTAATTCATTTCTTTAAATTTTGAATTTTCCAGAATGTTTTTGAAGTGGTTGGAGATATCAACTTTATTTTTGGCATAAACCTAAATCTAGTTAATTTACAGCCTAATTCCCAGTCTCTGTCTGGTTGAATAATTTTTGCCAGAGTTATGGCTATTGAACTTTAATTTTTTGTCAAAATTTCAATTTTCCGGCATTTCTTTGGAAGTGGTTAGATATATTAACTTTATATTTGACATAAAGCTAAATCTAGATGAGTTACAGCTTAAGTTCGGATATCTGTCTGGTTGAATATTTTTTGTCAGAGTTATGGTCCTTGAACTTAATGTTATTCTGAAAAGGTACCTAGGTTTAGAACTTTGGAGTTGACACATCACATAATAAAAAAGCTGCCTCAACTTATTGGATGACATTGTCTTGCAGCAGCCATAACACTTCTATAAATTGTAACAGACTTATCTCCCTTTTTGGACTTGACAATATTTAGTCAAAGTTGCTTTATTTATGTTTGTGATTGATCTTGGATTGAATATTACATGTTAGAAGTGATATATTTAAATCAATAAGTATGCTATACAGGTTCCTGTATGAATGTGCAGCACATAAGTGCTTTTCGTTAAATTGTGCGTTCAACCGGTTAGGGACCAAGACATTGATTTCAATCCTCCTATAATTTATTACACATGTACTTAGAGTATGAGAAAAATATGTTGTGTGGATAAAACTTATGAAAGGGTTTTATTTCTCTGAATTCTGAATTATTCTTCATTTTTCTTTATTACTAAACATCTTGTCATTTTTATGCCCCCGTGACGTCAGTCAGGGACATTATGGTTTGCACCTGTCCGTCCGTCTTTCTGACTGTTTGTCCGTGCATCACGCTTTTTCTATAAAGTATTATATGTCAGTAATTTCTACACTTCTGCGCAGGAAACTTCACATACACATCATTACCATCTGTGCTATCATTTGTCACCCCACCCATGCTGCCCGCAAGCCCAAGGTCAAGGTCAAATGACTACGAAATTTTACGTGCAGTTGGTTGTCATATTAACGTGCAGTCGGTTGTCACAGTTTTTCATTGTCTTATTCCTCCCTAACCACTGTAACTATTGCCATGGAATTGCATATACACATTAAAAATATCCATACTTTCATTTGGCACCCCACTCATGCTGCCCGCAAGCCCCAGGTCAAGGTCAAATGACTTGGAAATTGTACGTGCAGTTCATTATCACATTTACATGCAGTTGGTTGTCACAGTTTTTCATTGTCTTATTTCTCCCTAACCACTGTAGCTATTGCCATGAAATTGCATAGACACCACCCATACTTTCATTGCATACGCAGACCATGCTGCCCGCAAACCAAAGGTCAAGGTCAAATTTTACGTGCAGTTGGTTGTCACAGTTTTTTCATTGTATTGTTTCTCCCTAACCACTGTAGCTATGAGCATGGAATTGAATATACACATTAAATATCATCTATACTTTCATTGCACACCCAACTCATGCTTCCCGAAAGCTCAATGTCACTGTCAAATGACACTTGTTTGTCACAGTTTTTTCATCGACTTATATCTTACTAACTGCTATAGCTATTGGTATGGAAATGCAGATACATATCAAACATCATTCCTACTTTCTTTATGCACCCAGCCCATGCCTCCAGGAAACCCAAGGTCAAATGACTTTGGAATTTTACGCTCAGCTAGGCAATCAACATGTACTTATCGTGGGCATCGCTGTGTCTTACAGACACACTTTTCTAGTTGTTACATAAATTGGGTTTGGGCATGTATTGTTTTAAATCTCTCCATGTTTCTGTATGTACATATTAGGCCAAGGGCCCATAATCGACCCATAACCTAGTGGGAGTTTGGTACACCTATAGTTTCTTAAAGCTTAGGGTATATGTTAACAAGTTCCGGTTATTGGACAAGTATTGGATGCAGGATAAGCATACGGTCAACGCGTTTCCATGGCAACCGCCAACATTTCGAAGTTTCAGCATTAGTGTCATTAAGATGCAAAAACATAATTTAGTTTGTTTATAAAACATCCAAAATAGTTTTAAAATAATATCAATATATTTATCACATGGCAGGAGTCTTTTATTCATAATTTGCTCATTGGCATATTCATGAATATTAATGAGAATCTGAAATAAACTGCTTAAATTGTTAAAAAATGACCTTATTTAGCAAACAAGTATGTTATGATTATTCATTTTTCATATTAAAAGGTTTCAAATGGCACATAAATGTTGTCAGGTCATTTATTTATTCATTTTCTGTTCCATAGATACACAGTATTGAGTTAGTATAGCAAAGAAAGTGGATGGGGTAAAATGACCCAACAAAATGTAAAAAATGCTATTTTATCAATACGTGGTTTTAAGATGAATGACAAAATAAATTTGCACATGATAATTACAACAACGTTCTCTACGCACAAAATTCTCCCAGTTTGAGAACAAACTGCTATCTTGCTCATTTGCATATTCATGAATATTAATGAGAATCTAAAAAATGCCTTTTTTTGTTTTAAAAAATGACCTTATTTAGCAAACGAATATGTTATATTTAATCATTTTTCATATTACATGGTTTCAAATGACACATGACTGCTGTTAGGTCATTTATTTATTCATTTTGTGTTCCATAGATACACAGTATTACTTCGGTATGGCAAAAGAAAGTGGGTGGGGAAAATGACCCCAAAAATTAAAATATGCTATTTGTCAATAAGTGGTTTTCAGATAAATGACAAAGTAAATTTGCTTATGATGATTACAACAACGTTCTCTATGCACAAAATTGTCGCAGTTTGATAACAAACTACAATTGTACTCATTTGCATATTCATGAATATTAATTAATGCTTAAAATAAAAAAAATGATCTTATTCAGCAAATGAGTATGTTATGTGTTATCATTTTTCATATAAAACGTTTTCAAATGACACCTAAATGTTGTCAGGTCATTTATTTATTCATTTTCTGTTCCGTAGATACACAGTATTATTTCAGTATAACAAAATGCAACAAATGCTACTTTGTCAATAAGTGGTTTTAAGATGAATGACAAAGTAAATTTGCACATGATAATAACAACAACATTCTCTATGCACATAATTGTCCAAGTTTGAAAACAAACTACTATTGTAGCTTTATATCCCCACAAACCCCGAACTAAAATGGGATATTATATCGATATCGTTCTGTCTCTTCAGATACGCCGGCTTGACGATCTCGCCAGCCGGTACTCACTGCCTGGAACCAGCAGGACGTGCCTTGCTGGCAGCCCAACTAGCAGGGTCTTGACCCACCTCGGTGGCCCCCATTCCCCTATCCTTCTTGGGCTCCTCCTGGCTTTGCCCCCCAACAGCCTGTCTGGCCTCCATACCGGTCAGGGCATGTGGTAAGTTCGACTCAGGGAGCGACAGTCCTCTTCCTTGCCCACTCACAGTCCACTCTTCAGAGCCTGTAGGAGGACCTCCTCTCCGGGTAACGCTGTCGTCGACAGTCACCAGGGTGTAGTCTGAGGGGGAACAGGAAGTCCTGTAAATAATGGCTCATAGGGACAATCGGGGAGTCGGATACAACTGGAGCGTCGGACCTAGAGGAGGCTCAGTCGTCGACGAATCTGAGCCGTCATCGTTTGCTTTTGATAAGGCGTGTGAGGACTGTTTTCGCCTTCCTCCCGCCTTCCATATGCCTAGTCCCCCTAAGCTAACTCACAAGGACTCGCTCTTGTCCTTTGAACTACTCTGAACAGGGAGAGCTTCCTAATCTTTCAAAGTCTCTCCCCCGTCTAGATTCCTTCTGTTTGGCTGGCAGACCAGGATGAAGATTTCCATTTCAGGCTTGCAGTCGGTGGGACCATGTCCTCACAACTTTCGAGATCCATGGCTCCTTCCTCATCTATCAGGCCTCCAGCCTCTTCTGACAGCCACCCTGGGCTATTTTACCGGATCCCCTTGCTGGATGCCAACAGCCCCGGGGCCTCGTCTCTATTCAAGCGGTAGGAGTTGCGACAGAGACAGCGAATGGGAGTTGCTTCCAACATGGACCTTTTAGCTGCTGCTCTATAAGAAGAGCTAGCTTCAGAGTCTCCTTTCTCTGAAGTTACCAAGCGCCTTTCCTACCAGCTGGGTCTTTAGTCCGCCTCTGCCTGCAAGACACCTCCAAGGTTGAATTGCGGGCGGGTCAATTTGCCTCGGAGCTTATTTTTGGAGGCAAAATTAAGGAGAAGGAACAAGTGGACAATACTTCTCCAAGGCATTCTCCGGTATCTTGCCCTTCTCCTTGGAAGATCCTAAAGGTCCCCGTGGCTATGTGCAAACCTTTAAGGGCCTTTCTACGCCCCAGGAGAAACATGGTCTTAAGAACAAGCCATATTCTCCCCTTCAGTGCGGTTCGGCCAAGAGCAACATTTGACTGGTCCCTGTTCCGCCACCACGGACCAGGCGGTCCAGAGCTGGCCCCGCTCCCACCCTTGGAGTTCTGACCCTTCGAGTCGTCAGCTCTAGGAACTAGCTCTTTCTGCACCCACTCCTATCCGACCTTCCATTCTTGTGGACGCCAGACTGCTTCACTTTGTCGCAGCATGGCGCAATATCACACAGGATCCTTGGTCCCTCTCTATTGTAGAGGCAGGCTATCATATCCCTCTGGTTCGGCAGCCTCCTATTTCCTGGGTCCCTATTCATCAGTCGTCGGATCATGCGAACACACCGGACTCTGGATCCTGGCTTCTCGCAAAAGGGACAGTAGAAACGGTACTGAACGAGAATTCGGCCGGCTTTTACAGCCGTCTATTTCAAATTCCAAAGAAAAATGGCGCAATTTGACCAATCATCAACCTTTCTACTGTAAACAAGTATGTCGAATCTTTCAAGATGGAGACCATCGCTTCCATTCGGCTGTCTATCAAACCAGACCAATGGGGCATTTCCATGGATTTCTCGGATGCATATTTTCATCTCCCAATTCACTCAGCAGACAGACACAAATTGCGCTTCTGTCTTGGGTACTGTTTACTAGTCCCGGACATTGCCCTTTGGCCTCATTACGGCCCCCAGAGATTTCACCAAACCCATGGGGGTCGTAGCGGCCTATCACTAGCAGATTGGTCTCACTCTGATTCAGTACGCCGACAATTGGCTGTTTCGTCATTCTCTTCTTCTTAACCTCCATTAACCCTTACGGCTGTTTCCTGGAAGAATAGCTCTACATTTTCTTCCTTTTATCTGCGCCCTTTTGCATCCTCACAGAACAAACTACCGGTACATTCTCTAGGTCTGCTTGTGGCCTCTCAAACAGTGTAACGACTAGCACTTTTCTAATGTCGTTGGTGCGACCTTTTTGGAAAATTATTATTCAGAAGAATCTACTAGCCTCAGCACTTCTGAGATAACTGCCCTAGAATCATTTGGCAAATAACCAAACAAAGTGCAGTAATAGGAAATAGTTTATGAGCACATTCAATATTAGACGTACAATTACAGTATAGAAATAATAAATACGTTATGAAATTGTTTTATGATGTAGATAATATCTAAACTAGAAAACTGACTTGGTCAGAGAGAGCCATGCAGATGATCTTTGTCGAATGTGGCATTTTTGATAAATCAAGGGCAGATAACTCTGAACATGATGATCTCATTCAACCCAAAAACTGTAGGTGTCTTCCTCTCCTAATACTAAGCATATGCCCTTAATATGAACCAAATGTGTGAAGTACTGTTTTGAGTTATCACTTCAGATCAAGTGTTGACAAAAGATTATGACATTTTGGATGAATCAAGGGTAGATAAATCTAGACATAATGAGCTGATTCAACTCAAAAACTATAGGCCTGTTTCTCTGGTGATACTGAACATATGCCCTTAATATGAAACCAATATGTGAAATACTGTTTGAGTAATCGCTTCACATCAAAAGTGTTGACAAAATTTAATGGTAATTTTCATGAATCAGGGGCAGATAACTGTTTGACAGTTTGGATGAATCAAGGGCAGATGAATCTAGACATAGTGATCTGATTCAAACCCAAAACTATAGGCATCTTCCTCTGGTGGTACTAAGCATATGTTCTTAATATGAAACCAATATATGGAGTACTGTTTTGAGTTATCGCGTCACATCAAGTGTTAACGGACGGACGGATGGACGGACGGACGTTCTAATGGACAGAAAATGTGATTCCTATAGGGCTCCTGCATTTTCAATGCAGGACCCTAATGATGATACATTGTATTCAGTGCCTTATGCAAAATGTTTGTCCATATATAACTGAAAAATAGCTTGTTGTACGTATATTAAGGCTAAGTCGTTTCTTTTTTACAGTTACAAGGGAGATAATTATTGCTGTTTTCAGTTCAAAGTTATCTTTTCTTTTTCAAATATGTTGATCGACATAAAATATAATTTTAAGCAATGTGGGTTGAGAACTTGTCGTTTTGGACTCCATAATCTCTTGTATACAAAAACATAACAAGAGTACAGCATACGGTACATAATACGCCCACTTGCAAACTGTCTCTGATTCAACATGCCTTATAAGTGTTGACATTTTCTAATCTGTGCTTCAGATCTTGATTTCCATATTAAGGTGATACTATTTTTAAAAAAATTGAAGTGAATATCTTATTAAATAAAAAAGTTACAGCTAATCCTCATATTTGCAGATTTTTGAAAAGTGCAACGGCCATAACTCTGTAAAGACAAACTGAATGAACCTCAAAATAAACTCAGCTTCAGAATTTGTTGCTTAAAACATTTGTGTTAAGTTTCATTTATATCATTTTATAGTTTTCCCAGAAAACAAGAGACAAACTAAACGCTGACCGACAAACAAAGCAACGAACACACAAAGTTCAAGGACCATAACTTTAGAATAACATGACTTACCAAAAACCCCGCAATATATGTGAAAATTCATATTAAGGTTTAACCTTATAAAAAAATTGAAGTAAATATCATTTCAAACGAAAAAGTTACGGCCATCCTCATATATATTTGCATAGATTTGCATTATTTCTTTTAAGTGCAAGGGCCATAACCCCAAAACGACAAATCAAATGAACCTCAGAATTGACTTAGCTTCAGGTCTTGATTCATTAAACATGTGTGTGAAGTTTCATTAATATCTGTCAAATAGTTTTCCCAGAAAACAGCGGACAAACTATTTGCATATATTTGCATTATTTTTTAAGTAAAAGGGCCATAACTCTGAAACAAAATATCAAATGAACATTAGAATCGACACAGCTTCAGATATTGATGCATTAAACATTTGTGTGAAGTTTCATTAATATCTCTCAAATAGTTTTCCCAGAAAACAGCGGACAAACTATTTGCATGTATTTGCATTATTTTTTAAGGACAAGGGTAATAACTCTGAAACAAAAAATCAATTGATCCTCAGAATCAACCCAGCTTCAGATCTTGATGCATTAAACATTTGTGTGAAGTTTCATTAATATATCTTAAATAGTTTTTCCAGAAAACAGCGGACAAACTATTTGCATGTATTTACATTATTTTTAAGTAAAAGGGCCATAACTCCGAAACGACAAATCAAATCAACCCCTGAATCGATTCAGCTTCAGATCTTGATGCATTAAACATTTGTGTGAAGTTTCATTAATATCTATCAAATAGTTTTCCCAGAAAACAGCGGACAAACTATTTGCATTTTAAGGACAAGGGCCATAACTCTGAAACGACAAATCAAATGAACCTCAGAATCAACTCAGCTTCAGATCTTGATACATTAAACATTTGTGTGAATGTCTGTCAAACAGTTTTACGAGAAAACTGCGGACAAACAAAATGTTGACGGACGAACGAACGAACGAACGGACGGACGGACTGGGCCACGCCAATATACGACCACCTTTATTAGGTGGGCGTATAAAAACGTAATATTACGAATTCAGGGGCAGATAATCAATCGCATACTGTAAGCTTAATCAGCATCCATATAACATCCAACGAGTGACATTCGATGGAAGATATATTAAGCTTTACAGTGATATAGGTGTGATAAAATCCCGCTGGGGGGACCTAGTGTACAGCTGGCCCTTAGTCTATATGTTCAGATTGATGATAGGTGTTCTGGCAAGCAGTCATGTGTGTGTGTGTGGGGGGGGGGGGTATTCGTTAGTCTTTGGCTTACAGTTCTAGTTATAACTGATAAACTTCTTAAGCAATGTTGCAGATATCATAAAAATTTAAAATCGAAATGTACCTCTCATTAGTAAATATAATTGCAATCTACGGACGTTACTGCAACAAGGTATTACTCATCCAGATTCCTATGGTGATGTTATCTACAAGCGTAGTCACTTTTGTCACTGACCGTTCCAATGCGGTACTTCCATCTTCCCCTATAATTTGTTTTGTCTTTGTGTGTCTCTTAATGTCTTCGCTAGTTATGTACATTTGCTGTGTTTTCTTGTGTTGCTGTTCGGGTGGCTGTTTGTTCTGTATGTGGTGTTTCCTGCATGAATCATATTTGTACTTCACCGTCGTCTATGTTGTGGGTAAGTCCAGCGGGGATACCTTTATTTACAATATTTGTAAAGCTAGGGTGACTTTGAGAGAAGTGTGAGGTTAGGACGTCCGTAAACCGGTTTAAACCCCCAGTGGTGTTTTTTGCTGCTGACCGTGCCAAGGCGGTACTTTCTTTGTCACCCTTCCTTTTGTTTGCCTTGCGTCTTTGTGCTTGTGGTTTGTGCATGTTGTGGAACGTTTGTCCCTGTTTCTTGTGTGTCTTTTGGTGTTTTCTGTGTTCATTTCGTGTGTGTGTGTGTGCGTTTGGGTGTGTGGTTGTGTGTGTGTGTGTGTCATGCTGTCTATCGGTGTTTTGGTGGTGGTTGCGTCTTGCATGTGGCTTTGCCTGCTTCACTTTACTACTTTTCCATTTTAGGAAAATTCGAAGTTACATCCATTTTCATGGTTTGTTTATTAAACGCATTAAAAGGAAGAAAGATTATGATCGCATTATATTGCAATGTACTGCATGTTTGGTTATTTACCCCTTTACAGTCGGTAGCTTGTTTCCCACTTTGCTTGCGCGATGACAGGCCGAGGGTAGTACTCTATGTACTCTAGCGCTAAACATGATATAGACAGAAAGTGAAGACGAAACAAATCCTCGAATCTCGTGACACGTATTTCTAAAAATGGCATTTTTATTGGCGACAATGAACTGATATCTAACGCGTTTTCTAATCACTACTCCAAATTGTTCATACCAAACGAAAATCCAGGTTTTGATAATACATTCAAGAAGTTGAAGAATTCTTAGAGCTGTGTAGTAACTTGCAAGGCAGTGTCAATCATAGTCCAACATAGCTTTGTTTAACTGTTGAAATTTATATTAATTAAATTAAAAAGTCTTGCAAGAACCTTAATTTAGGTATAGCACTAGTAGGGCATGACGGCATTGTGAATGAGTACATAAGATACAGTGGCAATATAGTTGTACAACACCTCTATATTCTTTTTAATGCAATGTTGATGAAGGGGTGCACACCTTTCGTATTTAAATTCTGAAGGGTGGTGATCCCCCGAAAGCAAAAATTGCTACACAAAAAGAGAAAATTGCAGACTCGGTTTTATTGAGTCTCAACACTGCTCACGCCCCCTAGCACCGGCTTAAGCGGTATTCAATTTTCAGAGCAAGAAGTACTGAAATTAATGATCTCGAAGGATCAGAAGGTATAACAACACTGAGAATGAAGTACGGGGCGACGTTGTACGGCCGCCACACACGCACCTAACACCTGCTGTTGTGAAGATTATAAATTCTGAAGGGTGGTGATCCCCCGAAAGCAAAAATTGCAACACAAAAAGAGAAAATTACAGACTCGGTTTTATTGAGTCTGTGCATGAGCAGTAATTGAAAGTGCAACACTGCTCACGCCCACCAGCACCGGCTTAAGCGGTATTCAATTTTCAGAACAAGAAGTACTGAAATTAATGATCTCGAAGGATCAGAAGGTATAACAACACTGAGAATGAAGTAAGACGAGAGTTATCAGCATACCTATTAAAGGAAGGTTAGTCTAAAGAACAGGCGTCTAGTTACAGACATGTCACGTTACTACCAGTGATATTGAAGCTATTTGAAACTATCGTTAAAACAGGTTAGACAGTTTAACTTGCCTTTTGCCATCACCATTCCCTAATCTGCAAAACCACGGCTACAAGAAACAATTTAGGTTGTTAACACTGTCTTTTAATCTGCGGGATATAATACTCTATAACATGTTCGAAATATAATGACTTAAGAAAGAAACACCTGAAACACTAATATTATACATGACCTACATTACAAGACATTACCAATATGTTATTATCAGATCCCAAAGCAGTTGTTTAAGGTATATCAAGATATCTGTACTTTGCAAATTTGTGTAGAGAGTAAAACAAAGGAAATATTAAATAAATTCCAATACAGTCTAATTCAAAATTCATGTTAAGTTGTATTTCAAGCTCTTTTTGATCCCAGTGCATAGCAGTGCATGATTAGCCGAAATCATCTTCCTGATATCATCCCTTATCATCATTTCATCTCATAATTCATCGGCGCTATATGACCAATTTAGTGTCGCAGTGCCGTAAAACCCAACTCACTCACTCACTCTTTGTAAATCAATTTGAGTAGCAAAGAATTCACGTCTAATGCCTGTATATTGGCTTGCTATAAGCATATACATATGTGCTTAATGCAATATATTATTTGATTTGAGTTGCGTATAACAAAGAACTTGGTAGTGGCACATACGCTGCATTTCTAGACGCCTCAAATGCTTTTGATCATGTTTGGCTTGCTGGTTTGTTAAAAACGGTACATGACTTTCGTATAATTGGGTCCATTTTAAACGTTATTCGAGACGGTTATAATAACACACTAAGTCAGGTTCTTGTAAACGGAAATATGTCCATTGCATTTCCCATGAAACAGGGAACTAGACAGAGTGGTGTTTTGTCAAGTGTGTTGTACGTTCTCTACATCAATGGATTACTTAATGAATTAGAAACGAGAAGATTAAGCGCAGGCATAGGCAGTATGCATACCTGGAATCCTGTCATTGCTGTCGTTAGTAACAATTTGACCAACTAAAGCAAAGTGCTAGATATCGTAAGTATGTATTCCAGGAAATGGAGGTTTTCTTTTAACGAGAACAGGAGCAGGCGTAATTATGAGGTTTTCTAAATCAAAGACTAAGTGTACTTGAAAATAGCATGGCTTTAGCCAAAAACCGGTTTAACCCCCCAGTGACTTCTGTCACTGACCGTCAAAGGCGGTACTTCCATCTCCCCACTATTGTATGTTTGTTTTGTCTTTGTGTGTCGCTTGGTGTTTCTATAATTATATACATGTGCTTTGTCCTTGTGTTGTTATTCGGGCGGCTGTTTGTTCTGTATATGGTGTGTTGTCCTGCATGACTCATTTTTGTACTTTAGGTCCCTTCAATATACCAGGATCTGATGCAGTTAAACACGTAGGCATCCAACTGACATCGTATTTGTCCAATTCCTTAATGGTTAAGACATGCTGTGAAAATCGGCGCAACACTTTATTTTCTTTACGCTGATCGCTTGTGTATTGACCCTGCTATCCTAAAATCCCTTATTGAGAAGGTCACACTATCGACAGTGTTATTTGGTAGTGACCTTTGGAATTCTCTATCGGCGAAAGATATAAACAATATAGAAAAAGTAAAGCGCCTGTGCTCCAAAGCCGTACAGAAACTTCCACAGAGAACTAGAACAGATATGGCTCTACCGCTGCTTGGTTGGTTACCTATGGAAGGAGAAATACACAGACAAAAACTTTGTTTTCTCCAAAAACTATGCACTATGCCTACAAATATGCTTTGCAAAGGGATATTTAGTTTTATACTTAATTTGTTTTAACAAGAATGGCTTTGAATGGATATATACTACAAAAAATGAGTGATTGCAGACGTATTTAATAGATTAAGTCAGTACAGTATCTTATTTACACAGTTATGCAAATATGGCAGTTTTGCTAGTAATTATTCAACGCATATCGGTAGACAGAGGTGTTTGCAGATATCGGTTTTTCACGTTGGCATCACTCTCGCAGACGTATGGAGACTTCCAAAAATCGTCATTAGACATAACGATAAATCTTCAATTGCGCGAATTCGGACGTACAAGGACTTCATCTGCGCTTTATGCAATTCTCAAACCAGCGACTAGTGCAAACATGTTGTTACAGTGTGACAGAAAACATATTTTTGATTTTATTAACTACCACTTCTAACCTACCATTAGTTGCCAGAGCAACTCTGAAATGCTATTTCAAATCATGCTTGGTAGTACGGTCCATACACATTATACCAACGACACCTATTATGAAAATGCAATTCGCTTATCTATCCCATTTGTCGCTTAAACCGCTTGTATTACAGACGTTATGGGCTTATTCACTGATGTGAATATGCAACCATAACAAGCATAACTATTTATTTTCGTTTTTCCACCTCGCTAGATTCGTTTCGTTTTGAGGTGAAATGGCGAAAATACAGAGAGCTTAGACGAATATGTATATCGATGGTTCAGGTCAAGATGTTACAATGCCTTAAAGTTTGAGAAGGAGTTGAGGCGTCTTACTTCTTACCATCGGTAGTCTTGAAAACCCTATGCTAATTAATCACGTGATAAGCACGTTGCATTCTGCATTATGCTGTCCTTTGCCACGTCTTTCACTTCTTTCTAATAATGTCATGAGTTTACATTGTCTTACTCAATTCAACGTATTTTGTTCTTTAGTCTTGACCTACCATTTCTTGTATTTGATACTAATTGTACATGTATATATGTTATATGCTTTAACACAGTATTTCATTTGTTAATATGTTATTAAATCTCTGTTAAGAGAAAATAAAATGTATATATACAGCAATCGATGCAGTTTATGCTGAGGTTTGAAAGAACAGAATTCGATTGTGATTATAGTTTCGAACGAAAAAAGAAGATATTGTGGTATCATACTGTATTATACGTATGTTGACTCCTGTCGTGTTAATTCCCGGAGGTCAAGTATTGCCAATAAAAAACTCCATTAACCGCGTGTAGTAACGATATCTCAGGCAAAATTGAAATGCTTGCGAGGCTCATAAACATTGAACAGGTTGAACTACTCTTAAGACATTCATAAATTTAATTTCAGCATCCCTTCCTCTTGGAACTACGCTAAAATTGCAGCTGACCTTTGCGAACGGAGGTAAAGCCTTGTTCAAGCCTATGCGGTGAGCAATAATTTTCTGATGATATAGTTCAATTAGCCGGTGCATTCCTTAATGTCCATGTTGAATTTAAAACTAAGTCGTCATTTATTCACCATGTTCAAAAGCGATGTCAATGTCAATGTACATGTATATACATATGTTTGCTCTCCTTCGAGTGTTTTATATATATATATGTTGTCAAATTATCTTGTTAGAAGATCCAAACGAAACAATAAAAAAGTGTATATAAATCTTCATACAAAACGAGTACAAAGATCCAACATCCTCCTTCCGTTTCCAGAGTTCAGAGGGCGTCTTCATAGAGTACTAAGCCTTTCCTGTCGGCGTCCATAAAAAGAGTGCCGCGTGATTGCCAAATGTAATAGGGTTGACAACCAGACATGTAGTATGTTGTAGTATCATTGGATCATATTCCTTTTTAAATTAACTTTTTAACATATTTATTGAATAAATTGAGAAAATGTGTTCTTGTGATTACTTGTAATTTCGAGATGATTAAAGGTAAACGTCTATGATCTCTTCTTAATAAAGGTCCAAAATATAGAAAACCATCCTTGGTAGATTTTAACTCTTGTCAAAGTCAGATTGCTGAGGATTTACAAAACTTTAGTATTAGATAGTGTCGTAGAGAACATATTGAGTTTCATGCTCTTTCAAATTGGAAAAAAACCTCATTTTTGATATAAAATGACAAACGCATTTCATTTTATAACTCACACGAACACCTTCCATCTAATTGTTTAGACATCCTAGAAAGGGTTCACAGGATTTACATTGAAAATACGTCTTTGTTCCTGCTGATAAGGCATCGAATAATGTCATTATTATTTGACGATTACATTATATCGACATCTTGAAGCAGGAAATTATTAATATAAAGTCATATTTTTCAGTTAGTACTGACGAAAAGACCATCGTTTCAGAGCATGTCAAACAGTGCGAACAACATAAACTTCCTACAATGTATTGGTTACCAAAACTACATAAAACCATATAAAGCGCGTCATTGCGAATTCTATGTCTTGTACAACTAATAAATTATCTATACTTTTTACTTCCTGTTTAACGAAGATAAATTCTATTGTGATATGACTTATGAACATTCTGGAATAAATCTCTTCTGGTTTATGACTCTTCAGAAGTCTTAAACAAACTTACTGTCTTCTATATTGTGGGGAAGCCCGGCGGGGGTACTTTTATTTAGAATGTTTGTTTAGCTAGGGTGACTTTAAGATAAGTGTGAGGTTAGACCGTCCGTATACCGGTTTAAATCCCCAGTGGTGATTTTGCTACTGACCGTGCCAAGGCGGTTCCCTCTTTGTCACCCTTACTTTTGTTTGTCTCGTGTCTTTGTGCTTGTGTTTTGTTCATGTTTGTCTCTGGTGCTTGTGTATTTGTTGGTGTTTTCTGTGTTCTTCTCGTGTGTTTGCGTGTTCGGTTGTGTGCGTGTGTGTGACATAATGTCTATCGATGTGTTGGTGCTGATTGCGTTTTGCATGTGACTTTCTCTTGTATGTGTGTGTGTATAAATTGCTATATAAATTGCTTTCTGTAGGCGTTTTGGTGATAGTGGCGTTTGGTGTGTGGCTTTTCCTGCTTGACTTTACTAGTTTTTCAATAAGAAGAAAAGGTTTCTTACATCCACTGTATGCACATACAATTTTTCTACTTTGTACACAGCCTTTCTTCATGATTTAATTAAAGATAAACTGACTACATTAATCCAGAAAGTATTTGCCCGAGAAAAACATACTTTCTGGCATATAATGCGGATAAGGCTTTCTTTACTAACAAGCAAACGAAATATTACACCAATTGGACTTGCCTAGAAGTTTGCGAATCACTAACCTTTCTTCCGGATAACATATTTGTGCGTTATGGGAATGCTATATACCGTCAGGTGATTGGTATTCCCATGGGAACGAATTGTGCACCACTGGTCGCCGATTTGTTTTTTTACTGCTATGAGAGAGATTTCATGTTACGTTTGAATCCACAATCACAAGATGATGTTATAAAAGACTTCAATGAAACTTCTCGATATTTGGATGATATTTTCAACTTAGATAACGCTTTCTTTGATGCTCTGATTCCTACAATTTACCCCAAAGAACTCAAATTGAATAAAGCTAACCCTTCCGACACTTATGCAGCTTTTCTTGATCTAGACCTTAAAATGACAATTGAATGATTTGTTCTAAAATATATGACAAAAGAGTTGATTTTGATTTTAACAGAGATGTACACGCGCAGTCGGAGTTCGCAATACGACGTTCGCAGTTCGAAATTAGAGCTGGAGTCGTCTTAAAGCGGTCTCCGATCTCAATATCATGGCAGCTTTTAGAACGGCACGTTTATATCTTGACATCTAGTGGCAGTGCGCTTTAATTTTCGGCAAATTGATTGTAGATCGTGCGAAAGAATTGTGTGCCATGGTAACTGAATGATGGGCTCTGATTTGTCGAAATTTATATAGTGTTCGATTTTGCTGAAAGTTGGCATTTATGGGTATTTGTGTACCCTAAACTATATTTTTTCGGAAAATTGGTGAGATGGGGTATATGGGTACTCCGAACGTAATGACAGGTGTTTGAAATGGATTGGTTGCCATGGTAACTCACTGATGGTCTGTGATTGGTTGAAATTTAGATACTTTGCTTATCGATACCAGTTGTCAGTTTGATAAGGGAGCATTCTGTAACTGATTCTATTACAATAAAATTGTGTTATACGTGTATTTCATTTTCATAAGTCCAGTAGTTTGTTTTCTACAGGCCAATGCTGAGCATAGCCTAACTGAAGTTTGGATGAGACATTTTTGACTTTGTTCGCCATGTGAATACCATATTTCGTCAAGTTGTTGGTATACCTAAGGGGAACAAATTGTGCCCCTCTTGTTGCAGATTTGTTTTTATATTGCCATGAGAGGGATTACATGCTTAGCTTAAAACCTGATACACAATCTGACATTGTTGGTGCTTTAATAAAACGTCTCGGTATTTAGACGATATTTTGAATTTGGATAATCCTTATTTTGAAAATATGGTTTCTTCTATTTACCCCAAAACAAAGCGAATCGGTCCGGCATTCAGGCTTCCTTTTTAGATTATAAAGGAATATTTCCATCACTAATGATAATGCTTCGTCTAAAATATACGATAAAAGGGAATATTTCGATTTCAAAATTGTTAATTATCTTTCTCTAGATGGAGATGTTCCCCGGTCTACATCTTATGGGGTTTACATTTCTCAACTTATTAGCTTTGCCCGAGCCTGTTCTTTGCTAGAATATTTTAATAGTTTTGTAATTTAGTTATAACTAATAAACTTCTTAAGCAAGGCTACAGATATCGTAAAATTCGGAAAGCTTTTCAATTTTTATTATCGAAATGTACCCCTCATTAGTAAATATAACTGCAATTTATGGACGTTACTGCGGCAGGGTATTTCTCACCCAGATTTCTATGGTGATGTTATCTAAAAACTTTGGAATATTCGGGGTCATATCCATTTTCACGATCTGTTTATTAAACGCATTAAAACTTTTAGGAAGAAAGGTTATGATCCTATTATCTTGCAACACACTGCATGTTTGGTTATCGACCCCTTTACAATTGGTCGCTACTTCCCTCTTTGCTTGCACGATGACATGCCGAGGGTCACTCTATGATGGTATACTCTTAAACCCAGACATGGGATGAGCTTACCAGACTCATGTATTACCTTTTCTTTGTCGTGCTCTTAACGGCTTCCCTGCAGTTACTCTTTCTTCAGCAAAGTCATTGAGTACATATTTGACAGTTGTTATGCTATGTTTTACATTTTGTACTGTGATTACTGTCTTCTATGTTGTGGGGAAATCCGGGGGGATACCTTTATTTACAATGTTTGTTTAGCTAGGGTGACTTTGAGATAAGTGTGAGGTTAGGATCTGTAAACCGGTTTTAATCCCCAGTGGTGATTTTACTGACAGTGCCAATGCGGTACTCTCTTTGTCATCCTTACTTTTGTTTGTCTTGTGTCTTTGTGCTTGTGTTTGTGTGCTTTCTGTGTTCTCGTGTATGTGCCTGTGTTTGGTTGTGTGTGTGTAGCGTGCTGTCTATCGATGTGTTGGTGGTGGTTGCGTCTTGTGTGTGGCTTTCTGCATGACTCATTTTTGTACTTTTCTCCTTATGTTCGTGCTTGTGAATGTGCATATAAATTGCTGTATAAATATGTCGGTGTTGTGGTGACGGTGGCGTTTTTTCCAGCTTGACTTTACTACGTTTTCATTAGGGAGCGAACAAGCCAAAAAAGACCAACTTTGGATAAATCAAGGGCCATAACTCTAAAGTTCCTGAAACAATCTTGCTGGATATTGAGCTTGGCTTAGATATTATAGCAATAAACATTTTTATAAGGTTAAGCGAAGATTGGATGAAACGTTTTTGACTTAGAGAGCGGAAAATGCTAAAAAGTCCAAATTTGGATAAATCAAGGGCCATAACTCCTGAAACAATCTTACTGGATATCAAACTTGGCCTAGATGTTATAGCGATCAACATGTTTTTAAAGTTTGGTGAATATCGGATGAGAACTTTTAGAGTTAAAGAGCGGACACTATTTTTTGTGAAAGACGGGCGGACACAGAGACGGAAAGGAGTAAATCAATATGTCGCTCACACCGCTATGTGGTGGGATACATTATAATGCTCTCTGCTTTATCTACTTAAACGTGTTTAACGCAGTCATCTTACGCTTGCATATAACCGCTTGTGTTCGGTGTACAGGGATTTGTACTGTACTTACCTGTATTGTATTGTCGGCACGATGCAAGCTGTCATGATATGGCGACCGGAGACCCCTTTGAGACTACCCCCAGCTCTAATGTCGAACTGCGAACGTCGTATTGCGAACCCCGACTGCGCGTGCACATCTCTAATATTGTAAATTTCCCTAATCCTGACGGAGATGTTCCCCTTGCCCGATCTTACGGGGTATATATTTCTCAACTTATTCGTTTTGCTAAAGCTTGTTCATCTGTTGACGATTTTCATTTTAACTGTAAGGCTACTTAAGCAGGGATATAGGTACCATAAACTAAACAAAAAAAATATTATTGAGATCTCTCTCGTATTGGCAAATACAAATGTAGTCTAAAGGCGTCCCTTTTACAAGTTGGCAATCACGCTGGCCTCTAAACCTTTTTTGTCGGTGTACATGCAAATACTCTTTGCATGTACACCGACAAAAAAGGTTTAGTACTCTATGAAGGCGACCTCTTAAATCCGGAAGCGGAAGGAGGACTTCGGATATATCGTAACTGTCGTGCACTTTTTACTTTTTTACAGTTACTCTGTTTGCAGCTCAATCATTGAGTACACTAGCGATAGGTGGATACAGTTTGTTTTACTTAAATGTGTTCATTTTATATATGCTTTACCACTGTATTTACAATCGCGGTTGTGGTACATTAGTCGGAGAGGGGCCACGTTCATTTACACAGTTTATTTTTAAGGGTGGGGACGGCATAAATGTGAGATTGGGCGCCCCGAAACCGGTTAAAACCCCAGTGACATTTGTCAATGACCGTTCCAAGGCGGTATTTCCATTTTCCCCATTTGTTTGTTTGTTATGTTTGTGCGTCTCTTTGTGTCTTTTATATACATGTAGATTTGCTGTTTGTAGTCGTGGTGCTGTTTGGGCGGTTGTGTGTTTGATATGCGGTGTTTCCAGCATGACTCATACATGTTTTTTACTACTATCAAAGAAAATAAACACTACATTTCATTATTGAACTCTTATGATTTCTCTACACTCTATACTACTCTACCTCACCATATGATAAAGTATAAGCTGATTAAATTGATAGAAATTTAAAGAGAAAAATAAAGTTACTTGCTTGTAATGTTCAACGTTCATTCTTTTCGAATTCAGAAGAATATTACACAATTACACAATATAGACTTGCAATGATGTTTGAAGATCTCTCACTTTTGTTTTATAGCATATTTGTGCACTAAAGTGATACCATATAATGTCAGTATACCAAATTGTGTCCCTATTGTTGCAAATTTGTTATTTTATGCTTACCTAAAAACCTGATACATAAGCTGATATTGTTAATGATTTTAGGAAAGTTAGGAATTTAGACGATATTTTGAATTTGGATACTCCTTTTTTAATCTACAGTTTCGTCTATCTACCCAAAATAACTATTACAATTGAAAAAGTAGTAAAGTAAAGCAGGTCGGGCAAAGCCACATACAAGACGCAACCTCAAGTAAAACATCGATAGATAGCATGTCACACACACAACTACACACCCAAACAGACACACATATACGAGATGAACACAGAAAAACTTTAACAAACACACACATATTATGAAAATGGGTGATCCTTCTAAAGCAAAAGTATAAATGCCAAAAGAGAAAATTGCAGACTCGATTTTATTGAGTCTGTTCATGTGTAGTTATTAAAAGTGCAACGTTCTACTCACGTGCAACACTACTCAACACAAGTTCTAGAGATAAACATTCTAAACATGAAAAAAGCACAAGTACAAAAGTACAGAAATGATTCATGCAGGAAACGCCACATACAGAACAAACAGTCGCCCGAACAGCAACACAAGGAAACAGCAAATGTACATAAATATAAAAACAACAAGAGACGCACAAAGACAAAACAAACATACAATAGGAGGAAGATAAAGACACAATGCAAACAAAAGTAATGGAAACAAAGACAGTATCGCCTTGGAACGGTCAATGGCAAACAACCAAGCGAATATATCCGACTCTATGACTTCCCTTTTAGATTTGAACCTTTCCATCACAAATGATAATTTTTTGTCCAAACTATACAATAAAAGGACATAATTATTGTAATTTCAAAATTGCTTATAGTCCTTTTCTAGATTGAGATGTGCCCCGTTCTGCATCATAAAAAAAGTTGGGGTTTACATTTCTTAAATCATTTGCTTTGCCCTAACCAGCGCATGTTCGTTGCTAGAAGATTAAAGAAATCGCAATTTGATTACAACTGATAAACTTCTTAAGCATGGTTACATATATAATAAAATTCGGAAAGGTTTTTCTGAATTTTATGATCAAATTTTACCTCTCATTAATTAATATAATTGCAATATACGGACATAACTGCAACAAATTCTCATCCTCAAGTATATGGTGATGTTACCTACAACATTTGGAAAGTTCGGGGTCATACTCATTTTTCATGATTTGTTTATTAAATCCATATAAACTTTCAGGAAGAAAGGTTATGACCCCATTCTATTGCAACGCACTGTATGTTTGGTTATTGACTTCTTTACAGTCAGTAGCTATGCTTCTTTCTTTGCTGGTAGGATGACAGGACGACGGTAGTACGCTATGGTCGAATACTCTTAAACCAAGAAACGGGATAAACATACCAGACTCATAAATTGCCTATTCCATGTCGTGCCCTAACGGCTTCCATTTCAGTTGTTCTGACTTCAGCAAAGTCTTTGAGGATATATTTGACGGAGTTTCACAGTTGCTGTCATGCTGTTATACATATTGGCCTGTGTTTACCGTTTTATATGTTGTGAGGACGTCTGTCTGGGATATCTTTATTGATACTGTTAAGCTAGGTTGACTTTGAGATAAGTGTGAGGTTAGGACATTCGTGAACCGGTTTAACTCCCAGTGGTAGTTTTGCCAATGACCGTTTAAATGCGGTAATCTCTTTGTCACACTTGTTTTAAGGTGTGTTTAGTGTTTTTGTGTATTTGTACCTGTGCGTTTTATTATGTTTAAAATATACATCTCGTGTGTATGTTTGTGTGTGTGTGTGTGTGTTCTCACGCGCACGTGTATGTTGTTGTTGTGTATATGTGTGTGTATGTGTGTGTGTGGTTTGTGGTGAGGAGGGGGGGCCTGTGTATGTCTGTTACTTCTTTCTATCGATGTTTTGGTCGTGATGTCGTTTTGTGTTGTTTTTTCCTTTTTCCTGTGAATACAGTATGTTCACTTAAATGTTTTTTTCGTTATACATGCACTTTACCACTGTATTTGCTGTCGCGGTTGTTGTAGATTAGTCGGAGAGGGGATACGTTTATTTACACTGTTTGTCTTTTAGGATGGGGATGGAATAAGTGTGAGGTTGGGCGCCCATAAACCGGTTTAACCCCCCAGTGACTTTTGTCACTGACCGTTCCAAGGCGGTACTTCCATCTTCCTCCTATTGTATGTTTGTTTTGTCTTTGTGCGTCTCTTGTTGTTTTTTCTACTTATGTACATTTGCTGTTTCCTTGTGTTGCTGTTCGGGCGAGTGTTTGTTCTGTATGTGGTGTTTCCTGCATGACTCATTTTTGTACTTTTACTTCGTTTTCATTACTATTTTAACCAAGATGATATATGCTAGAACAAAAACATCATTTCTAGTATGTAATGCTGAAAAGGTTTTCTTTCCTGACGAAACAATGGAATATTACAACAAATGGACTTGGTTGTCTGGAGGGGGAATTTTATTTACATTTTGACTTTTGTGAAAGTGGGATAAGGACGAGGTTGGGTACCCGTAAACCAGGTTTAAGTCCCCCAGAAGCTTATTTTGGTTGTCTGTAAGGGTAGGGATGGAATTAGTGTGAGGTTGGGTGCCCCAAACCGATTTAAACTCCCCAGTGCATGTGTGGCGGTCGTAAAAAGATGCACCATACTTCATTCTCAGTGTTGTTTTAGTTTCTGGTCCTTCGGGGTCATTCGTTTCGGTGTGATTAATTTTGAACATTGACTATCGCTTAAGCCGGTGTTAGGGGCGTGAGTGGTGTTGCACGATATATTTGTAATAATGAACCGACTCAATAAAACCGAGTCTGCAATATTCTCTTTTCACATTGCTGCTTTTGCTTTCGAAGGATCACCTACTTTCAGAATTTTTGTGCGTATCTTTATCTTTTGATAGACATCTACATTTGCTATAGCCTTTATCATATTACTGTTTGGGTAACGGTGTGTTTAGTATGTAGTGTTTCCTGCATGGCTAATTCGTGAATTGTTCTTGTAGAATGCGACGGGATGAGGTTTTACAAGACTGCCATCATGGATTAGATTATGAACGTCATTATGCTGAGATCGCCGGTTATCACATTGACAAGTTAGTCATTGTTAATCACTTAACAAACTCACATGGTAAAAACATTTTTAAACTATTCGGTTATAACTATTCATGTGAGAAATTATGCATGAATGGATGTTAATAACTACATTTAAAGTACATAATGAACAAAGTATGTTTTAACCATGACAGAAGCTGTTGAATCAGAACTATATAATTTCATAAGCAAACTTGAGCCGTCAGATCTGAGTCTACCTACTTTGTTTACAAAAATATGGTAAGGCGTTTCTATTAAGTAAAGGGTTAAAATACCATATACGAATTGAATACAAGTCTTACAGCTGGTTTTTATGTAGGCAATAGTAATGCAGAATCTCCCAGATAACAACACTAAGCTATCACGTGTCTTAAGATCCTGAATTAAATAGATTTTAATGGTCATCAATGGTCATTTAAAACATGTTATACTCTACATGCTAATCCACCATTGATTTTCACGATCGGTCATTAATTAATTAGCCCAAGGTTTACGTGACACGTATACTAGGTCGAAATAATGTTTCTTTTTCTTAACTTTGCGTTATTTGACTAACAAAAGAGTATATATAGTCCATTTGCATGTTTAACATTTTCCGTTCAGGAAACGAATTATATTTGTCCTCTGCTAATAGTGTAAATTCAGATTAATTTGCTCTTTGTCTTAACCCCCTGAATATTCACGCTACGTTCGTCATGTTGGACGTTTGAAATACATTTGAGAATTCGTTTAGAGCATTAAACTTTTTAAGAATCATTTTATGAATGTTTGCATTATTGTAACATGACAGGTTATCTGATTATCTGATATTTTCGTGCATAGGACTCTTGGCTTTTATATGGTGCCACCTGTATCAGGTCGTTGGGTGAATATCACAGCTGAATTACGACCATTTGTTGACCAAGAACTCTCTAGGACCTTCTATGTCAACTCCGGTAGAGTATAATAACTTAAATCTAATTGATGCATTGATGGTAGTATACATTTCATATGAATAGTTTCATTATTACGACCTTTTATATATATTAAAATTAACTTCTCTAATGTTTAGTCGATAGGAATATTTTACTGACCACCAGTCTACCAACAATTACCTATTTCATGAATGTTGAATAAGTTAAGTTTGATTGGACAATTCCATGCCTGCTCCGGTATCATTTAGATGGACACTAGCTCGTTTATCCGTTAGTCCATCGGTCCATCAGAATGCATTTTCGTCAGATACATTCATTACTTGACCTAGAGTTACGAAACTACGTAGAATAGCTGACCATTTCATTACCATGCTTATATAAATATTGTTATGATACCTTAACCCTATACTCTGAATATACATGTAAGGAACAGTAATAAAAACCGCTTGATTTTGGTCTACTCTGTTTGTATATCAAAAACAATACAAAGCGCTTGTTTGACGGAAACATTACATATGTGCCATGGTGATGCTGATGTCAATGCAGTCAAAGTAATTGTATGTAGGACGTTCACTGTTTGCTGAACCTATCTTCCTCAATGGCTCATACCTCCAAATACAGTAAAACCCCGCTAATGCGACCACCTAAAAGAGGTATAATTCTGGGTGCTATATGCAGGTGGTAGCTTAATGCAGGACAAAAGTAATGCAGAAAGCTCCTCGAGGAGCTTTCTGCATTACTTTTGTCCTGCATTAAGCAACCACCTGCTTTTAAAGACAACAATTTTTATTCATTAACTGGTCGCATTAGCGGGGTTCTACTGTATATTATTTGCTGTGTCCGTTTGATATAAAAATGGATGGGTTCCCGACGGGTTTCTTTACATAATACGGAAATAAATGGGATAATGCTTACATATGGACTAATTAGGTCTGTGAAATGTATGTACTGTTGTATGGCATGTATTGTAGGCGGACAAAGCTGTTTCTATGGTATATGCACTCACCACTGTGACAAAAACCATTCTGCGTGTGGAAGGCCTGATCTCATTGAGAGTGTCGTTAAAGCATTCCTTCCTGAAGGATATAGTATCCTATCCTTTAAGTACCCTTACATAAGGTCGGTATCATATTTTTTTCTGGACAATTCTATGCTTTAGCGGGGATACCTTTATTTACACTATTTGTAAAGCTAGGGTGACTTTGAGAGAAGTGTGAGGTTAGGACGTCCGTAAACCGGTTTAAACCCCCAGTGGTGATTTTGCTACTGACCGTGCCAAGGCGGTACTTTCTTTGTCACCCTTCCTTTTGTTTGCCTTGCGTCTTTGTGCTTGTGATTTGTTCATGTGTGGAACGTTAGTCCCTGGTTCTTGTGTGTCTTTTGGTGTTTTCTGTGTTCATTTCGTGTGAGTGTGCGTTTGGGTGTGTGGTTGTGTGTGTGTGTGTGTGTGTGTCATGCTGTCTATCGGTGTTTTGGTGGTGTTTGCGTCTTGCATGTGGCTTTGCCTGCTTGACTTTACTACGTTTCCAATTAAACCCCCAGTGGTGTTTTTGCTACTGACCGTGCCAAGGCGGTACTCTCCTTGTCACCCTTCCTTTTGTTTGCCTTGCGTCTTTGTGCTTGTGATTTTGTTCATGTGTGGAATGTTTGTCTCTGGTTCTTGTGTGTCTTTTGGTGTTTTCTGTGTTCATCTCGAGTGTGATTGTGCGTTTGGGTGTGTGGTTGTGTGTGTGTATGTGTGTCATGCTGTCTATCGGTGTTTTGGTGGTGGTTGCATCTTGTATGTGGCTTTGCCTGCTTGACTTTACTACTTTTCCATTTAGGAAATAGATCATATGACTGAACAGTGTCCACACAGTTTATTTATGTGTTCAAGTCTGATACTCAGTTACCAATATCAATAGTGTATGTTTAACCATATCCTTTATGTACACGTCATTTCATACCTTTTATTTGCATAGAAGTTGTCTGATCAGGTTCAGCTCTAATTGCTTAGGCCATTTTTATCGACGCTACTATTTCTGGAAATGCTAATAAATTCTCAAAGTAGGAGATCTGTCGAAAGCAAGAGCAGCAATGCATAAAGAGAAAAATACAGACTCGGTTTTATTTAGTATGCTCATCAGTAGTAATTAAAAATGACACCATGTGGTCCAGGTACGCATTTTTCCTTGCCGTTTAACCATTTCGCCACAAAACCGATTTCATCTAAAATTACATCTACTGTTTCAGGTATGACAATTCAAACACTGTTTCGATTCATTTTACAATTTAACAATGTTTTAATGAGTTACACATACCCTCTAAAAGCGGAAAGTTCAAACTTGAACACCCTTTCTGTGTTTAATTATAGAGTCGTAAAATTCGCCCCGTACTTCATTCTCAGTGTTGTTATATTTTTGGTCCTTTGGGATAATTAGTTTTGATGTTAAAAATGATTAAAAGATGAATACTGCTTAAGAAGGTACTAGGGGACGTGTTGCACTTTTAATTGATACTCATGAACTGACTGAATAAAACTGAGTCTGCAATAGTCTCCGTTTTGCAAACATACTTTTGCTTTTGCTTTTAAGGACATATCTACTCATTATGAACGCCTTATATTTGCTACATGCGTTTGAATGAACAACAGGTCATAGCTTGTTCTGGGTCAACATTATGTTGTAAATGACGGTACATACGTGCCCCGCATCCAAAGGACTGGAGTATTGGTCTCTTAGTACAAAACTAATCAACACGCCTTTGAATAAGCAGGTGTTTTATCAGGGTTTTGATACTTAATCAGTGTAATATAACCATACCGGTATACTGACCGAGAGGATGTCCGAATGCTGAGGGTAATAACGGTGATTAGAGAACGTGATTTCTGAATTTCTGATTTTGAAACACTGCAAAAGAGTTTGACATTATTTAGTATTTCGTTCATTGCACGATTGAAATTAATACGTCATATTAACCCTGAATTTTCAAACTGGTAGGACTTTGACGTACATTTGACTTGTCAAGCCTTTAACATGATATGCAAAATATGCATTAGAAGTACGCACAAGGGATGCAGCGCCGGCCTAGACTGTGGCTCAATTTAACAAAGTCGACGGTTGTCTAAAGATCCTACATTTGCCGATCAAGAATATTTCGCCTTCATTAATAGCACATTCAACACCTCAATATGACAGGTCTGACATCCATAAACGCACGACTTACATACAAAAAGAATAACACAATCAATCATCCGAATCAACCGCCTGTAAATGTGCCAATCTACTGCTGTAGCACTACTCAATATTAGCAAAATATAACAAATAAATCCTGATAAGATCAGATCATTCGAATGGCAAAAACAGCAATGCGAAAAGAGACAAATGCAGACTCGGTTTTATTGAGTCTGTTCACGAGCAGTAATTAAAAATGCAATACTGCTCATGTCCCCCAGCACCGGCTTAAGCGGTATTCATTTTCAAGAAATTAGGCACTGAAATGACCAGAATGAATCGTGAGAATGAAGTACTAGGTGACTTTTTACGACCGCCGCGCAAGCAATCCTTTGATTTTCCAAATGTAATGGATGCGACTGAAATCCTGCTGCTACTGTGACATTGTATAATATGAAACCTTTTACCTATATTTCTCACGTTCGATTTATATTCCATGTTTGACTTTGAGAGCATGTTGACAATGAGTGAGGTTCGGCGCACCTAAACCAGTTTAACCTCCAGTGACTATATATATCTGTTTGTATATCTGTATCTGTTTGTATATCTATCTATCTTTCTACATGTCTGCCTATCAATCTGTCCATCGATATGTCTAATTATCTGTATGTTTATCAACCTATCTATCTGCCTGTATATCGAAATGTCTGTCGATCAGTCTGTCTATTTGTCTCCCTGCATGCCTGTCACTCTGTCTGTCTGTATATTGATTTTATGTCTATGTTCGTCTTTGTGGCCTAATTTTCCTACTTTATGCAATTTCTAGTTCTGCCTTATCTCTTTTATTTTAAAGAAAATGGCATGGCCCCGCACGAAGTCGTATCGTGACAGATTACCCGCACGGGTACACGTTATCTGATTTCGAAACATGATTTTGAAAATTCAGGAACGTATACGTGTACGTGTAGACACACGTATACATACACGTTAAAGTAAGAAATCGAAACCTCTCTAATATTAAATAAATTCTTTGATCTTCCAAATGTAATGGATGCGACTGAAATCCTGCTGTTACTGTGACTTTATATAGTATAAAACCTTTTACCTATATTTCTCAGTTTCGATTAATATTCCATGTTTTACTTTGAGAGCATGTTGACAATGAGTGAGGTTCGGCGCCCCTAAACCAGTTTAACCTCCAGTGACTATTGTCACTGACCGTTCCATGGCGGTACGTCCATCTTACCCTTTTGTTTGTTTTGTCTTTGCGTGTCTCTTTGTGTTTTGATAGATATATACGTGTGCTTTGTTTTCTTGCTGTGGTGCTGTTCTGGCGGCTGTGTGTTCTGTATGCGGTGTTTCCTGCATGACGCATCCTTGTATTTTTACATATTAAACTATTAGTTTCAGGCAAACAATTGTAAATGGATGCTCTAATTGGAACAACAGCTTTGACACAAAGGTAGTATTAAATAGTTTCGTATAGAACATATTGCGTCCAATGCTCTTCCGGAAAACGTGTTGATGTTACTGACAAACCAACTTCATTTTATAGCTAAATGAGCGCATTCTTTCACCTACTTTTTATGATTATATCATATCGATGTCTTAAAGAAGGAAATTATTAATACAGTCATAGATTTCAGTTACTACAGACGGTTGTTTCAGATGAGGTCAAAAGTGTAAACAGCATATATTGATACGGCTCCAAAAGTATTAAATTCAGAATTTTCTCATTTCACATTACTATTTTTGCTTTGCTAGGATATCCTACTTTCAATTTTTAATGTACTTCACAACAGCAGTAAAACGTCGCCCGTACTCTGGTCCATCGGGATCATCAGTTTCAATACTTTTCGTTACGAAAATTGAATACGTCTGAAGCGGGAGGTAGGCGACATGGGTAATGTTACACTTTTAATTCCTTCTCATGAAATAACATATTAAATCTGCATTTTTTCTTTTCGCACTGCTATTATTGCTTTTTAGGGATGTCTTACTTTCCGAATTAAGAATAAGCGAGTCCTTGCACCCACTGTAGCAATATTTCTACTTTGTACACAGCTCTTCAGAAATTTAGTCGGATAGTGGATATGTTCATTTACAAAGGTCAAGCAGGCAAAACCACATACAGGTAAAATTAGATCTTATGGTATTATCGGTAAGGTTTGACCTGGCACTCATCACTTTCCGCCGACTTTTGTCGATGAAAAATCGTGAATTTCCGTTGACTGTATAAATGAAATCGCTACGTGCTTAGCACCATATACTACACACGCTATACAGTATTAAACTGTCGCAATAGTCCAGTGGATTGGGTCGTTGACTCTTAGAATAGAAGTTTTTGGTTCGAACCTTGGTAAAACTTAATTAAACTAAGGATTTTAGTTCGGAAATATATATATTCTTTATTCTAAAATTTCTCTTTATCATTATTTGCTTCATGTTTTCATTTTTTTACAAAGATCGCTTCCTAAGAGTTTGCTTAAACACAATTGTTTGATTACATCACGTATACGCTGTCAATTTAGTTTGTCTAAGACAAGTTCCACTGTACAAACTTCACAATTTTTTTTCGTGGCCAGCATGCGTCCACCTGCCTAAAAGAATTTTAAAAATCTCATATCTTAAAAACATGCATGTAAAAAACAACTACGATGAGACTCAAACACACGACACTAATATCGGTATTGCTGTGATAAAACCACTGGGCTACCAACCCTTGTATTGCATTGAAAAGCGTATATTGTACTAGTGTCATGGTATAGTGGCGCATGATTCATGTGTGTGCTCGGAAAGATAACAAGGGTACAGCATACGGTACATAATACGCCCACTTGCAAACTTTCTCTGATTCAACATGCCTTATAAGTGTTGACACTTTCTAATCTGTGCTTCAGATCTTGATATCCATATTAAGGTGATACTATTTTTAAAAACATTGAAGTGAATATCTTATTAAATAAAAATGTTACAGCTTATCTTCATATTTGCAGATTTTTGTAAAGTGCAACGGCCATAACCCTGTAAAGACAAACTGAATGAACCTCAAAATAAAGTTAGCTTCAGATTTTGTTGCTTAAAACATTTGTGTTAAGTTTCATTTATATCATTTTAATAGTTTTCCCAGAAAACAACAGACAAACTAAAAGTTGACCGACAAACAAAGCAACGAACACACAAAGTTAAAGGACCATAACTTAAGAATAAAATGACAAATTAAAACCCCCGCAATATATGTAAAAATTCATATTCAGGTTTAACCATATAAAATAATTGAAGTAAATATCATTTCAAATGAAAAAGTTATGGTCATCCTCATATTTGCATAGATTTGAATTATTTTTTTAAGTGCAATGGTCATACTTCCGAAATGACAAATCAAATGAACTTCAGGATCGACTTAGCTTCAGGTCTTGATGCATTAAACATGTGTGTGAAGTTTCATTAATATATGTCAAATAGCTTTTACAGAAAACAGCGGACAAACTATTTGCATGTATTTGCATTATTTTTTAAGTACAAGGGCCATAACTCTGAAACGAAAACTCAAAAGATCCTCAGAATCAACTCAGCATCAGATCTTGATGCATTAAACATTTGTGTGAAGTTTCATTAATATCTGTCAAATAGTTTTCCGAGAAAACAGTTTACAAACAAAATGTTGACGGACAAACGAACGAAGAACTAACGAACGAACGGACGGACGGACAGGGTCACGCCAATATACGACCTCCTTTATTAGGTGGGCGTATAAAAACAGCTTACGGAAAAAGGCGGAATATTCATACAGTGCCAGGTCAAACCTTATCGACAATACACCTATTGTTGTCAGTGTTTACAAACACTACAGGTATATAAGAATTACTATGCTAGTAGTTTGGAAGTTCAGCTGTATTTTGGCGAGTTAGATGCGAGCCTTAACACACGCACAAACACGAGATGAACACAGAAAACCTTAACAAACACACATGTACTAAAGACAAACATTCCAAACATCAACAAAAGCACAAGTACATTTTCCTTTTGATTTGGAGTTTGAGTGCCCCTAATCCGGTTTAAACTGACGGTGACACTTGTCTCTTAGTCTTTTGATCGGCATATACATTTGCTGTTCGTTTTGATCATGTGGTGTTTCCTAGGTGACTCATGCATTTATCAAATTATTCATAATTGGATTTTGTTGGTATTATCACTCACGATAAATTCCAATCAGTTGAAGTGTAGCAGGAATCATTTTAGCAGTACAATAACCCTTATTAATACAGTATATTTTACCATTAACCCGTTAATCCATAGTGTCACATAGACACATCTTTATATTGTACATGTGTAGATTACTTTAGTTCAATGCAAGCAGTGTAAACCTATATCAGAGGGCTTGCATTGGAGCCCTCTGATCATGTTCGGCCATGTTTGTCAATTTGCAATATAAGTTATAAAATCAGCCTTAAATGGTGAGAATAGACTAGATTTAATTGTAAATTGGATAAGTCAATTGAAGTTTCAGGGGTAAAAGGATAAACTGGCACTGGCTCTAAGCCTTTCAGTCTTTGTACAGCTATACACATCGTGTTGAAAACCTTCTTGACAAATCCTTGTGCAGCTTGTGTACTTTGTAGCTATGTAAGGACTGAATTATTCTAGTTTCATTGCTTTTGCTCTGGACAGCCAAAGGTAGCTCTTACCTACTTTTCAATGCAAGCCACATCGCTCTCCATCTCTATTTCTTTATGTTTCTTCCTTGCAATTCTCGTTGTAAAACACTCGGTTTGGACAATTATAATAAAAGATGAAACCCTAGACTATACTTGGTTTCCATTTACTACTTAAAAGAACCTGGGTAACAGCAAGCTTGTTTACATCAGTATAATTTTAGAAATATGTAGATATAATCTGAAATATGTTAACGTCACCGCCACTAACCATGGTAACTAAATCAATGTGACGATTTCATTCCGATGCTTCTATTTTAACGTTTAGTCAGAACATGTGTATTTAGTTCATTCCCCGAACGATCACAGGCGGATTTCAATATGCTCTTGTTCCTTTCTTCACGTTGTACTGATATGTTCTATTTTAAGTTTGTATTTGATTTGAATTATTCTTTGTTTAGGTCTAGTCCTGACCCTTCACTGATTAAGCCATGGGATCGGAACTATTTCTACTGTAAAGATGTTGTTATGCACCTGGAAGAATTTAAAACCGAAAAGGCAATACTGGACCTGACAGATCATACTGTCTTTACTTTCTTGATGGGTATGTGTTGTAATTTTCATTAAATATAAAAGCAAGGATGACAAAGAGAGTATCGCCTTGGAAGGGTTAGGACGGAATCGGTTCATGGACGGCGTAACCTCACACTTATCTCAAAGTCATCATAGTTTAACAAATAGTTTAAACAAAGGTACCTTCATCAGACGTCCATAGCATGGCAGCAGCTGTGAAATACCGTCAATATTATGTACTCAATGACATTGTAGAGTCAGAGGAAGTCGTTATAGAGGGCACGACAGGGAAAAGGCAATACATAAGGCTGGTAAACTCATCCCGTTTCTGGGCTTAAGAGTATACAATCATAGAGTACTGCCCTCGGCAAGCAAAGAAGGAAACATAGCTACCGACTGTAAAGGGATCAATAACCAAACATGCAGTGCTTTGCAATGTAATGGGGTCATATCCTTTCTTTCTAAAATTCTAATGCATTTAATAAACAAATTGCCATACAGTAACAAACAGTTTGGATCCTGATGAGGCGCCGAGTTACTCGGCGTCTCATCTGGATCCAAACTGTTTGCATGTGATATCATAGACCGTCGTTGTTGCATGGAAGGGTTAAAGACCTTGATATTACCCATTTACAGAATATATTTACCTGATGCCTAATGTATTTAAAAGGTTTCATTTAACGTTTTATAAGGATTGTACGCATAGTTTTGTAGATATGTTTTACTGTCGGTTTGAGATAAGTCGTTTTTCAAATTTACCTTCTCTTTCACTCAATATTACATTGTTCTATGGATATAGAACATTTTCAGTCATGAGCAAAGTTACCTTTTCAGCATAAACGTCCTATCATGGTCCATAAGCAATTCTAATAATATTTTAACTAAACTTGAAAATGAACAGTACAACATGTCTTCGTTGAACTCTTCTTATGAGTTCGCTACACTCTATATTAGTCTACCGCACCGTCTCATAAAGGATAAACTGATTAAATTAATAGAAACAACTTTTGCCAGAGAAAATAAAATGCTTGTAACGTCAACGTTCGTTCTTTTCGAATTCAGAAGTTGAACATTACACAATGTGGACCTGACTTTCACCGCAATTAAAAGGGCTCTTTCTATTTCTAGTCTGCTACGAGGCGCCAGGTTTCTTTCTCCCACTTTCCTTTTGAACGGATTCGACCATTTTGCTCATAAACTATTCGATATGCAAATTGACTACTACTTCCGGGCCACAGCGAAATGGCCACCTCCGTTCAAAAGGAAAGTAGGATAAAGAAAACTGGCGTCTAGTAGCAGACTGGAAATAGCCAGCGCCGTTTTAACTGCGGTGAGTTTAATGTTTTTCGTTAGTGTTTCACCATAGTTCGCGTTTTTGCTTAAAAGTTTAATGGATACAGATCCCCCTATATACGTATATGCATCCTGGCGGGAGTCACATCGTTTCGCTCTAGCGGTTTTTAAAATTCGCTGTCTTGCAGCGACAATACAGAGCAATATTTAAGTAAAGCACTAATTGTGCCGCTTAGCATATGTAATTTGGAACAGATCAAGACCAAAATGATTGAAATCAGTGTTGAATTTGCTTTGTTGTAAGACTTTGAAAAACATGACTGTTGCATTTTCCGCCGCAGATCTGACGTAGTCGGGTACCTTTCAATACATATATAGACCCGATAGGAAATATTTTTCCGGGTCGTGTTTTTCTTGTTTTTCGGAGTGTTTTAAGGTACAAATATATAGTTTTAGGCTAGTTTTACATCCTTCGATCACATGTTTTATTTATTATTTTGTTTGGGTATGGGGGTGGTGGTGGTGGTGATGGGGGGAGGCTCCGTGGGTGAGTCCAAGCATGCGTCGGGCACCTTTGGTGTTACCTGACTAACGACCATAAGTCGCCGTTCCCGAAATCCAATTTCGCTACATAATATGCCTGTATGTAGCGACTGTATAATAGCGGGTCATTATCGAGTTTCAACTTTCTGGCCTGTAGACGATTTTTAGTTGTGTAACTGTCACTGTCAAAGTGTCGACAAAAAAGAGAATGTTGCTTATTTTAAATCATCTGCATGTGACTTCATTTAAATGATAAATGACCTCGAAAAGGGCAAGCATCTAGATCGCTTAGCACAGAATACCGTACTGAATGTTTTTACATACAGTGTTTTTCAATATTCACATTTGTTCTTACATATTGCGTTTAAAAAACAACAAGATATAGTTTCAAAATGGTGGATGTGTATTCCGGTAAACCACGGCTGACTTTTATGCTTGAGATTTATTCAGGAGAAACAAAATGTAAATATTTAGCATGTAACTGAATGAATAACCGTGTACAACTCGTTCAAAAATATTTGACACATTCCTACCATAATCGCGAAGATAGGTGATTTATATATCTAAATCTACTCAATTATTAACCCAATCACGATAAATCACAAGAAATATCGGTTTCACTCTTATCCACTGACCAAGATCTTACAGCCAAAACACACGAAGCTTATGAAAATTAAATATTTTGAGGGTATTCAGGTATTTCCGTGGCACTGCGGAAATTGCCTACACATTATTTTATAACTTAACGTTGTTCTGCTTTTTATCTGTGGTAAATGATTTTTTATGATGCATCTGTGATTTTTTTTATAGTTTTAACTTCAAATGACACCTTTAAATATATACAATTATCAAATATCAAATGTCCAAGGTTATTATTTAGAACAAGTAACATCTATTCCATTTATGTGTTGTTTATTCCAAAGACACGTGCATATTTATATTTACCTTTATCATATAGAACTACTGAATTGAAGTTATTTGGAGAAAAAATTGCATGACCGTCTTATGTGACTACCTGTCTAATGTGACCCTCCTGGTATTCTCCCATTGAAGGTCACATAAGACATGTTTGACTGTATAATTAAATTACGACTATTAAATTCTTCTAGCAACACACATGCTTGGAAAATGCGAATAAGTCGAGAAATGTAAGCCATGTTCTGTTCAACACTACGCATCCAAACCATGCACCGGCTTAAGCGGTATTCACTTTTCATAATTAACACATGGAAACTGATGACCCCAAAAACACCAATAATGCAATACGGGAAGACCTGTACGGTCTCCATACGAGGACACAACACCTGCTTTTGTGAAGTGCATACAATCTGAAAGCAGGAGATCCTTTGAAAGCAAAAGTGGCACGTGAAAAGGAAAATTCAGTTTTATTGACTCTGTTCATAAGCATTTATTAACAGTGCGACACTGTACACAACTCTTCCCCATGACTTAATTTAAGATAAACATACTAAATTAATCCAGAACCATTTGCCAGAGAACACAAACATCAATCTTTGCGTGCAATGCTAAAAAGCTTTCGTTATTGATGGACTTACCTTTCTTCTAAATAACATATTCTTAAGTTATAAGAGTGCCATGAACCGTCAGGCAATTGGTCTTCCTGCGGGTACAAATTGTGAACCAATGGTCGCAGATTTAAACCCCCAGTGGTACTTTTGCCACTGACCGTTCCAAGGCGGTACTCTCTTTGTCACCCTTGCTTTTATATTTATTTGGTGGTTTGTGGCTCCGTACTTTTGCGTTTGTTCATGTTTAATCTTATGAGTGTGCGCGTGTGTATGTATGTATGTCTGTGTGTTAATCCTTACCTTTGTGTTTGTCTAGTGTCTTTGTACTTGTGCGTTTGTTCATCTTTCAAATTACATCTCGTGTGTGTGTGTGTATGTGTGTATAGTTTTGTGTGTAGTGGTAACGACAAACTACAGAGGGTGATACCTTAGGTCGCCAACCAACAACAAACATGAAGTAAATTAAACAAATAAATCTATTTACAAGGAATTACATACATATACAGAAATAATCAAGAAACTAATTCCCAAATTGTCCGTGGTCACTAATTCACTGTATTTCACTGTCTCTCGCTGTCTTAAATACACATTAATAACACGCACATATGCGTATGCGGTCCCTTATAACACTATACTAGGGTGCACTACCCACAGTCTATAATAGAACTTCTCTATATAGAAGTACAAATATGAGTCAGAGTTGTTGTCGTCAACTCGTAGCTTACGACTCTCTACGTCGTCCCGATATCGACACTCACAGATCCCGGGTGGTTACCAACGTGTATGGCTCGAAAAACCCCGCAGAGTAGGTACACCAACGTGTATGGCCTCGGCAGATCAGAACATCTCTATGGCGTATGTTGCGTGCCTGCCTCTTGATCTCAAGTAAGACAGGCTACAACAATATAACCAGTATAAGTACTTTGCCTCCGCGATAACACTAGTTAAATAATAAACACTGACAGCCTTATATTTACAGCAAATCTACTACTCACAAGTCACATACATGTCCGTATGTCATACATATACAGATCCATAACTGCAAATTAAGCCACTATGCCATTTCAGTCTAATACCAATAATATACACGCACTACCTCGCCTATGTACACCAGTGTGGTGATATACGGTGAAGTTCCACATACGCCGTGGCCTACACGCGACGGTGATGCAATTATTAAATGCACGTGCTGCTTACAACTCCGTAAATATTATAAAAGGCAAATAAATATGAATTGCAAACCTAGCAAAAACATGACTTGCAATCAAAACCCTGTTTCAAGCTACTACTCAAGGGAAGTAATAAATACCCTGTCACACAAGGGTATGTATATGATATGACCGCTAAAGACTGTAAACCTCCAAGGCAAGACTAACTCGTTGAAAGCACGAATTTGGTAAACCTTTTAATGGCTGTTTAATACAGACATACTGTATACACATATTGGCTTTCAACAATTGTATACAACAACTGCTTCACTGCTCAAACAAATTTATCATACAGCCTAACGGGAGACGACATGAAAAATAGACAACAATTTAAACAAGTATTTGGTCACGCCTCCGCTAAATTCTCCGCAAACCTTTTAGAGAAACTGACTACTTGGTAAAGCTTTTCTCTACTCAAACTCACTGCCGTTAACAGCGGAACCCAGCAGAATAACGACGATTCTCGCTATAGTAACAGTAAAGAAATAATCGAGAATAAATATTAAAACCTCACCCATCTGCCGTTTATAGTGGATCCTCAATTCCTTAGTGCGTTAAGTCAGTCCGAGCTGTATCTGTGTGTGTGTCGAAATATCATTGACTGCACGTCCAATTATACCTAAACCTAGACTGAATTTCACGTACATAAATAAAATAAGATTTAAAAATGTCCAATCACTAAATTGCATACCTAAATCGTCTGATAGCTGGCTTGTGCAAATAGAGAAACTGAGGCCCGTCATACCAAAAACATATGTCTAATATAACTGACAAAATCGAAAATCGTTATTACTGCATCAATTTAAGTAAAATAAACATTTTACAATGTGTAAATCTAGCTGGCTTACATAATGTTAGCTATCGATCTGCTATTCAAAAAGAGGCCCTGCAATCTGAGGCTAAATACAACAATTAGTACAAAACATTAAAATGCATCAGTTGACAGTGGCTGTGTACTGGTTCTATCGATGTTTTGTTGATGGTTACGTCCTGTGTGTGACTTTTCATGTTTGACTTTTACTACTTTGTCATTCGTACTGCTATGAGAGAGATTTCATGTTGAACTCGAACCCGAAAACCCAAGCAGAAGTCATTCAAACCTTCCATTAAATTTTCTCGATATTTGGAGGATAATTTTAAGACAGATAACCCTTTCTTTGATAGTATGATTATTGTCATTTACCCCAAAGAACTCAAATTAAATAAAGCTAACACTTCACATACTTGATATAGACCTTAAAATAGACAATGGAATTATCTCTTCACAAAAGAAACGATTTTTTTATATTGTTAATTTCCCTGATCTTTACGTGCTCAATCTTACGGGGTTTACATATCTCAACTTATTCGTTTCGCTAGGGCTTGTTCTTCTGTTGATGATTAAGCAATGATATAGATATCATAAACTGAGAAAAACATTATCAAATATTTACAATTGAAATCTCTCTCTTATTGTAAAGTATACGATCGCCCTCTGAAATCTGGAACCGGAAGGAGGACGTCGGATCTCGTTGATGTCGTACCCTTTATTACTTTTTTCTACAGTTCTGCATCTCAATCAATGAGTACACTAGCGATATGTGGACCCCGCCTTCACGAAAATATTGTTTTTCGTTCTACATACCATTTACCACTGTGTTCGCCATCGTAGTTGTTGTAGATATGTTTATTTACACTGTTGTCTTTAGGTTGGAGATGGAATGAATGTGAGGTTGGGCGCCACTAAACTGGTTTACTGACCGTTCAAAGCCGGTACCATCTCCCCCTATTGTTTGTTTGTCTTGTCTGTGTGGATACGTTTATTTACACTGTTTGTCTTTTAGGGTAGGGATGGAATGTATGAGGTCGGGTGCCCTTAAACCGGTTTAACCCCCAGTGACTATTGCCACGGACCGTTCCATAGCGGTACTTCTATCTCCCCTATCGTTCGTTTGTTATGTACTTTTAATCAATTGATACTGCCAAATTTGATTTGGTATCTTTTTATACGCCAACCTAATAAAAGTGATCGTATATTGGCATAGCCCTGTCCGTCCGTCCGTTCGTTCGTTCGTTCGTCCGTCAACATTTTGTTTGTCCGCAGTCTTCTGGGAAAACTATAAGACAGATATTAATGAAACTTCACACAAATGTTTAATGCATCAAGATCTGAAGCTGAGTCGATTTTGAGGTTCATTTCATTTGTCGTTTCGGAGTTATTGCCCTTGCACTTAAAAAATAATGCAAATATATTGCAAATAGTTTGCCCCCTGTTTTCTTGGAAAACTGTTTGACATATATTAATGAAACTTCACATAGATGTTTAATGCATCATGATCTGAAGCTGAGTTTATTCTGAGTTTATTTGATTTGTCGTTTAAGAGTTATGGTCCTTGCACTTAAAAAATAATGCAAATACATGTTGTATATGCAAATAGTTTTTCTGTTGTTTTCTGGGAAAACTATTTGACAGATATTAATGAAACTTCACACAAATGTTTAATGCATCAAGATCTGAAGCTGAGTCGATTCTGAAATTCATTTGATTTGTCATTTCGGAGTTATGGCCCTTGCACTTAAAAATTAATTCAAATAAGAGGATGGCCGTAACGTTTTTCATTTTAAATGTTATTTACTTATATGCAAATAATTTGTCCGCAGTTTTCTGGAAAAACTATTTCACAGATATTAATGAATCTTCACACAGATGTTTAATGCATCAAGATCTGAAGCTGAGTTGATTATGAGTTTCACTTGATTTGGCGTTTCGGAGGTATGGCCCTTGCACTCAAAATATAATGCAAATAAGAGGATGGCCGTAACATTTTTCATTTTAAATGTTATTTACTTCAATTTTTGTATATGATATAACCTTAATTTGGATTTTCACATATATTGCGTGTTTTTTTATATGTTTTTTGATTTATTTTGAAGTAATGACCCTTGAACTTTGTGTGTTCGTTGCTAAATGTTTGTCGGCCAACTTTTAGTTTGTCTGTTGTTTTTTGGGAAAACTATTAAAAGCATATTAATGAAACAAATTAGAAAGTGTCAAAACTTATACGGCATATTGAATCAGAGAAAGATTGCAAGTGGGCGTACTATGTACCGTTTGCGGTACACTTGTTTAACCTTCAATCCAATTGTTAATTTGTTAACACTCCAAATAGATACAATAAAGATTTTGACAGAGGGTTAGAAGACTATGCAATATATCTTTGTCAAATACGTTTTATATTTCTCTTACCAAATACTATCGAGTGCTAATATCGACTGCCTATATAGGCGTTGGCCACGAAGTGAAATATTAAAATGGATTCGTATTCCTGCATATACAGTCATTTTCTTATACAAATGTACTAGAACAATAGATAACATTATTTGTTATTTTATATTGTAAAAGTTTATTTAAAGTTTTAGGTTTTGATACGCATCCCGTTATGCTTATCTTGTAATTGTGCTATTTCTTGTCTGAGGGTGTTTGGTGCCGTGTCCGTTCATGTGTGACTCTCCCTGTTTGACTGTTCACTTTTGACAATATTTTAATTCTAGGTGATATCGACTCCAATCAGTTGGAATACTTCAAGGAGTTTGGTAAAGGAAGTCAGATACTAATTTTAGACAATGGCAAAGGGTATGTTGTTTTTGTTTATAAAGAAACATTTTTCGGTTTGCACTATACATACACACACATTTGTCCAGTTCATTTATCTCGCCGGGGAAAACGATTAGGCGTTCGGTTACTTTTCCTCACTATATATTTTTGTATTAAGGATTGAAAACAAAATGGCCAAGTCGTTCAAACCACGTCTAAGCATTTGACAAAATATGTTGAATCAGATGAAGGCACGGCCTACACAGTTTCCCCAAGAACAGGCTGAAGCCGTAACCCAAATGTACAAATTAACGTATAAAGGAAAAAACGACAAAACCCATCAATTTAATTTGGATTCCGTTGAATACACTCGACCCTCTACCTAAAATGAATACATTGCCATGCCTATGTCAACAAAGAGGAACTAAATCAGACATATGAGCAGAATGATCACATGTTGTTTCGGGATCATAAATCACAATGCCTTGGTTATGAAAATTGAATACCGTTAAGGTAGGTGCTAATGGGCATGAGTAGTGTTGCACGTACAATTACAGCTACTGAACATACTCAATACATTCTGAAAGTGGGAGAAACTTCGAATGCAAAAGTAGCATTGTGAATAGAAAAAGTTGCGATTGTTTAATGCTTTCTTTACTGACCAGCCACTGAAATATTAAACCAATTGGTCTTGCTCAGAAGTTTGCGAATAACTAACCTTTCTTCTGGATAACATATTCATACGTTATGGGAATGCTGTATACAGTCAGTTGTTTGGTATTCCTATGGGTACGGAATTGTGCACCACTGGTCGACGATTTGGTTTTGTACTGCTATGAGAGAGATTTGGTGTTGAGTTTGAACCTCAGTCATAAAAGCCTTCAATGATATTTCTCGATATTTGGATGACATTTTCAACTTAGATAACCCTTTCTTTGATGTTTTGATTCCTATCATTTACCCAAAGAACTTAAATTGAATACAGCTAACCCTTCCGACATTTATGTGGCTTTTCTCGATCTTGACCTTAAACTTGACAATGGAATGATTTCTTCTAAAAATATGACAAAGAGACGATTTTGATTTTAATTTTGTAAATTTCCCTCACATTGATGGAGATGTTCCCCGTGCCCCATCTTACCGGGTTTATATATCTCAACTTGTTTGTTTAGCTAGAGCTTGTTCTTCTGTTGACGATTTTAACAATCGAAATTTCATTTTAACTTAAAAGCTGCTTAAGCAAGGATATATATATATATAATAAACTAAGGAAAAACATTCTCTAAATTTTTTCATCGAAATATCTCACTTATTGGCAAGTACAAATGTTATCTTAAGGCGCTCCTGCGACACGGTATTTCACATCTTGAATTTTATGGTGATGTGATTAACAAACCTCGTAAAATTATTGGACATACACATTTGTTCACTTTGTTTACTAAATACATTAAACAAATCATCATAAAGGGATATGATCCTATGGTACTACAACATACTGCATGCTGGTTGTCAACCCTTTTACAGTTGGCAATCACGCTGCCTTTTTTGTATGTACGCCGACGAGAAAGGTTTAGTACTCGATGAAGGCGACCTCTTAAATCCGGGAACGGAAGGAGGACGTTTGTACAATCTCGTTTTCGTCGTATCCTTTATTACTTTTCTACAGTAACTCTGTGTGTAGCTTAATCATTGAGTACACTAGCGATAGGTGGATACAGTTGTTTCACTTAAATATGATTTCGTTTTACATGCACTTTATCATTGTATTTGCCATCGCGGTTGTTGTATATTAGTCGGGGAGGGGACACGTTTATTTACACTGTTTGTCTTTTAGGGTGGGGATGGAATAAGTGTGAGGTTGGGTGCCCCTGCACCGGTTTTAACCCTCCATTGACAATTGTCACTGACCGTTCCAAGGCAACACTTCCATCTTCCTCCTATTGTTCGTTTGTTATGTGTGTCTCTTTGAGTTTTTATATACATGTGCATTTGCTGTTTGTCGTGATGCTGTTTGGTCGGTTGTGTGTTTTATATGCGGTGTTTACTGTATGACTAATACATGTACATGTTTTCTAGTTATATTATAGATAGAACATAACATGTCGTCATACCCGAGGCTAAATGAAAAAGTAGTAAAGTCAAGCAAGAAAAGCCACACACACACACACACGCACGCACGCACGCACGCACACGCGCGCACACGCACACGCACAGAGGAAATGGAAATACTAAACACGAACAAACGCACAAGTACAAAGACACCAGACCAGCGCAAACGCAATGGCGAACACACACAAACACGCACACGCTCGAGACGAAAACCACAAACCCGAACAAACACATAAGTACCAAGACACCAAACAAACAAAAGCAAGGGTGACAAAGAGGGTGCCGCCTTGGAACGGTCAGTGGCAAAACCACCGCTGGTGGTTTAAACCGGTTTCCGGACGTTCTAACCTTATTTATCTCAAAGTCACCCTAGCTAAACAAACATTGTAAATTAAGGTATCCCCGCCGGACTTCCGCACAACATAGAAGACAGTAATCACAGCGCAAAATGTAAAACAGCATTACAACTGTGAAAGTCCGTCAACTATGAACTCAACGACTTTGCTGAAGACAGAGCAACTGCAGGGAATCCGTTAAGGGTACGACAGAGAAAAGGCAATGCATGAGTCTGGTAAGCTCATCCCGCTTCTGGGTTCTAGAGTATACCATCATAGAGTACTACCCTTGCATGTCATCGTGCAAGCAAAGAGGGAAGCGTAGCGACCGACTGTAAAGGGGTCGATAACCAAACACGCAGTGTGTTGCTATATATGTCACACTCGTAAATACTTAAAAAGCTGGAGTGTCTCAATGATCCATACCTCTCCTATTTGTATTTTATATGAATGATATAGTGTCTAACATACATTCTAATATTCATCTTTTTTCAGACAATACAAGTATATATCTAATTGTTGAACATGCAAAAACAACTGCCGATACCTTAAATTCTGATATAATCAAAGTCACCAATTCGAGTAACACTTGGCCAGTTACTGTTAACCCCTCCAAAAACAAAATCGCTGCTAATTTCAGGTAAAACAAACAAACCTTTTTCTCATGCAATCTGCACGCCGTCAAAAAAGTTGTTTCTGCATGGCGACCCGTCACTCAATGAGGAATCTAACAGGAATATTTTTTCAAGCTGTGCAATATTTTATAATAACATCAAAACGATTTACAATGTCGATTGGTTTTACTTCCTGTCGATGGCCTCATGCTCCAGGCGGCGGACGGCTTCTGGTGCGTGGATGTTTGGTTCCAGATAATTAGCTATTTTAGCATTCAAACACCGGCATAACATTCCATATTAATGCTTTACACCAATATTATCCTGTTATTTTTACTGTTATTGTCAACATGTTTATTCACATGTCCACAATTGATTGTAAATTTATACAGTGAAACCTCTCTATAACGACCACTAAAGTGTGTTAATTAGTTGGTATTTAGGGCAGGTGACCGCTTAAAGCATGGTGAATGCAAAACAGAATGCTCCTATACGAGCGTTCTGTTTTTCTTTCACCTTGCTTTAAGCAGTCACATGCCTTTAACAAAAAATACTTGATGTAATTTAGTGACCGTTATAGAGAGGTTTTACTGTAGATGAAACAATACTTGAGGAGAGGAGCTCAATAAGCAGTATGCTTCCGATCTAATCCTTTTTGTTCTGGATGCTATGTATTTATATGTATTGGCAAGTTATATAAAATAAATATATTTAAACCAAATATACAACCAGAATAATTGAATGTCATAGTGTGGCATGTTTTACATCATACCTATTTGACATCGTTCCACATAATTACCTTGTCACGTACACCAAATAAAGGGCTGAAGGAAAATGAATGACTTGAGCAGTTTTCGTCCACTCTTGATGATGACAAAACAATGCATTTATGAAACAGAGTAGAGTTTCGAATCTGATGGAATGGATTTTATTTATCAGAGTTGCGTATGCAGAGAGCGTCAGATACACTCAGGGGGTGGGGTTGATCATAGGAGAGGGTCATGTTTAATATGTACTATACAAACATACAGGAAATGTTGTCATGTACGTGAAAACAGGGAATTATACAATAAGAATTGACATGCTGCTTTTAAATGATTATTTGCATTATATATACTGGAAAACCAAAGGACCAATTCTTCTCCTTCCCGTATATAAGATAATTGATATCGAGGAGAAAAATATACTTAGTCTTAATTGAATACATACCATCGGGTTTGCACTGTTTACTGAACCCATCATATTCAATGGCTTATTGTAAAAAATACTTTGTGCGCTGTGTCCCTGCCATATGAAAATGTATGGGCTCCAATGTAAGATTTGGACGGATGTTCCTGAAATGATATATGACAATAAGTGGGTTGATACATTTTATGAATATTCCGTTAGGTCTGAAACATTTTGCTTTATAAACGCAGAGTAGACATGATCTTTCCGCGCAAAATGATTAGTGTATCAGCTCTAATTTTGCTCAATATGTACATATAGTGGAATGTTGTTACTTATGGGTGATAAAGGATTTACAATAGAGCGATCATGGTGTGATTTGTACACTATATCAGGTACATTCAGAAGAAGTGGTAACGGGAGTAGGGGAAATTTACTGGAACCTTTGGCTTTCATATATATTTTATAAACAAACATTGGTAGATGGAGATAGTTTGTGGGCCCTTGATAACAAAGGAATTGGGCTTCTTGGAATATGCTCAATCGAACTTTGCGCCGAGACAATGCGTTCAGAAATAACATAGTTCAGAACGTTCTTAATACAATAAACCGTGTACTCGTATCTATTGTCCTCCCGTTGAATGATAAATGGTGTATATCAACATTCAAAAGTCGTGTTTTTCTCCTATAAACGGTAGTGTTATATTATGAATGGAGAGGACTAAGGGCACATTACTGTCTATTTAACGAAAACATGTTGGTTCCGATTTACACTAGTAAAGATGGGAGTGGGGGGAACAAGACATGCTGTACCAGATATTATAGGTCAAATATTATACAATTGGACCATGTCGGGTACTATTGGAATCGTTCCGATTATTGGAACCTTCTTATAAACTAGCGTACGACTTACTTACGGCAATCACAGCATAAACTCGATACTACGAAAAACTCGATATCACGAACATTTAGGTGGCTGCTTAATGAAGTGTTAAAGTTATGCAGAAGGCTCCTAGAGGAGCTTTCTGCACGACTTTCACGATGCATTAAGCTGCCATCTGTCATAAAGATCAATAATTGTACGTATTTGAGTGTTGAAGTAATCGAGATTGCACTGTACTATAATACGAATAGCCGTAATGAGTCGCTCATTCTACCGTGTAATACGTTATACTAGCATCGTATGACGTACGTTACCGTTTACAAAGGACAACCGGCATGGGAGATTTGATATGTTGAAACCTATCATAATTTCAGTCATTTGATCTACCGTTAAGTAGATTACAGATCTGCATTCAGTTATATGGGTGTCTTGAATAAACGGCCTTTGAATTTTAGGAAGCTATTTCTAGGTTGAACCATCGTAAATAAATTACACAGTCGTCCAAACATATCTAATTGCACAGGTTCTGCACTCCAGCTGATCTGCTTCAGTTACTTATACCAATTCGACAGTGCTGTAAAATGAGACGTTCCACTTTCTTGAAGCTGGCCAAACTATATATCGGCCCGGAGAAGCTCAGTGAGATAGTGGACAAAAGTATGACTAAAGACCCGCTCCATCCAATACTGACAAAGGAACAATTAAGGGCTCTAGACCGGAGAGTGGTGTTCGCTTTAGAAGCCATTGCTGGGTGTATTAAAGATGGTGTTGCAGTGAGTGAAGTTATTGTAAGAGATTAGTTTTGAAGCCAATATCATTATATGGCAGAAATAGAGAGACAATGAATTATCACTTCAATGAAATTGTATTGTACATTGTTTGTTTTAGTTTTTAAACTTTATTGTGTATGTATTGTTGCATGACCTATGCAGTGTCGCAATGCCCTAAACTCCAAACTATCCGTTTTTAGTGTCGCAGTCAGACTATTAATTTAATATTCTCTAAGAACGAACAAATTCACTCTGTGACAATATTAAGATGGTATATTCCAGACAACGAACACGAGGCCTGGTAAACCAATGTTTTGATAAATATAATTATTCTAAAAATGGATGATCCTTCGAAAGCAAAGGTAGAAATGCAAAAGAAGAACATTACAGACTCGGTTTTATGGGGTCTGTTCATACTGTTCAAACGAGACCTGGTAAAAGATTGTAAGGATATACTTTCGACACCGACATGTTCTTCTCGTGCACAATTGTGAATGTATAGCCCCTTTGCGGAACAATGTGTTCAAATATATGTGGGAAAAAGTCCTACAAGGAGCGTCTCACAAAAACGGACACGGTGCCTAAACATCTTCAAAATGGAAACAACATAGCTACGAGACAAAACGTGACGAAACGTACAACAAGACATAAAAACATTTACCATATTAGAATAAAGTAGACCATATAGTTAAAACGGGACATTGGAACGATAATGTTTAGTTTAAAAGTAAATATATTTATTCAGAAATAAATGTAAACATGGTAATATTTGTAACAATTGTTACACAATGGTTTAGCATATATATATATATATATAAATGGTGCGTTAAAGTAAAGGTCAATATTGAAGTATAACGCATGTATACTTGTGTATAAAAACTCCATTCTCGACGACATAAATGTAGGCAAATATTAAATCTAAACCCTTGAAATATGCCGCTCTGCGTCAATAGTCAGTATCCGTGCTTATAAAACTATTAGTTGAGTCTGAGTTCGTTCTCAAGTTTTTGATTGGTCAGATTTGAGCCTTTGGCTCAAATCTGACCAATCAAAAGCTTGACAACTCAAATCTGACCAATCAAAAGCTTGAGAACGAACTCAGATTCAACTAAAAAGTTTTATAAACATGTACCCTGATATGTACAGTGTAATTAAACTGAACGCTGAAAACTTTGAAAATATTTCCTACGCATTTGATGGTGCTTGGATTTTAGGGCGCTATGATGTATTTCCCCATGGAACATAATAATAGATAGGTAGTATATCAATTACATGGTGGTTGTGTCTGTACAAGATAGCTATACAAATGGCGCTTCGTTTTTTCAATTAATTTTCACATATCTTTGTACTGTTCACATTTATTATTCAATAAGGGATTATATGTCATCAAAATGCAGTGAGAAGGGGCATATTGCATATTTGCTATTTTAAACACTGCCATAATAGCAAAATGGTGGCCTCTGAGCGTTCGAAATTACAAATTGTTCTGTTTTGGCTGAAAATTGGTAAAGGGTGTGTCAGGCCCTATTGGATAACCTTAACGGACGTCCGACGGAAAAACAGAATTTTGAATCCGTTAGTCTTCTTGCGTTTACTGTCCGTTTCTCACTCGGCGTGTGCGCTTCTTGTCAGGCAAAGTCTGTTGTGTCCGGCGGGAAGTTTTGAAATGCACACACTCACAACAGACTCCACCGGACAAAGACGCCCGCTGGATGTAAGGTATCTATGCGCTGGCATACAGTTTCTTCGAAACCCGTGCGTTCCTTCTTCTTCAGTTGCGTTCCTTTTCCTTCACCTGTCATATTCGCACCAGTTGATGTGCGGTGGACCTAATTCCGGAAAACATCATTCGAGGAACGTCTTGTCAGTTTCTCATGCGTTGAACCTTCGTTTTACGCGGTACTTGCACGTTAATCTTACGGCGGTGTCCGTTAATTGGTCGTTAATTTTCCTGTGCATGTCCGGTAATCGTGCGGTCATTGTGCGTTTTCTGCGCCCAATACACCGATCGCGAGAGCCTTGAGCAGCAATTTGGTCGACTTTCATCACCGGAAAACTTTCTGCCGCAATTTAATTTATCCATGTGACGCGCGTTTACGCTATCTGGCAAGGTTTGACAGATACTTTAGTAAGGATATTTGGGGTGTTCCAGACTATTCTAAAGATGGGTCACATCATAGGGTTTGGTGAAGTAATACACTTATTTTTGAAAATGTTTTAATTCATGCATCTTATCTGGAGCTCTGGACAATTATGTTGATACATACTTTCAATTAGTAGCACTTCCTTCAAAATCAATGTAAGCATGAACAACATATATGCACAGTGGGACGTCGATATTTCGAACTCTATGGATTAAAACTTCGGGATACCTCGTAGTAACATTTCGGTCACATACAACATTTGCAATATAGATAGTTTTCTAAATTTCACCACATCACATACCTAAAATGACATGCGACAGCTTTGTGCAGGTCGTACATAATGCAATAGTGTAGAAACGTTCAGCATTTAATTCGAATTGTATAAAGCTGCCATCTGTTCCTTTATACTTTCTGTTGTACTTTTGCTTTTGAAAGATCTCCTATTTTCATAATTTATGTACTTCGCAACAGCAGGTGTTAAGTGTTTGTGCGACGGCAGTAAAAGGTTGCCCAGTTCTTCATTCACAGTGTTGTTATATTGTCTGGTCCTTCGGGATACTCAGTTTCGATGTTATTAGTTTTGGAAATTGAATACCGTTTTAGCCAGTGTTAGGGACATGAGTAGCTAGTGTTGCACTTTAATAACAGATTCAATAAAACCAAATCAGCAATGTTCTCTATTTGCATTGCTGCGTTTGCTTTCGGAGGATGTCCTACATTCGGCATTTGGTAAAGTCCCCTGAAGTTCGATATAAGGAAAATAACAATAATTGACCTGTTGACTTTAAATATGATATTTAGTGCAAGTTGAATCAATAATGATATTGTATTAAATAGATGTTGTTTTGTGATGTGTTAGAATCCACAGTGTTTGTTTAACTCGTTCCCTATTCTATATTTATTACCTACTGGATGTCATGTACAAAATAGTTATAATGAAATATGCAAGGTGCAGCATTGTAGTTATGTAGGAAATTATAGAAACAAATCTATCAAACTCCATAAACAAACAGAGCAGACCTCGGTCTACTCTGTTTACAGATGCGTGAAAACACGTTTATATGAAGGACAGGGTTAAATAAACAACATATGCTAGTATATGTTTGTTTAGAAACACTTCACATTAGACACGTGTACGTTGAACAGGATGTTCTAATTGTTAGCAGTGCTGACATGTAAGCCTCGAATTGGAATTTAATCTTGAATACATGTTGTATAAAGCAAATTAAAGAATGGTTAGTGCAGTTAGTATAATTGTCTGATGAAATGGATACATATCACTGACTAGACATTTTAATTGTAATGGCTATCATGACTGTCATCATGGGCGTTATTGCCCAACACGGTTTATGCTCATTTATAAATACCGATTATTTTACAAATACCTGTCAAGACATTTTACAATAAAATGCTGAGATGTAACCCATCCTTCACATTCCAATGGTAGTGTGTACATGAACAATGTAATGTTTGCTTATTGTAACCATTCGACCTTGCATTGCGTTTGAGTTTGACCTTGAATACATGGTACATATATAACTGTTAAGATGTATTTTTGTGTAGCGGGTTTTTGTATATATAACGCTTATAATGCTGATATAATTCATTATGTGTATATAATTAAGTTCGATTAAGTTATAACGACATATATTGATGTTATAGTTTCATTATGACAGCCATCTCGGTGACCAATTCGAAATTCACATGTAGCCACTAGTCAAACCAATTCACACCGGTGGTCTCATACGATACAGACTCTGACGGACGAACAATCGGACTAATAACACGATTTGTTGCAAGTCGGTCCGTTCCTATTATTATTTTAACCATTTCCGTCATATAAAAATGCCTTTTCACCCATTTGCCAACAGAGTAAAACCGGCTCATATAGGACTTTGAAAGATATGTTTCTTTAGCAAAAACTCGTAACTACGAACACTACAATACGTAACATTATTGGTCTTTAACACAGGTTGCAGCTTTATACAGGGTGAAAGGCATGCAGAACGTTCATCTAGGATCTTTTTGCATGACTTTCACCCTGCATCTAATGTTGTAATAAATAGTGGCCCGACACGTTTGACATTTCCATATATTTATATATGAATGAAATACCTTAAATTATGGTTACACTTATAGGGTTAGGTTAGGGGTCGTGAGCAGTGTTGCACTTTCAATTACTGCTCATGAACAGACTCAATAAAACCGAGTCTGCAATTTTCTCTTTTTGTGTTGCAATTTTTGCTTTCGGGGGATCACAACCCTTCAGAATTGAAATTTTATATTGCAATTTTCATAAATAATAACTGACAATATATAATATATAACAAATGCGCTTTTTATGCTCTTATGCTGTCTTAGAAAGCAGTCAGTCATGGAAGTAGAAATATGAATCATACAGGAAACACCACATACAGAACAAACAGCCGCCCAGACAGCAACACATGAAAGAACAGCTATGAAAGCGAATCACGGATGATACTGTAAACAGTTGATTGACTGATTAATCCTTTATATCACAAACATTCGTGAAAATACAACATGGATATAATAATCACATAATCTGCCGTGTGGGAATGCCGAAACAGAGTGCCGGAAGTCCCGGAAATGCACTAGTGCATATTTTATGCTCATGAGCATAAACTACGCTGTACATAAAGTTTCATAAACAATGGCCGAAACAGTCTTCATATATAATCTGTTTCACTTTTCTATGACGTGTGATAAAAAGAATCTTACATTCGTGTTCATTACAAATTGTTTTCATAAAACTCGTTTCATAACAACTGTTTGTAATGATCACGAATGTAAGATCCTCTTTATATGAATATAGGAGTTCTTCTATCATGGCCGAAACTGTAGAATACGACCTATATAATTCCACAAATGAACAGAGCAGACTCTGATCAGGTGATTCCTACAATAACCGTCTGATCTGGGTCTACCTTCTTTGCAAAGGTGTCGAAATATGTTTTTTTATCCGGTAAATGGGGGGGGGGGGGGCAACTGGAACAGAACTATAATGCATTCCAATATATAGTTGTCTACCTTGAACAGAGCAGTACAGTCGTGATAAAATGCCTGTATTCGTACAGTAAAACACAATAATAAGATCATTATAGGAGCACCTCTGTATTAACCCTTTTCGCCATAAATACGCCTTTCGTCACCCTTTCCAAACAGAGTTGAACCAGGCAAAACTAGTCTGTAATTGTACAAATTCTGCTTTGCAATCAAACATCTTATTTTAAAAACATAATCTAATTAAACTATTCATGACATCAGAATTTCTTTCATGAACTATCGTGAAGTAAATGTTTTTACCTTGTCCGTCATTAGATACGCCTCTCTATGCCTTTTCAAACAGAGTAGACCTAGATCAGACGGCTCCTTTAGACAGGGTGTGCTTTGTTTGCTTATGGACTGTGTGTGTAATACAGGGTATGCATTTGTTTTCTCTTCAAGATTACTATATTCGCTCGTAACAATAACAATTACAATCACAACAAACCATGCATAAAGCAACTATTACCTGCACATTTTTACTTTCCACAAAAACAAAACAACAGCAACAACAAAAATGAATAAACCAACACAAAACATATAAATATTTACATTTCTTTCTTCAGAGATTTGATTTTTACAACCCGCAAATGAAGTTTGAGAGGGGTATATAGGAGTCAGTGTGTTTGTCGGTTAGTTGGTATGTCTGTCTGTCCGTGGCACATCCAGGTATTCCTTCATCTTTAGTGATAGATCTAGTCTTTCTTAAAAAAAAATATTGGCTGTTAATTCATTTAAGTTATTAATAACTTACAACACGAACATAAACACAAACGGTCGGACGGGCAGACATACTTTGGAGTAAATTCACTGACATGATAGACCCGTTAGTAAAATACCTAGGTACAAGGTTACACTTTTCAACCGAGACGGACGGACATGCCTTCGAGTTACTCCTTAAGTGCGGTCAGTAAAGGGCCCTGGTTGGTTATACTGTTATATCTGCGATGACCTTTGTGCGTACTACAAGATGGTAAAAAACAAGGGGCTACGAAATTTTCACATCACCTACTTGTGATATATTCGTACGGATTGTTACACATGAAGAAGGAATTCGTAGCAATATTCCCACGTGTGACATATTCGTATCTGTGACAATTACGTTTCAACAACGCTGATTTGTGCAAACCTTTAAAGATGGCAGCATCGGGTCGCGAATATTTTCTAACTGCATGTTTTATATATTTTCACATGTTTCTCTAACAATTTGCTGGTTTAACCATTAACATCGTTTATGTTCTATAAAATGTTGATTCGCAATAAATAATCATGGACTAAGTAGTTATGACGAAATATTGAAGGCGGATTGTTTAGCCATTTTAAAAAGTAAAGAAACATATTTCAAATTCCATTAGCAAAACAGAGCAGACCGTAATCAGACTGCTCCTATAGGAACCGTCTGATCTGAGTCTACGCTGTTTTCAAATGCGGACACGTGTTAATATGCTAGCGGAATATGCGTACGTAACTGTCAGACGTGTGTGTGTGTGAGGAATTAGTACGAAATTTTCACACGTGTGACACATTCGTATCTGCGAAAATTACAGTTCAACACGGCCTATTTCTACGAACATTATAGAATGGCAGTATCGGGTCTGGAATAGTTACTAACTACCTGCTTTACATATGTTCACGTTTCTCTAACATTTAACGGGTCTAACCACTTACCTTTTGAGCTAACACTTCTCCTGTTCTATGTTTATTCCAAATGTTGACACCCAGTGAATATTCATGGGCTAAATAACGAAATATAGTTCTAAATAAAGGGAAAATTACTAAAGGATGAGAGAGAAGGAGAAGGGGGGATGTGTAGCAAACGACATAGACACCCGAGCCTTACTCGGTACGTTTTGTGTGCCGAGGAGTTTTGCAACTTTGCTAATGTATGTGGTATCTATTGTTCCACGTACTGAATCATTGTTTTATACCTTTTCATTATGCTAAGTAAGGCCGCTAGAATACCTTGCTTCAGTTTTTGTTCATATTCATGTTTAGATAAAATTACAGTAAAAAATTGATACTACGAACACTCAAATACGTACCATTATTGATCTGTAACACAGATGGCAGCTTAATGCAGGCTGAAAGTCATGAAGAAAGCTCCTCTGGGAGCTTTCTGTATGAGTTTCACCCTGCATTAAGCAGAAATCTGCCCACAAAGATACACAATTCTTCATTGCTAAACTTTCATAGTATCGAGTTGTTACTTTACGCTACAAGTTATATGAAGATAACGTTGAAGATGGTGTGATGTCGTTTGTAATTCTATCACCAGATATCATATCCATAGTAATTTATTAATTTTCAGAGTGTTTGTCTTCCAATAGATTTGAAAAGCAACCGTCATTCTGTATGAACCCGTACAACTCCCGCCCCATCCTCTCTATTGCATTGTGGCTGTGGCAGAAAGTTTAGAATAAAATATATATCGTATCATAGGTAACATAACTTCCGTTCTGTTCCTGTTACATATATTAAATCTTGCTCCGTTGAAAAAACATAATGGCCGCTCAAATGTGGGATTTTTACCTACGTCCGGTTCGATCAGGCTTTTGAGAAACCGTTGTCCGAGTGTCAAACAGTTTAAATCCTGATGAGACTCGGCGTCTCGTCCGGATCCAAGCTGTTTACAAAAGCGAGTCACGTCGCAAATAGCGGGACAGTGATTCTTCAATACATGGGACATAGACAAACAATGTAGACCTAGATCAGGGAGCTCCTAGAGGAACCATTTGATCAGGGTCTGCACTGTTTGCTATACCAATCAATGTTAAAGGATCTCACTAACATATTTAGTAAACCCCCTCTAATACGTTCACCAAAACGGGGCATAATTCACAATGGCAAAGGCAGGTAGTAGCTTATTGCAGGACGAAAGTTATGCAGAAAGCTCCAATATGATTGTATGATTCTACAGTGTTTGGCATGGCCAAATATAATGATAACAAGTAATGATAACATATTATCCGTTAACCTTTAGCCTTTAGTCTGATATGGGCGGATGAGCGGATACCTATGCAAACAGTTTGGATCCAGATGAGACGCCGAGTAACTCGGCGTCTCATCAAGATCCAAACTGTTTGACACCCTGATGGAAATTTGGTAGACAAATGGATGAAAGCTTGAAATTTGAAAATGTAGTAGGTGCAAAATTCCGTAAAAATAATTTGCTCAGCAGACTAAAGGTTAACCATTAAGCGTGTGTAATAACACAGGGAATTGACGACGGGATTCATTGAAAGGTAAAGCAAATGAACTAGTGGACTGATTTGGAGATTGTATAGCTTCACATATTGCGAATTGATACAGTAAACCCCTCTAAACCGGAAGTGTAGTAGAGAAGAAGTTAGGTAATTCTAAGCAGGTGACTGCTTAATGCAGGGTACCAGTAATCTAATTGATAGGCATAGTGTTTGAATGTCCGTTTTCACAGGTTTTTACGTAATAATAAAGGAATTACCAAACAATGAACACATAGGCCCATATTTTACATATCCTTATGTAATAATAAAGGAATTACCGAATAATGAACACATTTTTTTAAACCAACTGACGTCGAGTTTAATATACAGCTTCACAAATTGCAACTTGATACAGTAAACTCCTCTGAATCGGAATTCTAGTAATGAAGAATTTAGGTAATGTTATTACGAAAGACCGGCGGTGAAATTTCCATTTCAAGATTTCACACAAAGCAGTTCATGATTTCACGATTTCACAATTTTACGATTTCACTTCAAAATTTCACGATTTCACAATTTCACGATTTCACGATTTCACTTCAAAATTTAATGATTTCACGATTTCATGATTTCATAATTTCACGATTTCACGATTTCACAATTTCACGATTTCACGATTTCACAATTTCATGATTTCACAATTTCACGATTTCATAATTTCACAATTTCACGATTTCACAATTTTACGATTTTATGATTTCAATTTGTCCATTTTATTTGTTATGACGTCATCAATACGCGGGAAAACAGTGTTGGAGTAAAAGCCACGATGAAAGAAACGGCGGAAAAATATGACAATCTTCCCTTCCAGAACTGTCGGGCCGAGGACCTTTATATTTGGCATGTAGCTTGTGCTCATGGTCCACCATCAAGATTGTTTAACCCATTACTCCATGAAAATTCATGTATGAGAATTGCCAGTCATGTGTTTATTATGTTAAAATCATTGTCTGTTTGTATGACACTGCATTGGAGGAGAATTTAATTAGTAATAAACTGTAAGAATATTGACACCATGGGTTTTAATTAAAAATAAATTCCATAGGAGTCGTCTGATCTGGGTTTAATCTGTTTGCAAAGGCGTAGAAAGGTGTATTTATGGATCTCCAATCGCCATCCTGAGTTCAAGGGTGAGAGCAACTCTGTTGCCTTATTTACGTCAAGCGTGTCACGTGACTAAACTATTTTACCTAAAGTTGAAATTGCGAAATCGAGAAATTGTGAAATCGTGAAATTGTGAAATTTTGAAGTGAAATCGTGAAATCGTGAAATCATGAAATCGTGAAATTGTGAAATCGTGAAATTGTGAAATCGTGAATTCGTGAAATCATGAATTGTATTGTGTGAAATCTTGAAGTGGAAATGTCACCGCCGGTATTTCATATGTTATGCTGGTAACTACTTAATGCAGGGTAAACGTCACGCAAACAGATCCTATAGGAGGTTTCTGCATGACTTTCACCGTGCATTGAACTGATACCTGTCTCTAATGCCGATATGTATACATAATTTAGCGACTGGATTAGAGAGGTTTTACTGTAAGCCACACTCCGCTGTAAGAAAAGACTTTTGATCTGGTGCAAGTTTGACTACCTTTCGATCAAGCTTTTGAGAATATATTGACTGAGTGTCAAACAGCTGCAACTGAGTGTCAAACGGCTGCAACTGAGTGTCAAACAGCTGCACACAAATGCGAGTCAGGGTGCATATAGTGGGACAATACTTAACCTTTAGCCTGTTAAACACGACATAACTAAAAGTTGCAAACAGTATGGACCCAGATGAGACGCATGGCGTCTCAACAGGATCAAAGCTGTTTGACACTCTGTCAAAAGTGGCTCAAAGGCTTGAACGAATCAGAAGTAAATGACAGCGGCAATAAATAAAAGCTTAAGCAGGCTAAGGGTAAATAGTTTGCTTAACATTTTAAATCTTTATACGCTAAGTATTTTTCATTCGTCTGCAAAATTATCGTCTGCTTCAATTCTAAATAAAATGTCTCTAATTGCAAAACTATTATCTTACAATGTCTGCATCATGCGGCGTCTCGTCTGGACACAGATAGTTTTAACGGGTAATCAGTGTTTAGCCGCTATCTTGCAAATACAGTAAAACCTCTCTATAACGGCCACTAAATCATGTTAATTAGTTTGTGTTTAGGGCAGGTGGCTGTTTAAAGCAAGGTGAAAGTAAAACAGAACGCTCCTGTAGGAGCGTTCCGTTTTACTTTCACATTGCCTTGAGCAATCACCTGCCTTTAACACAAGATACTTGATGTAATTGAGTGGCCGTTATAGAGAGATTTTACTGTAGTTAATATATGCAAGATGTGTTTGGAAAAGTGAGTCAAGTACTAACCCTTCGCTTGCTGAATTTTAAAATACATGTCTCATTCTTTACCCATGCTCTGTTGTATAATTACATATATCTTCACTGTGTACAAGTATCGCGCTGTTCAATCACTGCTGTGGAGTGCACTGGTTGCACAATCAACTTGTAAATAGTGCAGACCCTGATGAGACAGCTACTGCAGGATAAGTCTCATCTGGGTCTTCACTATTTACGGGTAGGTATATTGACGTGAATAGCAAGCGAAGGGTTAAATAATGTAGGTGTTTAAAATGATAGTCTCTATTTGCAACGTTGACTAAAATACATTATTTATTTACATGCTGAAAAGAAGTATGTCGCAGGAAAAGTAATTGATTAAACGCCAAAAAGACAAAAGGTAAGACAAAATTTGAACTCGAAGATCCGATGTTATTCGGCAATGTATTAGTATTTATTTGGATTGCGATTTAGTTTCGTTAACTGTTAATATGTCGATAATATCTTGTCGTAGAACACAATTAAAAATCACAAACACACAGTGTCATTTTTCGATATAAGTTCAAATTGACAATCTTCATAATAATGAATAAACGTAACTATAGCACCAAGTTGTGTGGTGTTGTTGAAAGTATGCGTTTATTGTAAGGACCGATACTTTATTATCAATTTTATGGTTTAGAATATTCAACGCTTTCGCTGCTACCTAAACTAAATTATGATTGCCGTCCGCTTCAACTGACCTTTTCCCTTTTAGGACAGTCGTCGTTAATGTGTTACACAATATAGATCTTGGTGTGACGCTGAGTTTCCTGGTGTGTCATCGGAAGGAACATATTTTGAAAAGTTTGCCACAGATTTATCCATGACAGCAGAGTTAACCCATTAACTCATATGCTAATTTTAGACCCATTGTCTCATATGCGATATTTAGACCTGCATAGGCCACATTTAGGCCTATTATCTCATATGCGATATTTAGACTCACATGTAGGCCACATTTATACCCAATATCTCATAGGCTCCTTAATCTACTAAAAAGGAGCACAAGCTACTAGAAAAAGGGAAACTTTAGAATGTCTAGTTTAGAAACCCTTTCTATCAAAATGGTACAAAAAAGTGGCTCTTACAGAGTCGCCAACATGTCTGAATATGAGGGAATGGGTTAGTATAATCTACTATCCTAGTACAATTAATGTATCTACATATGTACGGCAGAGGATCATGATCTGCCTAACGCCCACTCAATTCACATACATTGTAAGTCATATAGGATTTCAGAGCTTTTAAATAATTCAGGTATGTGGCCCATTCGACATACACGTCGAACTCATCATTGGTCAGCTTTAGAAGCGTGTCCATATCAGTGTTACTCCCACTGCCTACACAAACGGTTGTTATGTTTTTGTTCAGTAATTGACCTTTAATAATCTCGAATTCCACGTCTGTGTTTATTTTGAATCTTCCATTGGTGAAAATCACTGCTACTCTTTTCGATCCTGGTCTTGCTCCCTGGAACGCTTGTGATTCTATGTAATACAACATCCCAGTAGCATTGACAATGTTGTCCGGAGATTTGTCTAGTAGTCCAATTTGAGTGTTGATTATGGTTTGTATTTCGTCCTTGTTAAAGTGTTCATTAAATCCAAACACAGGCTGTATATTGGAACCAAGGTTAGTGATGCATATATGCGTTGTATTTATATGTAGGTCAATCAACTCGATCATTTCTGAAAGTGCGCTCTGGCACACGTGGAAATCTTCTTCATTCATGGTGCTTGATGTATCAATAAATATAGCAACGTCGGTAATTGAACTGTTCAAACATTCTAGAATAGTGAGATAAAAACAAAATATCAATTACATTAAAACACGCTAATGCGATCTCTTTTTTATGAATGACTATAAATAACCCAAGATAAAAGCAGGTGGTTGCTTAATACAGAACGAAAAATGCAGAAACATTCTGCAGGAGCGTTCTGCATAACTGTCGTCCTGTAATAAACTACCAAATGCTTTGAAGACCCAGCTTTATTTCTGTGGGCACTTTTGTGAGGTTTGAATGTAGTCATGTGTAATGCACGTTAAAATGATTATATTTTTGTGCAGTAAGATATAATAACCTCATTCATATTAATTATATTATTTTTAACAAATGCGTATTTACACTGGCTGTTTTGGTATTAGTGGAAACTATTGAGTCAGATTTATTATCAATTTATAAACAAACAGAGCAGACTCGATCAAACGATAGCTAATAAAGAAGCCGCCTGATATGGGTGTACTCTGTTTGCTAAGACTTGAGAAAACGCTTATATGATGAAAAGACCTAATGAAACCCGCTTTGTTCTGAAGACCACACATCCACTGTTCCAAGCTCAACATGGTCTTCTTTCCACCCTGGTGCTGCCAAGCCCGTTCCTCTATATTTAAACCTACTTCCGTTTTCATCAATTAACCCACCATGTAATTTAACACAAAAACTTACGTTTGAAACTAGTTTTAAGACCAGTTTCTTTCAAATGGATGGGCACTCTATCAAAAACACCAAAGTGTCATTTTTTCGATCTCAGGACGTCCAGGGACTTAAACTCTTTGTAAGATATAATGACATCATGCATACTTGTTACATGAATAATTATAATTGTATATGTACATGTCACAGGGTGATATTCTCATTAAAGGAAAATAACCTCGTTACTTTGCTAACTCTAGCATCACGTGTTGCATGGGTCATCCCTCGGTTTAAAAGATTTCAATATGGTCGCCTTATCTTTGGCATTGTAATATAGCTACTGAATAAATTGAATATTTAATCAGGTAATTAGTCTATATATTAGTACTATATCTTTAGTTACAGAAATACTTAAGTAAGTTATTGTAAGTTTCATTAAACTCTTCTCATGTTTGTTAAATGTACTACTTAGGCATTTGTACATGGTCGGGTTATGTTTAGCTACGCCTACACCGTGCCATTGTTATTTGTGTACACTGCTTATGTTTTGACACGTGCCTTAGTGTTGATTACACATTTACTTATTATTGTTATTTCATATTTCAGGATTTAAACTGATATTGATACTTAGAGACACGAAATAAATTAATTTCGTCAGAGATTGTTGTATTCAGTCTTGAACCCTACGACTAGCTGGTGTCACCAGGCACCCTAAGGCTCTACGAAACGTGCTGTTTAGCATTGGTAGAATCCATAACCAGATGTATTATACATGTACTGTCATAGATAAACACAGCAGACATTTATCAGAAAGCTCCTAAAGGGCCCCTCTTGGTTTACTTTGTTTGCGAATGCGTGTTAAATGCATTTACATGGGGTTAAATGGTTAGCGTCTACACTATCGTCAGTTTTGAGGTAGTCATTAAATTGCGTTTTCCAAAACAGAAAAACAAATATGTTTTTAGAAAAAACACTGATTTGAAATAACATTACTCATTTTGGAAGAGGATTTCACGCATGGATTGGCTTTCAGAATTAATAATGAACCTACCGTCGCACGTGTAGTGCACGAGATGTTTCAGTACTGTATACAGGGAGTCAAAATCCTGCACAGAGTACACAAGGGTGGGTTTGGAGGCGATATCCAGCAACTCCTGATGGGAAACCTCGTTTCCAATACCTGAAATAAGATAAATTGTTACAGCACTCTGTTTCATAATGAGTTCGGATAGAGGTTTTCATGGGCATATGTCTTGATTTGGGTTGTTTATTCTGCTTAAAGTATCTCAGCTATATGGAGACAGTGTGTCTAATTGAAAAGACACTCACGTAGCCCCTCAGTGGTGTAGTTTGAATCTTGGATTGACCATTCGGGGTTTTTTATGTAAGGAAGCCTTTGGAATACATTGTTGGTATTCTGTTGACGAAACAATGCATTATGTACTGGGTATGAACAACCTCAGGGGCATCGTGTTGTGGTGCTGTTAGGGCGGCTGTTTGTTTTGTATGTGGTGTTTCCTGCATGACTCATATTTTTACTTCTGGTATGTTATAATTTTACTGTTATGATATATTCACGATATTCATATCTGTTGTAACATACCATCTTCCCCCTTTTGTTAGTTTATTGTGTCTTTATGCGTCTATTTGTGTTTTGATAGTTATGTATATTTCCTGTTTTCTTGTTGCAAGCTTTCGATTCAGTCCTTTTTGCATTCTTTGAGTAAGCAATGGATTATAATGTTACATGTCGTATTCTCGCGTCGGTCACATGCTAGTCAGGTGACCTGACAACCGCCATGCCGCATGACATTCTAGTACAAGTTATTGACGTGCATTCGATGGATTCAAAAGGCGTGTACTAATAGAACATCCAGAAACAATCATGGTAAACTACTTCTGACATGAAAATGCTTCGTAGCGTTGGCTTTGGTTTAGTATGTGTAAGAAAGTCTACACAATATAGTCATTTGTAGGGGAGCGCACGAATATACAAATATCAGGCTCATAACGAAATCACGTGATCATAATATGAATGAAAGTATTCTCCTAGAGGATACTCAATGAATAAAGAAGTGCACATCAGATGACCTTATGCAAGCGATTAGGTAATCACACATAACTTCTAAAGCAACTCCGAATGGTCAGTTTGATAGGCATAGCGAGAAACGGCCGAAATATCAGCTGCAACTGAATAACTTACCAGAAAGAGTGTTAGATCTAATCATTTCCCTCCCAGACCCATTATTTTATTCCAAATATCAGAAATTTGATTTCAAAACATTGTAAAGAATACTACAGCGTCTGCAACGCTTTGATTCTCATATGCTGATGTAATTTCTGAATTGTACATAACTAAAAGAAATAAAATATGTTTAAACTATGGCTGTCAAGAATAGAGCCCTCAACCATCTTCTACGAAATCTGACGCTCTAACTAGTAAGCTTATTGGGTCGGGGAAAGGTGTGTTATTTAGAAATAAAGTAGTTTTACTTTGGCATGTAAAATCATTGTTTGCATGTGTTAATTAGAAATCAAGTAGTGCCTGTTAGTTTGAAATCAAGTGGGTTTACTCTACGCGTTAGAAAATAAGCAACTTTGTTTGCTTTATTTAGAAATTGAGTTTGATTTATTTAGAAAACAGGTACATGTGCCTGTGTTATTTAGATATCGAGAAGTTATACACAGCTGACATCGGGCCGACATCAAATCGATGTTGGGCCGATATACACAGCCGACATCGGGCTAACATCGAACCAATGATGGGCCGATATACACAGCCGACATCAGGTTCACATCGAACCGATGTTGGGTCGATATACACAGCCGACATCGGGCCCACATCGAACCTATGTTGGACCGATATAAACAGCCGACATCGGGCTGACATAGAACCGATGTTGGGCCGATATACACAGCCGACATCGGGCCGACATCTTTTGCGTTTGCACCCGATATTGGACCTGACATCGCCCCGATATAGAAAGCGATATCTTACCGACATCGGCCCGATACAGAATGTTGGCTGGGTATAATTCGCTTATATTAAAATTCCGTCTTTGAGAGGTTTTACTGTATCATATTTGTATATGTCTATGAATATGCGTACAGCATGTTAGATTTCCTATTTCAGGTGCACTGTCTTTTCATACGCCTTACCTATTGCGACCATCTGGAATCCATATCTATTTCTCATTTCTTCGGCGACCTTTTTAGTGTTTTTCCTGTTTGTGGACATACCATCCGTCATTACGAACACGAATCTGTCAGGGAGTGTGTCGTTGATACGCCTCTCGCCACCGTTCTCTTTCTTGAATATGTCTGGAAGCTTTAAAGGAAATATACAAAACTACAGAATAAGGTGAAAATAAAGAAATAAGATACTGTAGAATACTCCAGAAAAGACCACGGAATGAATAAACAAACATTGGTATCTGTGATAGTAGGCGACTACACACATTACCAGTTGAATATTTATTTTAGAAGTACTGCATCATTATCATTAATAAGCTGAAAAGGTCATGTGTGTAACACATGGCTTACCAATTATTGTCCAGTGTCCCTTAAAAGGACGTAGTAAACAATGTAGACCCAGATCAGAGTCCCCTGATGGAACCATCTGATCAGATTGAGCACTGTTTGCTGCACATATCGATATCAATGGCGTATTTAGACAAATATTTTGCCTGGTTAATGGATAAGTTCCATAGTAAGATCTGACCGCGTTTACCTTTAACTCATTTCCTCATATTGATGACTTTTGACGCCTCTGTAAAAGTCACTTTGTGAAACCATTGTGATAAAAAGAGCGTTTGCTCCTATAGGAGCAAATGCTATATTTATAACAATGGTTTTACACTACAGTTGAACCTCGATATCTCGAACTCGGATAACTCGAACATCGGGGTAAGTCAAACAAAAGGTTCGCTCAGTCCTTCCAAAACTTACTATACAGAATTGCTCTAATAATGTATCCCTACAGATATCTACATGTAGAAACACATGTGACAGCTTAATGCAGCTCTAAAGTAATGCTGAAAGCTCTTACGTTAGAACTGTATTAAGCTGTGTCCTTGAGAAATTGTTCAGATTCGAAATAGGATGACTCGAACTTTTGTTATCTCGAACTAATTTGTATGCTCCCTTGAAGCTCGAGTTCAACTGTACACATTTTTAAAATTTTCCTTTTCTCTAGTTAATACTCCTTTTCGGTAGATTTGTTCAAAGATGTTATATCTAAAATAGCCTATGAGGTAATGGATTAAAGTACATGGGTATAAATGGGTTAATAGTTTCTAACAAATCTGAACGAATGCGAAAAAAGTGAAACAGACATAAGTGTAAGTAATTTGCAGTCGTATGTGGGTTACACTTAAACCTGTTCAGTATCAATATAAGAAAGCAATGACATTAGCTGATTGTTTACAATTCAAAATCATCAAGGGCGTTTTTTCTGTCATAAAATCTATAGAATCAGATCTATGTAATGTTATAAGGGGGAGCCGTCTGAACTTGGTGTATTCTGTAAATGCGACAAGGGCGTATATATATGGAGGAAAGGGTTTAATACACATTATTGAATTATGCATGCAAGACGCAACCACCACCAAAACACCGATAGACAGCATGACACACACACCCAACCACACACCCAAACGCACACACACACACACACACACACACACACACACATACCAACCAATACCGGAAACTCACTACATTGTGTTTAACACCTGAAAGTCACTACACCTACTTCTAAAACAGATATAGTAAAACTGATTCCATAAAACAGTATAAAACAGCCTTAATAGCATGCTGTGCGGTTCAAATGTTGAAAATTCTTAAAAATAAGAATGTGTTTTTAACCGGGAGAGTCACTACATTTGTCACGTGACCATATTGACGCACCCCGGAGACCCACTACAGCTGTAACACACATGCAACCCACTACATTTACAAACACACATGCAACCCACTACACTTACAAACACACATGCAACCCACTACAGTTATAAACACACATGCAACCCACTACATTTACAAACACACATGCAACCCACTACAGTTATAAACACACATGCAACACGCTACATTTACAAACACACATGCAACCCACTACAGCTATAAATACACATGCAACCCCCTACAGTTTGAAACACACATGCAACCCACTACAGCTATAACACACACATGCAACCCGCTACAGTTATAAAAACACATGCAACCTGCTACGTTTACAAACACACATGCAACCCGCTACAGTTATAAACACACATGCAACCCGCTACAGATATAAAAACACATGCTACCCGCTACAGTAATATATAAACACACATGCATCCCGCTACCGTTATAAACATACACGCAACCCGCTACTGTTTTATATAAACACACATGCAACTCGCTACAGTTTTAAATAAGCTCGCATTTCTTGTTTGACTGAGCTATTACGTGAAACTGGTACTGTTTCCGACCGTCCGCGACCAGGTGCACCAAGGGTGACGTCTGTACGCCAAGACAAATTTAATTTGACAACGTCACCTCTGGGACAGCCAAATGAACGCGCAAACCACAACAAATATGCTCGTGGTAATAGAGGGTTACATATCTGTGACAGAACAGTTTGTAATCGATTGGAGGAAAGTAGAATTTTCTGTCGACGTCTCTACGTCGGACCAATGTTAACCCAGCAGCACCGCCGTCTCCGTCAACAACTGGCGGTCGCTAATGTTGGTAGACAGTGGCAGAATGATGTATTTTCAGATGAGTCTCAGCTTCACCTTTCTGATCATGATGGGGGGGGGGGTTTAGAACGAACGGTATTGCGACTGTAACCCTGTAAAACGTGACCGCTTTGGTTGCGAAAGCGTTTGTATTCGGACACAGTCAGTCACAATTTAAGGTCACCGCTAGTCATAGTTGAAGGTAATGTCAATGCCCATCGGTATGTAAATCAAGTCCTACCTCTTGTTGTACTATCCATGATGCGACGTCGCCGATGCCTAACGTGCTCGCCCACATACATCTCAGCTCATTGTGACGTATATGCAATATTATAAGATGAATTCAGCTCACTGGCCCCAAGATCTGCCGACTTAAAACCCATAGAAAACATGTGCATGGTCTGGGACGAGCTCAGTACTGGCCGCGAAACGTAGTTCTGTTTAAATAATCTATATGTGAGAAGTTTATATCTTCCTCTCCCATTAATGACACCTATTCTGTTAAACGATGCCTTAGCCTTGAACTCAAACATTGTATGTAGTTTGACATCCGTAATAATGCTTATGTTAACATCAATGTTACAAAAGTGTTTATCTTTAAATCAGAAAACTTATATTTAACATTATAGAACTTTATTTACATGATACTAAAGATTTGGACACACGTACACAAGTTATACCGCCTACGCTCTTTGCACTTAAATGCATGTATGAATTGAAAACCACTAGCCCATTTGAATCAGACCAGCCACCGTGTTGTCTACTCTGTTAGCAACATGTAGCAGGCGCTGATGAATGGCAGCGTAGAGTCTGATCAACGAGGAGGCGACTCTGGGTTAACACTTCTTACACTTTATGAGGTACTTTACAAACGGGTAGGTATTCTGACATTGCAAATAAAAATACCGAGATAACTGGCAAGTTTAAAACTCAGCGTCTACACTGTTTTTATCTGCGACAAATTCATTTTTATCTGTCATCACAAATAGTGTAGCCTCGGATCAGACTTCGGGTTTCAAAAGCGGCAGCTGGTCGAGACCCATACTGCATTATCCATTTTACTATTTTAGCACGGTCAATTTTTGACGAGGCCCCGATTCTACCAAGATACTCATTTTATGTTTGGGTCGATACTATATTTCTCCTGTAATACTCTTCTGAATTGGGTCGGCACTGTCTGCAAAGGACTTATATATACCAATGTATTGCTACTAGTAACTGAGAAATTTGTAGAACAAGTTTGTATGACAGACTGACATACGGACAACAATACATACGCATGCCTTTTTGACTATGATCTCAGGCACTCGGGTAGAATAGAAGACATAATCGTCAACTCGTAAACGGTTAAGATCTATGACAATCCACACTACTGAAAACATGTGGACCGATGCCTTTAGTTCAATCAGTGTACATCTCGATCAGTAGTTAATGGAGTCGAAACATTTTCTCGTTCTGTAGCCGATATAAACACAGAACATAGCAGGCACGGGGTACCAATAGTTAGGATAAACAAATCCATTAAACGATAATGATTTAATTGTTAAATTAAATGTTCAAGACACAATAAGAAAGAAGTAAATATTAACACAAACAATCCATATTTACAGTGATAGTCTTCTGACACGGACACATTTACAGGCTTACAACTTACGAAATATCTCTAAACTATTCTAATATAATAATCTCTAATGTTTGGCTCCAATCTTCAACCTTCATGAACACAAATCTGCATTTTTTCGAGAAAAAATATAACATTCTGATTTTGAAAACCGACGATTTCCAGAATGTCGCCAATTTTAAAACCATATTCTATTTTGATCGCGTACCCCAGCATCACTTCAACTTTCTGTTTAATTTTTGTTTCAATTACAAAGACCAAAGTATGTTTCTATTCTCTAACACATGTAATGAAGGAATGTTGCACTCTCACAAACCCCAGATTTTCAAGTTTTGCTATTGTTAGTGACAGAGAACTTGACCTGAGTGACCCTAACCTTTTTCTCCATGCAAGGTTTTATAAGGATAATTCAACCCAGCCAGAAACTGTAAGTTTGATGCCCGCCATTCAGCAGTCAAAACCCTAGACATAAAACTGTTTAACAAGATATATGTTGTGAAATATTATGCCATCGTATACTTTGATCTTGAAATGTGACCTTGATCATATTGTTAGACACGACACACCTTCTCATGGTACTTTGCAATTCTGTGAAGTTTCATCAAAGCCCATTCAATAGTAAAGAAGTTGTGGCTGAGACACGACGTGGGGCGGACGGTTGAAGGGCTGGAGGGACGAACGGACAGTGCAATCACTTTATGCAGCTCAACATCGGGGGTGGGGGACCATAAAAATACAATGTGCATAACGTAGAGTAAAACCTCTGTTAAGCGACCATTCAATGCAGTGGATATCTCTAAAGACAGCTTGCATAAAGAAAGTAAAGCTAGCAGACGTTTGTCCTGCATTAAGCAGCAACTTGTTTAGGAATCTCTATGATTCTCAAATGAATAGCCGCTCAACGTTAGTTTTACTGTAATTTGTTAATTATAAAATGTATTCCCACTTATGAGAAAATTCAAAATTAATGTCAACTTATTAATCAACATCCCTACAAAATTTACATGATACAAAATATATAAATTTGCAAATAAAATGTATTATTTGGATGGATAACCAATAATAGTAGACCTCCTCTAATTCGGGAGCAGCTAAAAAATTCCGGTTTATAGGCATTTACATGGCTCTTTTGGTATACAATTAGTTCAAATTGGTCAAATTTCAACAAACTGTAAGTTTCTCTAGACCGGAAATTTTAGTTGTCCAAAACTTGACCGGTTTCAGAGTTCTACTGTTTATGTAAAACTACAATTTCTGCAATTAACCAGCACTTAAAACACATTAATTGCAAACTGGTATGACATAATACAGCTTTAAATAAGATAAGTGTGCACTACCATGAGCAATATTACTAAACAGTATTGACTTTTTTTCTGCATTACCCTTGGCAATATAGTGAACATTAGACACTGATCAGAGGGCTACTCCCCAATATATCGGGGATGCTACTCCCCAAGAGTAGAAACAAACTTTTTTAAAAACATGGAAAAGCCCATTTCAAAATTCAGTTTTCAAAGGGTTTAAGACAAACAAATGTTTATTCATCTTCTAACAACTGTGTCACCGATACAAAGTGACTATTTCTAACTAGATGTCAACCAATCATAACAATTTCTAAAACCTTTCAAGAAGAAACGTATCAAGAACAAGAGCTTATATTACATAAGTATCCTTCTTTGAATATTTGTCAACATTCTGACGCATTCCATTTTTATTTGATTTATTTTGTATATCAAACATATTTTATACAATTTATCAAACATATTTTATACAATTCTCAATAAAATGAGGAACTATTTTGCTTTAACTTCACTAAATTTACCTACAAATCATGTAGCTCTTAAATTTAAAGGCAGCTCAACTTTTCATTGAACATTATTCCAGTTAAATAAGCATTAACCTTACATTTAATATGTATGTAACAATACGGTCGATTTTGATCTTCAGCCTGTTATGGGTGGATGAGTGAATACCTATTCAAAATGTTGGGATCCAGATGAGACGCCGAGTAACTCGGCGTCTCATCGGGATTAAAACTGTTTTACACGTTGATTGCATTTTGAAAATGTAAAAGGTGAACAATTCTGTATAGATAATCTGCTAATGGTTAAGCATCTGAATTTGTTATAATACGACATTATTGACATTTTTAAACTATTATAACATCTGAATCCAAAAACAACTGAATCAATTGGACTCTCTGTCCTTTCTGAACAAAACCCTTATAACACTGTGACTCTGTCCCATCTGGATCCAAATCTTAAAACACTTGGACTCTATGTCCCATCTGGATCTAAACCTTATAACACTTGGATTTTCTGTCCCATCTGGATCTAAACCTTATAACACTTGGACGCTCTGGATCCAAACCTTATAACACTTGGACTCTCTGTCATATCTGGAGCCAAACCTTATAACACTTGGATTCTCTGTCCCACCTGGATCCAAACCTTATAACACTTAAGACTCTCTGTCCCATCTGGATCTAAACCTTATAGCACTTGGACGCTCTGGATCCATATCTTATAAAACTTGGACTCTCTGTCCCATCTGGATCTAAACCTTATAACACTTGGACTCTCTGTCCCATCTGGATCTAAATATTATAACACTTGGACTCTCTGTCATCTAAAACTTATAACACTTGGACTCTCTGTCCCATCTGGATCTAAATATTATAACACTTGGACTCTCTGTCATCTAAAACTTATAACACTTGGACTCTCTGGGTCTGAATCTTATAACACTTGGACTCTCTGCCCCATCTGGATCTAAACCTTATAACACTTGGACGCTCTGGATCCAAATTTTATAACACTTTGACTCTCTGTCATATCTGGATCCAAACCTTATAATACTTGGATTCTCTGTCCCATCTGGATCTAAATCTTATAACACTTGGACTCTCTGTCATCTAAACCTTATAACACTTGGACGCTCTGGATCTAAACCTTATAACACTTGGACTCTCAGTCATCTAAACATTATAGCACTTGGACGCTCTTGATCCATATCTTATAACACTTGGTCTCTCTGTCCCATCTGGATCTAAACCTTATAACACTTGGACTCTCTGTCCCATCTGGATATAAATCTTATAACACTTGGACGCTCTGGGTCTAAATCTTATAACACTTAGACTCTCTATCCCATCTGGATCTCAACCTTATAACACTTGGACGCTCTGGATCCAAAATTTATAACACTTGGACTCTCTGTCATATCTGGATCCAAACCTCATAACACTTGGATTCTCTGTCCAATTTGGATCTAAATCTTATAACACTTGGGCTCTCTGTTATCTAAACCTTATAACACTTGGACGCTCTGGATCTAAACCTTATAACACTTGGACTCTCTGTCCCATCTGGATCTAAACCTTATAACACTTGGACTCTCTGTCCCATCTGGATCTAAATATTATAACACTTGGACTTGGTGTTGCACTTTAAATTACTACTCATGAACAGACTCAATACAACAGAGTCTGCAATTTCTCTTTTTACATTTCTACTTTCGAAGGATCACCCAATTTCAGAATATATGTACTTCACAACAGCAGGTGTCAAGTGCTTGTGTGGCGGCCGTAAAAAGTCGCCCCGTACTTTATTCTCATTGTTGTTATATTCTCTGGTCCTTCGGGATCATCAGTTTTCATGTTATTAGTTTTGAAAATTGAAAACTGATTAAGCCGGCGCTAGGGGGGCGTGAGTAGTATTGCATTTTTAATTACTACTCATGAACAGACTCAATAAAACCGAGTCTGCAATTTTCTCTTCTTGCATTTCTACTTTTGCTTTCGAAGGATCGCTCATTTTCAGAATATATGTATTGGTAGAAATGCGATTTTAAGAGTTGAAAAACAATGAGTGGGAGTTTGGCATATAAATGCATTATATCATATCTACAGATTTCTACGTACAGCATAGTGCACAAATATAATGCGAAATTGTGCGGAAAAGTCCGATTACTTACGGAAAAGCTTGGTTGAATTGAACCGAAATGTATGGAAGGCAATAAATAACGGTAAAGTCTATTCTATTCGGGTACCTTTAAACACCCCCCTCCCCCATCCTGGATATTTTAGAGCCAACTTCTGTCAAGAAAACCTGTAGCATATCGCTAGGTAAGCGATTAGATGTATCTCTGTATATACAGGATTATCTCCCTTTTTGACTGTTAGTAATAATTCGTTGTGTATCAAAGTTTTTTCAGTTTTAAACTACATTTTGTTTGTTTAATACCTTATTAAAATTAGTCCTTTGTATATATTCAAATGTGTGAGGCGGTTGGTCAATCGAAATATTTAATATGAATAAAAAACTTTTAATATGCTAATTTACTGATCATGCGCAGATTAATGGAAACTGTATACAGGTTATTCATATGTGTGTCTTAAAAGGTTATTCATATGTGTGTCTTAAAAGTGAGTGTGTGTCTTGGAAACTGTGTATGTCCAGATCATTCGACACGGAAAGGCGTCCTGTGATCTGATCTTACATTGTTACTGTCTTCTACATGTAGCTGTGGAATCTTACATGTAAATGTATTTATAATGTATCTCTAACTTATGGCGACCTCTGCTAATTTTGAAATGCTACACCTTGTTTCAGTAAATGTACAAGGTTTGAGAGATCGAGCTAAGCGTGCTCGCTTCAATCAATGGGTTTTACAACAAAAGGCAGACATAGTTTTTGTGCAAGAGAGCCATTTTACTCCTGACATCACGGATACAGTGTGCACTGAATTTACTGGTGTTAGATTATACAATAGATGAAAATGTTAATCTATACGCAAACAATGAATCAAAAAATAGAAACTATTCTTTAAAAATTTATCTGTCTTAATTGACAAAAAAGCTGTAGAATTTAATTGATATATGGAAAATAAAGAATCCAAATAAACTGCAGTTTACATGGAGACGCAAAAATGGCATAGAACGTAGCAGAATAGACTATTGGCTGCTGGAAGAAAATGCGTCTCCCTTAACATACAGCAGCGACATACGACCGATTCAAATTAATTATACTGACCACTTGGCGATATCAATCAAAATCAAATTATCGAGCAAAAGAGGCCCTGGCTATTGGAAATTTAACAACTCTCTCCTTAATGACTTAAGCTATATGCATGGTATCGACGCTTTAATTAATAATGTAATTATAAAATACAGCAACGCAGAAAACATTTCGAAACAAACGCTATGGGAATTATACAAACTTGAAATACGTGAACGATCTATACAATTTTCAAAGAATAAAGTGCGGTTAAGAAGAAACAAACTGATAGAGCTGGAAAATTATTTAAATAAACTATACGAATTAAAAGACAAAAACCAAACGGAAGACCTAGATTCCGAGAGATAAAATCAATAGAAAATCAACTTCAAACGGAATACAATCGAATGGCAATTGGTCAAGAGTACAGATTTTAGACGAAGGGGAGACCAATCTTAAATACTTTATAGGAAAAGTAATGAACTCCTTACAAGTGAATGAAAAGCGCATTTTTAATATTAATGATATTTTGAAAGAAGAGGTAATTTTTTATAAAACCCTATACTCATCGGACAATATTGATATTCAGTATATAAATGATTATTTATCCAACTTATCTATTGAAAATAAGTTAGATAACAACCTCTCGGAACTATGCGATGGACTGTTTACCATTGATGAATGTAATATTGCATTATCTGAAATGAAAGCCAACAAAAGCCCCGGTTGCGACGGGTTAACTGCAGAATTTTACCTAGCGTTCTGGCCAAAGATACAATATTTATTGCTAAATTCACTAAATGAAGGCTATTTCAATGGTGTTCTTTCTGGAACGCAAAAACATAGTATTCTCTCTTTATTGTTCAAAAAAGGTGACCCAGAGAACTTAGAAAATTGGCGCCCAATATCATTACTAAATATAGACTATAAGATAGCTGCAAAAATTTTAGCTAAGCGATTACAAAAAGTACTACCACATTTAGTAAGCACAGATCAACAGGGTTACATAAAAAACCGCTTTATAGGCAAATACAAGACGTTATAGACTATGCTGAGGAGATGGATACAGAGGGTGGAATAATATTTTTAGACTTTAGAAAAGCCTTCGACACGGTAGAATGGAATTTTATGTTTAAAGTATTAGAAACTTTTGGTTTTGGCCAATCATTTATTCTTTGGATCAAAACTTTGTACAGAAATATAACGTCGTGTATTTACAATAATGGTTGGCGATCAGAAAACTTCGAACTATCTAGATCTATTCGTTAAGGCTGTCCATTATCTTCTCTCCTTTTCATCCTTGTTCCAGAAATCCTAGCTATAAAAGTCAGAACAAACGAAACTGGCGGATGATACCACACTTTTTGTTAAAAATGGACGCGAGGTTTTAGAATCGTTATTAATAGTAGATGAATTTGGAAAATGCTCTGGTTTAAAATTAAATAAAAAGAAAACAGAGGGCTTATGGATTGGATCTTTAAAAAACATAAACGATACACCCGGTGCTATAAAATGGTCAAAAGAAGTAAAGGCACTCGGTGTTTATTTCGGAAACGATAAAGAAAAGTGTCATACAATGAACTGGGAAAATAAATTTAATGAATGTGAAAATGCAATAAGTAATTGGAGTAAACGGAATCTAACCTTTTATGGAAAAATCACAATTATAAAAACACTCCTGCTTCCCAAATTTACCTATTTATTCCACTCTATTCAAATTCCAGAACATGTTATAAAGAAGATAAATGCTTTATTTTTTAATTTTATATGGGCTGGCAGGGCAGAAAAAATAAAACGCAACACATTAATTGGTAATAAATATGAAGGGGGCTTAGACATGATTGATACGAAAGCCTTCATAAAAGCGATAAAAACGAAATGGGTTAAACACTTGCTATCGGAGACAAACGAGTCCAGTTGGACCGTAATTCCTCGATATTTCCTTAACCAGTTCGGAGAAAATTACCTAGTTTTTTACATGAATATTGACACTTTTAAAAATTTACCTCGTACGAAACGCAAATTACCACCGTTCTACCAAGGTTTGCTTAAAACATGGATTGAATTTAGAAACTGTACTAATAAAACGAAACCGACAACTTATTTCGACATTCGTAAACAGCTTCTCTGGGGTAATTATTTTATTAAGAAAGCTTCGGGGAAACTTATTATATACAATAAATGGATCAATTCCGGCATACTATATGTAAATGACATTTTGTCAAAATGCGGTAATATAGACGAAAATATCGTTCTCAGAAAACTTAAAAACAAAACTAACTGGATTGCCGAAACAAGTTTTATAAAATCAGCGATACCAAATGCGTGGAGGCGCATTTTAAAATCCAACGAATCAGTCAAAATATTTGTTAAAACAAAGCTAACTATCAACATGAGAAATGGGTCAGATTTTTTGCAAATGACTAATAAGACTTTTACAATGTATTCATCAGAAATACTTTTGAAAAACCCTACACACATAAGTTTATTGCTCTTTATATAAATCTTGTTTAACTAATAATGTTAAACAGTTTAAGTTCAAATTACTGCATAACATTATTTCTACTAACGAGAACATGCACAAATGGATGCGTTTATTTTATGTGGACTTGCAAAATCTTAGATATGTTGTCATAGATACAAAATACCCGAATACCACAGCATATACAAGTCATATTTTATTAGTGACAGAAGATTGAAACGAATTAATATATTGAACGTGTTCCAAAATGAGCTAAACACTGCCATATATGTTTTAAAACATAGAGAACGAGATTGTTCTTTTCTTGAACAGTTTCTTAGAAACTGTCAAGAGTAATATTTACTTATTATTAGTACGTCCATCTATGCTGTTGATATTATGTTAAGATAAGCTGTTTACTTATATAACGGTGAACCCGCGTGATATTGGATGAACTACCTTAAACATATGCAGAGTCTAGCAAACTGTGCCGACCCTGGTTGAACAGCTCCTATAAGATTGTCCTTGACCCGGTCAGCACTGTTCGCAGCACGAATGTTGTTGAAAATCATATATCACTGTTTGATTGAAATATGATACTTATCTATTATACTATTATGCTGTATATGTACCTACAAACTGTGCAGCTCCAGCCAAAACAGACCCCTACGATCTTGTTCTGTATGGATCTACACTGTTCGCAATAACTATGCCTATAAACCTACATTAAGGTTACGGACTTCGAAATGTTTATGGATAATTATACTGTGTCCTATGTAAACTGTACAATTCAATACATGACAGCTCCTTTTCGACCTGTCTTGTCTCGATAGGTCTGTATAGTTTACAAAAAGCCTTTTACAGTAAATAATAAAATAGATAAACTGTTTTCCACTTAGTTCACATAGTCTTTCCTTGTTATATAATAAAATGTTACTGATGTAAAAAATAATGAATAAACGAGGCTGCAAAGCCTTAACCAAAAAAAAAAAGAAAGAAGGAAACTGTATACAAATACTTAGACTGGAGCAAACATCAACGACTACTGCTGGTTACTGTATTTTTAGAAGGTTTTAAGCTGAGTCATGTTACTGGGGCATCACCAGGCATCCTGATAACATTTTAGAATTAATCTGTCAAAAAGGAGTAGTAACTATAGAAAAGCAGAATTTTAGAATTGTGTGTCAGTAGGAGAGAATTGATTAATTAAAACAAAGGAATTGCCGAACAAGTGTACATGTATATGTTAGAACGTCAGTCTGATTTTACTTTGTCCACGCTTTGGCAAGACTTTCATCGAAACTTTATAGGATTGATCAGCACCATGCCCAGTTGTGCATATCTTATTCCTGTTCCAGTATGAATTTTTTACATGAACAATGTTGGTCATATTTACATGAAACTTCAAAATATTGATTAGCATCATGCCTAGTTGTGCATATCTTTTTTCTGCCAGGGTTCAATGATTTTCTTCAGAGTTATGGGACTTTGAATTGTTTACTGGTTTTGGAGAAGATATTTTATGATTTTTAAGCTGGTGAGCATATAGTTGCCACTTTGTCGGTCTTTCCGTTTTTCAGTTCCGTCATAACTTTGTCCGTAGCTTACCATAAAACTGTATTAGATATCAACATAAAACTTCATAGGCAGATTGATGAGGAGAATGTGTACTAGAACCATTACTCTATTTTGCATAATTCAGGAGTTATTGCCCTTTCCTATTTTTCATACTTAAATTTTGTCCCGAGCATAACACAAAAGCTACATGTATCAACATGAAACTTTATAGGTAGATAGATCTCAATGAGGAGAAATGCAGAGCACAATACTTATTACTCTCTTTTGCATAATTTAGGAGTAATTGCCCTTTGTTACTTTTCATACTTAAATTTTGTTGCTGCCTTTTGCCATACATATTTTTTCCTTTGTAATATTGTATAATGATTTTTTAAACAGACATATTATATAATTTTTGATCTAGCATTTATTTGGGGAGCATCCATCGGTTCTACCTAATCTCTTCTTTTGATTGTCATAGCAACCAGAGTTCAACATGGATCCAGAATTTTTAGAAATTTTGATAGAGCATTATAAAAATGTTTGGTTACATTTCTGCCTTGTGATTTCAGAGATGATTAAAACAGTTGTTGACGGACAGACACCAGCAATCACAAAAGCCCACCTGAGCATATTCTGGTGAGGTAAAAATGTTTGGACGGGGTCTAGGTTAACCGTAGACAGAAACATGAGAAAATAATTTAAGGCTGATTAGATTATTGCAGACATACAGCATAATGAATCTGATTCACTGGGCACTTAGAAACATGCACACACATTTTGCTTTAATACTCTTGCTGGGACTTCAACCCAGACCTCTTGCCATCACTACGATGGTAAGCGTTCTATGCATTGAACTACAAGAAGTGTCTGAAAAGCAAATTTATGCATGTACATGTATAAAATCTTATGTTCTAAAATCTCTACTATGATGTATTTATGCACAAACACCTCCTCAAGATTTCTTAAATGAATATTTATTAGAATATTAATTTAATAGGATTAATACATTAATGCTGATATCAAGAATTATTCAAGTGTGTGTTGGGGGGGGGGCTGTTAACAATTAAACAATGCTACAAAAACATGCATTTCCTGATCTGATCAGAGAGGAAATATAGAGTGACAGCAATATTAATATCAACCATAACAATCACAACAAATTGTTAACTACAATGATTTACATTAATTCAGAGATCTACCTAGTATTCCCTATTGAAGGAGGTATGCTCCGGACAAACTATGCAAACACAATGCACCAAAAAACTAGCTTAGGGGGCATAAAAAAAACTATGTCTAAGTAATTTTGAAAAATAAACATACATAATTTCTAACTCTATCCCTGTTCATGATCTCATGAATATTCACAGAACTTTTATTTTTGTATATATTGCAAAATAAAGGTTGGGTCAGAACAAAGGAACTGTGTGTATTGATCTATAAAACTTCAAAAGCAAAGAGAGCAAACCAAGACAAGACTGCAGCTATAGGAGCTATCTGGTCTGGCTTTTCTTTGTTTGCCAGTGCCTGAAAATGCAAGATAGTGAAAGGAAATCCAGTGAAAGAAGGAAATACTTTTTTAACACATTTGGAATCAGCAAGAGGTATAATTACCATAAACCATTTATCTGGCGCTCCCTGGCATAAACCGATCTATTAAGAATGATCATCAAAACTATACTTCTTAGCTATATTCTGCGAAAAAGGTATTTCAACAGCTTGCTTAAACCGATGAGCAGTTAAAATGAAGAAACTCCATGTAACACTTTCCTCTATAGATACAGGACAAACCTAGATCAGACGGCTCTGTTTATATATGAAATTCAGAGGATCCTTGTATACCTGCAAGTAGGGAATCGCTCGAGGGAAGAACTGTCAGAAGAGGAAATTCTGTAACTGCAATGTACTGCCCAATGAGTGTTGACAAAATAATCCTGAGACAACTAAAACAATATTTACTTTGCCCGGGTCTCCTTCTTCCTCAGGACTTCAGGAATCCCCTAACTGAAATTAGAAGTGTCATTGACATATTAATACGATATTGATACAGGGTTAAAAATATCGATACAAATGGAGGGCAAATAAACACCTTTCCACTGGCTATATTTCTTACAGGTTGACAACTAAATAATACTGGTACTTGCAGTGAAAGTCTTCTGAAGAATTTCCACGCATACTCTCATTTACACCATTTTCTAGTATTTACTTGATGGGTTAGGCTTAATTCTGAGCGACATTGTCAAATGTCAAAAAAAACAAACTTGAAACCTTTTACTGTTAATTTATGAATATAACTGTACTTTTGACCCATTTACACTCAGAGGAGCATGAAACATGTTAGTGTATAGAAATCGATATATCGTCGACATTTAGCCATCGATATATTGATACAGAAATTTCCACCAATGACAGCTCTAACGGAAATTAAATCTAAAGCACAGGTATGCTATTATTTAGCTAAATCATATTACAGTAAAGATTTTATAGAAAGTTCTTGGTTAATACGTTTCCTTGATAGAAAGTTCTTGGTTAATACGTTTCCTTTGATATAACGTTTAGATTGGTGAGTCCAGGCCAAATGCCTTCTTTATCTACGGTATATTGTAAAAGATCAGATACAACGTTCTTGTTTTAAACATTTTTCCTGTTTTGAACGCTTGAGAAAGTTTGTCCGAAACTGCTAATAGCTGTAATTTTGACGTTTTCCTGTAGTGTATCGATGACAACGGTCATGCGTGGGAATTGATTAACAGTGAAAATCGCCACTACTTGACACCTAATTGTATGGCATATTTTGTTTAATATTGAGTAAATACGATTTTCAAAGTTTGCACAATATGATTCTATTGAAAACTGGTCACCCCTGAGGTGGGGCTAATTTTGACCCAAGGGGCATAATTTATATAACCCTTGTAGAGTACTTGGACATGATGATATGTGCCAAATATGAGAGCTGAGAACCTAGTGACCTAAAACAATAGGGGTCATTTAGTGTTCATGACTAATCACCACAGCAAATTTGAAGATCCTAAGCCAAACCCTTGAGCAGGTATTGATCCGAATTCATTTCACCAGTTAAGGTCATGGTGACCTTGACCTTTGATCTAGTGACCTCAAAAACAATAAGGGTCATCTAGTGGTCATGACTAATTATCACAGCAAGTTTTAAGCTCCTAAGCCAAACCCTAGAGCAGTTATTGAAGTTATGGAACCCATTTCACAGTTAAGGTCATAGTGAACTTGACCTTTGACCTTGTGACCTAAAATACAATAGTGGACATCTAGTGGTCATGACTAATCACCACAGCAAGTTTGAATATCCTAAGCCAAACCCTTCATCAGTTTTGTTGATCTGAAACCAAAGAAAACCAGTAAAGGTTATGGCGGCCTTGACCTTTGACCTAGTGACCTCAAAAACAATAGGGGTCATGACTAATCACCACAGCAAGTTTGAAGATCCTAAGCCAAACCCTTGAGCAGTTATTGATCCAAAACCATTTCACCAGTTAAAGTCATGGTGACCTTGACCTTTGATAAAGTGACCTAAAAACCAACAGAGTTCATTTAGTGGTCATGACTAATCACCACAGCAAGTAAGAAGATCCTTAGCCAAACCCTTGAGCAGTTATTAATCGAAACCATTTTACCAGTTAAGGTCATGGTGGCGCTGACCTTTGACCTTTTTTTGTAGAATTTTGTAGTTTGGAAACCATTGTGATAATGCTCTATTTATCACAATGGTTTCAAAAGTGACTTTTACAGATGCATAGAAAGGCATATTTTTGGAGGAAAGGGTTAATAAGGAAATGTAGCTCCACCTTGGAGGCCATGAATTTTGAGATATCAACATTGATTTAGCATTTTGATAAAGGTTACCAGGCAATTTTTCCTACCAAATTCCATTCAAATTGGACCACCAGTTTTGGAAAAGAAGGTTTTTAAAAGATTTTCTATATAGTTATTTTTCCCTGGATTCCCCAGATATTTTTAGTAATTTTGATAGAGCATCATAAAAAATAATTGGTTCAATTTCTGCTTTGTGGTTTGTGAGATGTTTTAAGCAGTTGTTGACGGACAGACAGACACCAGCAACCACAAAAGCTCATCTGAGCATATTCTGGTGAGCTAAAATAAATGGAATGTTTGGATGGGGTCCAGGTTTACTGTATAGAGAACCATGAGAAATGATTGTCAGTTTTGTTAATTTACAGCTGACTAGATTATTGCAGACAGATAGAGTATGAATCTGATTCACTTGGCACACGAACATGCACACACATTTTGCTTTAATACTCTTGCTGGGACTTTAACCCAGACCTCTTGCCATCACTGGGATGGTAAGTGTTCTATGCATTGAACTACAAGAAGTGTCTGAAAAGCAAATTCATGCATACATGTACATGTATAAAATCTTATGTTGTTCTTAAATCTCTACTTGATCTATTTACGCACTACCGACACTACTAATCAATATTGATATCAACCATAACAATTAAAACAAATTGTTAATTACAATTATATACATGTAATTCATAGATCTACCTAATTTTTTAATTTTTTCGCAATATCTTTAGAATATGATTCTCAAAACTAAACGAAGATGTCCTAACATTGCACAAGAACTAGAAGCTGTACCAAGTCAAACAAGATGTGTTTGTGAAACACTATGCCCGACCTTTGAACCTGAAGGATAACCATAACCTTTGACCAATGGACCAGGGAGTTGAATGTGACACATCATCTTTGTGCGGTGAACATTTGTGCCAGGTTATTTTGAAATCCATTCAGTTAAAACAGTTATAGAAGGGACATGAAATTTGGGATGGACTGACGAAACAAGTATTTCATCAGCTTGCTGAAACCAATGAGCAGTTAAAATGAAGAAAGTCCACTTAACACTTTCCTCCATAGATACAGGACAGACCTAGATCAGACAGCTCTGTTTACACATGAAATTATAAGATCCTTATATACCTGTACATCCGTGGGAACCGATCAAGGGAGGTGTTGTTAGAAGAGGAAATACTTTAACTGCAATGTTCTGCTCAATGTGTATTGCCAAAATAACCCAAACAACCAAAACAATATTTACTTTGTCCCTCTCCTTCTTCCTCAGGATTTCCCTCAACTGAAATTTAATTTAAAGCACATATGACTTTAATTACTTTAAATGTGCATCAATATCCATGTGTACAACTGCCATTATGTACAACTGCCATTATTTAAAATTAAGTTAATAAATATAAATGATGTCATTATTTCTTACATGAAAAATCAATTTTTAACAGGGAAAGTGCCCCAGTCCCAAAGTTGGCCAGCAAAGAAACTGCAGAATCATATCTATATTTTTTAAAACAAGCAGAGCAGACCCCACAGGAGCTGTCTGATCTGGGTCTTCTCTGTATGCAAAGGTGTAGAACAGCATATTTATCTAATGAAGGTTTAACCCCAAGTAAAGGATTAACCCATTACTTCGTAAATACTCCTTTCAACTCCTGTGCAAACACATTAAAGTAAAGTAAAGTACCTAGTTATAGTCTACTTTCAGTCCGGATGACCGCTCAGCCGACTGTACATTTACTCCCCTGGTTAATGAGTCATTGGCCTACAGTATTGAGCACTGCTAACATATGGCGCAATCATGCAGCCGCAGTACCGGCGAGTGACCCTCACTGGTACCCATTTTAACCCCTGGGTGGAGAAGATGTGCGGGTGGGAGACACGGAAAAGCGTCTCTGAAATTTCCGGGTTTGACCGGGATTTGAACCCCGGACCTCCGAACTGATAGTCAAGCGTGTTACCACTAGACCACCGCCACCCACACATTAGACCCAGATCTGACAGCTTCTGTATGTAGGAGCTGCCTGATCAGGGTCTATCCTGTTTGCTTATGATATAATATAGATCTGATTCTGGATCTCATCATCAACATCATTTGAAAACACAATTTATATATTCTATTTTCTGGCTTAAAGTTAAAAAAACCTACCTTCTTCTTTGTATTTCTAATTTAAGTGATATATAAATGTGATTACGGGGCGTATATAACAATTTTTTCTAACAGACTGATTTGTTTTAAACTTTGCACATATGAAGTTTATGGTTTACTCATTGAAATGCCACTAAACTAAAGATCACCGTGCTTTTTCCCAAGATATGATCCTTTGAACATGGCCACTAATGGTCCTTTTAATGGATGGTTGTGTCTAAATACCTGTTTTTCTAAACAACATGGGAGAATAAACAAATATGTAAGAATCATATGCAAACTATATATAATTTGATTTGAAAGACATCCATGTAATTTAAGTCTTACAAGTAGAACAAGTTAATGTTGTATAGATATATATGCAATACACAAGTCCCCGCCGGATTAAAAAAAAACCAACCTCATTTGAAACATCCACCCAGTCCATGGTGTAGTTGACCATGGTATATACATGACCAACCTGAATGGTATTTGTAAAAATCATAAGTAAAACAATATGAAAATGGGGAATAACTCCAAAATATTGATGCTAGATTTATGGCCCTTGTGCATGACACTTTCTCTCATCATGCCTGTTCCATATGTTAAATTTCAAATCAACTGAACCATTAGATAAAGTGTTATTGTCATGACAAGAAAATATGAAAAAAGGGAATACATGTAACTCCAAAAATATTGATGCTAGAGTTATGGTCTTTGTGCATGATACTTTCTGTCATCATGCTTGTTCCATGTATAAAGTATCAAATCAATTGAACCAGTAGATAAAGAGTTATTGTCCGGACAAGTAATAGGGGAATAACTCCAACAAGAGGGCCTGAAAGGCCCTGATATCGCTCACCAGACAATCAGAGAAGATTTTCAAAGTTTTCACGATATGATTCTATAGAAAACTAGCTGGCCCTGGGGCGGAGTCAATTTTGACCCCAGAGGCATACTTTATATAACTTTTTTGTAGAGGTCCTGAGCATGATGACATGTGCCAAATATGAAAGCTGAGAACCTGCCAGTTTCAGAAGAAGAAGATTTTCAAAGTTTTCCTATATGTTTCTATAGACAAGTGTGTTCAGAGGAACACGTGTGTCAACTGCTCGCGGCCGACAAAAACTTATTGTTAATATGACAAAGGGGAATAACTCAAAATATATTGATGCTACAGTTGTGGCCCTTGTGCATGACACTTCCTCTAATCATGCTTGTTCCATGTGTGAAATTTGAAAGCTCTATAACGATTAGTTTAGAAATGACAGCCCAAAAAAGAAAGTGTGACGGACAGACAGACGGAGGAAAAGTCAGGGCCTCCGCTGGCAGTCGCCAAAATCGCCAATGGCGAAAATATTCATAATCTGGCGATAAAAAATTAAATCTGGCGAATGTTGTGGCGAATATAATTTTGCAAACTATGCCGAGAAATACAGATAGTGATCCCTAAGTGACAAACTGCCTCTAGGTAGGTGACACAAAAACTAGAACTACCACTAAAGGTGATGAATACTCCCACTAGTACAGTTGACACAGAGATGGGGGTTATAGAAATAAATCACTACAATATCTGCTACAGTTAAGAAAAAACTGCAGAAAACCCGAAAAAACTGCGGAAAACCCGAAATTTCCTAAGTCAAATTGCTGTAATTCCGTTAAAAATCAATGTAGTGTAACAAAATTCAAAATTGATATGTAACTCATTATTTTAAAGCTACATACCAAATATCACATCAATATATGCAAGGGTTTAGAAAATAACTCCGGAAAACCTGAATTTCCCGAAATTTTCTTTAAGTAAAATCACTGTTTTTGTGAAAAATCAATGAAGCGCCATGAAATTCAAACTTCATCTGTAACTCATTATTATAAAGCCACATACCACATATTATTCAATATCTGTAAAGGTTTAGAAAAAAAATCCAGAAAACTGAAAAATAACAAAGGGTAATAACTCCAAAAATACTGAAGACAGAGTTACAAACCTTGTGCACTGCACTTGCTGTCAATATGATCAATCTATATATGAAGTTTGAAGTCAATAGCTTTTATACTATAGATAAGTAGTCTTGGTCAGTTTGGAAAGTCACTACACCAAAAAACGTAGTGACTTGCCAAAACGTAGTGACTTGTTAGGTGTGCGATAACATGGCCGTAGTGACTTTCCAGGTTATGCACACACACACACACACAATAAGCCGATAGATGGCGATGTAGGCGAAAACTAAAATCCTAATTTCTTGAAAAAGTTTTCATTTGATCTTGATGAAATAAAAGGCATAGCATCTCTCAGGCAGTGATCTGTTAGAAACCAGCCAAATTGTTAACTCTGATTCACAAAAAATACCCTTAAACTGGATATTTTAGTGATAACTGATGTAAAATTTGGCTGAAATTCTTGAGTTTAAGACTAAAATTGTCTATAAACTGGCCTAATCATGAAGATCTTAGACTGATTTTGGATCCAGATCCTTATTTTAGCATAGACAAGCAAGTTCGAAATGCTAAATTGGGTTGAAATGGTCGTCGCTTGTGATCAGTACCCTAAAGAAGATGTACGGTATGAGTCGGCATTCATGCCCCCGCGACAGGCACCTCTCCTTTCCAGAAGGGTATTTCAAGCACAAGAAGCAGAAAAAGACTACCCAATCAGATTTCACTCAACAGTGCAGGGTGAATTTTAGCATAAAAGGACATTGTTTCCTATGGTTAGCATACCTTCATTAACTGTCAGCATTAATCAAAGATCTCAGCCGCATGTAGTCGGCTTCGGCGGAAGCAGCACCGAGTAGCCGCAAAAGTCTTTTCACCCAAGACCGGATGGTATTTCCTGTCATGCTCAGTGGTGTTGTACATGGTTCCTACCCCAGTGCAAAGTACCGGCTCAAAGAATATGCCACACAAAGCCCAACAATGGAAAAAATGTGTCCTTCCTGATGTGCCTCCAAGGCCTGAAAAACAGGGAAACCACATAAAATATACAAAAATCCTTGAAAAATGCTTTAAGATACATGTTCAGAACACTAATTTGAGTGTTTATGTTATGATTTAGCTAAATATTGTTGTTTCTTAAATAATGAAACTGTCAAGTTATGAGAAATTCACAATAACAAGAGGGCCAGAATGGCCCTGAAGCGCTCACCAGACAATCAGAGGAGAAGATTTTCAAAGTTTTCACAGTTACACTATATGTTTCTATAGAAAACTAGCCGGCCCTGGGGCGGGCCAATTTTGACCCCAGGGGAATAATTTAGAAAAACTTGTAGGGGACCTGAACATGATGCTATGAGCCAAATATGAAAGCTGAGATTAACCTTCCAGTTTCAGAGAAGAAGATTTTCAAAGTTTTCTCAATATGTTTCTATTGAAAACTGCCCACCCCTGTGGCAGGGCCAATTTTAACCCCAAGACCATACCTAATTTATATAACTTTTGTAGAGGACCTGAACATGATGCTCTGTGCCAAATATGAAAGCTGAGAGCCTTCCAGTTTCAGTCGAGAAGATTTTCAAAGATTTCACTATTTGTTTATATTGAAAACTGCCCACCCCTGGGGCGGGGCCAATTTTGACCCCGGGGCCATAATTTATACAACTTTTGTAGAGGACCTAAACATGATGCTATGTGCCAAATATGAAAGCTAAGAACCTTCCAGTTTCAGACGAGAAGATTTTCAAAGATTTCACTATATGTTTCTATTGAAAACTGCCCAACCCTGGGGCGGGGCCAATTTTGACCCCGGGGCCATAATTTATATAACTTTTGTAGAGGACCTGAACATGATGCTATGTGCCAAATATGAAAGCTGAGAGGCTTCCATAGAAGAAGATTTTCAAAGATTTCACTATTTGTTTCTATTGAAAACTGCCCACCCCTGGGGCCGGGCCAATTTTGACCCCGGGGCCATAATTTATATAACTTATGTAGAGGACCTGAACATTATGCTATGTGCCAAATATGAAAGCTGAGAACTTTCCAGTTTCAGTCGAGAAGATTTTCAAAGATTTCACTATTTGTTTCTATTGAAAACTGCCCACCCCTGGGGCGGGGCCAATATTGACCCCGGGGCCATAATTTTTATAACTTTTGTAGTGGACCTGAACATGATGCTATGTGCCAAATATGAAAGCTGAGAACCTTCCAGTTTCAGACGAGAAGATTTTCAAAGATTTCACTATTTGTTTCTATTGAAAACTACCCATCCCTGGGGCGGGGCAAATTTTGACCCCGGGGCCATAATTTATATAACTTTTGTAGAGGACCTGAACATGATGCTATGTGCAAAATATGAAAGCTGAGAGCCTTCCAGTTTCAGAGAAGATTTTCAAAGATTTCACTATTTGTTTCTATTGAAAACTGCCCACCCCTGGGGCGGGCCAATTTTGACCCCGGGGCCATAATTTATATAACTTTTGTAGAGGACCTGAACATGATGCTCTGTGCCAAATATGAAAGCTGAGAGCCTTCCAGTTTCAGTCGAGAAGATTTTCAAAGATTTCACTATTTGTTTATATTGAAAACTGCCCACCCCTGGGGCGGGGCCAATTTTGACCCCGGGGCCATAATTTATACAACTTTTGTAGAGGACCTAAACATGATGCTATGTGCCAAATATGAAAGCTAAGAACCTTCCAGTTTCAGACGAGAAGATTTTCAAAGATTTCACTATATGTTTCTATTGAAAACTGCCCAACCCTGGGGCGGGGCCAATTTTGACCCCGGGGCCATAATTTATATAACTTTTGTAGAGGACCTGAACATGATGCTATGTGCCAAATATGAAAGCTGAGAGGCTTCCATAGAAGAAGATTTTCAAAGATTTCACTATTTGTTTCTATTGAAAACTGCCCACCCCTGGGGCCGGGCCAATTTTGACCCCGGGGCCATAATTTATATAACTTATGTAGAGGACCTGAACATTATGCTATGTGCCAAATATGAAAGCTGAGAACTTTCCAGTTTCAGAGAAGAAGATTTTCAAAGATTTCACTATTTGTTTCTATTGAAAACTGCCCACCCCTGGGGCGGGGCCAATTTTGACCCAGGGGCCATAATTTATATAACTTTTGTAGAGGACCTGAACATGATACTCTGTGCCAAATATGAAAGCTGAGAGCCTTCCAGTTTCAGAGAAGAAGATTTTCAAAGATTTCACTATTTGTTTCTATTGAAAACTGCCCACCCCTGGGGCGGGGCCAATATTGACCCCGGGGCCATAATTTTTATAACTTTTGTAGTGGACCTGAACATGATGCTATGTGCCAAATATGAAAGCTGAGAACCTTCCAGTTTCAGACGAGAAGATTTTCAAAGATTTCACTATTTGTTTCTATTGAAAACTACCCATCCCTGGGGCGGGGCAAATTTTGACCCCGGGGCCATAATTTATATAACTTTTGTAGAGGACCTGAACATGATGCTATGTGCAAAATATGAAAGCTGAGAGCCTTCCAGTTTCAGAGAAGATTTTCAAAGATTTCACTATTTGTTTCTATTGAAAACTGCCCACCCCTGGGGCGGGCCAATTTTGACCCCGGGGCCATAATTTATATAACTTTTGTAGAGGACCTGAACATTATGCTATGTGCCAAATATGAAAGCTGAGAACCTAGCAGTTTCAGACGAGAAAATTTTCAAAGATTTCACTATTTGTTTCTATTGAAAACTGCCCACCCCTGGGGCGGGGCCAATTTTGACCCTGGGGCCATAAATAATATAACTTATGTAGGGGACCTGAACATGATGCTATGTGCCAAATATGAAAGCTGACAACCTTCCAGTTTCAGAGGAGAAGATTTTAAAAGATTTCACTATTTGTTTCTATTGAAAACTGCCCACCCCTGGGGCGGGGCCAATTTTGACCCAGGGGCCATAATTTATATAATTTTTGTAGAGGACCTGAACATGATGCTCTGTGCCAAATATGAAAGCTGAGAGGCTTCCAGTTTCAGAGAAGAAGATTTTCAAAGATTTCACTATTTGTTTCTATTGAAAACTGCCCACCCCTGGGGCCGGGCCAATTTTGACCCCGGGGCCAAAATTTATATAACTTTTGTAGAGGACCTGAACATAATGCTATGTGCTAAATATGAAAGCTGAGAACCTTCCAGTTTCAGAGGAGAAGATTTTCAAAGTTTTACTATATGTTTCTATTGAAAACAAGGCACCCCTGGGGCGGGGTCAATTTTGACCCCAGGGGCATAATTTATATAACTTTTGTAGAGGACCTGAATATGATGCTATGTGCCAAAGATGAAAGTTGAGATCCCTGTAGATTCAGAGGAGAAGATTTTTTAAGGTTCAAATTGTTGACGACGGACGACGAACGACGGACGACGCATGCTGACGGACGACGGACAACGGGCGATCACAATAGCTCACCCTGAGCACTTTGTGCTCTGGTGAGCTAAAAACAATGCTTTGTTACCTTTTCAAAGTCATCTGACCAACTTAGCTGCACCGTATTCAAGGAAACCCATAACAGAGGGCACTCAAACTTCAAAACTTAAGGCCAGCAGATACAAATAGATTTCAGAAATAGAAATAGCACTCTTTTTCCTTGCTTAGCAGCCACAGAAATTACAGTCGCGTCTGTCTGAAGCTACAAATAAGGGTTAAGAGTCGCCCGCTTTGCATGCTTGATGAACAATTTTTAATTAGCGGTTGCAATTTATGTAGAGCTCTGCACTATTAAAGTTATTAAATGCAGAAAAAATGCAATAAATCTAGAAAGAGACACTCTGAAAATGCAAATTTGATTGAGATGAATATTAGATCTTGGAAATTGTGTAAGAAAACACATTGGAAGAGCCAAAAAAAATGACAGGAAGCACTGAAAGAGTCGGTCGCGCGGCTAGATCCAATGAAAAACTGTGATTTATGCACTTCAAGCTAAATTTATGAGATGCTAAATGCTGGAATCTGTCCAAAATTCTACGAAATACTTTACTTTGCCAAATTTGATACATATGTTGGACCTTTGATTCCAGAAAAAAGATATTTCTCCAGCAGGAAGATGTCAAGTAGCCAAAGGCAATTTTAGGAAGGCTTTCGGACGATACCGACGCTTCTAAGTTGCCCGTCATTTGCCAAAATTTCTCAATTTAATAAAAAATGCTTGAAATTCAACAAAAATATAATCAACCGGGTTGTTCTATGCTGTTTAGATCCAGATCAAAGAGCCTATGAAGGTCAAATAGTCTGACAGAGCCTATGAAGGCCAAATAGTCTGATATAAGTGCAAGAGTGGTCTTTATACTGAGCCGTTTAACACACTTTTTTAAAAAATCTCAATTTCTTCAAATTTACTCAGATCTGTTAAAAACTGTCTCATGTAAAAGCTACTAATTTAGTCATAAATTACCTACATCTGAAATTTCAGGGCAGTAATCCTTACCGTTTTGAAGATATTCCATTTTAACAGTTTCTGTTATAGGTGTGAGCCCGGTCACTTTTGCCCTTCTTTATTCCATGTAAAAACAGGCATTTTCTGCATCCCCTAGCTACTTCCAGGCTTAGATTTGGGTTATACCCTCTTAACACATTCATATTTAGTCCAAACAGTCTCTAGATCACCAGAAAACAAGGTCAAGAACGTTGACTTTTTTCACTACACACAAAAGTATGTACACACCGTCTATTTTCACTTTAAATTTGGGCCATTCTGACGCTACACACACATATTTCCCAACATCCACCAGAGGAAGAAGTCCTGCAAGAGAGTCACAAAAAATGACCCCAATGGGCAGAGAATACACACAATAACTTGAAAATATGCAATTTTCAGCCTGTCAAGTTCTTAAGAGACACTTATTAGCTCATATTTAAAGCACTGCATTTCTAAATACGTTGTGTCTCTATATGGCTGTTTTCCATGAAATTTATACTAGAGAAAATAGTGCAGCCAATGACTTGGGTCTACAATGATAACAAGAGCACCGCGAGACGGGGCAATATACGCCCGAAGGCTGTTCTATTTACACAATGTGTGAACTTTCAGAAGTTGCGCATATGAGGTCTATTAGGGCTAAGGCAATAGCAAGGAGAGTAAAACTGCTTATTGTAATACTAATCTTTTATTTGTCTTTGGGCCTACTGAAAGCTGAAAAAGGAGCATTTATTTTGAAAAAAAAAGGAGGAATTTGTTGCACAAGAAATTGCTACCCGAAACTATCAAAGGGCAATAACTCCAGAATGAAAAATGATATGAGAGTTATCTCACTGATATGCACAACTACACATCAGTATCTATCATTCCTGAAAGTTTGAAGAAATTATGTTGAAAAATAAAGGAGGAGTTAGTTGCACAAGAAATTGCTACCCGAAACTATCAAAGGGCAATAACTCCAGAATGAAAAATGATATGAGAGTTATCTCACTGACGGATAAATGAATATTCACAAGGTCATGAAATCTTTAATAAATATTCTTAAGAGAAAAAAGGATTAATAAACACCAGTTAGCTCTGTTGACAGCGGACACCAAATTTGCTTTAAAATCAATTTCCCAATCCTTCTCGTATTTATATAAACAGCTTCATGCACGTTTGCAAATAGAGCAGATCCAGATCGGACAGTTCCTGTAAGAGCTGTCTGATCAGGTTCTGCTCTGTTGCTTATGAAATGTTGTTGATCTAATCCTATAGTTTCTGTCAGAGCCAAAGATCCTTTTGAAAAAATAGCATTGTGAAAAAAGGCGTCAGATCTCCATGAATATTCGTGTAAGAAATAATAATTTCACGGAGATTGAGTTTTTGTAATGATACATGAGTACAAGTTTGGCTGTGACAGTAATTGTACAGCAAACCGATAAGACCCTGATCAGTGATCAGGGATCTACAACAAAAGCTGTCTGATCTGGATCTACTCTGTTTGTAAATTTATTTCATTACATTTGATCTGGATCTACTGTGTTTGCATTGACATAAACAGGCACATGCAGTGAAGGGTTTATAGTCGTGAAGAGATTTACTCACACATAATTTTTCATTGATTACAATACCTAACAAGAGGGCCAGAATGGCCCTGAAGCGCTCACCAGACAATCAGGAGAAGATTTTCAAAGTTTTCACTATATGTTTCTATAGAGAACTAGCCGGCCCTGGGGCGGGCCAATTTTGACCCCAGGGGAATAATTTAGAAAAACTTGTAGGGGACCTGAACATGATGCTATGAGCCAAATATGAAAGCTGAGATTAACCTTCCAGTTTCAGAGAAGAAGATTTTCTCAGTTTTCTCAATATGTTTCTATTGAAAACTGTCTACTACCCCTGTGGCAGGGCCAATTTTGACCCCAGGGTCATAATTTATATAACTTTTGTAGAGGACCTGAACGTGATGCTCTGTGCAAAATATAAAAGCTGAGAGCCTTCCAGTTTCAGAGAAGAAGATTTTCAAAGATTTCACTATTTGTTTCTATTGAAAACTGCCCACCCCTGGGGCGGGGCCAATTTTGACCCCGGGGCCATACTTTATATAGCTTTTGTAGAAGACCTGAACATGATGCTATGTGCCAAATATGAAAGCTGAGAACCTTCCAGTTTCACAGGAAAAGATTTTCAAGGATTTCACTATTTGTTTCTATTGAAAACTGCCCTACCCTGGGGCGGGGCCAATTTTGACCCCAGGGCCCATAATTTACATAACTTTTGTAGAGGACCTGAACATGATGCTATGTGCCAAATATGAGAGCTGAGAGCCTTCCAGTTTCAGACGAGAAGATTTTCAAAGATTTCACTATTTGTTTCCATTGAAAACTGCCCATCCTTGGGGTGGGGCCAATTTTGACCCCGGGGCCATACTTTATATAATTTTTGTATAAGACCTGAACATGATGCTATGTGCCAAATATGAAAGCTGAGAACCATCCAGTTTCACAGGAAAAGATTTTCAAGGATTTCACTATCTGTTTCTATTGAAAACTGCCCACCCCTGGGGCGGGGCCAATTTTGACCCCTGGGCCATAATTTATATAACATTTGTAGAGGACCTGAACATGATGCTCTGTGCCAAATATGAAAACTGAGAACCTTCCAGTTTCAGACAAGAAGATTTTCAAAGATTTCACTATTTGTTTCTATTGAAAACTGCCCACCCCTGGGGCGGGGCCAATTTTGACCCCGGGGCCATAAATAATATAACTTTTGTAGAGGACCTGAACATGATTCTATGTGCCAAATATGAAAGCTGAGAACCTTCGAGTTTCAGAGGAGAAGATTTTCAAAGATTTCACTATTTGTTTCCTTCGAAACCTGCCCACCCCTGGGGCGGGGCCAATTTTGACCCCGGGGCCATAATTTATATAACTTTTGTAGAGGACCTGAACATGATGCTATGTGCCAAATATGAAAGCTGAGAGCCTTCCAGTTTCAGAGGAGAAGATTTTCAAAGATTTCACTATTTGTTTCTATTGAAAACTGCCCACCCCTGGGGCGGGGTCAATTTTGACCCTGGGGCCATAATTTATATAACTTTTGTAGAGGACCTGAACATGATACTATGTGCCAAATATGAAAGCTGAGAGCCTTCCAGTTTCAGAGAAGAAGATTTTCGAAGTTTGCACTATATGATTCTATTGAAAACTGCCCACCCCTGGGGCGGGGCCAATTTTGACCCCAGGGCCATAATTTATATAACTTTAGTAGAGGACCTGAACATGATGCTATGTGCCAATTATGAAAGCTGAGAAGCTTCTGGTTTCAGAGGAGAAGATTTTCAAAGTTTTACTATATGTTTCTATTGAAAACAAGGCACCCCTGGGGCGGGGTCAATTTTGACCCCAGGGGCATAATTTATATAACTTTTGTAGAGGACCTGAATATGATGCTATGTGCCAAAGATGAAAGTTGAGATCCCTGTAGATTCAGAGGAGATGATTTTTAAAGGTTCAAATTGTTGACGACGGACGACGAACGACGAACGACGGACGACGGACAATGGGCGATCACAAAAGCTCACCCTGAGCACTTTGTGCTCTGGTGAGCTAAAAAGATTGGCAAAGAACACATCTTGCACTTTTCTTTCGGTGATCGACCATCTAGACCCACGAAATGGCCCCCTGTGGTCTACTCTGTTTGCAAAGGCAGTGGCTATTCGTACGGTACCGTACGAATAGCCCCAGCCGCTATTCGTACGGAAGTTCCGTACGAATAGAAATAAGTACCGTGTACGCTATTCGTACGGGAGTTATTCAATTGTTTTATTCAGTAAAGATAGTTATTATTTTAAATCGTTTGTTTTTGAATCTCCGTAGATGTGTTACTTTAATCCGGGTGACTAATTAAGTCAGTTTGCAAAGGATTAAAACTGATTATATTATAATTACTGAATAACAATTAATGTGCTGCTTTATTCTTTGTCGACTGATTAAGTCGAAAATGAGTCACCGATCTACAGCCCTGCCCTTAATTATGTGTAAAAGAAGTTCAAAACTACAAGTACTTACTGTACTGCATGGAAAGAGAGCTACAAGGTAAGTTTTTTCTCCCTATTATTGTTTACCTTTAGCCTGCTGTGGGTGGATGAGTGAATATCTATGTAAACAGTTTGGATCCAGATGAGACGCCGATTAACTCGATGAAACTACTAGTGGTTTTGTAACTGATGCGCTGTATTTGCCATTTAGTTTATTATATGTCCATCATGATAAATAGCACTGTAAGGGTGCGTGTTTTCATTTGATTTGTATGTAAAGGTTATATGGTTATGGTTAGTGCTTAGCTATGCCCAACATTTATTGCATGCATAGCGTGTTTACTTGCTTTATATGTAAAGTGTCTTGTCAGGATCTGCTGGTTACGTTTGATATACTGCAAAACCTCTCTATCACAAACTTGTGTTTATTAGTATTTTGGTCAGGTAGTTTAATTCCGTGTCAATTCCATGTATAATTTAAACAGGAATGGTCTGATCTTGGTCTACTCTGTTTGCAAAGGCATAGAAAGTCAGATACACATCTTGTTTAAAAACTACTTTAGTTGTAAATGGTTTCTAAATTGAATAGTATATTATAAGCAGTATTTAGCTGTAACTGTTTGCAAATGAGGTCAGTGATCTACAGCCCTGCCCTTATTATGTGTAAGCAATTAGTTTAAAGGATTAAAACGGATTTAAACTTTTAAAATGCTGCAAAAATATAGAAAAGTACAAGTAAATACACGGTACCTATATTGGATATAAACATAGTGTCATTGACTCCCGTACGAATAGCGTACACGGTACTTATTTCTATTCGTACGGAACTTCCGTACGAATAGCGGCTGGGGCTATTCGTACGGTACCGTACGAATAGCCACTGCTGTTTGCAAATGTGTGAAAACACGTTTATATGAGGGAAAGGGTTAAAACAGAACTTCCCACTAGGTCCAAGCAAAGTGGGTATTCCCAACACACAAAAGTTCATAAAGCACAAATCTATGATCAATGAGAAAAAGGCATAAGTGGTGAAAAAATAGACATCAGACTGTAAGTAGTGGTTTAAAATAGTTTTAGGCTTCTTAGTGAGTAACCGGAGGTGGAACAATCAAATAGAATAACAAAGTCACTTTTCTATTGCTTACCTGGTATAAATTAGTTGATTCTCATCCCATAATCATATATCCACACAAAATTTCCACAAAATCCAACTTGGTGTCTGCTTATTTGGTCTCCATTTAGGGCATCGCCGTTTGTGTATTGAAAGCCAAAGGGTGAAGGTCGGTTTGTATCGGTGACCGGTGCATCTGTTAAATCTCCTCTAGAAAAAATGTCTTCTTTTAAACAGTGCTTGGATTGTTTTCAGATTTGAGTCAAATTGTAATATATTAACGAGTCCTTTTCATAGAGGCTATTGACAAAAACTAGGTCCCAGAAATAAACTCTGTGTTGAAAAAAACTACGGGATTACACAATACACGAATTGATAGTGTATCACGAATCCATAGGAATATCATATTCATAAACAAATTATATGTATAAATTTACCTAAATGAGAAAGTCTCAACCCAAAACAATGGGAATTGCATTGATTAAATTTACATTTAGTACGTAAGCAATATCAACCGTGGTCTCCATTTCGGGTCTTGCGAAACATTTTCATGAAATAAGATAATGACCTCAGACGCTCAAGTCCTGGTACGTGTCGGCATGTGGGGCGCTTTGTCTCTATACTATAAATACACCTAACTCAACCTCATTGACGGAATGTAGCTTATTTTTGCTGAAGTTCATGTTCAGTATGCTCAAGACCTAGTGGGGACACGACCATTAAAGATATAAAAAAAACACACTAATTTTTAAACTGAGCGAGGGAAAAAGTCCACAACGAAAGTAAAAATGAAGGATTTGCCCATGCCCGAGATATTTATAATGTAGATATATTATTTTATGTATTATCTTCACTATTTGTATTATTCAGCACTACAGAACAATCGTAATTTGCAGTAAATATGCAGTAGAACTAGATATTTGGTAAATATAAAATAACTTACTGCCATGTCTCGTGTTATTTAGCGGCCATATTGGATCTACCGATAATGGAATTTTGTACGTAGTGCGCATGCGCTGCGCAGTGAATGGCGTCGATGTGTGCGGTTCCAATTTTTCGCACAACGACGACTGTGTTTAAAATTAGAGTGTTTCCGTGAAACTCACACCATCCGATTTTTTTCGATTTTATGACATAAAACGGCAAAATAAGTAGTTTTGGCCAGTTTGGAAAGTCACTACACCAAAAAACGTAGTGACTTGCCAAAACGTAGTGACTTGTTTGGTGTGCGATAACATGGCCGTAGTGACTTTCCAGGTTATGCAAACACACACACACACACACACACACACACACACACACACACACACACACACACACACACACACACACACACACACACACACACACACACACACACACACACACACACACACACACACACACACACACACACACACACACACACACACACACACACACACACACACACACACACACACACACACACACACACGAAATGAACAAAGAAAAGACCAAAAGACACACAAGAACCAGGGACATGTGGCTTTGCCTGCTTGACTTTACTACTTTTCCATTAATCAGTCTATAGCTGTTTACAGCGACGATGCAAATGCAGCACTACGTTTGGCTAATATTTAAATGAGTGAGTAGGTGAGTTGGGTTTAACGTCCGACCAACATTATTTCAGTTATATGCAGACGGCACCCGCATGAGACAAGTTATAGTGCTGCCTCACTGAAATACCCCTGCCGCGGGCACATGGCAAGGGCATCCCACCCAGTCACATTATCCTGCCACCGGGCCGACCAGTCCTAGAACTACACCTTTTAATGTCGAGCGCAGACAAGGGAGCTACTAGTACCAACTTTTAACGACTTTTGGTCTGTCGCGGCCGGGGATCGAACCCACGACCTTCCGTACCACAGGCGGACGCTCTACCACTGAGCCATGCGGCTCATAAATGACATCAATGACGTATAAGTAATACATTGGTTCCATGTGTTCTCTTTAAGATTCGTTATCGGCCGGATTCAAACAGCTCATTTGAATAATAATGCTCAAGTGTATTCTCGCGGTTGACTGCAAACTGATTCGGCTCTCCCAGACCGAAGATTACTACTACTACTACTACTACTACTACTACTACTACTACTAAATTACATGTAACAAGAAATATCTTTTAAAAAGTACTTGGAGTAGAATAAGCAATTATGGAAACAAATCAAGTTACTTTTATAGGAAATCACTATTAAAATGTACAATGTCAAAGTATTTTTTTAAACTATCTGAAGTTAGTTCTTCATTTTACCTATTATAAAAATTACTTAAAAGCATGTATGTTTATATTGATATGAAGATAACTAATTGAATACACTTTAAATAAAGCATACAGAATTTAGTTTTTGTTTGTGCAGAGTTTGTAATTACTTAAAGAACGGTATTTATCTATAGTCTGGATCAACGCATTAATCGACATGTGTGCATCATCATTAGTTACACCATTAACTGAATATACATATATTTTTAAAACAATATAAAAGTACAAAAAATGAGTCATACAGGAAACACCACATACAGAACAAACACTCGCCCGAACTGCAACACAAGGAAACAGCAAATGTACAGAACTATAAAAAAAACAAGAGACGCACAAAGACAAAACAAACACACGATAGGGGGAATATGGAAGCACCGCCTTGGAACGGTCAGTGACAAAAGTCACTCGGGGTTAAACCGGTTTATGGGCGCATTCTAAACCTACTACTGGATCCAAAGCCCCAGGTGATAGAGCCGTAACAATAGCCTTCAGTAAGTAGCTTTATATCACAGAGAGCGAACCACCAGAGTCTTATTTGGTGCTTTGGTCGGGGAGAGTAATTAATACTATAAATGCCACTACTCTAATATACTAAACAACATTTCTTCTTTATTTCCTATAGCATTGTCTGTGAATTATGGTGGTTTCGGCAAACTACCCGTTCGTCAAAGTGGATGTGATCAAATGTGGTATTAATTTGATATTAAATTGATAATAAACGTTTAAAAGTTTAATAGTGGTTTTGGAAAACTGGCAATAATGCTCAGCAATCATTACCATGAGGTGATAAGTACGATAATGGGTTAGGAACTGATATAAAGTATGACACACCAAAAATTGAATAGTCAAAATTGATCCACACCTTTAGAGGATAATAGATCTATATAGTTTTATTCAGTAATATTGTTTATGTATTATATACTCTAGTTTTGATAATGACCAAAGTAATAAATAATTCATATTGTTTTACTGGTCATGGTAATAAACAACTATGTGACTACAGTATTGTACAAGTATTTGAATCCACCAAAAGTTGAACTAAACAACATTTTGAATGAAAACAAAAAAGCATTTTAAGTGAGTGGCAAACAGTTTGGACCAAGCCCAACATTAAAACTGAATGGGATAGTAAATCATTAGTAATATGTTATGTGGCCTGGAGCTGTTTTAATGACTAAACAATGTCACTATTGTATTTGAAAGCACCTCTTTATCACTCCTTGTACCCAAGGTTGAGTAAGTGTGAATATGTCACCTGCTTAGCTAATATCCTGATCTGTATAAACCAAAACAATTGGACCACATATCAATATTTAACATATAGATAGTTATTTAATGATTTTGATTATTCAAATTTTGCTTTTTAATAAAAAAATTCAATTTTTGCCGAAACGTCCTAGCCCGAATAAATAGATGGCCAAAACGTCCTTAGCCGAAACATCCGGGGCGAAACTTCCTACGCCGAAACGTCCTACAATCAGTTTGGCCATGTGTAGAGGCATTATAAAAAGTTTTTATGCCAGTCAAGGGATTAACTAATGAAAATACGGTTTACTACAAAATACTAGTAGGTCAGATGAAAATTACAATGCAACATAGTTTCTGATTGAGGAAAACTAGAACAAAAGTGAAAATAGACAGCTAGCCGCTGAAAAAACTGGGTATATTCAATGCATATAGAATATTTAAAACAACACACACTTAATAAATAGATTTCGATAAGAAAATAAAAATGGAATTAATTTAAGAATCATAGCTAAATCCACAGCATCCTTTTATAATGCTATCTGCTTGTCTTGTGTCATATTACGTACTCAAAAATGAAGAATTCAAGGGTCACTGGATAGTTTCCCACAGAGATCAGTGTATACACTACACAACTTTGGCGCTTCGTATTTTTTACAAATGTTGCTTAATTGCAACGAAGTTTGCAGCAGTTATTGTTATTGTTAGAGGTTCAATAAACGGATTGTTTTTTCACGAAAATGCATGTTTTCAACATATTATTTTAGTTTAGGATACTGAAAATCTATTCAATATTGGATGGAAAATGGAAATCAATTTGAAGAAAAGTTTAGAAATTCAAAATTTTATTTTTGTTTATTCCGTGGGTTTTGATGGATGGATTGATAGGACGCCAAAGTTGTAGGGTCATTGCATTGACCGTATGGGAAATGTACCTCTGACCCTATAATATTGTTGTTGAGTATATATCATATTGTGTAAGCGCACTCAGATCACGAAAACTCAAATGTTATATCATTCTCAGTGTTGTTATATTTTCTGGTCATTCGGGATCATTAGTTTTGATGGGATTTTTTTAAAAATTGAATACCGATTAAGCCGGTGCAAGGGGGCGTGAGTAGTGTTGCACTTAATATAGTACTTTATATATGTACATACTACTCATGAACATACTCATTAAAATCGAGTCTGCAATTTTCTCTTTTTACATTTCTACTTTCGAAGGATCACCCATTTTCAGAATGTATATGCACAGTGTCAGTATATCGCAGAGTTATGAACCAGAATCACATGCCTTTGGTTTCTGTTCATCACAACACAAAACAAAAACATTGCCTTACATAATAATTATGTAGGACAAAGGAATACTAGCATAGGTGAATTTGTAGTTCATGCAAATAAACTACACATTGCAATACAAAAATAAAAGTATGTGATAAATAAAATCACAGACCACGACATATTACCTTTTCAAGTGCTTTATCTGTATACGTTCCCCCGGGTCGATACTTTATATCCCACACTGCGTCCTTTAATGTACTGTTGTCCGTGTGATTATTCAAATAGAATTCAATCTGAGCCTTAAATGAAAATGTGATCACACTTAGCTGGAAATCCCCTGGTCCTAAGACTACGTGATTACTGAAGTTGGCAATGAAGTCCAGTTGTTTCTTAAACTGTGATTCAGTCATGCTGATTGATGAGTCCAGAAGAAAGACGACATCGGCAGGGGTAGGATGGCAAATGTCTGAAAATGGTTTCCGCATTTAAAGAAAATGGTACCCGTATGTAAAGAAAACAGTATCCGCATGTACAGAAAAAGGTACCCACATTAACAGAAAATAGTACCCGCATGTTAGTAAATAGTATTTGCATTTAACGTAAATGTTTACCGTGTATAGTAAGATAGTTTTAAAACAGATAACCAATATAATCTGAAAGCGGGAGATGCTTCGAAAGCAAACGTAGCCATGCGAAAAGGGAAAATTGCAGACTCGGTTTAATAGAGTCTGTTCATAAGCAGTAATTAAATTAAAAGTACAACACTACTCACGACCCTAGCACCGGCTTAAGCACTATTCAATTTTCAAAACTAATAACATAAAAATTGATGATGCCGAAGGATCAGAACATATAACAACACTGAGAATAAAGTACTGGGCAACGTTTTACAGTCGCCACACAAGCATTTAACACCTGCTGATGTGAAGTATAAATATATCTGAAAGTGGGAGAAAGTAACAAAAAGAGCAAATTGGAGACTTGGTTTTATTGGGTTTGTTCATGAGTATTAATTAAAAGTCCAACATTACTCATGTTGCCTAGCAACGGCTTAAGCGGTATTCAATTTTCAAACCTAATAATATCAAAACTTATTATCCCGAAGGATCAGAAAATATATCAACACTGAGAATGAGTATTATGTGTTACCAAACCTTCTTAACAGCCACTCACGATATGCTAAATATTGTACGTAGCACAACTGTTCTAAAACAGTCTATCATTATAAGAAAATAGTTTGTTTAGTAAGACTTGTTTAAAACAGTCACTCAAGATTAGCAAATTTGTGTGTAGCAAAACTGTTCTAAAACAACCACTCGCGATAAGCCAAATATAGATAGAACAAGGGAAATGGTAGGCTAACGTAGGACGAAAATATGCACACATTTAAACATATGAAAACATTTATGCTGATCTGCATAGGCTTGCACCGGCTTTTATAGCAAGTTTTTCAGACGTTTTACACTTTAACATAAATCATATTGTATCTTAGTTACAGTAACATGATAAAAAGTCAGGAACTATCTTGGTAGTAATAAAACCTGTCTACACTGAACAGAAGTCTAGGTCTGGGTATGTAAGAAGAGTAGTAGCTTAATGCAGGATAAAAGTAAAAAGTAATATATAAATATCACATCCTATAGAGAGAGACAGCACGTACTGTCAACCCGAGGTTGGTTATGTCCATTATTACCATACCGAGGGTTGACAATACGTGTTTTCGCTCTCCATAGGATGTGATTTTTATATCATTATACCGAACAGCACAATCAATTTCGTCAGCAAAAATATTTATTCAATGACAACAATAAACAGTTTGAAACAAAAGTTATAGAGAGCTTCTCGGTGCTTAAAAATCGCGGAACAGCTTCATATTTCTATTCATTACATGTTCAAAGTACGTGTACCGGCGGATCCTTTTTCACTGTTCAATCTTGACACAGCCTCCTCCGAAAAAGTCTCATAACGCGACATTTCTCAAATATATAAACAAAAACAAAGCAATTGTCATAATGACGTTTGTTGATCAAATTGCAAGCGTAAGGTGACGTCAGTCGATGACGTCATCGGATGACGTCACGCACACAATTTAATAAGCACTCACTGATCTAAATGTTCCGTGCCTATGGTAGCGGGAGCCAGTATTTTCCCGACAGTAATTTTTCCCGCTGGGCCTGACAGCATTTCTATGCCACAGTAGTTTATTGGAAATTAACATTGTAAATGAAATTGAGGTATAAACTAAAATATTCTCAAGGATGTCTGCAATACTTTCGTCCGGTATTAAGCAACTGCCTGCTCTTATATACCACCGGGGTTATTCATTCGTATAGGCATGTTATATAGATCTACTATATACCTTTAACAGCTACTAATCAACCTTTATTGGTAGACACGTGTGTATTAATATTAATTGACACGTTTGTGTTGATATTAATTGACACATATGCGGTGTTTATCGGATTGATAGTGTTTTGATATAATTATACCTGAATGGTTCGTACGTTTAGACATGCATTTTATGACATACATAACACATATCCCGGTATTTGTTTTCTCCTGGGATTGGTGTCCACATTCTATGCGTCTTGTTTTTCTGGTTACATATGTTTTGCACTTTCGGTTTCCATTATCTGCTCAACTGATATTGTTTTAAGTTTGATACTATGTAAGATAACCATTATGTCTGTATTTGTAGATGTTGGTTTTTGTAAGGAAGGGATGTGTAACTAAGTTCGTAGAACTTGTAGCCCACACCCAATTCTGTGAAATTATGTTTACCCAAAAACTATAGGAGGTCAAATAGCTGCGTTCTTGATGGAACACTAATTTACCCAGTGTCTCACCTGGATCCAATCTGTCTGCAAATGTGATTCGGGTTGCAGATTGCGGGTTTGGAATTAAAATGATTTCGGGAATTACAAGCAAAAACGGGCAATGCAGTGTTTTCCGTAATATACTCCTTGGGCTTAGCTGCCTATTAATATATTCGATTTACATTAACGGATTGTCTACTGTCTGTTATACTTACTTGTGTCACAGAGAACACCGTAAAATCTACCCACACACTCACATCGGAAAGTATTTACACCGTCGTGACAAATGGCTCCGTTTTGGCAGGGCGAACTAGCACACTCGTCGATTTCTTAAATAATAAAATATTGCCACATAGTATGATCTGCAATGTATTTTAGAGAGTAATAGGATTTGGTGTTGATATAAGAACATAGGCCTTACACAGTGTGTCTGTGATCAAATGTAAACATCGCCGAAGAAATATCTGGCATTTGAAATGCCTACTATTGGATCAGAAACAGTTTATCGCCGTGTACACATTGCAAATGAATCTCTTAAAAGCAGCATATGAACAGACATCAATGGAAATACTCTAACTTAAACTCACTTCAAACTGCTTTAAATCTTACGCATTGTACTTTTATAGAATTCCCCTTAATATGTCTCGTGATATGTTTGTCAAAATTGCAAATAGGAGAACAATCTCCTGTGATCAATTCGTGGAAAGACGTTTATTACAAGTTATATGAAAATAGTTTACAGTTTTTCATAAACGGGAATATTTTATCTAATGGGAAAGTTTTATCTTATGTATACAGTTTGTTGTAATTTGGTGTATACATCTCTACAGTAATTTGTCAATGACCCGTATGTTATATTGTATGTATGTGAGCTAATGAACTGGTTATTTTGTCACTCTGTGTGTATGCGTGCATACGTGCGTGCGTGTGCATATATGCGTGCATGTGTGTGCGTGTGTGTGTATGCGCGCGCGTGCGTGCGTGCGTGCGTGCGTGTGTGTCTGTGTGTTGGGCTCTGTCGGTCTGTGAGTTACATCCGCAAAGCACAAATGATACATATATAGTCACAATAGAAAGCAAATTAATTTTGACGTATTACAAACACGTGGTTCAAAGGATGCACAAAAACATTGTTATGCAAACACAACTCGGTGTGTAATTTGTATTGACATACATTCACCTTAGTCCTGGCTATCTCCGAGACGATTCTACAGGATAGCAACAATAAAGATTTTGGCGAAGAAATGACATTTTAATGTTAAATAAGTATGTACCTTTATCTACCACAGAGGTGTGTGCAAGAGTGATTTAACGCACCATCAATCAGCTTTCGTACAGTGAACAGTACATTTAAGAATTTATTTGTAACGCCATGAGGCCACTGAAACCTATCGTATATAGTATCTATATATTAATAGTAATGGAGTAAATGTGTCCGATTGCGTTATCTGTTTAACAAAAGCACGTGAATGACTGTGTGACATTAACAGTCTGTGTACGTATTAATGATAGCATTCCTGTATGGAGTGTTTGCCTGTGTGACACAATTACTAATATGCGTGGTTTTAGTTTGTATCGAATTGTTTCCAAAGTAGTAAGGAAATATGTGTAAATTTTGTGGTTTTGAATTGTACAGTGTAGTTTCTATAGTGGTAACGATGCAGTTATTAGCATGTGTTGCATCGCATTGCATAGCGTGTTGTGTCTATAGTAGTAATGTCACTGCTACAATGTTTGTTACTGTGGAACAACGGGAGAAAAATAACAAAAATGATGATTTGAGCAGACAATACATTTTGCAGACGACAATACCAATGAGCGGAACAATTCAGGGTCTTAGACGTTCAACAGGTAAACGAAGCTATATGGAGACTTGTTGTTATTTTGTTGTTTACATAACATCACACAAATACATGTCCAGGCAACATAATTTAGCAAGCCGCCACATATTATTGCTGGGCTTCGGTCTAATGGATATGTACCTGGTTTTTTCAAACTGAGGGTCGTGGGTTCGATGCCCAAGCTATGCAGTTCGCGTGCAAACCGAGATACATATCCATTGCACGAAATGCGGTCAGCTAAGACATTTATAAATAAAGAACCACCGTTGTCACTTTGTTTTGTTTACATTAGAGTAGGTCATGTTTTGTTCCAAAATAAGTTGGTCTATCTGTACTTTTTGTCATTTCTATTAAAACAATGTAAACAGAAACGTGTTTTGACCATATATACTGACTACAACAGTATGTTTTATGCAAGAATATGTGACTATAACATGGCTACAAAACAATGCGAACGTCAATTTGAGGACATAGATATAAGGTCGTGCATTATATTTCTTGATTTTTATACCGGTATTTCTTAGTTTCCAATTTAAATTTATCTCAATCCTGTTTACCACTATCACATATCTGAAAACTACAAATGCTACTAAATGTGCTTCTTTATCTGTCTCTTAATTTCCCTATCACACAGCAGCCTTTATGCTTACCACATGAACAATAATATTGACAATTCGAGATGAAGTTCGCCGTTGGAATTGTTCCAGCTCCGCATGACTTTCGACAGGTCTGGGCGATATAATTCTTCCAAGCAGGCGTCTGTCAAAATGTAATGCATCTAAAATCTTCAAAAGCATGCAGTATAATGTGATGACAGAATCCACTATGTCGAAATTTACTTAAAACATTTTTTGTATTCATCGTAATCCACGTAGAGTACAAAGAGGGTATAATGGCGTATGTTCTTATGTTAATAAGGGATAGTCTCATGAAGTAAAATTTTGACTCGTGATTAAGTGACATTATCATGTCATTTGGCCACGAAGTCGTGTTTGCATGTGGCGGCCTCATTTAAACGAACAAATCGAAAGCGAATAGTCGAGAGTGTAGAGAAGTTTGGCTAGAAATCAATTAGTTCTCGCATCCGCGCTTCGTGTGACCCATTTCCGATTATGCACTTCAAAACGTCATCTCATGCAAGTAAGAATAATCAAAGCGCTGAAATCGTTAGAAGACTGGCAGAAAGGTAGCCCCCTTCTTGACATTCATTTTTTTTAGAAATTAACATCATTTTAAACATTTTATTACAGGGTTTATCAGAGGACTATTTCTGTCCAGTATCATTCAAATCTGACACCTGAGTTTGGAGAATATTCCTTAAGATTTCTTGTTGCCATAGCACGGATCCGAATTATTTTAACAATACTGATTGGGCTTGATACCACGATCATGTATTTGAAATTTGGTTACATTCTGCCATGCAGTTTCAGAGAATATGACGTTTAAAGCAAGTGCCGACGAACGGATGGACAGTCAGACGGACGGACGAACTGACTACCTTGGAAATATTGGTAATAATTCAGATGATAATAAGAAAATAAAATATACTTTCTATTCACTTGTAAATTACAACATCAGCATGACAACTGACAACTGTAAAACATTTCATGCCACAATTTGGTATATATTGCACATAAAAAGTATACAATATAAACGCAAACATTACTTAACCTATCTTACGTGACCATTAGTTATTGAACATAAGAGTCTTAAAAGCAGGTGGTTGCTTTATGCAGGGCACACGTCATGCAGAAAGCTCCTATATATGTTAATGCAACAGTGTATTACTGAAGACTGGGTTAGCTTTGTGCCGTAATTCACATCCAAATTGTAAAACTTACTCCCCGAAAACGACAATTTTACAGTATTTACAGACATAAGACGTGAACTAAATAACATTTTATCAATATGACAAATACTTACGTGGTTTAATTGTTTTGGATGAGAGCTGTATCAGCAATGGCGAGATTTAACGTCCTGAAAACGTTTTGATCACCCGATTGCTTCAATGCTATAACTTGCTCCTGTTCTCTTGCCGTTTTGGTAATGATTTTCAAATATTTTAGTTTAGTTTTATTGCCCAACATATTTAGGAATGCTTTGGATCACTTTCATAATGATAAGAGTGAAATTTCAAGGGACATTATTATTTTTAATCACTGAACTCCTCATCAGTATTTGACCTCAAATCGCAGGCACACCGCAGGACAGGGGCGGATCCGCAGTTCTGGTTCAAACTGTACTTAAGTGGTATTTGGCTGTTTTTGAAATATGCGATTAGACATTGACCCGCCTATGGTATATTAATACACAAAAAATGTTAAATCGGACCTGACATTGGTACGATAGCTAATTCGATTTGCGGTACTAAGACTGGCTTATTCCAGTCTAAACATAAATTAAAGACAACAATACGTATATGCAACTGTGGTATGTCCATGTGTTTGCAAAATTGCGATTCAGTAATAAATAACGAAAAGAAGATATCAAAGTAACAGATAAGTGTTACACTTCTACAGGAGTTTATATCAGTTGTTACAACCTGACTGAAAGATTGATACTTAGATTTAATAATATTTTGATTGGTCGTTGTACAGAGGTTTTGACTGTTCATAAACAGCAACAACTCATCTTCTGAACCGGACGTTACATTTAGTACGAATAACGCTCTTGGAGACAGGTGGCAGCTTAATACAGGGTGAATGTTATACAGGAAACTCCTCTAGTTTGTATAGCGATGTTTTAAAAATAAACTACAGAAAACCCCAACTAAAAACGTTCAGTTAAGTATAAAGATCGGTGTTAAAGACAGGTAGGACCTTAATGCAAGGTGAAAATCATACAGAAGGATCTTCTAAGTGCTTCCGCATTATTTCCACCATGCGCTAAGCATTCACCTGCCTTAAACCTTCGCTTGCTATTCACGTCAATATACCTACCTGTAAATAGTGAAGACCCAGAAGAGACAGCTCCTGCAGGAGCTGTCTCATCAGGATCTGCACTATTTACAAGTTGATTGTGCAACCAGTGCACTCCACAGCAGTGATTGCACAGCGCAATACTTGTACAAAGTGAAGATAATGTCATTATACAACAGGACATGGGTAAAGAAGGAGAAATGAATTTTTAAAGTATCTATTTTTTCTCTACTAGAATTCCGGTTTAGAAGGGGATTACTGTACGTCATCTGTTACAACAGTTACTGAAGAGTGCACTTACAGAGCACTGCTTTTTATTATCACCATGTTCACAGTAGTTTTCCTCGCAACATTCATGTGGTGTTGGCATAGAAGTTAAAAATGAATTTGCTTGCTCTTTGTCAACACCGTGTTTTAAGTATTCAGACACGTGGCGTTCTTCTATATAGCTCTGACATTGCTTCGCTGGAACGATAAACGTTAGACAAAGTGAATATTATTTCATAACAGGGTTTATTATAAGAATGAGCCAAACCAACCAGTTCCACTTAGCCCCGCATTTGCTCCAAACGATATTTATTATCACAAGTGTGTCTAAATGAATACCGATGCAGAACGTAATTTAAATAAGAACTACTAGGTGAGTAGTTTGGAATTTCAGGTTTCGCCAAGGTTCGCATTTAAACTCTTTTCAGGCCCGTCAAAATGCACCTGATGTTCCATAATACTAACCTAGTAATTTCAACCTTTGGCTGTCAAGAAACTTTGAAAATGTTTTCCTCGCTGATTGTTTTCTTTGGTGTGTTCTTTTTTCCCTTTCTGTCATAAATACTAGAACATCATCACCTGACATGTTTTTGTATTGATTATTTCCAGTTTCTGAAGGAGGATCACAATTTGTAACTATTCAAAATATACGATAACATATAACAAGCGATACTAAATATCAAATAGTTCACTTTGTATTATACGGGCATTTTTCGATATAAGTTATATTGACAAACAGATTTCAACAGATTAAAGAATATTATTAACTGAACTCCTTTATTTCTCCGTTAACCTATTACTCACATTACCCACAGAGTATTCACAGTACAGGGTTTGGTGGAGAAATGACGCAGTTAGTATTTGGGTATACACCTGTATCTGCAGCCCTGTTCACAATCTTCAGAATAATAACTGAACGTAACAAACTGCTTGTTTTATAATATTCATTTATTGTAGAAAGTAACATTTTAAATCTAAAACTGCCTGTTTCAAACTTCATTCTAATTGTCATATAAAAGAGTTGGCATGTAGAAAATTATTATTTCTATAATTTCTAATATCGAACCTCGCAACGAAAATCATAAACAAGAAGTTGAAAATCAATTTATCAGATATACAGCCTATATCCAAACGGGACAGGACCTGATTAGATGGCTCCTATATGAGCCGTCTTTTCTAGGTACGTTCTGTTTGGAAAGGCATGAAAAGAATTTTTTATAACAAGTACAGTATTAATACATACCTCTGCAGGTCTGAAGAAAAAGTCCTACAAACAAAAGCCTAACATTTAAAATCCCAACAGGGTATTTCATCTTTGCGTATATGTTCAGGTCAGATAATTTAGAAAGCGGAACATTGCTATACACTCGTTAAGTGTTGTTGACCTTTATCTGCAAAGATAAAACCGTTGAAAGAAGTTCACGTACGCTAATCAATAATACACAGGGCGATCGAAAAATATGTTTGATATGTATTAAGTTGTGAGTACCAGCACTGTAATTAAATTTTAATTGAAATATTATGTTTCTTTTTAAATTCTCGGGCAAACACTATTATTGTTTCAGCTCATAAGAATCGCCTCGAATAGTAAGATAGGGTTTGGTGGAGTAAAAAGGAATTTGATAGATTATCACGCGTGTGAGCTAGGGTCGTGGAGAACGTCCAAGTCTGGGTGGTTAAAAGACGTTGTCTGCTTTAAAAACAAAAACACTGTTTGCTGTACTGGTTTGTATCGTATATGCGATATGAAGTGCGTTTAAATTCCTTTATCGAAACCGTCTGCTCTTGGTTTGATCTGTTTACAAATGAAATACTATAGACCTACTAACCTAATTCTACCTTGCCTGCCATGTCCAATATCCAATAAGCTAAAATCAACATAATCGCATTTGCAAACAGAGTAGTGGATCAAAATCACACGGCGTCTATAGGAACCGTCTATTCAAGACCTGCTCTGTTTGCTCATAACAGGGTATATATCTGATTCTACTGGGTTGTGTTTGTCAAAGCAAAACTATCAAAAAATGTACATTTAAAATTTAACTAAATTAAATAAATACCCATGATGCCATTATTTCTTACATTAATATTGAACAGCTGAAGGGTTAAGATATATAAGATTTACCCATTTAATATGTCCAGATATGTAAGAACCGTTATCAGTTTGGTTTGAAGATTGTGTTCAGCAAGCGATAAATTGTCGATGTAACAAATAACTTGTGAAATTAATATACATAGCCCACTCAGAAAACAATACAAACCCTCTCTGTCAACAATACACACCTCTACCTGTAGACACCACTCACACTTCGTTGTAGACTATACATACCCTTTTTCAGTAAACAATATACATCCGTCTCTGTAGACAATACACACATCTCTCTATAACCACTACAAACACAACTATGTAAACAATATATACCATCCTCTGTAGACAATACACACCTTTCTCAGTAAACAATAACACCACTATCGGCAAACAATTCATACCACGTTCTGTAAACAATACATGCAATTGTCAGTAAATAATGCATGCCCCCTCTGTAAACAAGACATACGATCTCAGGAAACACTACATAACCTCTCTGTAAACTAAGCACACTTTCTCTGCAGAAAATAGATACCTCTCTGTAGATAATATTCACCCCTCTACGTAAAATATGTTTTAACCTCTCTGTAAACAATACATACCACTCACTGTACACAGTATTCACCTCTCTGTAAACAACAAACACCCCTATCTATATACAATTCATACTATTCTCGGTAAACAGTACATATCCCTCCACGTAGATAATACATACCACCTTCTGTATCCAATATACTCCTCTCTGTCGAGTGTACAAAAACCTATATGTGCCCAATGCACACCCAGTCATGCAAATACACCTAATTGTGCACACAGTACTTACTCCTCTCTTTGGATTGTACAAACACCTCTCTGTACACAATACACATCCAATTATGCCAACAACACTTACCCCTCTCTGTAGAGTGTACAAACACCTCTCTGTAAACAATACACACCCAATTATGCAAACAGTACGAGGGGTGTTCGAAAAGTATCCGGAAAAGGTTCATAACTTATTTAATATAACTAAGGCACTGCCTCTAACGGGAATCGACAATCAACAGTTTTACATCTCTTACTGTCTGAGATAAAGTAAAAACAAATAAATAAAGAATTTAAAGAAAGTATGTGTATTTCAAGTCTTACTTAGTACAGGAAACACTAAAGAAATGGTCTACATGTGCTTAAGATGCGTCAAATTAACCATTTTCTTCATAAAAACGTGTTTTCAAGCAGACAAGCATCTGAAAATAGAATAGACCCAGGCCAGAGGGTTCCTACATAAAAATAATGATTATGGTAATAATAACAGTGCCCAGTATCGTCAGAGTCATATACATATGTATGCATATGTCTCTGGTATCGTTCATCTAAGGCAATAGATCATGAGGTCTAAACGTAAGAACATACATTTATGTATGTCAAATTATTGTTTAGAATATGGATCTGATTCTACAGAATCTGCCTGAGCAAAAATGTCGTGTTCATATACCATTATAAAAAATAATATTATTGATATTCATGACGTCATTTTTTCCTACATAAATATTCACCAGGGAAAGGGTTAATCACGACACTGATTATTCCTACTAAAACTACACTATCTACTAGCGACTAATTAACCCGTCAATCAAAAAATATTGTCCCAGTGAATAAACAAAATTTAAATCAGGGATAACTTTCAAAATGTGTGATGCTAGAGTTAAGGCCCTTGTACCTGGTACACTATCTACTCATGATATGCGCCAGATTATATGGAGATTTGCTGATACAAAATATATTGGTATGCCTGTGACAAAATCAAAAAGACAAACATACACGTCACAGACATATGAATGCACATACACAGTTGCCACTTTGGCCACTTCAAGCAGGCTAGACAAAAATCAGGACACTCACTGTAAATAAATTCACAATTAGTATTGCAAACTCATACATACCATGGCTATGTGTGCAATTTTGAAATGAGAGGATAAGTTGATATTGGTTGGCAATGAAATGTTGGTACTGCATATAAATGAAACTCATTAAGCTACATAAACCCCTGTACTGATGATGAATCAAAATCCAGTTTGAAATAGTTAATACTTGATCTATTTTGAGATACACACGGGCAAGAAAGTGAGAAATATGACAGGAATAATTACAACAGAAGCAATGAAAGGATCATGTGTCACCAGTCAGCAGAAATGTGACCAAAAAAAGATACCATACTAAACGTAATCCCCAACTGTCACCCTGCTAAAGCAATTGCCACAAAAAGCGCACATAGTATCATAATATTTGTTTTGGACAAATTTCTTTTTCTGTTTAAAGGTGATCAATATCACTTACTGACTCCAAAAAACATTTCCAATAGGCAGTGCTAGGATTTGAACCTAGACTCCCTCTATGGCTAAGCAGAGGAGGTGTTCTTCCATTAAACTACACTGATTGCATTTATAGAAATTGCCAGTTTGGAGCACAAGCTAACTTAGATTTTGATATTTATAACCACTTTTCAGCTCAGCATGTAATTTGTTAAGAGGTGTTTAGACAGGAATCATTTTGGAAAAGGACAGAATTACAGATTTCTTTTTAAAACCAGGGAATATGGAGACAGCTCAAGCGAGTACAACCCCTTCCAAATACACTGAATATACTTTACAATCAGATGTTTAGGATTAGAACTGTACATGTGTAGTTCTCAATTCTGAACAAATTCTAAAGGGTGGAAACAAACATAAATACAAAAGATGGCCCTGGCCCTTCAATTTTATTTTACAAAATTGTCATCATTCCAGTGAGTTTTACTTTTCTGTTAAGTATGTCCTTTCTCTTTGATATCGTGTTAGTCCCCCACCTACCCCCGGTTTGTTTTAAAATCCCCCTTTTTGGACAGGGGCAAGCCCAATCGCCGACCCCACCTCCGCCCAAATTCACATTTGTATACTCTAAATGGTGATATTAAGCTACTTTCGGTTTAAGCATATCCCAGCAGAGTACACCGTAAGACGAAAAGCGTCATAAAATTAGCATGCTGTCTTACAGTTTATTGATGAGACTACCCCACCCCTATTTTCAAATTTCTAGAATAGACACTGTATTTTTTTTTTTTATTAACTATCACTCAATTTTCATCATTGTTTGAGAGGTTTAACTCATGTATTACTTTTTCCCTGTCGTGCCCTTAACGGCTTACCTGCAGGTGCTCTGACTTCAGCAAAGTCATTGAGTACATAATAGACGGATTGTCACAGTTATTATGCTATGTTTTACATGTTGTCCTGTGTTTACCGTCGTCTTTGTTGTGGGTAAGTCCAGCGGGGATACTTTTATTTACAATATTTGTAAAGCTAGGGTGACTTTGAGAGAAGTGTGAGGTAAGGACGTCCGTAAACCGGTTTAAACCCCCAGAGGTGTTTTTGCTGCTGACCGTGCCAAGGCGGTACTCTCTTTGTCACCCTTCCTTTTGTTTGCCTTGCGTCTTTGTGCTTGTGGTTTGTTCATGTTGTGGAACGTTTGTCCCTGGTTCTTGTGTGTCTTTTGGTGTTTTCTGTGTTCATTTCGTGTGTGTGTACGTTTGGGTGTGTGGTTGTGTGTGTGTGTGTGTGTGTGATGCTGTCTCGGTGTTTTGGTGGTGGTTGCGTCTTGCATGTGGCTTTGCCTGCTTGACTTTACTACTTTTCCATTCATATCCGTGGATATGAATCTCATATCCAGTGTTTAGTCATACGCTCCTGACGCCTGCTAGTGAGTTCTTATGTACTGTTTGTCATCCAAACTGTTTCCAAAGATAATCATTCATGATGTCATGTGGGTCGGTTACCGGCAACTCTGGCGGCAAAAGCGTAAAACACTCAAATACATTTAAACACACCATTCAGGGTGGACAGTTTACAGAAGTTCTGTATTGTATGTTTTGAGTGGTTCTATAAACTGTATTTGTTGATGTGCTACAGTAAAACCTCTCTATAGCGGTTACTAAATTACATCACGTATTTTGTGTTGAAGGCAGGTGACTGCTTAAAGCAAGGTGAAAGTATAAAAGAACGCTCTTATAGGAGCGTTCTGTTTTACTTTCACATTGCTTTAATTAGCCACCTGCTCTAAATACCAACTAATTAACACAATTTAGAGGCCATTAGAGAGAGGTTTTACTGTACTACAAAATATTGATATTGAATTAAACAGTCCATAGCCATTTTCCGGCCGACCACTAAGTATAATGGGTCTACTCTTACCATAATCCACACAAGTGGCCAATCTGCTGTAACCATTGAGATTCATTAGATGTGCCGGGTAAATCTGTGTCTCAACTGGGTATAAACCGTTTGACATTTTGTTTTATTAGAGAAATAAAGCGAAATAACACGAAACCTTGTGTAGATAACAATTACTTAACAGGTAAAATATTATAAGAGGAACTACGTGCACAGGTGTAGACACTTGAACAGTTCTTGTTTAAAAGCACGAGAGGATATTGAAAAATATAAATGACCCCAGGTCCGGATTTGAGCAAATATTATTTTCTTTAGTATGGCAAAGGTTAACCTGCTGTCAGAGTTTATCTCAAGTTACCAGAACTTGTAGAGTGGTGATATTGTGCCTGATACTATATACATGATCACTTGTTCTAAGCGGCCATGGTGTTCCCTTTTGTTCCTCGTATTCGTCATGTGTTTCTGAGGGGTTCATTGGTAATCAAAGCCTCGATGTCCGCGTAGATGATGTAAACTTCTTGTGGTGGTTCTGGAAGACTAGTTTATTTTTCCCTTCCTCCGACATTTAAAAAGATAGACAGATGGAAGGTCAGATGGATGTGAAGATAGAGATAGAGACGGCCAGACAGAGACAGAGACAGAGACAGAGACAGACAGACAAACAACGACAGACAGCGAGACAGTGAGACTGATACAAAGACAGGGACAGAGACAGAGAAACTGAGAGACAGAGAAACTGAGAGACAGAGGGAGAAGAGAGAGAGAGAGAGAAAGAGAGAGAGTGAGGGTTGTAAGCACAAAGAGAAAGCGGACACCTATAGGCACGGGACATAATCAACTGAATCATTCAAAATTCAGAATGTTTTCCATTTACATATGGTTTCAGTGATTTATCTAGAGCGATTAAAACTTGGAACGTATTGTTTTCATGTAAGTTTAGGCAATTTCAGAAATTAAGAACATATTCTAGGTTCTGTATGAAAAGACTGACATAATTCTTAATTCTTTCCTTCATATGAGTATTATCATACTTTACAGGATGCACGCCGAACGTATAGCTCCTATAGGGTCTGCTCCGTTTGAATGTGCAATTATATAAATCCGATCAAAAAGTTATGTCGCCGCCAAACTGACATAAAGTTAAAAACTATTGCGTACATGTCCTATTAAAAACCAACTAATAAATAACCACGGTGTTATTATTGTTGAGTATTCGAAATGAAAAAGTTACTTTAATGAATGCAGGTAAATAATGTTTGGTTTCAAATAAGTACGAAGATTGGTAAGATGGACTAGAGCAAATTACAAAAACATCTATACAACAGTAACAATGCGTTAATAGAAGGCAATACGTATTTAGACAAAATAAACAAACTAGGGAGGTGTGATCTCATGACAGATTGGGAGACCAGCGTTCATATAACGGACTGCAAGAGGTAACAACACAACGGCTTTTATCCAGTCACCAGGCTTCTCTAGTGACATAATAAAGGGGGTGCAAATAAACTTAGGTTTATTAGGTTACTTCCGGTAGTGGAAGGTTTATTAGGTTAGTAGATAGGCGTAATGATTCTATAACCATGGAACTATTTTAGTTTTCTGTAAATATTCGTAAACATGTTGATGGAATAGATCTAACAGATCTATTTGGTCACCAGAAGAATTATTCAAATGATAAAAAATAAAAATAATTGGCTACAGCTGGATTCGAACCCGCGCCTGATCCTACAAAAACTAATTCTAATCTCTCTAGAGACGTCACCCTTACCGATTACGCCACTGAGGCCACATGCAAAATGACGTTGATTTATCACTTTTATTAATTTAATCCACCGCTGGCAAAACCCGTTTTTGATCAAATCAAACCTGGAAGCAAAGATTGACAGATAAATAGTAAATGTTTTCTTTTCACTCTCATGATTATTTGATTGATAAACTCTTACAGGTGCGGTGATAGTCATAAACCTAGATATAGCCTGTCCAGTTCCATCGATTTCTGAGTGACGTTAGGTAGATCTAAAAATAGAAACCGAGACTACGTAACTCGAATTTGACCAAAGAATATAGATCATGTCTGTTTGAAATAACTTGTCGACCCTCGATTCAAATCATCTTACTTTTCAAATTCAACCACGTTTCCCTTCTAGTAATACAAGTATCGAAACTATATTCCTCTGCGGTAGCTCATTAGATCTATTTACGTCTAAATGGAAGTGAAAAGGGAGGGATCCGTTGATCGAAAAACTGCATTTTCAATGTAAATTATTTCAAGAGTGTTATGAGTCTACAAAAAAGACATTTAACTATATAGACTGGATAAATCGAATAATAGGTTAGTGCCGTAGATGGGACGCCTTTATCCGACTCGGAGAGAAAACAGTTGAGGCTCGGCAGTTTTCTCCCCTCGTCGGATAAAGCGTCCCATCTACGGCACTAACCTATTATTCTCTATTTATTTAACCGATTACTCCATGTCTGACGCACGTACAGTAAAACCTCTCTAAATCGGAATTCTAGTAGAAAATAGTTTAGATACTTTTAGGCAGGTGGTTACTTCATACAGGATGAAAGTCAGGCATAGAACTTCTAGAGGAGCTTTCTGCCTGACTTCCACCCTGCATTTAGCTGCCATGTGTCCCCGAGACCGATATTTATACTAAAGTTATCGTCATTCGCATATTGAAGAGCTAGTTCAGTAACTGATATCCGTAGTGTCAGGCTGTTGCATGACAGTGCTTAGTCATATATTGCGGCCATTGTACGCCACTTCATGAAACAGGAAAATGTCCTCGACTTTCCGTTTTCCCCGTATTTGCCTAACATTGCAACTGTGACTTTTCTTGTTTATTAAGGCCACAAACCAGATTGCTGAGAGACAATATCACACTTGCAAAATTCTCGCAGAGTGGTAACTATTTTGAAGCATTGAGATAATTATTGTAATACTTCTCAAAATACAACTATTTGCAAGCACATTTGAACGGTATATTATAAAACATCCATAAAAAATGGACTAAAAACTGACATTTTGTATTTTACATGGTGGTAACTATATTGAAGGAATTGGATAATGATTTTAATGCTTCTCAAAATACACCGAATCGCATTCATATTTTAACGCCCTCATAAAGAGCTGAATACTTAAAATGGCATATGACCAAGGACATATTTAACTCTGGCAGACATTTTTGAATTATATCTTCATAATCCCATAAGCAAGAAGAGTAGACTCTGGTAAGATGAATCTAACTGAAGACATCATATCTGGGGTCTACTTTGTTTGCTTAGGCGTCAAAAGACTTTTCTATTAGTATCTATGGAGTAAAGCGTTAAATGTTAGTCTGTTACGGAATGTCTTAAACACAATATGTCGACTACGTTTAGTTCAGAACAAATGCCAATGTACTAAAACATCAATAACCCTTTCAATCCGAAATGCGCATGAGCTGCCAGTCGTAAACAGTGTAGACTCGAATAAGAAGGCTAAAAAGAATCCCTCTCATCTCGGTGTGCGCTGTTTTTCAATTTCAAATCCTCTAGCAATGTTAAGCATTTCATACCGAGTGGACCAATAGTTAAACACAGTTCTGATGATTCTGAGTTGAGAGGATTCGAGCATCAACGATTTGGGGCATGATAAGGCTTGCTATTCACGTCAACATATCTACCTGTAAATAGTGAAGACCCAGATGAGACAGCCCCTGCAGGAGCTGTCTCATCAGGGTCTGCACTATTTTTATGTTGATTGTGCAACCAGTGCACTCCACAGCAGTGATTACACAGCGAAATACTTGTACACAGTGAAGATGTATATAATTATACAACAGGGCCTGGGTAAAGAAGGAGAAATGTATTTTAAAATTCAGCAAGAGAAGAGTTAAAATGATTGCAATGGCGATCACAGATTCGTCAACAACTCAGGAGGACTGACTCACCGTATATTATAACAAATGAATTTCCAGTTATCTCTTTACTTCATGAATATTTATGAAAGAACTGATGACATCATGAATATTAATTAGATTAATTTGTTATTATAGCACAGGGACACGTGACGTTTTAGCAATGGCAGAAATTGTAGAATAAGATATATGTTGTATCATAAGCAAACTGAGCAGACCCTGATAAGACAGCTCCTAGAGGAGCCATCTGATCAGGGTATGCTCTGTTTGCAAGTGCATAGAAATGCTTATATATGGAGAACAGGGTTAAACAAGAGACCACATCTGTTTGTCTAACTTCCACTCAATTCACACACATTGTACGTCACATAAGATTGCAGAGCTTTCAAATACTGAAAGTCAGTACTTGATTCGACAAACACGTCGAACTCATCATTGGTCAGCTTTAGAAGCGTGTCCATATCAGTGTTACTCCCACTGCCTACACAAACGGTTGTTATGTTTCTGTTCAGTAATTGGCCTTTAATAATCTCGAATTCCACGTCCGTGTTTGTTTTGAATCTTCCATTGGTGAAAATCACTGCTACTCTTTTCGATCCTGGTCTTGCTCCCTGGAACGCCTGTGATTCTATGTAATACAACAATTCAGTCGCATTGAAACTATTGTCCGGAGATGTGTCTAGTGGTCCAATTTGAGTGTTAATTATCATTTGGATATCGTCCTTGTTAAAGTGTTCATTAAATCCAAACACGGGCTGTATGTTGGAACCAAGGCTAGTGATGCTTATACGCGTTGTGTTAATATGTAGGTCAATCAACTCGATCATTTCTGAAAGTGCGGCCTGGCACACGTGGAAATCTTCCTCATTCATGGTGCTTGATGTATCAATAAATATAGCAACGTCGGTAATTGAACTGTGGAAACATTCTGGAATACGCAGAAATAATCAATTACGGTACAACTATAAATAACTAAAGTTAAGAGCAGGTGGTTGTTTAATACAGGACGAAATATGCACTAAGCTCCTACAGGTACTTTTTGCATAACTTACGTCCTGTATTAAGCTATTACATGCCTTGAAGACCGAGATTTATAACTGTTTTGGTTGTCACTTTAGTGATGTTTTACTGTAATTATTTGTTACAGGTTAAACAGAGTTGATATTTTTCAGAGCAGTTTGCCCTTTTCCCTGTAGAATATTCTAGTAAGATAAACTGACTTCATTAACCCATTCCCTCATAATGACGACATTTGAAGACTCTGTAAAAATCACTTTGTGAAACCATTGTGATTAATAGAGCATTTGCTCCTATAGGAGCAAATGCTCTATTTATCACAATGGTTTCAAATTACAAAACTCTAACATTTTCCTTTTCTCAAGATAAAGCTCCTTTTCAGTAGATTTATTCAAAGAGGTTGAGTCCAGAAATAACCTGTGAGGTAATAGGTTAATATTAACTAGATTATCCTATACAAATGCATATGTACACAGGCTGGTTTGTTATCATTGGAAACACTAGAGTCAGATCTGTTATGAATTTATAAGCAAACAGAGCAGACCCCAATCAGACGATTGCTAATAAAGGAACCGTCTAATCTCGGCGTATTCTATTTGCTAAGGTACGAGAATGCGTTCATATGATGGAAAGGGTTAATGGAGTAACATTTTGTTCTGAAGACCCCACAGTCACTGGTATAAGTCGTATCACATCGCAATAAAGCAATCAGAGATGTATAATAGTGTATAATAATATTATTGATAGCCCACGAAGTCATAAATAATGTCATGTTACATTATAATTAAATGACACCTGGGGAGTGTTTACTTAACGGTAACCGTAATGTACAGTTTTATTCAAATGTTCGCACACATTTTAGGACCGTAATGCTGATATGACTCTAATACTCGCTGCAGTTCGATCTTAACCCATTCCTTCATCGTGATGCCTTTTGATTTATCTGTAAAAGTTACTTGTAGAAACCATTGTGATAAACAGAGCATTTGCTCGTTATATTAGCAATCGTCTAATATGTTTGCAAAGGCGAGTGAAACAGTGGAGAATCTGTTATTCTTTCCCACTTAGTGCGTTTCAAACGCGTTTTAAACCCGTTTAAACCCGTTTAGTAAACGCGTTTATATATTCACTTACAAACGCATTTGTAAACGGGTTTATACTCACTTATAAGTTAATATAGGGTTAATCCTACTGTAATTTGAAATTTGCGACGGTATATGAGGTTTTTAACGGTCGCAAATTATTTTAATGGCGACGCCGAAGTCAGAGTCATTAAAATAATTTAAGACCGTTAACAACCTCATATACCGTCGCAAAATTCAAATTACAGTAGGGTTAACCCTATTCTAACGCAATCTTAACACGAAAAATGCCAAATTGGCGTTATATCCTATGCGCGCAGGTGATTGAATGAGTGATGAGGCGAGAAATAGTGCCCAGTTTCTCTCAGATTTCTTAAAATAACTGGATTTTTTCATCCTGGTTTACACAAAGTCAAAACACCGGGCCAGTTCACAATTACATTTGTCATGAATAATTATGCGACAGCTATTTTACATGTCCAATACACTTTCAATACACATGTCAGGAAAAGTAACGTTATCTTAGTCTTTGGCACCGTACGCAAAAACGTCGTCTGTAACAATGACGTCACGTTATAACGTTATGTTTGAATAGTATGATAAATAAGGTTGAATCTGAATCACAACGCTTTGAGTATCTCAATAAGTCTCTACATGACATATAAAAGACCGATCAAGTCGTGACAAAGAATGGAAATTAACAACTTTCAAAATACCGGACTGAACTTGAATATATGTCAGTGTATGCATACGAATTTATCAGTAAATCTAAGTGTTAGATAAACAAAGTGCATTAATATATTTACAGGCTTTTGCTGTTATTCGGCCGTTTTCGATTGGTTGAATTTGCGACATATAAAACACTTTTTATATGCCGCAAATTTGGTCACATGAGCCAATCAGATTTTAGGAAATTTACAGATTGCGTTAGAATCGTCAATATATGGTTCCGCAGGGCATATTGGGTGTTTAAACAACGTTAATAACGGTACTTTATCATTTTGTACTTTAAAAGTCCCTTATATATACCTAAAGTTGTGCGGATTGTGTTTTGTAAAGAGTTATATCTCAGTAAATCGTTAAATTAGACAATCTGTATTTCGTTTAAAGAAACAGTGATACATTTTGTTTCAACCGAAAGGAATCGCACGTTATGTACTTCTGCTTCGTTTTGAGTGGTAAAATGGTAATTTCTGCTGCCTATGGGTGTAGCTACAAATCCGATAGAGAATAAATAGGATTATTTAAACCTACCATCACACGTGTAGTGCACGAGATGTTTCAGTACGGTATACAGGGAGTCGAAATCCTGCACAGAGTATACAAGGGTGGGTTTGGAGGCGATATCCAGCAACTCCTGGTGGGAAACCTCGTTTCCAATACCTGAAATAAGATAACTTGTTAAAAATGTATTATGCGCATTTGTCATATTAATCAATCAACACTCGAAGGTGTACACGTATACATACCATGGAAATAAGTACTCTCTTTGTCACCCTTCCTTTTGTTTGCTTTGTGCTTGTGGTTTGTTCATGTTGTGGAACGTTTGTCCCTGTTTCTTGTGTGTCTTTTGGTGTTTTCTGTGTTCATTTCGTGTGTGCGTGTGCGTTTGGGTGTGTGGTTGTGTGTGTGTGTGTCATGCTGTCTATCGGTGTTTTGGTGGTGGTTGCGTCTTGTATGTGGCTTTGCCTGCTTGACTTTACTACTTTTCCATTTACAGCCCATTTTTCGACAGGATATATTTAATCAGCTAAATACTGCTAAATTCTTAAAAAGGAGCCTCCTTTTTAAAACGGAAATTTTGTACGGACATCAGCGGACATCTTCGGCCAAGTTCTGAATGACTCCTATTCTATTTCGGAACAACGCTTTTAATATTAATTAGGTTTATCACACGTACAACGGCTGACACTAGTTGTTGGCTTACGACAGATTCCGGCAAATAGCGAAGTTCAACGATGTTCCGTTTGTTTACGTAGCAATCCATTTTTTCATTTTTTTCGACACAAACAACCATTTACTAACCGTGCTGTTTATTGTTAAATAAGTGTTCAGGTACATAGATTCCGATTGTGAAGTCAGTTGGAAACATAAAATTTGGGGAAATTTGCACGGTATACAACTTTAAGTAATCTGTTTTGTAATGTGTTCGAATAGTGGATGTACGGGCGTGTGTGTTGATTGAGGCTGTTCATTCTGCTTACAGTATCTCAGCTATATGGAGACAGTGTGGCTATTTGAGAAGACAATCACTTTGCCATTCATTGGTGTAGTTCGAATCCTGGCTTGGCCATTCGGGGCTTTCATGTAAGGAAGCCAGGGTTTCGGTAGGACGATAGATCTGCCCTGGTTTTAACGAAACAATCCAATTTGTATCGTGCATGGAAACCCCTCTGGGGTATGCTTACATCTTTGATTATCTGGACGTCTCGATGTGTCTGAAATGCTTTAAAACGACGTAAAACCCAAGAAGGAAAAACAGTTTTGGAGACATACACATAGTACTGTCACAATGTGATTACCATACAATAGACACTTGACATAACACTATGCCCAGTCACATTACACACGGATGCACCTTGCGTATGTCTCAATGATTATTGTCAGGGCATTAACCATAACTACACGCATTATAAACAGGTGTCAGACCGTTATACTTCGTACGAACTCCATTTATAATGCCGAATGTGCTATGTCCATGCTGAACAAGTGTTACATGTCGATGTTACGGAATCTGACACTCTTTACTAAGCTGATTAGGCCGGTGAAAAGTAGTTTTGCTTGGGGTAATTATAAACCAATTATTTTTAGGTATGGCATGTAGTAATCAAGTAGTTTGCATGTGTTATTCAGAAATAAAGCCGACTTACCTGTTATTTAGAAAACACGTAACTTTTAGATATCGCGACATTTTTCTTGCGTTATTTAGAAATCAAGTAGTTTTTCTTATCTTGGGTTTTTAGAAATGAAGTTGGTTTTCTTGCGTTATCTAGAAATCAAGTAGTTTTTCTTGTTTTGGGTATTTAGAATTGAAGTTGGTTTGCTTTTGTTATTAAGAAATCATGTAGTTTGTTATTGTCATTTAGAAATTAAGATTTTTTTGTTATTATTTAAGTTCAAGTAGCGATGCATGTATCATTTAGAAACCAAGTAGTTTGCTGTGTTGTTAAACATCAAGTGACTGTGTGTCATTTAGAAATAAAATGGTTTTGTTCCTTGTGTAATTTAGAAATCAATTAGTTTTGCTCGTTTTATCATTTATGTAACAGGGTGTTCTTATAACGAAATATACCCGTTCAGACTCGGGATCGAACCCGGGTCACAAGGTTCGCAGTCATACACTCTACCACGTCGCCATAAAAGCACGCTTGTACAGCAAGGCCGTACAAGTGATGATAAACCTACACAGTATGACATTTAGAAATAAATTAACGTTGCTTGTGCCAGTCAAATTTTCTTCAGTTATTTAGCAACCAAGCCATTATAGTTAGGATTATGAATCTAATTGAAAAACTGTATTATTGTCTTATAGGTAAAACATCGGGTTACTGATAGCACGATCTGGTATGTTATTCATTCATATAAAACCGTCTGGTTTTATTTGCAATATAAATGCTATGAAGAATAAAAGCAAACACTTAAAATATTTATGTTGTTGTTGTTTCTTTCCTTCTAAAAGTGCACAAAGTACCCTTATTTAAAGTACACATATGAGTCATGCAGGAAACGCCACATACAAAACAAACAGCCACCCGAACAGCACCACTGTCGTGAAAACAAAAATATCTGCTAATATCTGGAACTGGTTGAAATTTTATTAACCATTTTCAAAAATACTGATAATGTCTGTTGTTTGCCAATTTCGTGGACTGTCAAGTAACATCTGCCTGATATATTTTCTATTTAAGGTCATCGATAGTTGGATAAGGGTGAATCAAATCTCTTCTCCCAAGTACAATGTATACAGTGAAACTTCTCTAAACCGGACATTAAATTTGGTATAAATATCGGCCTTGGAGACTTGGCAGCATACTGCAGGATGAGGAACGCACAGGAAACTCCTTTGGTGGCTTTCTGTATGACTCACCCTGAATTAAGCAGCTACCTGCCTAAAGGTATCTAATTATTATCTAATAGAATTCCGGTTTCGAGAGTTGTTTCTGTATATTCCATGTGTTTATATGTCTATGAATATGCGGATACCATTTGATATTTCTTATTTTAGGTACACTGTGTGTTAATACGTCTGGGAGATACCTTTATTAACACTATTTGTAAAGCTAGGGTGTCTTTGAGAGAAATGTGAGGTTAGAACGTCCGTAAACCGGTTTAAATCCCTAGTGGTGACTTGCTACTGACCGTGCCAAGGTGATACTATCTTTGTCACCCTTGCTTTTGTTTGTCTTGTCTTTGTACTTGTGCTTCTATTCATGTGTGGAATGTTTATCTCTGGCCATTGTGTGTTTGTTGGTGTTTTCTGTGTTCATCTCGTGTGTGTGCGTGTGTTTGGGTGTGTAGGTGTGTGTGTGTGTGTGTGTGTGTGTGCGTTATGCCATCTATCGATGTGTTGGTCATGGTTGCGTCTTGTATGTGGCTTTGCCCGCTTGACTTTACTACTTTTTCATTACCTATTGCGACAATCTGGAACCCATATCCATATCTATTTTTCATTTCTTTGGCGACCTTTTTAGTGTTTATCCTGTTTTTGGACAAACCGTCAGTCATTACGAACACGAACCTGTCAGGCAGTGTGTTGTTTATATGCCTCTCACCACCGTTCTCCTTCTTAAATATGTCTGGAAGCTGTATAGGAAATATACAACACAGCAAAAGGTAAGAACAAAATAATAAGATACAGTAGAACACTACAGACGAGACCAATGAATGAATAAACACACATGGATGAATATGATAGCAGGTGACAGTACGTAGCATATTTGAACGAATAGGAGTAAAATTGCAACAGACAATTTTAGTAGTTTGAATTCGTATGATGGTTAATCTTAAACCTGTTGACTATTCATGAAAGAAAACAATGACATCATGAATATTTATTAGGTGAGTCTTTAAAATTCAAAACCTGCAGTGGCGTTTTTGCTTTGATAAAACGTATAGAATAAGATCTATGTCAAGTTATTAGCAGGAGCCCACTGATCTGGGTCTGCTCTGTTTGTAAAAACGTCAAAGGCGTATATGTAAGGGAAATGTTTCACTCACATTATTGCATTTTGTATATTTTAGAAAGATAAATGTGTGAATACTGGTATGGTCTCGCTAAAACAACCACAAAATATTATGAACATAGGGTAAAAGCACAGTCATAGTCTACTTATTCTCAGAGTGTCTGGAAACACAACGTCTATGACATATTTAGTCACATATTCAAGACAGTCATTTTAACTTACATTTGAATGTAAAGCAAAGGCCAGGAGAAAAATGGATTAGAGCATAGAACAAAGAAGAAAAGTAATCACTGAATGGTAGATAAACCATGCCAAGATACCTTTTCGAGTGCTTTATCGGTATACGTTCCCCCGGGTCTATATTTTATATTCGACACTGCTTCCTTTAATGTACTGTTGTCCGTGTGATTATTCAAATAGAATTCAATCTGCGCCTTGAATGAAAATGTAACCACGCTTAGCTGGAAATCCCTTGGTCCTAAGACTACGTGATCACTAAAGTTGGCAATGAAGTCCAGTTGTTTCTTAAACTGTGATTCAGTCATGCTGATGGACGAGTCCAGAAGAAAGACGACGTCGGAAGGAGTAGGATGGCAAATGTCTGAAATGAGTACCTGCATTTACAGAAAATGGTAACAGTATTAAAAGAAAATGGTACCTGCATTAAACGAAAATGGTACAGCATTTATAGAAAATAGTACCCGCATTTAAAGAAAACAGTATCCGCATTTCAAAACATATGTGACTGTGTATAGTTAAACGAAGTAGAACAATGTATATGTAGGAACACAATTTAGTGGTCGCTATAGAGAGGTTTTACTGCATAGTGCTGTTGATCTGCATAACCTTGTATCTGCTTTTACAGCAAGTTTTCAGACGTGTAACTCTTTACCATAATCATATTCTATGTACAGAGATGGTTCTAAAGAGTTGTCACATTATAGGGTTTAGTGGAGAAATGACAATAGAATTTAGTATTTTGGTTCGCACTTTTGATTAAAAGTCAGGAACTAGCTTGCTAGTATAGCAAAACCTGTCTACACCAAACAGGTCTAATTCTGGTGATGTATACAAGTGGTAGCTTAATGCAGAATAAAAGTAATGCGAAAAGCTCCTCTAGGATATTTGTGCATTACTTTTATCCTGTATGAAGCAAAAGGCCTGTTTTTATATACCACCGGGGTTATTCATTGATATGGTTGATAAAGGCAGGTAATACTGTTTATAACTGTATATCTAGTATATCATAGCTATTAACAGACCTGTATTGAATTATACATTTGACTTTCTGTTTACATATACTTAACACTTTCGGTTTCCTTTACCTGTTCAAATGTTATTGTTTTAATTTTTATTCTGTGTAATATAATCGTTATTACCCTCCCAATTTGACCCGAGACTTATGCATATTCCATGTACTATCGTCGATAATCGTCGGATAAATTTCCGAAGGTATTAGAATGCGCTGTAAGAATACAATCCTCGTGGAACATGATTATTACCGGCTTTTGGTTTGTTATTTTTGTCACAGAGTATTACGAACAATCCAGATAAACACGCCGAAACTTAATCGAGTCTCAGATCAAATTGGGAGGATAATATCACAGTGTATGTTAGTTTTTATGGAGATGGGCGGTGTAACTAAGTTGGTAGAAGTAGTCCGACCACTATTTCTGTAAACAAGAGGAATAAAATATGTTTTATCTATCACTTATTATATGTTTAACCTAACACTTATCATATGTTTCACCTAACACTTATCTCGTCTGCCCAACATTAGATATCGTGCAATTTTGCTACAAGCTATTGAGATACTTTTCAATGTCAAACAAATACGATCCTAATGAGCCGCCAACTTACGCAGCATCTCATCTGGATCCAATCTGTTTCAAATGCGATTCAGGTTGCAGATTGAAGGTTGGGATTTAAAAAAAAATGATTACAGTGCTCCCTCCCTACAGCGACCCTCTCAATAACGATTCCCTCCTTACAACAACGCTTATTATACTGCAAAGTAAAATCCCCACTTCTGATTTGTTAACTAGCCGTGTACATGAGTCCATGTACCCTGTGAGCTGACAGGGTACATATAAATTCCCCATGGCAGGCCCCACATATTATGAAACCAAAAGACCGGCTTCCCGACTCGGTTAAACAATAGCAAAATTCATAATAGACAACTATTGATACGTAAAGAAAACAATGCAGGAATGAATTAAAAAACACCTTTGTTTGAAATGACCAATAAAACAGCTTTTAGAGGAGTTATTATATCGTCCAGCCATCTATAATAACACCAACGCCGATGAAATACAATACACACCACTTCGGATACCTTCGGGTAGAAATAAATGTATTGGGGCGCTTTTATGGGAATTAGCGTGTTTAGTGATTCAACATGCCAAAATGGATTTATTTAAATTATCCGAACCGTAAAACTTTGCAGTATAATAAATTCGTTATACAGTTCTTTCCCAGGGTACATGACGATTCCCGGCTGGTAAAATCATGTAACCCTCGCCTAACGGCTCGGGCAACATGATTTTCCACAGCCGGGAATAAATCGTCATGTACCCTGGGAAAGAACTGTATAACTAATAATGTCACTGTTTCCGAAACAACAAGGCTCCAGAAACAACCTTCTTCCATCGTATTTTCTTAATGCCTCCATCAAACCCTATGTTGTGACCACTCTTTAGAATCGTCAGTTTGTGACGATTCTAAAGAGTGGTCACAACATAGGGTTTGATGGAGGCATAACGGTTTTAGTTCTCGAAATACACCTTATCTGGGGATCTGCAAACAAGTTAATTATGTTTGATTTCTCTCCCTATAACAACTCCCTCTGAACAACACATACACTATTCGTATCCCAAAGAGTGTCGTTGTAGAGAGGGAGCACTGTATCGGGAATAATAAGCATAAACGCGCAATGCGCTTTTGTCTGTGTGATATTCCATGGGCTACCTATTCATATATGTGTTTACATGCACGGTTAGCTTGTTATAAATTTAAGATCATACTTACTTGTGTCACAGAGAACACCGTAGAATCTACCCACACACTCACATTTGAACATATTAACACCGTCATGACATATGGCTCCGTTCTGGCAAGGCGAACTATCACACTCGTTGATGTCTAAAATAATACAAAACGTACATATTCTATGATTTGCAATGTATTTAAGAGAGTACTGGGACATTAGGTGTTCATGTAAAAATAATTGGTCTAACACAGTATGTTTGTGATCAAATGAAATCCCTACCATTGGAATTAGGAACAGTTATTCGCCGTGTGACACTCTTAAAAGCAAAACACGAACATATTTTGGAACGCACATGTCCTGTGTGAACAGAGCGCTATATGAATGTGGTCTAATATAACAGATATGAATGGAAATACTATAACCTAACCTCACTTCAGGCTGTTTTAAGTCTTACGCATTATGCCTTTATAGATGTTTCCATTTGCCTCGTGATATGTTTGTCAAACTATTTCAACCGTTTCCTATGATCAATTCCAAACACGTTACATTAAACTAGTTTACAGGGAATGTTTTATCTAATGTTTACAATTTGTTGTAATTTAGTGTATACAGCACTATAGTAATTTGTTAGGTGCTTGTTTGTTATATTGTATGAATGTGAGGTAATGGGCTAGTTGATTGTTCACTCTGTGAGTGTGTGTGTTTTGTTAGGTGCTTGTTTGTTATATTGTATGAGGTAATGGGCTAGTGTATTGGTCAGTCTGCGAGTGTGCGTGTTTTGTTAGGTGCTTGTTTGTTATATTGTATGAATGTGAGGTAATGGGCTAGTTGATTGATCAGTCTGTGAGTGTGCGTGTTTTGTATGTGTGTGAGTGTATGTGTGTGTATGTGTGTGTACATGTGTGTGTACATATATGTGTGTACATATACATGTGTGTGTATGTGTGTGTGCTCGCGCATGCGAGCGTGTTCGTGCTTGTTTTTGTGCTGGGCGCTGTCGCTCTGTGAATCGCAGCCATGAAGAACCAATGATAAACATATAGTTAGAATGGAAAGCAAATGTTTCGTTCTACAAAACGTGTGGTTCAAAGGATGCACTAAAATATTGTTATTGATACACTGTCTGATGTCTAAATAATGTTACGTGTCATTGGACATTGATTTAGTTCTGTCTATCGACTCTGCCAACCATATGTTGTGAAATCTTCCTGACGATTCTAAATAGTAGTAACAACATAGGGATTGGTGGAGAAACGACGAGTTTAGTATTTGAATCCGTGTGAAAGGGTTATTTTAATCGTTGCAGCATCTAGCGTGTATCAGTTGCCATATAGTGAACAGTCCATTTAAAGTTCGTTAAATGGACCGCTCCCTGTACGGCATTTAAAATGTAGATGTATAGGGGAGAGTACAGGACTTAGTTGACGTGATGACGTTATCAATGACTTCATTTTATTTGGGCATTATATTTCAAGATGACTCCGTCCAAGATATAATGTACAGATATTATAAAGCTACATTACCTTCTGAATTAACGTAACTCCCATGTCGCCATCTATACTACTAAAATAACGAGCTCGATTTTCTTTCGGATTTGCCGTAAATAGGGCATAACGTTCATATTGGGTAATATTATGTGCGGGTGACTTACACATTGAAGTTGTGTTATTTAACATCGAAAAACCACTAATATCAGCAGTTTGGATACAGAATGAGAAATTCCCCCACCTACAGAAATAGTTCATCTAAAAATAGACGGGAAAAGACCTTCCAACGTGAGTGACGATTGGAGAATATTCAGATACGGACACAAACGTATTATTTATTTGTTTGTTGGTTTTGTTTCTCCTTTATTTATTTATTTTTTTGATAAATACTAGACGGTTTGTGACTGTTTATACGGATAGACCAACTCATTTTGGAACAAAACATGACCGACTCTAATGTAAACAAAACTAAGCGACTACAGCGATTCTTTATTTTTAAAAGCCATAGCAAGCTGCAATGTTTTCAACATAGCTGTCTTTGTGCAGTGGATATGTATCTGGGTTTGCATGTGCGGGGTCTTGAGTTCGATTCTAACCAGTGACCAATATCTTTTATAAAAATACTGTCCGTACAAGACAACAATAAATATTAATAACATGTAATAATAAATAAAAAAATATTAACATATAATTGAAAAAGAATAAAAAGTAAAAAGAGGATTAGGAACGCATATATAGAAACAGGCTGCTTGCGCAGAAATACTAATAACCAATAACGTAGGTAATATACACAATGCAAAAAAATGTTGCCTTTTCAACAGCTATCAACGTTATAGTGTGCAGTTCTCCCAGACTGGCACTGTACCATTTGTTTGCATACCCCATATACAGAGTTTACCGTAATTGTTTTAACTATTTGTTTTAATGCAATCGATTATATTGTTTTCCTAACAAAAGTGTACTAACGAGAATGACAAACGGAGAGCAGACTTTGCTGAAACGCCCCTCGGCCAAATCACCCCCAGCACCTAACTGTTGTCTGTTTTCATAGACAGTGAGACTGAGACTGGCACAGTTCGATTTTTGAACATGCATACAATACTGCCCGTTGCTTCATTTAGACGGATTGTACTCTTTAGACGGACCTCGACGTGATTGCATATTATATACTTTAAAAGTGCATGACTGTCGAATGCTATTTGAAGCATTTATTATAAACTTTTTTGTTGAAATAGGATTGCCACTTGCCTACAGCATTGTTTTTAATTTCATTCATTTTCACAGTGTCATAATATCAATTACATTTATAAGGAACTAAATTAGCTGAAACGACGACGTTCTCTGTGCAGCTTTAACAAAAGGCAGTAAGGACATTTTTATTACTATCTTTACCGTTAGGCCCACCTGTTCCAGATTTTAAATGAATCTTTATTTTAGGTATTGATTACAATCATTTATTTCATCACAAACCAAACACGTCGGATTTAGCTTTTACTCTTTACAAAGTAGTATTTTGAGAAAAATCATAACAGATAAATTAGTAAACCGTTGCTTAAATTGCACTTAAATTAGTGCTTTTTATATTTTTGTAGTAAACATTTATTTGGTTTTACATGCCGTTAGTACTATTTCAGTTTACTTACAAGCTGCAAGACATCCTTACTTGACAGATCAGACTAAGACATGGATCAAACCCAGTGCCATGAGAAGCAAAGTAATTGTCATCTAGGGACTCCAGCTACATGTACTAGACCACCGAGACCCTTATGAGTTGAATGTTATATTTGTGTTATATACAGTATATTTCAATTCAAATACCGGTACATCTTGGTATTAGCAGCACTTGAGCGGGTCTTTTTCTGTGCTATTATAACAATATTTACTATGGTGTAAAGAAGTCTATAAGATAAAGTGTTTACCCTTACATAAACTATGCCTTTCCGCCGATATTTTGTCCTGTAAACCAAACATTTCTAACATAAAACTTAAGGTTACACTATAATTAATAACGATACATGAACAAGAGGATTAATATCAGCAAAACACGCTGTACGTTTTAAAGTCTGAACCGGTCTAAATAAGATATCTAATACAGGTGCACTATAACCGACAACAAGCAAAACTATCGAATCGTACATCTCAGAGAAACATAGAGATTGCACAGAATCCAGTAACTAGAGTCTTACTTGTCTCACATTGCAATCCAGTATACCCTGCTTTACATGTACATGAGAAACTGTTGACCTTGTCAGTACATGTTCCACCATTTTCGCACGGGTCGCTCATGCAGTCATCTATGTCTGTAAACAGAATATCATCATTGTAATATAGCATAACCGATTAAATCCAACGGGGATAATATCTGATACGCATTTGTAACAGGCGTTGATCTAGGTGTAATTTGACGTCTCGTCAGCATATGGGTTCTCTTACATTCGGTCAATAGTTTGACCAAAGTAAGTGATAACTGCAAAAGATCCAAATCAGACATTATTGTTATAATCTAACAATGTGACCGTTGGACTAACCGTTTCATACTGAACATTGTAAACAACTTTATATAGCAAACCTCTTCATCATGACAGATCTTGTCTGGTAATGTAATTTAAGCATTTCAAGCACATGCTATTTACGGATAACTATAAATTTCGTTTACATTCAGAGGGGCACTCGCATATAATATACAGGTATAAACCATTGATCTGGTTCAAGACGTCGGACCAGATCTACAGATTACGGTTCGTACCCAAATACTAAAGTCGTCATTTCTCCACCAAACTGTATACTGAGACCACTCTTTAGAATCGTCTCTTCGAGATGGTTCTACAGAGTGGTCTGTTCGAGACGGTTCTAAAGAGTGGCCACAGTGTATGGTTTGGTTGAGAAATAAAAGTGTTATTCTTGAGAGTTTGTTTAAATGTACGCATCTTATCTGGACCTCTGTGTTGTCCCCTATACAGAAACACTGAATTTAGCCCTTAACATGTTGTGAATAAATATTGTCAGCTCAAATTTGCATCTGGTGGATGCAATTTGTAGCATGCGTTATGATATGTTTTGATAATTCACTTCCGGAATATTCAAGTGGGAAATATTCACATATTGATTATTTAGCATGGCGTATGCACACACTAAATGTTGGTCCTCGTAAACGGCAAACTCAGATAAGTCTTCATTAGCAAACAAAGCAGATCCTGATCAGATATTCCCAGTCTACGTTTTATTTAATTCATGCCCTATTTAGATCCAGAGTAGACATCGAGTGACCTGATGTCTCACCAGTATCTAAGCTGCTGGACACTCGGTCAATCATTTCTCATTAGCTTCATCGAATGATAAATGCAGAGACTTTCGAAAACCCTTGTATGTAGTATCACGTTCTTCTTGAAATAATGACCTGCAGATTTCTTTTGAGTGGTGACTAAAAGGTTTATCGTTCTTACATGATAGTTACCTTTCTCGCAGTTCTGTCCCTCATACCCGGGTTTACAGTCACAGTTGTATGACCCATACGTGTTGTAACATGCCTTAGTATGACCTGGTACACATGGGTTGGAAGAACAATGGTCTTCAGTTGAAGGCACTGCAATGAAAACTAGATATATACACATGTACACCCATATGACAAAGATACCTTCCCTTACTTTGTCATCTGTATGCGAAATATATTAACATGAACCATTTATCCCATGAATGTATATGTAAGAAATAATGACCTCATGGGGCATATTGATTTTGCTTTGTCTGTTAATTGGTTGGTTTGTCTCAAGCTTTAACGTTGGTAATAATTCTGTCGCAATCGCACATACATACTTCACAGATGGCATACATAATTATGTAACGTTTGGATAAGAACATGTTAGGCGTGATTTATTAAAGTTAATATTAGTTATGCAGTGCTTAATGTCCCTAATATGGAATATGCACTGCCAGCAAACATTCATATGGGACGAGGGCGAAGCAGTGTATATTCCATATTAGGGACACTAAGCACTACATAACGAATTTATCTTACCGACTACCTTTAATTTAAAGTATTTACACGCATGTTAGCATCATTGTAGTGATAGGGTAAATTTGTTTTGGTGCTGGAGCCGGAACGTTTTGTTTTTACCGTCATATAAATCGCAACCTCACCACCATCACAATTTTTCCTATCCGGAACATGATTTTCGTGTTCGGTATCACACTATAAAATATTTTTTAGCAACCCTGATTCGTACCATCTATTTAGAACTTGCAATTTCGGCAGATGCACCACTATAATATTGTGTGTCGTGACTAAAGTACAGGTCAACTTTACCGACTTCCAACATCGCCTAATTCCAATCGGCCCAGGACCAACTCACCCCTCTCCAACTCGGCCCTGTCCATGATCCATTTATACCAATCGTTTCAAAACTGAAGTTATTTTCCATTTCTCTATTGAATACTAGTTTACAAATTTTGATGCAAAGTGGTAGATTTCAAATACAGCCTATGACGTAATGGCTTTAAACAATATTAAACACCATGTTAACAGTATACCAGTTCCATACCGGTTTCTGATAAACACAAAATGAAAGTCGAACAAAATCCACAAGAGTTTCCTTGATTTAAACTGTATTTAATTCCCACTTCTACTTATCAGCTGCCAATTTGCCTATGTTTCGATCACTCAATACATGTTTTACTGTATAGCTTTTAACATGTATATCATGTACACATGTAAATATCTCTTATTTTATTGTATGAAAGAATTAAGTCAAAACAACTTATTGGTATGTGACCTTACTTCCAAACTCACCTCCACCTATGTAGGAGACACGTTTTGACATACATGTCCTTGTGCTAAACACAGTAATTGCTCTTAAGAGGCCAATGCTCCATTTATCACAATGGTTTCAAATTTACACACTACTTATTTTTCCCATTCCTCTAATAAATGCTCCTTTTCAGTTTTTTGATGCAAAGAGGAGGTAGATTTTCAATTTGACCTATGAGGTAATGAATTAAACACCATGTAAGGAGTCAAATCATTTGTCTTTCATACTGGTTGGTGTTAAACGCATGTTTAATGTCAGACCGAACACCAACACTATTCCCTGCATTTCAACCTGCATTAATGCCCACTTCTAGTACTTACCAGCTGTTATTTTTCCTTATGTTATACTCACACAATACAGGTTTTACTGTATACCTTTCATCTCACTTTGTCTACATTGTGTACAAATGTAAATATTTCTTATATGATTTTATGACAGAATTAAACGAAACAAATGATTATTATGTGACTTACGTCACCTTACTTCAAGTATCACCTCGCACAAATGTAAGAGTCACCTTTCTAATTAATGTGATAAATAGAACATTTGCTCCAAAGAAGCAAATGCTCCATTTATCACAATGGCTTCAAATCTACACACTTCATATTTTTTTAATCTCTAGTAAATGCTCCTTTTCAGTTTATTGATGCAAGATTTAGATTTTAAAAATAGCTAATTAGGTAATGAGATAAAACACCATGTAAGCAGTCAAACCATTTGCCTTTCATACTAGTTGTTGCTAAACGCATGTTGAAAGTCACACCAACACTCCCCCAAGATTTTCTGCATTCAAACCTGCATTTAATGCTCACTTCCACTTACTTACCAGCTGTCAATTTTACTTAAAGTATGATTACTCAATAAAAGTTTTATTGTATAGCTTTTATTTCACTGTCTACGTCATGTACGAATGTAAATATTTCTTTAGTCATTGTATGACAGATTTAAATTGAGACAAGTTATAATTATGTGACCTTACTTTGGGAATGGCCAGTATTGCCATAATGCGATTGTGTAAGTGATCATATGCATCAAAAGATTCAATGTATAAAGTGTTAAGATTATTGCACTTTCTCACATTTAAATACACTCTCTCTAAATCTGACAGATATTTAACAGTAAGTTACACTTCCAAAACAGGTGACTGCTTAATGCCAAAACAAACCATGCAGGAACTCCTTCAATCAGATATCCTGTATTCAGCACTGCAGTCACTCCCTAAAATAATTTTCTGTTCCGTTTACACAAGTTTCATTGTACATGAACGTCATATCTCTCATAATGCACATAGCGTTTCTGAGAACATAATTATAGGTAAACAATAACGTATCTCCATTTAGTTCTGTCTCACAATGAAACGCCGTGCTTACAGATATTCATACCAACTAGTCATCAATTAAAATATGATTGTTTACTACTTTTCGATTGTTATAAACACCTAGTTAAGTATTAACATTTGCCTTACAGTTGAACATATTTCAAAAAATGAACATTTCCTCCTCACAATTGCCTTTAGAACCATTTTAACTGTTTGATTGTTACAATTATTTCAGAAAATGAAACGTAGAAACAATATAGATCCTGCTTTTACAACTTTATACATATATTGTACTTATTTACCAACCTTGTGTCATTTGTTTCAGACCCTCATAGGCCTTTATGTTCTACTCTATTTTCAGTTTATTCAATTCAACAACCCCAACAAACACACTTGAGTTTGTCTTTTCAAACCATTCCTTTATACCTTCAATGTCATACCGGTACTAGCAAAAGACTTGACAAAAAACTATACAATCCATTTATTTCAGCTTACTTTGCATTTATAATTCTTATTTACATGTTTACTAGCAGTTCACTTTACAATAATTACTTTGACATATATGAGCCATACACGATCTCAAAACTTTGGCAACTATGCCATTAGGTGTGTCCAAAATTCCCTACTTCAACAGACCACATCTGCATTTTGACTATATCAACAAAAACAGTTATAATCATATTAAATTCATACAGCTGGCAGTTTATAACACAATTATAAAATCATTCCAGCATTTCTTTTGCTTGGGCTCTCTGCTGCCTCTGCAGCAACTTTTGTACTTATAGGCCTACATGCATGACTTTCCGTGGGGAAACAAGGGCATTAACTCTTGCAAACTGCAGAATAAATTACCTCCCTTTAATCGAATTAAAAAAAGTGGTTTTTATTTGCCTCAAATCTCGTAAATATATATTGTTTTTTTTCTTTTTTTATCATTGTAAAATTAATTAATATTTATATTTTTATTCATTTAAAGCCTAAATTGTATGTATGCATTTTTATAAAATGTATGGATAAGTATAAATGTTTATTATAAGTTGGAGAAAAGCACATGGCTGTCAATATTATAAGTTAGAGATAAGCATATCGCTGTCAAGCAAGGGACGTAACTCTTGTAAAGCCATGATAAGGATTTTAGTAACCACATAAAGAAATTATGGGGTTTTCTCGTGACCTCAATTGACCAATGAATTGGCTAGAATTTAGTAGGAGGTAAGATGTCATATATTAGGGAAAAAGCTAATATTCACTAACATATTGTTGATTATGAAATACCAATACAGTACCGTTTGGCAATGCGTAGAGTTGTAGAATAGAACCTGTACTATTTTTAATAATCGCTGGCAGTTCAAATTCCTTTCTTTAAGTGTATGGCTCTTAGTTAATCATGTACACAAATCAGATAAAATGTATAAATAGAACATCAGCTGAGTGTTCATCTTAACTATTTATCAGGATAATAAAACGGCGGTTTTACATATATTGCAAACTTTTTAATAAACGTCTGCACACTACGTCCTACTATATCTAATATTAACGAACAACAAAGGCCTTACGTCTAACAAAAACGAACACTGAATTAATATATTAACATACCAATAGACATGAAATGTGTTACACAAGTACTTCTTTCAAGATTAAACTATAAAGCCTGTCAAACTTCGTTTTACACCCTTACCTACAAATCGCTGTGGATGTGTCTTACTCACAAGCTGCGTTTCTGCTTGCGAGCTAGATCTTGCAATCAGCAACATTCGTTTTCATAGCAATATTAGTAAGTGCCGTCACCTGTGTGTCTATACTGTGGTGACAGATGAAAACTCAGAAGGAATTTGGACTTATCGCATTACCTTCCCTTTTGAAAATCATTATTCGACATTTTGTCGATCATTGTCTAACTACATGTAACTAGTAATCAAGAAGTTACCTTGATTTAAACATTAAAACGTCTAGCTCAAACTCTTATAATTTAGGGCATTCTGTAAAGGTTTAAAAGAACTATATTGACAAAAATTGTATGAAACGTACATTCATTTCAAAAGCAAAAAGACACAAAATAGTTAAACGACATTAGGAAATTGCGAGTTCATAACACAAAACGTCAGCATTATTATGGCGTCATGTGTGTAACGTTATGTATCCCCTTTGAAACAGTTGCATAATCTCAGCCTCCATATCCACTCAAATATTATCTCTATCAATTTGTATCTCATATAATGTTATGTCTTAAATCTATAAATTTGGATCAACACTGATATTTCAAATAATTCAGGAATTATGCTCACCGCAGGTACAGGAATAGTGGCAAGTACCATAGAAAACCGCCATCGGAAATGTTCCAGGTCCACATGGAATAGGGCAGTTCTTGCTGACGTAATTCTGCCAAGGTGGTGTCTATTAAAATGTAATATATAACTCAGATAGTATTATTATGAAAAGTCTAAGGGCCGGTTTAGTCGAAAAGTATTTAAACGCGTTTAATATATGTCACGTGAAATATATATCGCTCATAATATTAAATAATCATTAGAATATGTATAATGTTCGTATTTACGATGTTCAAATCCAACATATAAGCACGGAAAACAAAGTTCCTGTTTGACACGTAACCAAGTGAAGTAACATGTCAGTTGGTCACGAAGTCAAATTTTGATTCTGACGTTCGTTAGCTAAATTCAGCTGTTGTGCGTTATAAACTGTTTAATTTGCACACTCGTGAAATCTAACTTCAACAAAAATATACTTGAGCATATACATCTAACATAACAAGAAGGGGTTATTTAATGATATCTAGGCGATCCATCGAAAACATAGTGTTGAATAGAAGGCTTATTTAGGATAACTAACGGTCTAGATTGAGTTACAATATACTGACAGTGGGTGATCACCCGACTTCAAAATCGATAAAAAGTATTTGCTTTCGAATGATGTATATTGTTTCATCTGTTCTGTGATTTCCTAATAAATATTCATGTAAACAATCATCAGTGACACTGTGACTATTACCTTCTTGATTTATTATAATTGTATATGAACACAGGAACTGGTTACCATGTCAGAAACTATAGTGTCAGGTTAATATTATTTCATAAGCAAACAGTACAAATCATGATCAGACAACTCCTACAGGAGTTTTTCGATGGCTTCTGTATTTCTATAAGCCGTTAAATGTCGAAAATATGCACTAAAGGGTAAACCTTTAGCCAGCAAGTGGCGAATGAGTGAAAACCTATGCAAACAGTTTGGATCCAGATGTGACGCTGAGTAACTCGGCGTCTCATCAGGATCCAAACTGTTTGATACTCTGATTGCATTTTAGTAGACATATTGTTTATAGTTTGAAATTTGAAAATTCAGTAGGTGTAGAAAGGTGTAAAATTAATTTGCGTAGCAGGCTAAAGGTTAGAATCCATAGAAAGGTTAAAGGTTGCACGTACGGAACATTCAAGGTGCACTTCACAATAGAGTTCCTCGCAACAATTAGATGAGGATGGCTTAGGCGTTAAAAATGAATTTGCCTGTGCTTTACTAAGGCCGGGCGAGCTACCCATATACCATTGACATGGTGTTGCTGAAAATATAATAGACACATTGAAAATCGCTGCATACCGTGATCTGAATAACAGATGCAGAACCGATCAGTTTATACACTCATGTAATTTGCATCAATATTATTTATCACCATAATTCTGCACACTCTATGCTAAAAAAGCGCAACGTGATATACAATGAGAATATAATATAAAACCGTTTAGTTCATATGGTGCAATGTGTTTTACACCAATCAACCATTTCCTTCATATGAACGCTTCCCATGCCTTTACAATATAACTAACCCACATCAGACGAATGCTCTGTTTGCTAATGAAGTTATATAAATATGATTCTGCAGCTTTTGTCAACGCTAAAATGTCAATTGAAAATTGTACAGTAAAAGAATAAAGTTAATAAATGTTCATTAGGGAAAGGGTTAATAGCTGTCACAACCACTCTGACCATGGAAGGTAACAATGACCAGCTATTTGATGACACTATCCGTAATTTGAATCAGGTCAGCTGACGAGCGACCATTATCTGATAAATTGTGGGCTGAATTCATCTATAGATTTAAGTATTTAAACCAAACTATAACAAAACGTAAAACTCCTACATGTTACATTCAATATAAATTACATAAACCAACCCTTATCCCGCACTTTAAAAAAATAATGTCTGCACGTTGATTCGATACAGCTTGTTAGAACCTATTGACCAATTGTCAAACGACATGCGCCCTGAAGAGTCGCCGATATACTCGACCTCTCATCAAAGCTGTTTGCAAATGAGAGTAAGGCCGCCGATAGCAGAGTAAGAGTTACACAATGTAAGCGAATAAATACATATGACGTTTATTAACCTTTAGCCTGCAGAGCAAATTATTTTTACAGAAGTTTTCACCTTCTACATTTTCAAAATTCAAGCTATAATCAATTTGTCTACTAAACTGCAATCAGGGTGTCAAACAGTTTGGTTCCTGATGAGACGCCGAGTTACTCGGCGTCTCATCAGGATCCAAACTGTTTGCATAGGTATTTACTCATCCACCCATAGCAGGCTTAATGTTAATATCAATTATTTCGCTGACTAAAGCGAGTCTGTGGTTACCTGTGTAAACAGTTTGGATCCAGATGAGACGCCGAGTGATTCGGCGTCTCATCATTATCCAATTGTTTGATACTATATCCACTGTTTGATGCCGTGAATTATAATTGAAGACAATAATATCTGCAGTGTCCGGAAGGACTGTTGTTGGCCCGAGTCCGAAGGACGAGGACAACAACATTCCCGAGGGACACTGCATGTATTATTGCCCGAAAACAAATGTGCATTAACGCTATTCTTGCATGAAACCCATTTCTGCTTTCCTGCATACAAGCAAAACTATACAATTCGCTCGATTTGTGTTGTTTCAATGCCACTGTTTTCTTTCTGAAATCATTTCATGATTGTATCAAATACCGTTTACATGGAATTGCATTCAATATACAGTAAAACCCCTCTAAACCGGACGTTAAATTTTGGTATAAATATCGGTCTTGGAGACAGGTAGCAGCTTCATGCAGGAGGAGGAGCTTTCTGCATGACTTTCACCCTGCATGAAGCAGTCACCTGCCTAAAAGTATCTAATTCCTTCTCTACTAGAATTCCGGTTTAGACGGGTTTTACTGTATCTATTACCAAAACAGTTTTGTCGGTGTCCCTGAAATACTCGCACCGCTCACCTAGGCAAAATCGCTATAGCATTCGCGTCCATTATTTACCTTAGGCCCCGAATAGGTATAATTCAAACCGGTCAACAACAGCGCGTGGACTATAACTTGGTACTTTACTTTACTTTTGTTTGACACCGAAAGGTCTGCTGCCATTTTGCAGTTTGCAATCTATTCGATATGTATAACTTTTGGGGTAAGTTTGGATGATAACCAATGGAGAGCTTGATTAGACGAGTCCCTAGGATGCTTCTGATCTAGGGCTGCACTGTTTCCAACTATAATTACGCCAGTCCTGTATCCCATATAAAGTCCTAGCTTTATACTTTCCCGAGTCCAGAAATGTATAATTATTATTTAAACGGTCTGTATCTAGAAGACGATGTGACCGTGGACATTACCTTGCGAAGCAACCAGTGCTGGTCTTGAAGATCCGAAGTTATTCACGGATGTATCAGTAACTGTTTGAAATATGCCGATAATAGTTTCTATTCCAACAACTGATACTAAATATCGGCGGTAACGGTTTACATTTGTATTACCGGGGCATTTTTCGATATAAGTTATATGTAATAGATACAGTACGAGTCTTACTACCAAAGTGTCTTCTTACAGCCGTTATCAGGAGAGTTTGTTCGCATGACCGAAGACACTTGTCTGAGGTCATGCGAACAAACTGTCCTGATAACGGTTGTAAGAAGACATTTTGGTAGTAAGACGAGAACATGTATCTTACTTGTACGACAGTACGTTGTATACTTTTAATCTTGATTAAAAATGAATGTATATGAATATTTCACAAATGAGTACAAAATGTTTTCCCCTTGGTTCACCCAATTCAAATTACAAAGAAGCCGGTCGTTGATCTCTAAATAGCCACCGGTCACATAGTGGCTCAAGCAGTACCCTGCACGAGTAAATCGTGACCCGTGTTTCCAACATACATGCATGCATAACCCAGATGTTGAGCGATTCAGCTCCTGAGCTGGCTCTAAGCAGTTAGATAGTTCATGTTTAGTCTGCATTTATACAAGTGGAGGCTTTAATAAAAGCTGCAGACGACATGCTTAGCAGACCCGTTTACACTCGTGATCGGGATTAGTGGAGCGACAATCGTGTTACGTTGTTACTCCACAGCATGGAGCACGTGACATTGGACAATACTTCCAAATGCACGGGCTCGATCATAGGTAGATAGGGTTTAACCACAAAAATCACGTGCTTACAAAAGTGTCCACTTACAACCGTTATCAGGACACTTTTTCAATAGCTTTGCTGGGGGTCTGTCGTACAATAATAATAGAGCTACAGATAAGATGTGTAAATTTCAACATTTTGTACAATAACTAGAACAGAACTCCTTAATTTCTCCACCAAACCCTATACTGCTACCACTCTTTAGAATCGCATCGAAGAGACGTTTCTACAGAGTACTCACACTATAGGGTTTGGTGGAGAAATGACGAATTTGGTATTGGGTCGCACCTGTATCTGTAGCCCTGTTGATAACCTTCAATAGAATAACTGAACGTAACCAACTGCTTGTTTAATGATGTTATTAACATTACTCATTATTGTAGAGATTCACTGTAAGACTTAAACTATCTGTTTTAAATTCCATTTCAATGGTCTCATGAGAGAGTAGCGTTAACACTGGTATGTAGAGAAATGTTATTTTCTATTTTTTCTAATCTCGAAATAAATACGGGATTAAAGTCATATTATAATTAAATAAATGAATGACTGGGCACACGGTTTGTCTCACTGACTAAATATGGTTGTTAACAATTAATTTTCATTAAAAGCAATGGATTTCATGAAATAAAAGTCAAACAGGATATGCCACAAGAATTCCAGCAAAACAAATCATAAACAAGAACTTGAAAACCATATCCAAACAAAGCAGGCACTGATCAAATGGCTCCTATATGAGCCGTCTGTTCTAGGTTGACTCTGCTTGCCAAGGCATAAAAAGGTCTTTATAACAAGTAAAGTGTTAATACATACCCCTGCAAGTCTGCAGAAAAAGTCCTACAAACAATACACTAACATTTAAAATTCCGATATGGTATTTCATCTTTCCAAACATATTCAGTTCAGTTAATTTAGAAGCGGAGCATTGATTTACACCCGTAAAGTTTCGTTGACCTTAATCTGCCAAGATAAAATCATTGAAGGAAGTTTGTCGTGTCAAGTGGGGACTCTACCCGGAGGTTCCCGTGTGCTAATCAATAATGCACTAGATGATCGAACATATTTGTGATATGTATTGAGTTAAGAATAGATAACGAGCACAAGCATATGAATTGATATTGAGCTGACGAACTAATGTAGAGTAGAGTAGGGTATAGTATAGTAAAGTAGAGAGAGAGAGAGAGAGAGAGAGAGAGAGAGAGAGAGATACACAGACAGAGATCGAGAAAACGATACAGAGACATAAAGAGAGACACAGAGAGACCCACAGAAAGAGAGATGCAAAGAGAGAAAGCGGAATTGCTAGCGAGAAACAAAGAGAAACATACACAGAGAGAGAGGGTGGGTGAGTGGGAGAGATAGAAAGAGAGAGAGAGAGAAAATGAGGGAGACAGAAAAGGACTAATTGAATAACACACAAGACAATAGATGGAAACCGTGACGTTCGTGACGATTGCTGGTAAAACCCGTGACATAACCGTCACGGGCGTCACGGGTTTTAGAAGGTCCACACACTGAGATAGAGGGATAAAGCGAACTAGCGAGACAGATAGGCTCGGACAAAGAGACACAGAGACAGAGAGACAGGGAAAGAGACAGGGATGGAGGTAGAGAAAGAGATACAGAAAGAGAGAGAGAGAGAGAGACAGCCAGACAGACCGACAGAGACATTGACAGACAGAGAGATAGAAAAACAGAGACGCACAGACAGACAGACAACCTGACACACAGACACACATAGTGACGGAGAGAGATGGAGAGACGGAAAGAGATGATGAGGTAGAGTGGAAAAAAGAGAGACAAAAATTTGTCCTGATTATGTTGATTTGTACAGAAATGTGAAATAAAAAAAATACACCTAAGCCTTTTTTATCCCGTCACTAATAAACCTAAGTTTATATGTACAGTAGAGGTTTATTTGTATAGTAGGTGTAGGAATGTCTTCTTACAACAGGAACTATTTTTATTTTTTCTTCAAAATTGTTTTACGTATCAAGTTTAAAGAAAAAACACTTAATATGGATAATTATCATTAACTATCCCAGTAAAAACCCAAACCGTCATTTAAAAAAAATAGAATAGAAATAGAGAGAAAAAAAGATTCGTCAGCGGTGAGAATCGAATCGGGACTGACTGCACGATAGGCGACCATCGTAACCACTACGCTATCAGGCCAGTCATTATGTAAGCGAAATTGAAGATGTATATAAAGTTATCATGCTATTATATTGACGATTTTTTTAATAAAAATAAATAATACAATAAAACTTCATTAGAACATTTATCACTCTCATGATAATTTATTCGATAAACTCTTACAAGGGCGGTGATGGTCATATACCTCTAAATATAGCCTGTTCAGTTCCATTGACGAGTGACGTTAGCCCTATCTAAAAATAGAAACCGAGACGACGGAACTCGACTTTGACCATGTAGAGCCTCCGGTAGAATTATAACCATGTCTGTTTGAATTAACATATTGACTCTCGATTCAAACGATCTTATTTTTCAAATTCAAGCACGTTTTCCCGTTAATCGATAAACTCTTACAAGGGCGGTGATGGTCATAGACCTAAATATAGCCTGTTCAGTTCCATTGACGAGTGACGTTTGCCCTATCTAAAAATAGATACCGAGACACGGAACTCGAATTTGACAATGTAGAGCCTCCGGTAGAATAATAACCATGTCTGTTTGAATTAACATATCGACTCCCGATTCAAACGATCTTATTTTTCAAATTCAAGCACGTTTTCCCGTCTTGTAATGTAAGTATCGAAACTATTTTCATCTGCGGTAGCTCATTATTTACATCTTTAGAACGGAAATGAAAAGGGAGGTCCGTTGATCGAAAAACCGCATTTTCAATGCAAATTATTTCAATATTCGTATGTTTTATGAGTCTATGAAAAAAGATATAACTACATTGACTGGATAAATAGAATAATAGGTTAGTGCCGTAGATGGGACGCCTTTATCCGACTCAGAAGAAAACAGTTGAGGCTCGGCAAGCCTCGCCTCAACGTTTTCTCCCCTCGTCGGATAAAGGCGTCCCATCTACGGCACTAACCTATTATTCTCTATATCTGATACAGCCGATTGTTGGTGTCTTTGGAAACATTTAACACATTTGCTCCAAATGGATTCTTCCATGTTGATATATTGGTTTAGTCCATTTTTTTATCTAAGGGTGCCTTGCCTAAATATGGAGTTTTGCAAATGGGTGTCGACCATCATTACGAAAACTAGCGTGTTACTTTGGAAACGGTGAAAACGGTACTTAAAGTTAATGCTTTGGTCCTCAAATTGGATATTTTGTTTCCTGGGTGTGTGTGTGTGGGGGGGGGGGGGTGTCATCATGTTAAACTGCATTTGGAGTTTTTTTTCTGATATTTGTAGGATAAAAAATAATATGTTTACCTTATTTCTATACTTTTTTAATGTTCTTATTAATATTAATGAGTATGAAAATAAGGTAATTTAAAACAGTAAATTTGATATAAAAGCACAATGTCTTATCTTCCATTTGGTTATATACCAGTTTTATAGTTTTAGGATAAAAACTGGCTGGCTAATTTGTAGGTATGAGTCATCATTACGAAAACTTGGGGGGGGGGGCTTAACGAATTTAAACTTGGGTACATTCGCGATTCTGATTCAGGACACTTTTCTGAACATTTTGGTACCGTGAAAAACAAGTCATGGGGAAGGGGGTGCACGATAGACCGCATTGACTCCCTGAGTATATGGATAAGTAACATTTGATTCTACAGTTTCTGTGTCCATTTATCATTATATAACATTGCTCAGATTCCTATTAATTCTGGCATTAATTCTTGCACGACTTTTACTCAGGGTGAAAATGTAGACTATAATCTGAGCAGATAAAAAAAAATCTCAGATAGAAATTATAGGTTCAGTGTACAAATACCTGCTATAAGCGGTGACCAAACAGAGGTCACCAAATTTTGACCAAAGTGTACGTGAGGGATTTGCATAGTCCGACTGTAAACCTGTACTTTTATTTCATCTTTTGGAAAGTCGATTTGAATGTTAAATTTTCAAAGTGGGACCTTCTGATCAGACTTTGCCATATGATGATCTACCAACACCAGAACATCCTATTCTAATGCTAGTATACATATACAGCTTATAAATATTCATAAATTCATTATTGGAACCCCGACGGTTACCGGTTGGGGGACTACAGTGCTCCCTCCCTACAACGTCCCTCTCAATAACGATTCCCTCCTAACAACAACGCATGTCACTGTTTCCGAAAGAACAGGGCTCCAGAAACAACTTTTTTTCATCGTAGTATTTTATGCCTCCATCAAACCCTATGTTGTGACCACTCTTTAGAATCGTCACTTTGTGACGATTCTAAAGAGTGGTCACAACCTAGGGTTTGATTGAACAACACATACAATCTTCGTATCCCAAAGGGTGTCGTTGTAGAGAGGGAGCACTGTATTTGTTCGCTCGATAAAATTCTATCTTAGCAGATAAAACATTCCACATATAACTTATAGGTTCACTGTACAAATACCTGCTGCATGTATGCATGTAAGCGGTGACCAAACAGAACTCTAAGTATGGGTCTGTATGGCAGGCGGTAGCTTAACACTTTCCCTGTTCTATGTTTATTACAAATGTCGTTATACCTAATGAATATTCGTTGACAAATTAGTTATAATGAAAGGAAGGTTGAAAATTGTAGCAATTCTAGATACATTTGTAATATAGAAACAAATCTATCAAATTCGATTGGCAAACAGAACAGATCCTGATCAGACGGCTCCTCAAGGAGCCGTCTGATCTGGGTCTACTCTGTTTGCAGATGCGTGAAAACACGTTTATATGATGGAAAGGGTTAATACAGGTCAAAATTTATGCAGAAAGCTCCTACATGTATAGGAATAGTCTGATATGGGTCTAATCTATTTGCAAATTAGTAAGAAAAGATCTATGGAGAGAGGGTTAAACATCACAGTGTAAACTATGTTTGAGCGTTGTTAACAAAAGCAATTAAAAGAATATATTTAATTTTGACCAATGATTACGTATTGAATTTGCATAGACAGAATGGTAACATGTATCTTTAATCTTAAGTCGATTTGAATGCTGAATTTTCAAAGTGGATTAAGTGCTGATTAAAAAGGAAAAGCAAACATAGCCAGGTCTTTGAATGAAAAATAGTACAGATTCTAATAAGGAAGGGTTGTCTGATCTTGGTTTACACACCCTTGTCAATGACATGGGATGGGTTCTCCGCTTCATTCCAAGTCATGTGTTTATTCAGTAAGTGTTTGCTTTGAAACAGACTGTACCAATACCAATCAAGCCTACACTCATAATACCTCATACACTCGATGTCATGCCTTTGTACACAAAGTGAACCCGGATCAGACAACTGTTGTAGGGACCTTCTGATCAGATCTACCAACACCAAAACATCCTATTCTGATGCTAGTATACATATACAGCTTATAAATATTCACGAAGTCATTTTTAGTACCCCGCCGGTTACCGGTTGGGGACTATAGGTTTGCTCTATTCCGTCTGTCTGTCCGTCCGTCCGTCCGTCCGTATATCCGACCGTCCTTCTGTCCGCCCGTCTGTCACGCTTCGTGTCGGGGCCATATCTCCTACAATGGTAGGCTAAATTCATTGTAACTTCATAAAAGAACTAGCATGATGCGATGAAGTATCATGCACAAGTGCCATGACTCTAGAATCACTATTTTGGGAGTTTTTCCCTGCTGGTTCAATTGATTTGAAACGTCACATTAGGAACACGCATGCTGAGAGAAAGTGTCATGCACAAGAGCCATAACTCTATCATAAGTTTTTTTTGTGGAGAGATTTCCCTTTGTTATATGTTCGTTTCCGGACAATAACATTTTATCTACCCGTTCAATTAATTTGGAACTCCACATATTGAACAAGCATGATGAGAGAAAGTGCCATGAAAAAGACCCATATTCTCTATCATAAATTTTTGTGGAGTTATTTCCCTTTTTTCATATGTTCGTTTCCGGACAATAGCACTTTATCTACTGGTTCAATTGATTTGGAACTCCACATATTGAACAAGCATGATGAGAGAAAGTGCCATACCCAAGATCCACACCTCTAGCATCAATATTTTGTAGTTGTTTTTTTCTTCATATTAGCTTGTCCTGACATTAACTCTTTATTTACTGGTTCAATTGATTTGAAACTTCACATATGAGACAGGCATGATGAGAGGAAGTGTCATGCACATTTTTCAAAACTCTAGCATTTTTCATATTGTTTATCTTATGGATTTTACAAATACCATTCAGGATGGAACCTTATGTATATACCATGGTCAACTACACAATGAGTATGTGGTCGGAGTAGGTTTTTTCTTTAATCCGAAGGGGGGGGGGGCGCATGTATTTCATTGCAATACAACATTAACCCATTTGTTCCCACGATCCCATATATGGGACGTAGGTAAAAATTGTAGACTCTGATCAGACGCCGCATAATGTGGCGTCTGATCAGAGTCTACACTGTTTGCTGACAGGAATTTTAATATAAAACAAAACAAAATTGAAAATTTAGACCAGGCACCCCTTAGATAAAAAATGGACTAATCCAATATATAAACATGGAAGAATCCACTGGGACCAAATGCGTTAACTTGTTTGTTATACATGGATATATACATGTAGATGTATATCATAAAAAGTGTTTGTAATTGTGTTTGTATGTGTAGTTTCCGCACGTGCTTTATCAGGACTGTAGATCAGAAGCCTACAGTAGAACCTGCAATAAGCGGCCATTCATTATGGAATAAAGCAGACGGGTGCTTAATGCAGGACAAAGTACTGCAGAAACCTCTAATAGAAGCTTTCTTCATTACATTGTCCTGCATTTAACTACCACCTGCCTTACACCTGACTCCTGATGGCCGCTTAACCCTTCGATTGCTGAATTTAAAAATACATTTCTCCTTCTTTACAGATGCACTGTTGTATAGTTAGATATATATTCACTGTGCGCGAGTATTTCATTGGGCAATCACTGCTGTGGAGTGCACTGGTTGCACAATCAACTTGTAAATAGTTCAAACCCTGATGAGTCGGCTCCTGCAGGAGCTGTCTCATCTGGGTCTTCACTATTTACATGTACGAATATTAACGTGAATAGCAAGCGAAGGGTTAAGACAGGTTCTGTTGTACACCTGCTTAGATAATTTTATTGAAATGTTATGATTTTTTTTTTCGCAAAACCCTATATCGTTACAACTCATAAGACTCTCCTATAAGAGTAAGACAGGGTTTGGCTCATTGTGTTCTAAATACCTACTGATCTAATTTTACCTTGCCTGGCATGGCTAATAGCTCATAAGATGACACGTCTTTAACCCTTCGCTTGCTAATCACGTCAATATACCTACCTGTAAATAGTGAAGACCCAGATGAGACAGCTCCTGTAGGAGCTGTCTCATCAAGGTCTGTACTATTTACAAGTTGATTGTGCAACCAGTGCACTCCACAACAGTGATTGCACAGCGAAATACATGTGCACAGTGAATATATATGTAATTATACAACAGGGCATGGGTAAAGAAGAAGAAATGTATTTTAAAATTCAGGAAGCGAAGGGTTAAACGAATCAACATATAACTATCGATGATGCCATCGCATTAGCAAACAGAGCAGACCCAGGTCACACGTTCCTTATATGAACCGTATGATCAGGATAAGAAACGTTTGTTTATGGCAGGGTATTGGTCTGAATGTGATGGTTTTGTCAATTCTAAAGAACTTACGAAACGTGTACATTATAAACATTCAACTAATAGGTATTCATAATTTCATTTTTTATTACATTAATATTGAACATCTAAAGGATTAAGAGATTGAAGATTTGCCCATTTAAGTTTCGACAGTCCAGCTATGTATGATTGACTGATATAATGTTTCTCTGTAAACAATACACCCCTCTGTGTAATCAATACACCCCCTCTCTGTAAAACAATACACACTCTCTCTGTAAACAATACACCCCTCTCTGTAAAACAATACACAACCTCTCTGTAAACAATACACCCCTCTCTGTAAACAATACACACTCTCTATAAACAATACACCCTCTTTGTAAACAATACACTCCCTTTCTAGTAATCAATATATACCCCTCGATGTAAACAATGTACACCCCTCTCTGTAAACAATACACACCCTCTCTGTAAAAGATACACCCCAACTCTGTAAATAATACATTTCCTTCTTAGTATACAATATATACCCTTCGATATAAATAATAATGTACGCCCCTCTCTGTAGACAATGCACACCATTGTCAGTAAACTATGCATACCCCTCTCTGTAAACAATACGCACTTTTACCAATAAGCAATGCATAACCCTCTCAGTAAACAATGCAACCTCCTCTCAGTAAACAATACAATACATACCCTTCTCAGTAACAAAATACATACCATATCTGTAGACAATACATATTCATCTTTGTGGACAATACACATCCTCTCTATAAGCAATATATACAGCTCTCTGTTTAAAAGCATGAAAGGACACTGAACAAATATAAATTACCCCAGGTCCGGATTTGAGCAGATATCATTTTCGTTAATATGACATGGATTAACCTGCTGTCTGAGTTTATCTCAAGTTGTCAGTTGTTAGAGTGGTGATATTGTGCCTGATATTATACAAGTGCACCTGTCCTGCGGTGTTTCTGCATGACTGGCACATTGTGTTCCTGTGTGTTCCTCGTGTTGCTTTCTAAGGGGGTTCAGTCGGATGACTTTGATTTTCGTAGTGAATGCCTGGATATTCGCGTAGATGTTGTAAACTGCCTGTGGTGGTTCTGGACGATTGATTTGTTCTTTTTTCCTTCCTCTGACATCTCCACCCGCACTGCGGTCTGATCGTTCCTGTTATACTCTGGCTTATTCTCTTCCAGTAGGTCTTCCCTAGTGTAGCCGTGGATGCAGCGTTCGCAGAAGTGTTTGCGGTGGTCCTATTTGCTCTAGTCGTAGAACAGGACGTTGAGATCAACAGTAGGTGGATGCGGAGTATATGTTCGCGTTGTTTACCGAGATCCCTTTTATCTCATTCAAAGACATTGATCGGTAGGCCGTTTTACTTCTCCACTATAAGAAAGAGGAGTGGGTGTGTCGATTCATCGCGCAAATCCCATAGAGGTATCCGAAATTGAAGGTAAGCGGGCCATAGTTTGTGGCGCTAGTGTGAATATATATTATCACTTCTCTCTAACACGAAATAATTTACCGACCTGGTGATGATCGTGTAACTATGTATTGTCAATTCTCTAATATAAAGGTATTGCCGACTGCCGAGCCAGCGGAGCTTGTATACTTTAAGCGCAAGTGACGTTCGTGTGACTATACAAATTAAATTTTTTAATAGAAAAGTATTATACAGTATGTATTCTCTAATACGAAAGTTTACTGAGGCACTGGCACTCGTGTAAATAATAGTATCATTTCTCTAATTCTGCTTGGTAATGACTTTCGTAAATCTTTTAGGACAGACAGACGACAGAAGGACAAAAAGATGAGTAGACAGACGACTGACAGACACACAGATGGACAATATATATATATATATATATATATATATATATATATATATATATATATATATATATTAATCTATTATCGGCAAAAGGCAGACCCAAAGTATCTAAAAACCAGTAATAGGCAGACGCTGAACATAGGCAGACGAATCCGGGTCTGCCTTTGTTTTGTCGATCTGTTAAATCACTTCAACATGTAACGTCATCTAAAATATCGCATTGTATAGGAGATTTGATGTTATTCTACAGGTTTATGTCGAATATGGAGTCTTTTCATAATAAAAAGTGGAGTTAGATCAGATCAAATTTTGACCGTGTATATTTCGCGTTAGATACAAACCCAGCATTGGGCAGACTATTTAAAATGGTGCCCTGTACCATTAAGTGGCGATATATTTTATTTTTTTTATATTTTTAATATAATTTTATTTACGCTTCTTTCATTAAATGCAACTTTTGTTTGAAAATAAAAAATAATAAAAAAGTCATATATATTGGATACCACTAAATTTCAAAATCTGTCCTCCGAGATCAAGCTGGAATGGTATAAACCCGCCACATAAATCCAACACATACGGTACAGACGGATTTTGAAAAATAAGAGGCAATGGTTATTTGGAAAAAACGTACGAATATGTTCTACATCTTTTAGGAATATAAATAATATTTAAGCATCGATTTCTTGCTGAATGATATTTAAATTAATAAACCGCGACTAAATATATTCTCAGTTTATGCGGAGTGCGCGTGGTTTATGCTCTCCCAAAATGGCTTCGTTGACCTACGGAAAACGGAAGGTAAGTCATTTGTTTAGCTTTTTATACGTATCAAAATGTGTGTGTTTGTGCGTATATCATATTTATACAGCTATTCTCGTTTGTAGAATGTATCGGAAGTCGCAACTATTTATTGAAATTAGTTTATTACTACTCCACTGGAATCGTCTCCAAGGTCATACAGCGTAGATTCTACGTAGCGTATCAGGTCCCGCTCATCTTTTCGGTTCACTTAGCAATCAAACTGATGACGGTGATTACAAATCTTAAAATTGTATGAAAAAACTAATATTTACTTTGTAACTAATAGGTCTTCTAAGTTAAATCAGTTTAAATGAATTCCCAAAATACATATTTATCGCGGTTGAAACCTTTTTAATGACGTAGCCATTTTGTGCTATTTTGTGTTTCTCTGCTCTATTTCGGTGCAGATTATGTTTTATCCAAATACAGTGTTAAAAAAAAGCGTATGACTACATTTATAAATTAAAAGTAGTAGATCTAGGTCTATAACTTAAAGGTCAAATAAACAGATTTGATTTTCATCAAATTCTGATAGTATGCAGTTAGTTAAACACCAAGGTTTAGAAAATTCTGACCGTTTTTATCTAGTTTTGATTTAAATTGAGTTTTTATTGTACTGCTAACCGTGCATTTTGAAAATCGATACATGATTATCTCCCTGCGTGACATCACTTGTGATGCTCGCCAGTCAGGGATCCCATTGAGAGGGAGGAATGTACACAGAAAATTAACCTTTTCCTTTAAATTAACACCTCTGCAAACAAAGCAGATCCTGATCAGAGCCTACAGGAACCGTCTAATTAGGGTCTGTTCTGTTTGCTTACAAAATTAGATCAAATCCGACACCACAGTTTCTATAAATACCCACATTATTTTCACACTTTTCCAGACATTACGTCCATGGATTAGCCATATAAAGTGACACTTTATCGAGTAGGGGAAACTATTTATGGGATGTTATGTTTATTTTAGGTGTGAAATACAATGATACTTAATATTAACCCTTTCCCTCATATAAACGTGTTTTCACGTACTTGCCAACAGAGTAGACCCTGATCAGACGGCTCCTAGAGGAGCCGTCTTATCAGGGTCTGCTCTGTTTGCTAATGGAATTTGATAGATCTGTTTCTTTGCTTTCTAAAATGTCTACAATGTTTCACTTTCCACATTTTTGTATAACTGTTATGTCCATAAATATTCAGTACGTATTTAAATGTTGAGTAAACAAAGAACAGGGAAAGGGTTAAACACATAATTTTTAATTTTGTTAATCTTAACCCTTCTCTTGCTGAGTTTTAAAATACATTTCTCCTTTTTTACCCATGCCCTGTTGTATAATTACATATATCTCCACTGTGTACACATATTTTGCTGTCCAATCGCTGCTGTGGAGTGCACTGATTGCACAATCAACTTGTAAACAGTGCAGACCCTGATGAGAGCTGTTTCATCTGGGTTTTCACGTTGGACAGGTAGGTATATTGACGTGAATAGCAAGCGAAGGGATAAAACTTACTTTACCTGTCAGTGAATTTACACTATTCATAAACTTTAATTTTAAAATAGTATGAGGTTAGGACCAAGACCATTAGCAAATAGTGTAGATTCAGATTAGAGGGACCATGAGGGTCCCGCCCATGAGTTTAGTCCAAACAACTGTTAGGTAGAACCGAACATCTTTAGATGAATTTCATATGTAGCTAGGCAAAGTGGGTTCAGATGAAATGGGACGTTCTTGTTAAGTAACATAGTACTATGTATAAATGTATGTACTTTAGAAAAAAAGAAAATTCCACCAAAATACAGAAAAAATAGAAAATTATTTATTTATGTATTTATTTTACTTTAACATAAATAGAATCACAGATAGGGAAGTGACCTCGAGTTTAAATTTGCAACATCCTGTAACCCTTTGCCTGTTACGAAAGCTTGCACATGCTTCTTTATTAAAACTTCACAAATTCACTTATATTTCTTGTAGACATGTTGACTGAGTATCAAACATCTTGGATTCACCTCAGGCTCTGAGTTACTCGGTGTCTCATCTGGATCCAGTTTGTTTGCATACATGACACGACGCTCACGACAAGCAGGTTAAGGGTTAAAAGTGTCATTGATGTCTGGCGAGAAACACCACACCTATTTGTAACACAAGTGAAAAAAATCAAACAAGATCGGTTACACGTTTACAGATGTGTATGTGATGCTGGACGTGAATTAAACACACACACTCATGTATTATTATTATGTCCACGGAATTGAATTGAGGAATACATACGCAACACCAAAAGTCAGTATAGAGAATATTTGTCCAGTTCATTCTGTCTTTCTCTTTTTTTTAAAAAAATGTCTCCTCTTGCTTTTGTCGTAATTAAGTCAAATACGTGTTACATCTAATTTCACATTAGGAAATTCTATATAAATCCATAAGCAAACAGAGTAGACCCTGATCAGATGACTCTTACAGGAGCCATCTGATCTGGGTCTTCTCTTGTTTGCAAATGTGTAAAAAGGTGTTTATATGAGGGAAAAGAATAATTTTTCAAAACCACTAAGTACAAAAAAAATGCTTAGTGGAAGGTACATACAGCTTGCGGGGCTCTTGTTACACTTGCTGCCATGGCCAAACTGGTGTTCATTTGCCATTATAAAAAAATCAGCAATTGCTATTCATGTCATTATTATTTACATGAAGTTTCATGGAGTAAAGAGTTAATCCTTATAAATAGCATAATTAACAAACTGCCTTTTGCAGAAAGTGCTGTCTAAATTAACTGTTAATATATTATGTACTTTCAAATATGTATCAGAGTGTCAAAGTATGGATATTGATGTGATGCAGAGTTACCTTGTATCTCATCTTAGTCCAAATAGTTTGCAATTGACATTACGGTTTCACCCATAACACTTAAAAGGCTAATCCTTTCCTTCATATAAACGTGTTTTCACGCATCTGCAAACAGAGTAGACCCAGATCAGACGGCTCCTATAGGAGCTGTCTGATCTGGGTCTACTCTGTTTGCTAATGGAATTTGAAAGATCTATTTCTTTACTTTCTAAAAAATACCTACTATTTCCGATATTCCATATTTCAATGTAACTATTTTTTCCATGAATATTCAGTAGGTATTGAAAATTGAAAAAAACATAGAACAGGGAAAGGGTTAAATTCCAGGTTGACCATACAGATATGTCTTCTCAGAGTGAATCACATGGTCATTTCTTGTTTCAGAGCTTAGATGATTTCCAGTTCTTGAAAATGCTGGGAAAAGGAACATTTGGAAAGGTGATCCTGTGTAAAGAGAAAGCCACAAATGTGTTGTATGCAATCAAAGTTTTGAAGAAAGCTGTGATAATACAGAAGGTCAGTAGTCTTGAACCAAGAACCTTTACTAGTTCTTATCACTGATATGTGGATGGTAGTTTAACCCTTTACTCCTTAAAGCCTTCTACGCTGTTGCAAACAGTGTAGACCCAGATCAGACGGCTCCTATAGGAGCCGTCTGATCAGGGTCTGTCCATTTGCTTATGACATGATATAGATATGATACTCTGATTTCTGCTTTGGCAAACATTTCATGTGTTAATATACCATTTTAAGAAAATAATTGAATTAATATTCATGATATCATCATTTCTTAAGTGAATATTCATGGAGTAAAGGGTTAATGAATCCTAATTAGTCCGCATGAAAAACATTATTAGTTCCACACTGCATGTGTACTCTGCTTATAGTGATAAGCGAATAAGTAGGTTTTCTTGTATACACATACATGTAATGTATTTTTAATGTCTTTGAATATTCAGTAGGTATTAAAATTTGGATTAAATACAGAACAGGAAAAAGAGTTAACTTTGGCCATAATCTTTTAACTGTTAGAGATAGAGACTTCATACTTGGCATGTATACTTATATCACAAAGGTGCAACATTTTAGTAGTGCAGGGTCAAAGTTCAAGGTCAGAGGTAAAAATTATAGGTCAGAGTGCTTGTTAGGGACATCGTGTTTCACAAACACATCTTTTTCTGGCTGTTGAAAAGCTGGATGTCATAGTAATACTGTCAAACTCAGATCTCTACATGACCAAGTATTTTGTGTTTGCAGGATGAGGTTGCTCATACGTTGACAGAAAATAGAGTACTGCAGACAACCAACCATCCATTTTTAACAGTAAGTATATTTGATGTCAACCCTTTACTCCATAAATATGTCTTTCCATGCCGTTGCAAACAGAGGAAACCCAGATCAGACAGCTCCTGTACTAGCCATCTGATCAGTGTCTGCTTTGTTTGATTTATATTAACCCTTTCCTCCATAAATACGCCTTTCTACACCTCTGTAATAACCACTTCTTGAAACTGTTGTGATAAATAGAGCATTTGCTTCTATAGGAGCAAATGCTCTATTTATCACAATGGTTTCAAACTACAAAATTCTAAAAAATTACTTTTCTCTAGTAAATGCTCCTTTTGGGTAGATTCATTCAAAGAGGTTGGGTCTAAAAATAGCTTTGGAGGAAAGGGTTAAGTAATATAGACATAATTCTACATTTTCTGCTGTTGCCAAACATTCCTATGTCCATGTGCTATTTTACCAATTAATCTAATTAATATTCATGATGTCATTATTTCTTGCATGAATATTCAAGGAGTAAAAGGTGTAAAGAGTTAGTGCATTAAAGTGATAGTCTTTACAATAAACGCATTTTGAATAAAATCATAATAGATAGTGTTGGTTATGTTCAATTATTCTTATGAAAAAAGTCAGGTCTTCAATATCAAACACATGAACATTTGTCTTCTCTAGCGTTTCTTTGATCGGTTTTCTTTTCAGGTTAAAAATTGGATTTATGTAATTTTTAGACATTTTTATAATGCGTTGCAATTAGAGATTATCACTTTAAAACAACATTGTTTTGTCATTCTTTCCATTGCTCAGGAGTTAATTTGATATCATCCAGATGCCTTTATTAATGATCTATGTCAAACTGCCAATCTCCTTCAGAAGCTGGTGTTGTGCCTCTTAGTTTTAATGTAGTTCTGTTAACTGTTTTATAAAATACCGAATTACTGTTACCATGTGGTTCATACAGATCCTTTTAACCCATTCCCTCATATTGACGACTTTTGACGACTGTAAAAGTCACTTTGTAAATCCATTGTGATAAATAGAGCATATTGTACTGCGCCATATTACACATGAAATGCCCCACGCAGGGTCAATAGTCTCTAGATGTCAGTTATCATAGTTGCCCTTTGTCAAATACTCGACAGGGGACAATGGTTATAACAAGGCCATGAAACCCGCATCCTTTATATTATGTAGTGATGCATTCCTTTATGTAGCTGTAGTAGCGTATCAAAATAATCAATCATTGTGGTCATGATAAACTTTTTCCCTGATGAAAAAATATGTGTGAGTAAATCATTCCACATGCCTGTTTATGTCAATGCAAACATAGTAGACCCAGATCAAACTTATTGAAACAAATTTACAAAAGGAGTACATCCAGATCAGACAGCTTCTGCTGTAGCTCCCTGATCAGGTTCTTGTCGATTTGCTTATGAAATAATATACCTGTAGGTTTGGTTGGACAATTACTGCCATAGCCTGTGCTCATAAACTCTGCATTATTTCTTACACGAATATTCATGTAGAAGGCTTTTTTCACAATGTTAACTTTTCAAATAGATCATTGGCTCTGACAGATCAATTAGGATTAGATCAACAAAATTTCATAAACAAACAGAGCAGAACCTGATCAGACAGCTCTTAAGGAACTGTACGATCTGGATCAACTCTATTTGTAAACGCCCGTGACGCCATTAATATAAGAAGAGAAGGACTGGGAGATTGATTTTAAAGCAAATTAGGTGTCTGCTGCCAACAGTGTTAAATCGTGTTTATTAGTCATTTTTTTCTCTTAAGAATATTTATTAAAGATTTCATGACCTCATGAATATTCATTACAGGGATTACAGAGACGCTAGACAACCCTGGTCGAATCTAAAGAGATAAGTCTATGGACTAAGCAATCAGAGCAGAACCTGATCCAACAGTTCGTGCATGATTTGGGTTTACGCTGTTAACAAAACTTTGTATAGAATAATTTTCCATAAAGAAAAAGCCCATTAACATACAGTGCTAGACCTATTACGTCACATTTATAACAGAGTGTAGCATATTATTTTTTAGCTCACCAGAGCATTAAGTGCTCAGGGTGAGCTTTTGTGATCGCCCGTTGTCCGTCGGCGTGCGTCGTTCGTCGTCCGTCGTCAACAATTTGAACCTTTAAAAATCTTCTCCTCTGAATCTACAGGGATCTCAACTTTCATCTTTGGCACATAGCATCATATTCAGGTCCTCTACAAAAGTTATATAAATTATGCCCCTGGGGTCAAAATTGACCCCGCCCCAGGGGTGCCTTGTTTTCAATAGAAACATATAGTAAAACTTTGAAAATCTTCTCCTCTGAAACTGGAAGGTTCTCAGCTTTCATATTTAGCACATAGCATCATGTTCAGGTCCTCTACAAAAGTTATATAAATTATTACCCCTAGGTCAAAATTGGCCACGCCCCAGGGATGGGCAGTTTTCAATAGAAACAAATAGTGAAATCTTTGCAAATCTTCTTCTCTGAAACTGGAGGGCTCTCAGCTTTCGTATTTGGCATATAGCATCATGTTCAGGTCCTCTACATAAGTTGTATTATTTATGGCCCAAGGGTCAAAATTGGCCCGCCCCAGGGGTGGGCAGTTTTCAAAAGAAACAAATAGTTAAATCTTTAAAAATCTTCTTCTCTGAAACTGGAAGGCTCTCAGCTTTCATATTTGGCACATAGCATCATGTTCAGGTCCTCTGCCAAATTTATATAAATAATGGCCCCGGGGTCAAAATTGGCCCGCCCCAGGAATTGGCAGTTTTCAAAAGAAACAAATAGTGAAATCTTTGAAAATCTTCTCGTCTGAAACTGGAAGGTTCTCAGCTTTCATATTTGGCACATAGTATAATGTTCAGGTCCTCTACAAAAGTTATATAAATTATGGCCCCGGGGTCAAAATTGGCCCCGCCCCAGGGGTGGGCAGTTTTCAATAGAAACAAATAGTGAAATCTTTGAAAATTTTCTTCTCTGAAACTGGAAGGCTGTCAGCTTTCATATTTGGCACAGAGCATCATGTTCAGGTCCTCTACAAAAGTTGTATAAATTATGGCCCCGGGGTCAAAATTGGCCCCGCCCTAGGGGTGGGCAGTTTTCAATAGAAACAAATAGTGAAATCTTTGAAAATCTTCTCATCTGAAACTGGAAGGTTCTCAGCTTTCATATTTTGCACATAGCATCATGTTCAGGTTCTCTACAAAAGTTATATAAATTATGGCCCGGGGTCAAAATTGGCCCCGCCCAGGGGTGGGCAGTTTTCAATAGAAACAAATAGTGAAATCTTTGAAAATCTTCTTCACTGAAACTGGAAGGCTCTCGGCTTTCATATTTGGCACAGAGCATCATGTTCAGGTCCTCTACAAAAGTTATATACATTAGGTATGGTCTCGGGGTTAAAATTGGCCCTGCCACAGGGGTGGACAGTTTTCAATAGAAACATATTGAGAAAACTTTGAAAATCTTCTTCTCTGAAACTGGAAGGTTAATCTCAGCTTTCATAATTGGCTCATAGCATCATGTTCAGGTCCCCTACAAGTTTTTCTAAATTATTCCCCTGGGGTCAAAATTGGCCCGCCCCAGGGCCGGCTAGTTTTCTATGGAAACATATAGTGAAAACTTTGAAAATCTTCTCCTCGGATTGTCTGGTGAGCGCTTCAGGGCCATTCTGGCCCTCTTGTTATAATTGTAGACCCAAGTCATCCACTGCACTATTTTCTCTAGTATAAATTTCACGGAAACAGCCATCGAGACAAAATATGTAAGCTGACCCAATATAAATCACATCACATTTTCTTGAACTTCTCAGCTTTTAAATAATTCTATTTAGTCTCTGTCGGATTAGGAGCTACACACATAGGCAGGGATACACCCATAGGCAGCACAAATTACCATTTTAGCACTCAAAACAAGCAGAAGTACATTACGTGCGATTCTTTTCTGTACAATATATAGTTCGACATATATCGGGAATGTCACAAGTGATGTCATCACAAGGGAGATTAGCAAACAACCAAAATCAGCCAGTGCTTACTTATCGGTGATATTTGACAGCTGCTATGTTCGATTTGACTGTATTTTTAGCTCACCAGAGCACAAAGTGCTCAGGGTGAGCTTTTGTGATTGCCTGATGTCCGTCGTCGTGCGTCGTCAGTCGTCCCGCGTCAACAATTTGAACCTTTAAAAATCTTCTCCTGAATCTACAGGGTTCTCAGCTTTCATCTTTCGTACATAGCATCACCTATAGGTCCTCTACAAAAGTTATAAAAATAATGCCTCTGGGGTCAAAATTGACCCCGCCCCAGGGGTTGGAAGTTTTCAATAGAAACATATAGTAAAACTTTGAAAATCTTCTCCTCTGAAACCAGAAGGTTATCAGCTTTCATATTTGGCACATAGCATCATGTTCAGGTCCTCTACAAAAGTTATTTAAATTATGACCCTGGGGTCAAAATTGGCCCCGCCCCAGGGGTGGGAAGTTTTCAATAGAAACAAATAGTGAAATCTTTGAAAATCTTCTCCTCTTTAACTGGAATGCTCTCAGCTTTCATATTTGGCACAGAGCATCTTGTTCAGGTCCTCTACAAAAGTTATATAAATTATGCCCCTGGGGTCAAAATCGGCCCCGCCCCAGGGGTGGGAAGTTTTCAATAGAAACAAATAGTGAAATCTTTGAAAATCTTCTCCTCTGAAACTGAAAGGCTCTCATCTTTCATATTTGGCACAGAGCATCATGTTCAGGTCCTCTACAAAAGTTATATAAATTATGTCCCTGGGGTCAAAATTGGCCCCGCCCCAGGGGTTGGCTGTTTTCAATGGAAACAAATAGTGAAATCTTTGAAAATCTTCTCCTCTGAAACTGGAAGGTTCTCAGCTTTCATATCTGGCATATAGCATCATGTTTAGGTCCTCTACAAAAGTTATATAAATTATGGCCCTGGGGTCAAAATTGGCCCCGCCCCAGGGGTGGGCAGTTTTCAATAGAAACAAATAGAGAAAACTTTGAAAATCTTCTCCTGAAACTGGAAGGCGCTCAGCTTTCATATTTGGCACAGAGCATCATGTTCAGGTCCTCTACAAAAGTTATACTAATTATGGCCCTGGGGTCAAAATTGGCCTGCCCCAGGGGTGGGTGGTTTTCAGTAGAAACATATAGAGAAAACTTTGAAAATCTTCTCCTCTGATTGTCTGGTGAGCGCTTCAGGGCCATTCTGGCCCTCTTGTTTTGTGTTTTCGAACCTACGTCGTACAAGGTACCCATTTGTCAAATATTTACGAAAAATTAGCCGGCCTGTTTACTTGACCTTTAAAGAGGAAGTCCCTACAATGATCGCATGTTTTCAATAATATCATAAAACTTGGTATTTGTTATGCTCTATCATTATTATGAAGGTTCCCAATTTGAACTTATATCGAAAAATGTCCCTGTGATACAAATAAACCGATTTTATCAATACTAGATAATTTTTGTTCTACAACACAATATTATCGGCCTTTTCCGTTAAATTCTTCCGCGTTTTGCCGATGATCACCCAATCCCTCCATTTTTTACGTAATAGCTTTCTCGGAAGTGGTCGGAGAATCCGGAATAGGTTACGAAAATAAAACCCAACCCGAATAAAACTGAAACTTCGGGTAGTAAAACCAAAAGCGGCGATATCAAACACTTGGATGTTTTGTAATTGGATGGGGCTTTTTGCGATATACTACTTTTCAGCATATAAATAAATGAGTTTTGTATATTTTAAGTGTTTATGAAACGCGTCAAATGTAGGGACACCCCCTTTAAGTTTTAACTTTGAACTGTTAAAACAAAATGAAATGCATATCAAACAAATTATGCATGCTGTAATGAGTTTAAAGTATTTTTTATAACAAGAACCATTTATTGTCAATGTCCTTATACCTTGTTTAAACTCATTTTTTCCTCTGGAATTTGTGTATTTTGACTAAAACATCTCCAGTAAGGCATTGTCTCCAGTAAAATATTATTTGATTAAAATCTAGTAGGTATCTCTCGGGCATGAATAAGATTAGGTCTCTATCCTGTGTGAATAAACTAAAGTAGGTCTCCGCTCTGTAAGGTCTCTCTCCTATGTGAAAAATATAGTGAAAGACATACTTTTGGACATAGCCTGTACAGTGAGCAGAGACATTGAGGTTAAAAATTCGTAGCAGCCGACTCAATCTATTTAGCCAGTAAAATTTACACTTTTGAGGATTTTCTTCTGAAAATTTATTATTTCAAGATGAATAAATGTTTTAAAATATTACTATACAACTAAAAAATACTTAGACTGCACAACTGTCATACGCATAATATAGTTTGAACTTTAAGAAACACGAATCGCCAGGAATAGAGCATAAATATTGGTGTGTTACAGCGTCGGAAAACTGCTAACAGCTGACTCGATCTGCAGTGCACCCCTAAAAACTTGTTTTCTGGACTGATACTGCTTGTTTCACCTCTCGTTGTTTTGGTTAAAATCTCTAATTTTAGCATCAGATTGATTCAGTTATATTGTAAATTTTGCATCGATTTGCTGAAACAGGTAATAAATCTGCACTGATTCCCTCCCGCCCATTTGACCTCGGTTCATTGTTTACAATCTCATTATCTGCCATTGTACATGTCGACTTCCGGTAGAATTTTGACAAATCTGTCATGCTGAAAGGTATGTTAGTCTCCTTCCTTCTGTATGCAGGCAATGTCACACTCAACGACTTAGCTGGATGTGCTAATGATTGCAAAGCTCAGTCACTTCCAAGACCCAGTATCGGACCGAACAGCCTCAGACCCTCAAATTTGTAGTCATGTGGGACAATTGTCGCTGCACTGAGACTGCAGCACAAACGCCTACAAACACCACACAAAAGCACATCTTGCCATTTTGCTTTTGTCTATATCCACAGATGTTGAGAGCAACGCTGGACCAGATTTTCCTTGTGGAGACTGTGGCTCTGAAGTGAGAGATTGTGATCCTGCTGTCGAATTACGGAAAACGCAACTGCGTAGCATCCAAGAACCTTCTGAAAAGCATTGAACATGTCCAGTTATTGAAACAGCGGATTTCAAGTCACAGGTAAAAACCTGTAATGTCAAGTATTCACCAGAAAGTTGTCTGTCAATAGCTATTCATAGGTTATGTTAAAGGAACTGGTCAAGATGTATAGATTCAGAAAAGTTATATTTTGTTAGCTCACCAGAGCACAAAGTGCTCAGGGTGAGCTTTTGTGATCGCCTGTTGTCCGTCGGCGTGCGTCATTCGCCGTCCGTCGTCAACAATTTGAACCTTTAAAAATCTTCTCCTCTGAATCTACAGGGATCTCAACTTTCATCTTATGCACATAGCATCATATTCAGGTCCTCTACAAAAGATATATAAATTATGTCCCTGGGGTCAAAATTGACCCCACCACAGGAGTGCCTTGTTTTCAATAGAAACATATTGTAAAACTTTGAAAATATTCTTCTCTGAAACCAGAAGGTTCTGAGCTTTCATAATTGGCACATAGCATCATTTTCAGGTGCTCTACAAAATTTATATAAATTATTGCCCTGGGGTCAAAATTGGCCCCGCCCCAGGGGTGGGCAGTTTTGAAAAGAATCATATAGAGCAAACTTTGAAAATTTTCTCCTCTGAAACCAGAAGGTTCTCAGCTTTCATATTTAGCACATAGCATCATGTTCAGGTCCTCCACATAATTTGTATAAATTATGGCCCCGGGGTCAAAATTGGCCCCGCGCCAGGGGTGGGCAGTTTTCAATAGAAACAAAAAGTGAAATCTTTGAAAAATCTCCATCTCTGAAACTGGAAGGCTCTCAGCTTTCATATTTGGCACATAGCATCATGTTCAGGTCCCCTACAAGTTTTCTGAATTATTCCCCTGGGGTCAAAATTGGCCCACCCCAGGGCCGGCTAGTTTTCTATAGAAACATATAGTCAAAACATTGAAAATCTTCTCCTCTGGTTGTCCGGTGAGCGCTTCAGGGCCATTCTGACCCTCATTCTGGCTCTGGCTCACCAGAGCACTTTTGTGCTCAGGGTGAGCTTTTGTGATTGCCTGATGTGCGTCATCCGTCGTCGGGCGTCAACAATTTGAACCTTTAAAAAATCTTCTCCTCTGAATCTACAGGGTTCTCAGCTTTCATCTTTGGTACATAACATCATCTGTAGGTCCTCTACAAAAGTTATATAAATTATGCCCCTGGGGTCAAAATTGGCCCCACCCCAGTGGTGCCTTGTTTTCTATTGAAATATATGATAAAACCTTGAATATCTTCTTCTCTGAAACTCGAAGGTTCTCTGCTTTCATATTTGTCATATAGCATCATGTACAGGTCATCTACAAAAGTTATATAAATCATGCCCTTAGGGTCAAAATTGGCTCCGCCCCAGGGGTGGGCAGTTTTCAATAGAAACATATAATGACAACTTTGAAAATCTTCTCCTCTGAAACAGGAAGGTTCTCAGCTTTCAGATTTGGCACATAACATCATGTTCAGGTCCTTTACAAAAGTTATATAAATTATGCCCTTGGGGTCAAAATTGGCCCGGCCCCAGGGGTGGCCAGTTTTCAATAGAAACATATAGTGACAACTTTGAAATCTTCTCCTTTGAAACTAGAAGGTTCTCAGCTTTCTTACTTGGCACATAACATCATGTTCAGGTCCTCTACGAAAGTTGTATAAATTATGCCCCTGGGGTCAAAATTGGTACCCTGTTTTCTATAGAGATATATAGGAAAAGTTTATTCTATAGTCTTCCCAGAAACTGGAAGGTTCTTAGCTTTCATATTTGGCACATAACATCATGTTCAGGTCCTCTACAAAAGTTATTTAAATTGTGCCCCTAGGGTAAAAAATGGCCCCTCCCCAGGGATGGTCAGTTTTCAATAGAAACATATAGTAAAAACTGAGAAAATCTTCTTCTCTGAATCTACAGGGTTCTCAGCTTTCATATTTGGCACATAGCATCATGTTCAGGTACTCTACCAAAGTATATAAATATAAATTATGCCCCTGGGGTCAAAATTGGCCCTGCCCCAGGGGTAGCTAGTTCTCAATAGAAACATATAGTGACAAGTTTGAAAATCTTCTCCTCTGAAACTGGAAGGTTCTCAGCTTTCATATTTGACACATAGCATCATGTTCAGGTTCTCTACAAGAGTTACATAAATTATTCCCCTGGGGTCAAAATTGGCCCGGCCCCAGGGGTGGCCAGTTTTCAATAGAAACATATATATAGTGACAACTTTGAAAGTCTTCTACTTTGAAACTAGAAGGTTCTCAGCTTTCATACTTGTCACATAACACCATGTTCAGGTCCTCTACGAAAGTTATATAAATTATGCCCCTGAGGTCAAAATTGGCCCCGCCCCAAGGGTGCCCTGTTTTCTATAGAAATATATAGGAAACGTATGAATATATTCTTCCCTGACACTGGAAGGTTCTCAGCCAGTTCTCAATAGAAACATATAGTGACAACTTTGAAATTATTCTCCTCTGAAACTGGAATGTTCTCAGCTTTCATATTTGCCACATAGCATCATGTTCAGGTCCTCTACAAAAGTTGTATAAATTATTCCCCTTGAGTCAAAATTGGCCTTGCCACAGGATGGCTAGTTTTCTATAGAAACATAGTGAAAAATGTGAAAATATTCTCCTGTGATTGCCTGGTGGGCGATGTCAGGGCCATTCTGGCCCTCTTGTTTTGCATATCTATACCCTGCATTAAGCTACCAAATGGCCATAATCAGCATCAGTCTGTCACAATTATCAATGTATCTATTGTTAATTCCGAAGAATGGTGAAGTTCAGCTTGATACGTAACAAGTTGAACTGTATACCAGACTGCAGGAGTCACCCTTTCACTCTCTAATTCCCTCTGCTTCAGAACTGTTATATGCTTGAATTTCTTAAAAATAAGTTTTGGGCATTTTAACCTTAAATAAATTGCCACACGTTTCAAATAGTTTGGATCTTGATCAAATAAAAATTGTTTGGCATCTGATGATTAGATCAGAAACCAAACCATGTACTTATTTCAGTCTTCATCAACAGTGATAAGGTTAACACTCTGATAGAAATGATTTTGGCTGAAAAATTAAAATTATGCTTGGATTCGACCTAGTGACCTACTTTTTCATTGGACATGACCCATTTTCAAACTTGACCTAGATTTTGTCATGACTATATTTGAGGTAAGTATGATGAAGATTGACCCAAATCTGTGGCCTCTAGTGTTTTCACAGGGTTTTTGTATGATTTGACATAGTGACCTACTTTTTGACCCCACATGACGCATTATCGAACTTGACCTAGATTTTGTCAAAAACAAATTTGGGGCAAGTTTTATAAAGATTTACCAAGAACTGTGGCCTCTAGTGTGTTCACAAACAAAACTAAATGGACGACAGATGGCGCACAACCAAAGCCTACGCTGGACACAGCACGATCACAATAGCTCACCATGAGCACTTTGTGCTCAGGTGAGCTAGAAATTCTTTTGATTGGAGTTTAATAGCGTTATTTGAATTCAAAATATGATCAAAGTTCACAAAAACTTTGAAGTTGAATTTAGTCTGCCTAATGCTTGTTTTAGGGGGAGATAAATAGATGATGTCAATTTGTACAAAGCGGAGTATGACGTCACTTGGGTGGGTTTTTCAGGCATTATTTTCTATATATATATATATTTGTCTGATTAAAGGCCATTATGCAGCGAAATCTGCAAAAGGTGTACAAAATATTGAACATTTTTTTAATAAACTGAATTTTTTAAAAAATGTTTTAATTGGAGCTTAATTACGTTATTTGAATTCAAAATATGTTCAAAGTTCACAAAAACCTGGATGTTGAATATAGTCTGCCTAATGCTGGTTTTAGGGGGGGGGGATAAACAGTTGATGTCAATTTTTTTACAAAGCTGAGTATAATGTCACTTTGGTGTTTTTTTTCAAACATCAGTTTCTATATATATTTGCTTACAGGCCATTTTGCACCAACGTCTGCCAAAGGTATACAAGATATTGAAATTTTTAGCAGACTACAACAGCAGATCATATATACTTCTAATATACAAAATATTTCACAAAAAATATTTTAATTTGAGCTAAATTGCGTTATTTGAATTCAAAATGTGTTCAAAGTTCACAAAAACCTTGAAGTTGAATTTAGTCTGCCTAATGCTTGTTTTAGGGGGAGATAAATAGATGATGTCAATTTGTACAAAGCGGAGTATGAGGTCACTTGGGTGGGTTTTTCAGACATTATTTTCTCTCTCTATATATATTTTGTCTGCTTAAAAGCCATTTTGCACCGAAATCTGCCAGAGGTATACAAAATATTGAACATTTTAGCAGACTGCAGCAGCAGATTGTATATAGTTTTAATAAACAGAATTTTTGAAAAATGTTTTAATTGGAGCTTAATTACGTTATTTGAATTCAAAATATGTCAAAGTTCACAAAAACCTGAATGTTGAATTTAGTCTGCCTAATGCTGGTTTTAGGGGGGGGGGGATAAACAGTTGATGGCAATTTGTACAAAGCTGAGTATGATGTCACTTTGGTGGGTTTTATTCAAACATCAGATTCTATATATATTTGCTTACAGGCCATTTTTCACCACCGTCTGCCAAAGGTAAACAAGATATTGAAATTTTTAGCAGACCACAACAGCAGATCATATATATTTTTAATATACAATTTTTTTCAGAAAAAATCTTTTAATTTGACCCAAATTTCGTTATTTGAATTCAAAATGTGTTCAAAGTTCACAAAAACCTTGAAGTTGAATTAAGTCTGCCTAATGCTTGTTTTAGGGGGAGATAAATAGATTATGTCAATTTGTACAAAGCGGAGTATGAGGTCACTTGGGTGGGCTTTTCAGACATTATTTTCTCTCTATATATATATTTTGTCTGCTTAAAGGCCATTTTGCACCGAAATCTGCCAGAGGTATACAAAATATTGAACATTTTAGCAGACTGCAGCAGCAGATATAGTTTTAATAAACAGAATTTTTAAAAAAATGTTTTAACGAGCTTATTTGCGTTATTTGAATTCAAAATATGTTCAAAGTTCACAAAAACCTTGAAGTTGAATTAAGTCTGCCTAATGCTTGTTTTAGGGGGAGATAAATAGATGATGTCAATTTGTACAAAGCGGAGTATGAGGTCACTTGGGTGGGTTTTTCAGACATTATTTTCTATATATATATTTTGTCTGCTTAAAGGCCATTTTGCCTTTCAAAGTTCACAAAAACCTGAATGTTGAATTTAGTCTGCCTAATGCTGGTTTTAGGGGGGGGGGGGGATAATCAGTTGATGGCAATTTGTACAAAGCTGAGTATGATGTCACTTTGGTGAACAAAGTTCACAAAAACCTGGATGTTGAATTTAGTCTGCCTAATGCTGGTTTTAGGGGGGCGGGGGATAAACAGTTGAAGGCAATTTGTACAAAGCTGAGTATGATGTCACTTTGGTGGGTTTTATTCAAACATCAGATTCTATATATATTTGCTTACAGGCCATTTTTCACCACCGTCTGCCAAAGGTAAACAAGATATTGACATTTTTAGCAGACCACAACAGCAGATCATATATATTTTTAATATACAAAATTTTTCACAAAAAATCTTTTAATTTGAGCCAAATTTCGTTATTTGAATACAAAACGTGTTCAAAGTTCACAAAAACCTTGAAGTTGAATTTAGTCTGCCTAATGCTTGTTTTAGGGGGAGATAAATAGATGATGTCAATTTGTACAAAGCTGAGTATAAGGTCACTTGGGTGGGTTTTTCAGACATCATTTTCTATATACATATATATATTTGTCTGCTTAAAGGCCATTTCGCACCGACATCTGCCAAAGGTATACAAGATATTGAAAATTTTCACAGACTGCAGCAGCAGATCATATATATTTTTAATAAACAAAATTTAAAAAATATATATATTTTAACGAGCTTATTTGCGTTATTTGAATGCAAAATATGTTCAAAGTTCACAAAAATCTGGAAGTTGAATAGTCTGCCTAATAGTGCTTGTTTAAGGGGAGTTGTCCAACTCGACTTTAAAAAACATATGTAAATTATATGTATGTTTTTTTTCTTTATATAATAAATGTACGTGAAGGTTTTATATGATGATGTACTGATGTACAAGTCAATAAAAGTATGTTCTTAACCCTTTCCCTGTTCTGTATTTAGGCCAAATTTCAATACCTACCTAATATTCATTAACAAAGTAGTTATAAACAAATATGGAAGGTGGAACATTGTAGACATTTCAGAAAGTAACATAACAGATCTATAAAATTCCATTAGCAAACAGAGCAGACCCTGATCAGACGGCTCCTCTAAGAGCCGTCTGATCTGGGTCTGCTCTGTTCGTAAATGGGTGAAAACACGTTTATATGAGGGAAAGGGTTAATGCTGAAATTATAGCATGTTTCTCATTTCTTTGTAATGATTTCAGCAAGTGATGAAAGTGATGAGAATGAAAAGCTCATGCCTGTTAAGATAGAAACATCAGGTAAGTTTAATGTTAAATTTATTAAGAAATTACAACCCCTTAAACATTTAGGGAATTAAACAGCTTTTATCAGTGCATAGATTAGGATCGGGACGGGCAGTGCGCACTTTTCCTGTTGAAAATCTTAACTGCGTATCAAGTTTCATCAGTCTGAAATATACTCAAATATTTTTTGCCTATACCAACCTTTAAAATTATAGTGAAAGCTATTCACGTTGAAATCGCATTCCCGTTGAGTATCGAAATTATACCACTACTGATTGGAGTAATCTCCCTTATTTAATATCCATCCATAAAAATTCGAGAGTAACCAAAACCACATCTTATGTCTAGGTATAAAAGGCAGACTTTTGCCTTGTTGTTTGTGATAGCTAGATAGGCTCTGTATTCGATATTTTAACACGCATGTACGCTGTAGCAAACATCTTAAAATATTAAGATAGTGAAACATTATTTAAGAATAAATCTATGCGGAATGATTGAAATTATGTTTTGTAAAACTTTTAACCACTGGTCCCATTTAAGCCTTTCCAGACGACAAATTTACACCACACCAAAGGTTCAAAATCAATAACGACAAAAAGGTACAGTTGGTAGATTTATCTATCTGTCTGAGGCTGAAAAAATGCCACCAGAAAAGCAAATTTTTTGCCAACAAATGATCCAAAGCAGAACATAATGGTGAAATACTTCCCAGTCCCTAAAGTTGTGAACAATAATATACCAGATTTGAGTATAAATACACAAGACCAGTTTGATATATAATCTTGATTCAAACGTTGAACAAGTTGACCCAGGCATTTCTAGTCAATCAACCAATGAATATATTGAAGAGTAGGCTTGTTTGCAAGAAATAGATTGCTTATATATCTTTTCAAGAAATGAGCTTTTCAGTGTTACCAGGGATGTTCTGTTACTGATAAATAATAAGTTTTATTGAATAAAACATTCATTACAGAACTTATATACATGTACTGTACTCAGAAAGCTGCGTACAAACCATGACCATGAAAATCAAAATGTGACCTACATTCGCAGACAACCACCTCAAATTTGACTCATCTCAAAAACTTGTTGCAAGGAACATTCATCAAGATTCACTCATTGATGTACTCAGAAATTGGAAATGTGACCTACATTTGCAAACCACGAACTTGAAATATTACATTCGCAGGCCATGACCTTGAAATTTTACTCTTCCAAAGATTCATTCATTACTGTTCTCAGAAAGCTGGGGAAAAGTACCACGACCTTGAAATTTGAAAAAAGACCTACATTTGCAGACCACGACCTTGAAATTTGACTGGTCTCGAGACTTTGTTGCAAGGAACAGCTGTATGAAGTTTCAGTAAAATCCAATCAGTACTTTGCTAAAAAAAACTGCGGACAATTACTCAGAACACTGTGTACAAGCAACGCACAGACTAGGACCTTGACATTTGTTAACGTGACCTACATTTGCCGAGTACCACTTCACTTCCCATAAAAATATTGCAGCATCTGCAATCTTAACTTTATATATTACAGAAAGGTTTTCTTGGACCACTAGACAAACAAAAGAGGTGGTCCAATACTTCAAAAAGTGGGTGCATCAGCCAAGAGGAAATAGTTTACCAAGTAAGTTCAAATGCTTCTGTACCAAAACAAACAAAATATGTCATTCTTTGTTTTTATTTTCCCATAATTTAACAATTAACAAGCAAATCAGGGTTCGTCAGTAACTCTTTTTTCACTAGACCTTCGGGCTAGTTTCCTGCAAACATTACCAGACCGAACCAAAAAGTGACTAGACCAAACAGAAACCACTAAAGCAGTTAAACTTTATCAATCATAACTAAACTTAGCAAGAGAAGTGTTACATGAAGCTGTTCATATGACATCTGAATAGTGTTATCAAAAGCCAACATTGTGAAAAGAGTGTGCAGGCACTCGCAGGTACCTTTTTTCATTACCTTTACGAATTGCGCTCGAAACTTTCCTTTCTATCATTTCGCTACTTAAAATGTGAATATAACAAGCATCAGTCCAGCCCAGAATCTGAGAGTGTCTATTCTAGGATTAAAAAATGATGGGGGAATTTTACTGAAAATTCCGATATTACACCAACTTATGAGATTTTGCCTTTTTTGTCTATATAGAAAAAGCCCCCTCCCATGAAAAATATGGGGGGGATTTTAAATAAAGTGGGCAAATCCCCCAATCCCTCACCCTAGAATAGACACTGATTGAATCATTTTTTTTTTAAAAACTTTGTTAGATCTTGATGACCCAAGGATCAATCCTGCCAAGTTTGATAAAAATCAGACCAGTAGTTTAAGAGATGTTGATTTAAGAAATTGTTGACGACAAATGGACAACGATGGAAGGCTCTAAATAAACACCAAGAATTTTAGTGTTTGACCAACTTACAGATAATGTCACAATTTGTCTTGAGGAAACATGTCTAACACATTATTGAACAGTATAGTACAGTCGAGTCCCGATTATCCGAAGTGCCCGGAACCAGCATTCAAAATCAAACAACCCATGGTTTAGAATAATGCAAACCTATCAAAATTATTTTAAAAAAGATTATGATCTGTAACCATCGTAAACAGAACAGGTTTTGCTATCGTTCGAACTTGGCCTTGATTTTGTCAAGAACAAAATTTAGAGCAAGTTTGATGAAGATTTAATCAAGGCCGCTAGAGTGATAACAAACTAATTGTGGACGGCCTGACGCCGGAAGAAAGGCGATCCTAATAGCTCATCAACATTAAAATACAATTAACCAGTACATAAACAGCTTCCATTTATTCTCTGTTTTCAATTGAACTTCATGTGTCAAATGGACTAGGAGGATTGAGTCGAATTAAAGTCTTGATAATAATTAAATGTTGAAATTTAATTTCCAGGCAAAATTGAGATGCAGGATTTTTTAGCAATGCACGCTGAGTGGAGATGAACATATAAACAACTGAGAACAAAAACCATGAACGAGCAAAGGAAACACCAGAGACTGAGGCGCTTGAAGTTGAAGGAGTTGGTCGGATAAAAGTTTATGCTATTCAGTATACCATAATTTAAAATTTGCTATAGGATTCAATGCTATGACTCTATCCCTTTGACATTCGATAACTTTTGATGTTTTGCTTCAATTTAAACAAAATTTGCAGTGGTATTTAAGATTGTTTCAAGCTATAGACTAAAATGGAAATTACATATTGGATGGTCTCGTGTAGTATGCCTGTTAGTTGGAAAATGCAAAATGGTATTTTACAGAAAAATGCATAATTTTTATACCCCCCTTTTGAAAAAAAACGAGGTATATTGCTTTGCACATGTCGGTCTGTCTATCGGTAGATCGATGGTTTCCGAACGATAACTAATAAACGACTTGGCATAGAATCTTCAAACTTGCTGTAGTGGTTGGTCATGACAAGTAGATGACCCCTATAGTTTTTAAGGTCACTAGATCAAAGGTCAAAGTCACAATGACCTAAAATGGTGAAATAGTTTCCAATCAATAACTTCTCAAGGGTTTGACACGGGATCTTCAAACTTGCTGTAGTGGTTGGTCATGACAACAAGATGACCCCTAATGTTTTTGAGGTCACTAGGTCAAAGGTTAAAGTCACCATGACCTTAACTGGTTAAATGGTTTCCGATCAATAACTGCTCAAGTGTTTGGCTTAGAATCTTCAAATTAACAGCTAGATGACTCCTATTGATTTTGAGGTCACTAGGTAAAAGGTCAAGGTCATCATGATCTTAACTGATGAAATGGTTTCCAATTAATAACTGCTTAATTGTTTGGTTTGGGATCTTCAAACTTGCTGTGGTAGTTGGTAGTTAGCACTAGATGACCCCTATAGTTGTTGAGGTCACTAGGTCAAAGGTCAAGGTCACCATGACCTTAACTTGTGAAATGTTTTCAGATCAATAAATGATCAGTGGTTTGGCTTAGGATCTTCAAAGTTGCTGCGGTGATTTGTCATGACCACTAGATGACCTCTATAGTTGAGGTCACTAACTCAAAGGTCAGCGGGTCTGGGGGTATACATGTTTTACAAACATCTCTTGTCTAATTTTGATTTTTATGCCCCCCAGATCTGATCTGGGAGGCATATTGTTTTTGCCTTGTCTGTTTGTCTGTTTGTTTATCAGCAACTTTAATATTAGTCCTAACTTTTTAGTCAGTACAGATAGAGACTTGATATTTGGCATGCATATGTATATCATTAAGCCGCACATTTTGAGGGGTAACATGTCAAGGTCAAGGTCATCCTTAAAGGCCAAAAGTCAAATATATGGGTCAAATCACTGACTTTAACATTGGCCATAACCTTTGGACCAGTAGAGATAGAGACTTGATATTTCGCATGCTTGTGTATCTTATGAAGTTGCACATTGTCAGGGGTGACATGTCAAGTTCATTCTTCAGGGTCAAAGGTCAAATTGTCTGTTTGTCTGTAGCTTTAACATTGGTCATAACTTTTGAGCCAGTACAGATAGAGACTTGATATTTGGCATGCATATGTATCTCATAAAGCCCCACATTTTGAGGGTGACATGTCAAGATCAAGGTCATCCTTAAAGGTCAGAGGTCAAACATATGGGTCAAATCACAGACTTTAAAATTGGCCATAACTTTTGAACCAGTACAGATAGAGACTTGATATGTGGCATGCTTGTGTATCTCATAAAGCTGCACAGTTTGAGGGGTGACATGTCAATGTCATCCTTCAGGGTCAAAGGTAAGGGTGAAACGATTAATCGCGATGTGAATTGAACCGCGATCTTTTGCCCTCGATTCGGTTCGGTTCAAATCGGTTCAGCAGATCGCATTTTCGATTCGATTTTTATTATAAAAGGCTAGCTTCTTAATGATTGGTAGTGAAATGAAACTAACCTGTGAAAATTCGCCGTGAAAAGTCGTAATACTTGTTTTCCCGCATTAGAGCTGTCAAAACAAACATACTCATCGAATTCTGATAGACTCAAATCGATTGGATGAAGGCCGACTATTTTAGCCAATCAAATAACACGTTGTAATCGTTGCACTTAATCTGATCGTCTGGGCGCTTTATTCAAGCGTCTTTGTGTTCTCTCAAAATGTCGGATGCTGAAGCTGTCAATCTACGTGCTACCCCGAAAAACTATCGCTCCAAATGTGGAGATTTCAGATTTCGCGAGAGCAACAACACAAATAAACCAACATGTAAGATTATTTTACAAATATTCTCTGCAACACGGGAAATACGACGAATCTGTCATATCGTATGAACGGAAACACAGTATTGCATTTACGTTTCGTCTTCTTCCAGTAAACTTGGTTGCAAATTTGTGTATGCGTAACGTTTATGAAGCTGTGTATTGATAACTGGCTAAAACTTTACTCGCAGCACCGTCTAGTGCTTTTTGCTCAGAGACAGGGAGATGTCATATCTCTCTTCAACTGATAGCTATCTGTACCAGTTGAAGAGAGACATGACATCTCTTCCAAGTGCTCAAATTCTTTTTTCAGAAAAACCTACATGTTCTACAGAGTTCGGCTGTTTAGTCAATTAGACAATTAGCCAAGACTGATTATGTTAGTGTTACCATTTTACTTGGTTTTAGTGACCAGTTATAAAAAAGAACTTCCAAAAACAAACTGCAGAAAGGTTTGACAGTTAAAGTCAGACATATCTGACTAGGCTATTATGATTTTTCCACCTGTATATGTCCAAGCATTCTGTTTTCAGAGCTGTTTATGCACAGTATTTATTCTACATAGTGCATTCTTTTTATTACAATCTTAAATCGAATCGAATCGAAAATAATCGAATCGTGTTGTAAAACATCGAAATCGAATCGAATCGAAATTTTTTGAATCGTTTCACCCCTAGTCAAAGGTCACCAACATCAAATTGGCAATAACTTTTGAACAAAAGAGATAGAGTCTTGATATTTGGTATGCATGTGTATCTCATGAAGCTGCACATTTTGGGGGTGACATGTCAAGGTCATCTTTCAGGGTCAAAGGTCACCGACTTTAATATTGGCCATAATTTTTGAACCAGTAGAGATAGACTTGATAGTTGGTATACATGTGTTTCTCATTTGGCTGCACAGTTTGAGGGGTGACATGTCAAGGTCAGCCTTCATGATCAAAGGTCACCAACATTAACATTGGCCATAACCTTTGAACCAGTAGAGATACAGATTTGATATTTGGTATGCATGTGTACCCCATGAAGCACATGCATGAAAGTACTATGGGAACAGCTTCCTATATTGCAATTAAAAATATTCCCACAGCAAAAGAATCTGGGAATTTGGTGGGGGAAATCCCCCATCTGCAACTGGGGGGGGGGGGCAGTTAACGGAAAATTCAATGGCTTGGATCAAAGTTGGAGAAAATGCCCATTATGTATAAGGGATATTTGAGAATTAATAGACATGTGTCTGTGTGTGTTGAAAGTAAGAAAACTTGATCTAATATGTTTACTTACAAATGTAAATGGATGCATTAACTACTAATACCTACTGCCCGTTAACTCCCCCCCACACACACACACACTTCCCAGTAGGTCCCCCACTTTATTTTTATTTGATGGGGGATTTCCCTCACCAAATTGAAATCCTGGCAGCATCTCTGAAAACATCAAAAATTATTGAACGTCAAAGAGGTAGAATCATAACATTGAGCCCTATGGAAATCTATATTTGTGATCCATAGCAAATTTTGAGTAGTACAGGGTTGCCACCCCTCAGGGAAATTTAAATTTTTTCAAGGTCAGGGAATTTTGAGAACTATCAGGGAAATTTGAAAATATAGGCAACTGTCAGGAAATTGTCAGGGAATTTGGAAAACATGAGAATGAAGGATATATTTTTAGCTCACCAGAGCACTTTTGTGCTCAGGGTGAGCTTTTGTGGTCACCTGATGTCCGTCGGTGTGCGTCATGCGGTGTGCGTTGTCAGTCGTCAACAATTTAAACCTTAAAAAATCTTCTCTGAATCTACAGGGTTCTCAGCTTTCATATTTGGCACATAGCATCATCTATAGGTTCTCTACAAATGTTATATAAAATATGCCACTGGGGTCAAAATTGGCCCCGTCCCAGGGGTGACCAGTTTTCAATAGAATCATATAGTAAAATTTTGAAATTCTTCTCCTTTGAAACTGGAAGGTTCTCAGCTTTCATATTTGGCACATAGCATCATGTTCAGGTCAACTACAAAAGTTATATAAATTATGGCCCTAGGGTCAAAATGGCCCCGCCCCAGGGATGGCCAGTTTTCCAAAGAAACATATAGTGAAAACTTTGAAAATCTTCTCCTCTGAAACTGTAAGGATCTAAGCTTTCATATATGGCACATAGTATCATGTGCAGGTCTTGTACAAAAGTTATTTAAATTATGTCCCTGGGGTCAAAATTGTTCCGCCCCAGGGTGGCCAGTTTTCAATAGAAATGTATAGTGAATACTTTGAAAATCTTCTTCTCTGAAACTGTAAGGATCTAAGCTTTCATATTTGGCACATAGTATCATGTGCAGGTCTTGTACAAAAGTTATTTAAATTACGTCTCTGGGGTCAAAATTGTCCCGCCCCAGGGTGGCCAGTTTTCAATAGAAATGTATAGTGAAAACTTTGAAAATCTTCTCTGAATCTACAGGGTTCTCAGCTTTCATATTTTACACATAGCATCATGTTCAGGTCCTCTACAAAATTTATTTAAATTATGTCCCGGGGTCAAAATTGGCCCCGTCCCAGGGGTGCTTGTTTTCTATAGAAACATATAGTAAAACTTTGAAAATCTTCTTTTCTGAAACTAGAAGATTCTCAACTTTCATATTTGGCACATAGCAACATGTTGAGGTCCTCTACAAAAGTTATATAAATTATGCCCCTGGGGTCAAAATTGGCCCCACCCCAGGGGTAGCCAGTTTTTAATAGAAATGTATAGTGAAAACTTTGAAAATCTTCTTATCTGAATCTATAGGGTTCTAAGCTTTCATATTTTACACATAGCATCATGTTCAGGTCCTCTACAAAAGTTATATAAATTATGGCCCTAGGGTCAAAATGGCCCCGCCCCAGGGATGGCCAGTTTTCCAAAGAAACATATAGTGAAAACTTTGAAAATCTTCTCCTCTGAAACTGTAAGGATCTAAGCTTTCATATATGGCACATAGTATCATGTGCAGGTCTTGTACAAAAGTTATTTAAATTATGTCCCTGGGGTCAAAATTGTTCCGCCCCAGGGTGGCCAGTTTTCAATAGAAATGTATAGTGAATACTTTGAAAATCTTCTTCTCTGAAACTGTAAGGATCTAAGCTTTCATATTTGGCACATAGTATCATGTGCAGGTCTTGTACAAAAGTTATTTAAATTACGTCTCTGAGGTCAAAATTGTCCCGCCCCAGGGTGGCCAGTTTTCAATAGAAATGTATAGTGAAAACTTTGAAAATCTTCTCTGAATCTACAGGGTTCTCAGCTTTCATATTTTACACATAGCATCATGTTCAGGTCCTCTACAAAGTTTATTTAAATTATGTCCCCGGGTCAAAATTGGCCCCGTCCCAGGGGTGCTTGTTTTCTATAGAAACATATAGTAAAACTTTGAAAATCTTCTCCTCTGAAATTAGAAGGTTCGTAACTTTCATATTTGGCACATAGCATCATGTTGAGGTCCTCTATAAAAGTTATATAAATTATGCCCCTTGGGTCAAAATTGGCCCCACCCCAGGGGTAGCCATCTTTCGATAGAAATGTATAGTGAAAACTTTGAAATTCTTGTCCTCTGAATTTACAGGGTTCTCAGCTCTCATATTTGACACATAGCATCATGTTCAGATCCTCTACAAAAGTTATATAAATTATGTCCCAGGGGTCAAAATTGGCCCCGCCCCAGGGTTAGTCCATTTTCAATAGAAACATATAGTGAAAACTTCAAAAATCTTCTCCTCTGAAACTGGAAAGCTCTCAACTTTCACATATGGTACATTGCATCATGTTATATATATTATGCCCCTGGGGTCAAAATTTGTCCTGCCCCAGGTCCAGCTAGTTTTCTATAGAAACATAGAGTGAAAACATTGAAAATCTTCTTCTCTGATTGTCTGGTGAGCGATATCAGGGCCATTCTGGCCCTCTTGTTTAAAAAATCCGTAACATATTACAGAAACTATGACAGAAAGACAAAATTCCGTGATGAAATGTGTCAAGGAAATTTGAAATTATGTCAGGGAAATGTCAGGTAATTTTGTGTCTTCTGGTTTGTGGCAACCCTTTCAGTATATTCACTTCCCATATTTGTTTCTCAACACAAGGTACAGTAGTTGTGTAGGCATAGTCCAATTATTATCAATAACTTGTTGACATTTATACAAGTGATACGCTTCGTTAAAAATATACAATATAGAATGCTATTATAAGTCTAAATCTGTGCAGATATGGATACGCCCTTGCAAACAGAGCAGACTTTTATATGTGGTCATGGCCTGCTATGCTTGCTTATAGAATAATATAAGACAATATATAAGATAATTATCTCCAGTCTAATAAACCATAATAAGTTTTTTTTTATAGCTCGACTATTCGAAGAAATGGAGAGCTATTAGACACCCTCACGTCTGAGGCGTTGCAGGTTAAGATTTTCTATCAACCTACAATCAGGCATATATCTCCAAAGCTGATGCTTATATTGCATATTAATTTGACCAATAACATCAAACCTTGACCCCAACCTTCAAGGAGGACAATTCTAGATAATGACAAACGTCCAGTTACAGCAGCGACATGCTAGGATCTCTACTGTGGCGCAAGCCGAATGTGAATCACGTGTTACTGTTTAATTCTTTTATTTTTACAACAAATGTAAAAATAAATAAATGTTTCGATTTGAACACACTTTTTTTTACACACTGGGCTAAGAAAATCATATTACTTTTCTTGAAAATCCTTTAATTTCCGATTAAAGTTTTACCACTGTAAGCTGGGGACGTTTTTGGATAGGTGGCCATTTTTAAAAAAATTCCCATGATCCGACTGGTCATGTGTGTCCTAATGTGCAAATAGCATGTCATATAATACAGTGCTCCCTCTCTACAATGACACCCTTTGGGATGCGAATATTGTATGTGTTGTTCAGAGGGAGTTGTTATAGGGAGGAAAAATCAAACATAATTAGCTTGTTTGCAGATCCCCAGATAAGGTGTATTTCGAGAACTAAAACTGTTATACGTCAAGGAAACCCTATGTTGTGACCATTCTTTAGAATCGTCACAAAGTGGTGATTCTAAAGAGTGGTCACAACATAGGGTTTAATGGAGGAATAAAGAAAATACAATGGAAAAAGATTGTATCTGGAGCCTTGTTGTTTCGGAAACAGTGACATGCGTTGTTGTAAGGAGGGAATAGTTATTGAGAGGGCCGTTGTAGGGAATGAGCACTGTATGTCAGAGCCAAAAAAATACCCTTGTTATGAGTAATCATAAATAGTCTGTCTCTCTATATTTAGGCATTAAAATTTCTTAATTGACGTTCATGTTAGAAATGGTAATTTCTATCGTTTGAAAAGATGAAGAAATTATGAACAGGGTAAGGGTTAATACTGGCTGCTTGGAATCAGAAAATCACGTTCCTTGGTTTCTTATCCCACAAAGAATGAAGAGCTGAACTTTTTACAATCTGACTGTAGTGTGCATTTTATAATAATTTAAAAAATTGCACACAACAATTAATTTTCATGCAAAAAGTTGTAAATTAGTACAGTTCTGTGAATTTATATTCATATTATTGAAATATATAATTATGCATGGATTCAGTGATTAAAAAGACAGGCTTCATGATCATTTGGATTTATTTGAAATTCATAAACCAACAACAGATCAACAAATCTTCTGATCACATACCCTAATTATTGTCAGTATTCAAATTGCCCTAATTAGAATGACACTCTTGGGCACATAGTGCAGGCCCTGATCAAACAGCTGAAGGAGCAGTTTGATCAGTGTACACTATTAGCTACTATACAACTAATTAGATTATATTGAAATGGTGCCAATTGACTTGTTCAGCCTTACAAACCCATGAATAGATTTTGGGTGTCTGAATACTATGGATAATAGTGTAGGACTGTAGCTGCTGGTAAGGGCAAACTGGGTTAGAAAAGATCCGCTAGTTGTTAAACACTGGCTAATCGAGGTCTAAAACAGTTTGCATTGTCGACAAGGTTGGATTTCACTGAATTTTCAAAGTAGAATAATCTATCGTTGTTTATTGATAGAGATTATTTAGTATGAAAAGCTATTATTTGCAATATAATTTTCCATGTCCTACAGTATAGATCATGGTTTCTGTAGACCAGAATAGAACACATACAATATATAGTTTCCAAATGCTATCTGTAAAAGGTTTGAAAACATTTGTATAGCTAACATAATTTGCTTACAATGAATATTAGAATTTACCCTTTACTCCATTAAAACACCTTTGCCAACAAAATAGAGGCAGATCAGATAGGTCATGTAGGAATGGTCTGACCAAGGTCTGTTTTGTTTGCTTATGATATATTAATTATAGATATGACTCCAGTTTCTGAAATGGAACACTTTGCTGTGTTCATATGGTATTTGAAAAACAAAAACATTAATAATGAATATTCATGGAGTAAATGTTTAGTAACAATATACAGTAGACAAAACTGCTTAACTGTCACCTTGTGTTTTATCATATTGTAAAGTTATGAAACAATTGTTTGGACAAGTTGCATGTAGACAACTTGCATTCAGGTTTGACTTCCCCAGTCATTAGACAGCAATTATTTTTTTGTAAATCGGTAGGTAAAGGGTAGGGACTCTATGTTAAAAAAAAGAAGACTGTGTGAAGTATTTTTCTCTTTAAATAGAAATTGAAATGTGACGGTTTGGCAGTTTTGCTGAATGTAGACATATAAAATATTAGTCTATAGAATGTTGAAAAGTACTGAAACTGCCATCCTATGAGTCATTTTAATATTGTTATCTGGCCATCAAAACATATAAGGTTCACTGTGTTAGTGTACCAACATATCACAATTACCTCTAGTTGATGTAGATATAACTCATGTTTTATCAATATACATATTTACAATAGTAGATCTCATTTACAATCTTATATAGAGATCATGTTTTGTTGGTATTTATTACTCTTTGTACACTAAGTAATGTTTCGTCTGCAAAAATTGTTGTCTGCTTCAATTACTTAATTATTAAAATAAAAGTTGTCAGTTTTTTGGCAAAAATTATCATCTAAGATCAAGTCAAACATTTTGGATTCTGATGAGACGCCACATTATGTGGCATCTCATCTTGAGCCAAACTGCTTGCATAGGTAATGACAGTTTAGCCTTTGTAGGCAAAGAGTTACTTCCAAAATTAATTAAAAAAAGAAAAATGCTCAAGTACTCGACGACTGTTCTTAGCTGAAATGATTTGTTTAAATTGCAATATGCAGAACTGTAGATATTAGAAGTATTTAACTCTTCGCTTGCTATTCACGTCAATATACCTACCTGTAAATAGTGAAGACCCAGATGAGACAGCTCCTACAGGAGCTGTCTCATCAGGGTCTGCACTATTTACAAGTTGATTGTGCAACTTATGCACTCCACAGCAGTGATTGCACAGCGAAATACTTGTACACAGTTAAGATATATGTAATTATACAACAGGGCATGGGTAAAGAAGGAGAAATGTATTTTAAAATTCAGCAAGCGAAGGGTTAAAAATCTATGCAATATTATTTTCTATATTTCTCCTTCAAACCATTATAGTACTTATTATATGCCAACAGCATGAAGTATAACTTTGAAATAAAAAAAAATGGAAAGAATTAATTTGTACTCCTCTTATCTAACATGAGAAATGCATATTTTGCTATTGAAAACAACTGTGTACTCAGACCAGCCATAGTTTACTGCCAGTTTTACATTGGTTACTAATATGGTAGTGTAATGCAGTAAAACCTCTCTAAACCATGATTCTAGTAGACACTAATTACTTTTTTGCAGGTGGCTACTTAATGCAGAGTGAGAGCCACACAGAAAGCTCCTGTAAGAAGTTTTCTGCATGACTTTCATCCTGCATATTCAAGCAGCCAGCTGCCTAAAAGTATTATTATTACAGGAGCTTTCTGTATGGCTTTCACCCTGCATTACACAGCTATCTGCCTAAAACGTTTTCTCTACTAGAATCCCGGTTTAGAGAGTGTTCTGTTGTAGTGTATACTGATGCAACAGCTGTTCTAGGTTACACTTACCAAAGCTATGATAAATATGTTACGTTTTCAACATACGCAGAAATAAACTCAGATATAAGTGTAAGAAATGAGTTACTCTTAGTTATCCCAATATCTTCACTTCTACTGCACTTCTTAACTAATTCATCGGATTCAGCAAGTAATATATCGGTCACAAAACTATAAGTCATATGTGCTTTACACTAAGAGGATGCACTTGGACCGTAAGAACATGCAGGAAAACTAAAAGTAATGAACTTTGTAATGTGTCTTTATCAATTCTTACGATCTAGACCTGGACAGGTAAAGACACTGTGTTAAAGGCATTTCGAAAGGAATGTTGACCCATTAACCCCATGCTGTGTATTTTGGGTGCTGACTTTTAGGCATCTAATATACAAACTGATAAGGCCGGCTACTATCACAGAGGATCAAGGTATAATTGCATATCCCTGACTATGGACCCTGACTGGATACTGCAGGAGCACTCCAGGGAATCAATAATCAGCACAGCTGGACAGTGTATTTAGGGGGGGGGGCACTTATGAAGGAACTTTGAGATGCCCTTAAGATATATAATATAAGTCAGGAGGTAAACAGAGTTGTTTTGAAACAACGCATGACTATTCGTCATACCTAGACTTCTTCGTCTCCATCAAAGTCTTTGTTGGTGGTGATGAATTTTTGACAGAGTCCATTTAATTCTCCTTGGATCTGATGGAGACATCCGATATGGTTTCCTGAGACTCTCTGTCCGCTCTAAAACGCTCTTCGTTATGTTATCAAGCAGCTCCTCCATATATCCATATGTTTTTGGCACTTTTTCTGTGTAGCAACTGTATGTTGCAGTTTGTTTAGAATAACATCTGTGAACTCTGGAAACAAAAAAATAATGTGATGTTAGATTCTTTCTATATGCCCATCAGAAGACTGGTAGTATATGTGAAACGTAATGTCGTGCAGGTGTGGTCCGACTCTAAGTCGAGCAGTTTGTATCGGAGTGTCACAAATCTTGTTGAAAATGTTAGTGGTAATATAACAGCCCCTGAATTAGCAAACATTGCCTGTTTTAGCATTATCCGGGGAAGTTTGCTAACCATCTAAATAGTCACAGGGACTTTTGAGTTATGGTCCTTGGATTAGCTAATTTCTTGTTTTTGCCCTTGTTCACCTTCTGTGTCAACAAATTTTAATCCAAACTAAGTGAACTTGATGGCTATAACATCTCGGCTATGTTCTATAATTGTTTCCTCCATAGGCTATTTTTAGACCGAACCTCTTTGAATGAATTTACCCAAAAGGACCATTTACTAGAGAAAAGTAAAATTTTAGAATTTTGTAGTTTGAAACCATTGTGATAAATAGAGCATTTGCTCCTATAGGAGCAAATGCTCTATTTATCACAATGGTTTCAAGAATTAGCACTGATCAATGAGCCATTCCACTCTAACAAGACAGTGTTGAAAGGGTTAAAACTGCTAGGAGAGGTTTCCAGATCTTAATTAGGACATGTACCAGATCTTAGGTGCAGTTTCGTGAAATGATTGACTTAATATCATACCAAGTTTAGGCTAATTAATTATGCACAAAACAAATAAGAGTGATAAATGGGCAAAAGTGTATCCAGTATTTTTTTTATTTCAAAAGTGGAAGCTAAGTACCCTAAGTACTATAAAACAACTGAACAGTCAAAAAGTATCATTCTTACTTCTAATACATTTTAGTACAATACATAACTACGTGTATGTACCAACTGAATTTTTGGAATTCAGTGTATTATTGTTATGAAGTTGCTACATCTTTCTAAGTAGCTATAAACATTTGTCTGTGGTTCTAGAAGTGAGACTTATTCAAATAAATATACAGTAATCATCATTGCAATAAGTATTAATTACATTTATAATAATAAATTGTTTTATAATTACCCTCCATTTGACTCTGAAATGTCTGATACAGGGAATTATGGCCCTGGAAGTCCTGTTACTATGGGGGTTGACTGGATTACTTCTGCAGTCTTAAGAGGCTCCGTACTTCTCTTTACTGGTGTATGTTCCACAATAAATGGTTTAGATTTTTCTTCTGTGCCTTGCATGCTTTCCCTGCATAGAAATGGTCCAATTTTTTAATTTCAAAAATGGTATATGCAAACCATTAGATCTATATAAATGATTGTACATTTATCAAATTTCACACTTTTCAAACAAATTATGACATCACGAATATCTAATGGCTGATTTATAATGAAGACATATACACATGAAATTTGGTAGAAACTGTATGTACATTCAAATTTATTATAATTTTATGAGCTACATGAGAAAACTTTACAGGAGTCATCTAATCTGGTCTACAGTTTGCACATGTAAAGGTGGCTATGGAGTATGGGGTTGAAATTTTACGGGTCCGTACTCCTAGCCACTGCCAAAAATAAAACGCAAGTCTTCCTCATATACACTGGTATACCCTATTTCTACGTACAATTCTGGGCCTATTTGAACCGAGCCGTTATGGACTGGGTCGTTTTGGCTTTAGGCCGATTGGGCTGTTGGCGGTTAGGATGTGGGCCGTTATGACCCGCATTTTCTGTCATCGAGTGCCTATGATTACCGCCGTTTACCGCTGGAGACTTCTCTTTAATAATCTTTACAAGTCAACTATATCGTATATATACGACACGGACTCGGTGTCCGCCATATTTCGATAAAGTTATTTTAAAGAATTAACTTGCCATTCGTGCCAAAGCCAGACTACTATACAGTATCGCACAACGACTGTGCTTTAGATGCGAGCACGAAGTAATGCGAGCATTCAAATTCAAACCACTACTTCCGCAGACATGTTTTGGTTGACACACGGTTCCCGACCTGTCGCGATTGATACTATTGGAGACACAGGGGACCATTTCGTGAGTCTACATGGTCTAAAAAGTGAAAATAAAATGATGACTTTAGACCATGTAGACCCACGAAATGACACCCTGTGATTGAAGATCTCTCCGTGTGCGTTGGTTACCGGTCCATTTGACGTGTATAGGATGATTGATAATGATATATGTAGCCAGAAAGATCAATACGTTCAACTTGTGTTAATATTTTGAGGAAAAATAGATGCCCGCTCACCAGAAGATATAATTTCTTTGATAAATGAGATAGAGAGTGCTTATGGAAATCGGCGGTCAAATAATCTTTCAAAGATAAACACAACGAATGCACCCACGTAGTGATTTGGGTAGAAAATACGTATTCCCCAATCTACGTGCATTAAGACTTGTTTCAGACATTCAGACAAGGCCCAATTTAGGCGCATCACTTCATCCATCATGGAGGACGATCAACGCCAAAATTGCATCATGCTTTGTGGCATTTCAGTTTGCTTCATGTTAAATGCATCATGCATTGTGGCATTTCAGTTTGCTTCATGATAAATGCATCCTGCATTGTGGTATTGAAGTTTGCTAAACGATTATTGCATGTCAAGATGGGAGTCCTTCTTTCATTGAAGTTTCTTCAATGACACATGTCCCAACGACACACGACCCGATGCGGTAAGCCCATAGCATCAAGCATAAAGCCGAACGCCGGAGGCATTATGCACTTCAGCCGAACTTTCTAAAATGGCTACACTATCCCACCTTCAATATTTCATTATACAGTCAAAACTGTCTCAGCGACCGTCCCTTAATATCGACTTCCTGTCTTATGTGACCCTAATATTTCCCCCAACGCATTTTCCTATTTATTGAGACTGGGGATAGCGACCTGCCTGTGTTACCTGACTAACGACCGTAAATCGCCGCTCCCGAAATCCTAATCCGCTAATTAATGTGCCTATTTGTAGCGACCCTGTAATTGCGGGTCATTATCGAGTTTTAACTATTTTGTCATGAATATTCAGTAGGTATTTAAATTTTGAATAAACATACAACAGGGGAAGGGTTGAAAATAAATTAAGATATGAATAATAATAACTCATGAAGGTGTAATGAAAATATCTGAAATTTTGAACATTGATTCGAAAGACTATTTAACGAGGGTAGCTCAATTAGTCATAATGACTAATCTACCTTGAGGCCCTCAAAACAAGCATTTCATTCAAAATACAAAACAGTAAAACACTAATCTATATACACAAGAAATCAATGTTCAGAAATTCAGTAATGTTGCGTCTGGATAATTAATAAATGTTGTCTGCTTCAATTTGTAGATTTATTCTTTATGGACACGCATTTGGATCCTGATAAAACTCCGAGTAAAATGGCGTCTAATCTGGATCCAATCTGTTATCATAGTTTTGATTTGCCACTAGCATCCAAATAGTTAATATAAAGCTATATAAATAATATATTAAGCACAAACAAATGAAATGCATAAATGACATCTGACCCCGATTAAGGTGGATGAATGCACGCGCTTTTAAAATCGCATATTTGTGACGTCATTTACTCACGCTGTCATTATTATAAATACGAGAAAATATTTTTGCTCAATACTAGTTAATCTAAAATGACCTCTGCTTCAAATTTTGAAAAATGCAGCTAGAGAGTAAACTAATTGAACCTGATTAGACTTTGAGTTATTAACGATATAGGTTAATATATTCTTTCTAAAATTCAACCAATTTGCCCAGGGAGAGGGTATACATACTTTTGGGCATGCCCTTATTTAGATTTAGATTGTTATAATATAACAATGTAAATCTAAATAAGGGCATGCCCAAAAGTATGTATTAGAAATCTATGTTTTTGTATAATGAAAAAATTATGTTTTCATTTACATTTTCTTAAATTTTCTTCACTTGAGGTCCTCTACAAAAGTTAAATAAATTATGCCCCTTGTGTCAAAATTGATTCACCCCAGGGCCGGCTAGTTTTCTATGGAAACACATATAGTGAAAACTTTGAAATATTCTCTTCTGATTGTCTGGTGAGCGATGTCAGGGCCTTTCAGACCCTCTTGTTATTATTATACTTCTCCCAGCATTAATTAACCCCCCCCAACACACACACACACGCACACACACACTCTCTCTCTCTCTCTCTTATGCAATGGATCAGTAACCCTTCTATTTGTGTTTTTTGAAATCCTTCTATTTCTATGTCTTCAGCGTTTTCCTTCTTTACCTATATATTCGGCAAATCACTTCAGCATTTTAGTTAGAGCTGACTAGAGTACGACAAAAGCCGGGGCGAAGTTGGAACAACGAACCACGCATCAAGCATCAAGCACCACGCATCAAGCGCTATAGAGCAAATAATACAAAGAATATATGCCCCAAAGAAGTTTAAACAATGAAACACATTATTTGACGTTATTATAATCAATATATAAGTTTACAGAAGGTCAAATGTCGGATCGAGGAAGAAACTTCAAAGAAAGAAGAAAGCACATCGTGACATGCAATAATCATTTAGCATAATGCATTTAACATGAAGCAAATTGAAATGCCACAAAGCATGATGCAATTTTGGCGTTGATCGTCCTCCATAATCCATTGTTTAATCTTAACCCTTTCCCTCATATTAACGTGTTTTCACGCATTTGCAAACAGAGTAGACCCAGATCAGACGGCTCCTAGAGGAGCAGTCTGATCAGGGTCTGCTCTGTTTGCTAATAAAATTTGATAGATCTGTTTATTTACTTTCTAAAATGTCTACAATGTTCTACCTTCCATATTTCTTTATAGCTATTATGTTAATGAATATTCAGTAGGTATTGAAATTTGGCCTAAATACAGAACAGGGAAAGGGTTAAATTGAGTCTTATCAACATCATATATACAGATATAGATCTGCATGATGTTAGTGGCTATACCCCGTTAATTCTAATTCTAAATAGATGGTCTAGGTTGGCAGACAGATGAGCATTCTAGGGACAATCCTGTGGTATTTTCTTTTGAAAAAGACAGCATGCCATCGAAGCTATGGATGAGTTGTACAGGTCGACGAACACTGTCTATTCCATCTTCCTATAAGGAATGCTGGGGAACTAAACGTCTAAAATGTCTAGTCTAATCGATACAGGTCGAACGGAATATAGATCTCATTTGTATTATAAATAAGATAAATCATATTTCTTAAATTCTTACCTCGGTTTCCCAATCCATCCTTAAAATCATGTCAATGACTCTCGCTTATACATGTACTAATCCGACACATGCAACATTTTGTACACAACTGATTATGACGTCACTTTATGGTGTTTTTTTCCTGACGTCATTTTCTATAGAGATGAGTCTGCCTAAAGGCCATTTTGTATTGAAAAGTTCCGAGGTCTGCCAAAGGTGTAGAAGATATTATTGAAAAAATTAGGCAGACTGCGGATGATATATATTCTTACAAAACAGTTTAAAAAAAAGTTTTTATTAAATCGAGCTTAATTGGGTGATTTGAATACAGAATATGTTCAAAGTTTACGAAAATCTAAAAGTTGAATTTCGTCTGCCTATTGCCTGTTTTAAGGGGGAGTCTGCCTATGGCTGAAAGTAGATTATTATATATATATATATATATATATATATATATATATATATATATATATATATATATATATATATATATATATAAAACTATTTTCCGCATTAGGGGGACCATCCTTTATTTAAGAGATTAGGGAGACAATTTGTATATTCCACATTTTTCATCTCATAAAAATAATTTTTGCATTTTCTTACACGTATAGTGCCTATTACTGCTAGTCTGATATCAAATTCATTTAAAAGTGTAAGATGTGAAATATACAAAAAAATTGGTCTCCTTAATATTTTTCAAGTACGAAATAAGGATTAGGTGGACACGTGCGTATATATTTAAAGGACGACGTCCGGTTTAGGTGGACTGGCCTATATATTTAAAGGATGACCTAAGGATTAGATAGACCGATGTATAGAATTATAAGGCTTACGTACCCCGACGTATATATTTAAAGGACGGAACATACATTATGTAGACCCGCCTTTTCTTCAACATAAGTATGTCTCCGCCATTTATAGGGAGACATATTGTTTATGCCAGAGTTGTCTGTCCGTCCGTCCGTCCGTCCGTTTGTCAGTCCGTCAATCCGTCACAAACTTGTGTCGCGTGTATCAATGAAACCAGTAGGGCTATAGTCACCAAACTTCATAGGAATGTTTATCAGCATGAGTTGTAGTTGCACCAGAGGTTCTTGAATTGTCTCCCCGTGATAATTGATGAGTTATGGCCCCTGACAAGATAACTTAAAATTAGAGAAATTTTGTCTCGCGCGTATCTCTGAGACCGCTAGGGTTAGAGTCACCAAACCCCAAAGGAATGTTGACCAGCATGAATTGCATGAGTTGTTGTGGACCTAGTTTTTTAAATTGTTTCCCCCTGATAATTGTTCAAGTTATTGCCCCTGATATGATAACTTAAAATTAGAGAAACTTTGTGTCGCGTGTATTTCGACAAGGCTCGAGTCACCAAACTTCAAAGGAATGTTGACCAGCATAAGTTGTTATGCACCTGATGTTTTTACCCCCCCCCCCCCTCCTCTCCTGATAACTTGGGAGTTATTGCCCCTGATGACTTAAAAGTAGACAAACTTTACATTGCATCGCGCGTATCTCTGATACTGCTAGAGCTAGAGTCACCAAACCTCACAGGAATGTTGACCAGCATGAGTTGTTGTGCACCCTGAATTAGCAAACATTGCCTGTTTTAGCATTATCCGGGGAAGTTTGCTAACCATCTAAATAGTCACAGGGACTTTTGAGTTATGGTCCTTGGATTAGCTAATTTCTTGTTTTTGCCCTTGTTCACCTTCTGTGTCAACAAATTTTAATCCAAACTAAGTGAACTTGATGGCTATAACATCTCGGCTATGTTCTATAATTGTTTCCTCCATAGGCTATTTTTAGACCGAACCTCTTTGAATGAATTTACCCAAAAGGACCATTTACTAGAGAAAAGTAAAATTTTAGAATTTTGTAGTTTGAAACCATTGTGATAAATAGAGCATTTGCTCCTATAGGAGCAAATGCTCTATTTATCACAATGGTTTCAAGAATTAGCACTGATCAATGAGCCATTCCACTCTAACAAGACAGTGTTGAAAGGGTTAAAACTGCTAGGAGAGGTTTCCAGATCTTAATTAGGACATGTACCAGATCTTAGGTGCAGTTTCGTGAAATGATTGACTTAATATCATACCAAGTTTAGGCTAATTAATTATGCACAAAACAAATAAGAGTGATAAATGGGCAAAAGTGTATCCAGTATTTTTTTTATTTCAAAAGTGGAAGCTAAGTACCCTAAGTACTATAAAACAACTGAACAGTCAAAAAGTATCATTCTTACTTCTAATACATTTTAGTACAATACATAACTACGTGTATGTACCAACTGAATTTTTGGAATTCAGTGTATTATTGTTATGAAGTTGCTACATCTTTCTAAGTAGCTATAAACATTTGTCTGTGGTTCTAGAAGTGAGACTTATTCAAATAAATATACAGTAATCATCATTGCAATAAGTATTAATTACATTTATAATAATAAATTGTTTTATAATTACCCTCCATTTGACTCTGAAATGTCTGATACAGGGAATTATGGCCCTGGAAGTCCTGTTACTATGGGGGTTGACTGGATTACTTCTGCAGTCTTAAGAGGCTCCGTACTTCTCTTTACTGGTGTATGTTCCACAATAAATGGTTTAGATTTTTCTTCTGTGCCTTGCATGCTTTCCCTGCATAGAAATGGTCCAATTTTTTAATTTCAAAAATGGTATATGCAAACCATTAGATCTATATAAATGATTGTACATTTATCAAATTTCACACTTTTCAAACAAATTATGACATCACGAATATCTAATGGCTGATTTATAATGAAGACATATACACATGAAATTTGGTAGAAACTGTATGTACATTCAAATTTATTATAATTTTATGAGCTACATGAGAAAACTTTACAGGAGTCATCTAATCTGGTCTACAGTTTGCACATGTAAAGGTGGCTATGGAGTATGGGGTTGAAATTTTACGGGTCCGTACTCCTAGCCACTGCCAAAAATAAAACGCAAGTCTTCCTCATATACACTGGTATACCCTATTTCTACGTACAATTCTGGGCCTATTTGAACCGAGCCGTTATGGACTGGGTCGTTTTGGCTTTAGGCCGATTGGGCTGTTGGCGGTTAGGATGTGGGCCGTTATGACCCGCATTTTCTGTCATCGAGTGCCTATGATTACCGCCGTTTACCGCTGGAGACTTCTCTTTAATAATCTTTACAAGTCAACTATATCGTATATATACGACACGGACTCGGTGTCCGCCATATTTCGATAAAGTTATTTTAAAGAATTAACTTGCCATTCGTGCCAAAGCCAGACTACTATACAGTATCGCACAACGACTGTGCTTTAGATGCGAGCACGAAGTAATGCGAGCATTCAAATTCAAACCACTACTTCCGCAGACATGTTTTGGTTGACACACGGTTCCCGACCTGTCGCGATTGATACTATTGGAGACACAGGGGACCATTTCGTGAGTCTACATGGTCTAAAAAGTGAAAATAAAATGATGACTTTAGACCATGTAGACCCACGAAATGACACCCTGTGATTGAAGATCTCTCCGTGTGCGTTGGTTACCGGTCCATTTGACGTGTATAGGATGATTGATAATGATATATGTAGCCAGAAAGATCAATACGTTCAACTTGTGTTAATATTTTGAGGAAAAATAGATGCCCGCTCACCAGAAGATATAATTTCTTTGATAAATGAGATAGAGAGTGCTTATGGAAATCGGCGGTCAAATAATCTTTCAAAGATAAACACAACGAATGCACCCACGTAGTGATTTGGGTAGAAAATACGTATTCCCCAATCTACGTGCATTAAGACTTGTTTCAGACATTCAGACAAGGCCCAATTTAGGCGCATCACTTCATCCATCATGGAGGACGATCAACGCCAAAATTGCATCATGCTTTGTGGCATTTCAGTTTGCTTCATGTTAAATGCATCATGCATTGTGGCATTTCAGTTTGCTTCATGATAAATGCATCCTGCATTGTGGTATTGAAGTTTGCTAAACGATTATTGCATGTCAAGATGGGAGTCCTTCTTTCATTGAAGTTTCTTCAATGACACATGTCCCAACGACACACGACCCGATGCGGTAAGCCCATAGCATCAAGCATAAAGCCGAACGCCGGAGGCATTATGCACTTCAGCCGAACTTTCTAAAATGGCTACACTATCCCACCTTCCATATTTCATTATACAGTCAAAACTGTCTCAGCGACCGTCCCTTAATATCGACTTCCTGTCTTATGTGACCCTAATATTTCCCCCAACGCATTTTCCTATTTATTGAGACTGGGGATAGCGACCTGCCTGTGTTACCTGACTAACGACCGTAAATCGCCGCTCCCGAAATCCTAATCCGCTAATTAATGTGCCTATTTGTAGCGACCCTGTAATTGCGGGTCATTATCGAGTTTTAACTATTTTGTCATGAATATTCAGTAGGTATTTAAATTTTGAATAAACATACAACAGGGGAAGGGTTGAAAATAAATTAAGATATGAATAATAATAACTCATGAAGGTGTAATGAAAATATCTGAAATTTTGAACATTGATTCGAAAGACTATTTAACGAGGGTAGCTCAATTAGTCATAATGACTAATCTACCTTGAGGCCCTCAAAACAAGCATTTCATTCAAAATACAAAACAGTAAAACACTAATCTATATACACAAGAAATCAATGTTCAGAAATTCAGTAATGTTGCGTCTGGATAATTAATAAATGTTGTCTGCTTCAATTTGTAGATTTATTCTTTATGGACACGCATTTGGATCCTGATAAAACTCCGAGTAAAATGGCGTCTAATCTGGATCCAATCTGTTATCATAGTTTTGATTTGCCACTAGCATCCAAATAGTTAATATAAAGCTATATAAATAATATATTAAGCACAAACAAATGAAATGCATAAATGACATCTGACCCCGATTAAGGTGGATGAATGCACGCGCTTTTAAAATCGCATATTTGTGACGTCATTTACTCACGCTGTCATTATTATAAATACGAGAAAATATTTTTGCTCAATACTAGTTAATCTAAAATGACCTCTGCTTCAAATTTTGAAAAATGCAGCTAGAGAGTAAACTAATTGAACCTGATTAGACTTTGAGTTATTAACGATATAGGTTAATATATTCTTTCTAAAATTCAACCAATTTGCCCAGGGAGAGGGTATACATACTTTTGGGCATGCCCTTATTTAGATTTAGATTGTTATAATATAACAATGTAAATCTAAATAAGGGCATGCCCAAAAGTATGTATTAGAAATCTATGTTTTTGTATAATGAAAAAATTATGTTTTCATTTACATTTTCTTAAATTTTCTTCACTTGAGGTCCTCTACAAAAGTTAAATAAATTATGCCCCTTGTGTCAAAATTGATTCACCCCAGGGCCGGCTAGTTTTCTATGGAAACACATATAGTGAAAACTTTGAAATATTCTCTTCTGATTGTCTGGTGAGCGATGTCAGGGCCTTTCAGACCCTCTTGTTATTATTATACTTCTCCCAGCATTAATTAACCCCCCCCCCAACACACACACACACGCACACACACACTCTCTCTCTCTCTCTCTTATGCAATGGATCAGTAACCCTTCTATTTGTGTTTTTTGAAATCCTTCTATTTCTATGTCTTCAGCGTTTTCCTTCTTTACCTATATATTCGGCAAATCACTTCAGCATTTTAGTTAGAGCTGACTAGAGTACGACAAAAGCCGGGGCGAAGTTGGAACAACGAACCACGCATCAAGCATCAAGCACCACGCATCAAGCGCTATAGAGCAAATAATACAAAGAATATATGCCCCAAAGAAGTTTAAACAATGAAACACATTATTTGACGTTATTATAATCAATATATAAGTTTACAGAAGGTCAAATGTCGGATCGAGGAAGAAACTTCAAAGAAAGAAGAAAGCACATCGTGACATGCAATAATCATTTAGCATAATGCATTTAACATGAAGCAAATTGAAATGCCACAAAGCATGATGCAATTTTGGCGTTGATCGTCCTCCATAATCCATTGTTTAATCTTAACCCTTTCCCTCATATTAACGTGTTTTCACGCATTTGCAAACAGAGTAGACCCAGATCAGACGGCTCCTAGAGGAGCAGTCTGATCAGGGTCTGCTCTGTTTGCTAATAAAATTTGATAGATCTGTTTATTTACTTTCTAAAATGTCTACAATGTTCTACCTTCCATATTTCTTTATAGCTATTATGTTAATGAATATTCAGTAGGTATTGAAATTTGGCCTAAATACAGAACAGGGAAAGGGTTAAATTGAGTCTTATCAACATCATATATACAGATATAGATCTGCATGATGTTAGTGGCTATACCCCGTTAATTCTAATTCTAAATAGATGGTCTAGGTTGGCAGACAGATGAGCATTCTAGGGACAATCCTGTGGTATTTTCTTTTGAAAAAGACAGCATGCCATCGAAGCTATGGATGAGTTGTACAGGTCGACGAACACTGTCTATTCCATCTTCCTATAAGGAATGCTGGGGAACTAAACGTCTAAAATGTCTAGTCTAATCGATACAGGTCGAACGGAATATAGATCTCATTTGTATTATAAATAAGATAAATCATATTTCTTAAATTCTTACCTCGGTTTCCCAATCCATCCTTAAAATCATGTCAATGACTCTCGCTTATACATGTACTAATCCGACACATGCAACATTTTGTACACAACTGATTATGACGTCACTTTATGGTGTTTTTTTCCTGACGTCATTTTCTATAGAGATGAGTCTGCCTAAAGGCCATTTTGTATTGAAAAGTTCCGAGGTCTGCCAAAGGTGTAGAAGATATTATTGAAAAAATTAGGCAGACTGCGGATGATATATATTCTTACAAAACAGTTTAAAAAAAAGTTTTTATTAAATCGAGCTTAATTGGGTGATTTGAATACAGAATATGTTCAAAGTTTACGAAAATCTAAAAGTTGAATTTCGTCTGCCTATTGCCTGTTTTAAGGGGGAGTCTGCCTATGGCTGAAAGTAGATTATTATATATATATATATATATATATATATATATATATATATATATATATATATATATAAAACTATTTTCCGCATTAGGGGGACCATCCTTTATTTAAGAGATTAGGGAGACAATTTGTATATTCCACATTTTTCATCTCATAAAAATAATTTTTGCATTTTCTTACACGTATAGTGCCTATTACTGCTAGTCTGATATCAAATTCATTTAAAAGTGTAAGATGTGAAATATACAAAAAAATTGGTCTCCTTAATATTTTTCAAGTACGAAATAAGGATTAGGTGGACACGTGCGTATATATTTAAAGGACGACGTCCGGTTTAGGTGGACTGGCCTATATATTTAAAGGATGACCTAAGGATTAGATAGACCGATGTATAGAATTATAAGGCTTACGTACCCCGACGTATATATTTAAAGGACGGAACATACATTATGTAGACCCGCCTTTTCTTCAACATAAGTATGTCTCCGCCATTTATAGGGAGACATATTGTTTATGCCAGAGTTGTCTGTCCGTCCGTCCGTCCGTCCGTTTGTCAGTCCGTCAATCCGTCACAAACTTGTGTCGCGTGTATCAATGAAACCAGTAGGGCTATAGTCACCAAACTTCATAGGAATGTTTATCAGCATGAGTTGTAGTTGCACCAGAGGTTCTTGAATTGTCTCCCCGTGATAATTGATGAGTTATGGCCCCTGACAAGATAACTTAAAATTAGAGAAATTTTGTCTCGCGCGTATCTCTGAGACCGCTAGGGTTAGAGTCACCAAACCCCAAAGGAATGTTGACCAGCATGAATTGCATGAGTTGTTGTGGACCTAGTTTTTTAAATTGTTTCCCCCTGATAATTGTTCAAGTTATTGCCCCTGATATGATAACTTAAAATTAGAGAAACTTTGTGTCGCGTGTATTTCGACAAGGCTCGAGTCACCAAACTTCAAAGGAATGTTGACCAGCATAAGTTGTTATGCACCTGATGTTTTTACCCCCCCCCCTCCTCTCCTGATAACTTGGGAGTTATTGCCCCTGATGACTTAAAAGTAGACAAACTTTACATTGCATCGCGCGTATCTCTGATACTGCTAGAGCTAGAGTCACCAAACCTCACAGGAATGTTGACCAGCATGAGTTGTTGTGCACCTTGGGTTTTTTAATTGTCTCCCTACGATAACTTTGGAGTTATTGCCCCTGATGACATAAAATTAGACAAACTTTGTGTTGCGCGTATCTCTGAAACCACTAAAGCTAGCGTCACCAATGTTCACATGAATGTTGACCAGCATGAGTTTTGTACACCTGGCTTTTTTAAATTGTCTACCCCTGATATTTTTGAAGTTACAGACATTACAGACATTATGCGTGTGTATTGGTGATGTGTGATGGCCTAGTGGTAATGCGCTTGACTACCAGTCCAGGTCCGGGGTTCAAATTCCGGTGCTATTCGAAAATATCAGAGATGTTTTCAGTGTCTCCCACCTGAACCTCCTCTTAACCCAGAGGTTAAAATGGGTACACGTGAGGGTCACTAACCGGTACTGCGGCTGCATGATTGCGCCATATGTTACCAGTGCTCAATATTGTAGGCGATTGGCTCAATGACCAGGGAAATAAATATACAATCGACTGAGCGGTCCTTCGGACTGAAAGTAAACTATAACTAGGTACTTTTTTGTTATTGGAAAGAGGATGAAGGGGGACATCTGGGTTTTTTTGTGAAAGAACAAACCTCTAGTGTTGACTTTGATAAACATAATTATGTAATAATCTGTTTCCAGGAATATGTACATATCCATGCAGGAATAAAAAAACCCCGATATCTTTGGTATTAAATTATTGTTTAGAACAAGTTGCTTCTTAGTATCTGGAATTGGTGTCCAGTGTTCATATACAATTGATTGAGCGGAAACATGCACCCTGGTACCCTTGGGCAGGTAGATCATTACCAATATCTGGATACAAAGGATCGCCCGTGATCCGTGGTCAGCTATCTGATATCATCAGTTGCCAATGACATTGTTGACATTGGAATATTCAAAATGTCTTGTAAAATTAGTGCACTTGTCTTATGAAAATCATGTGCGCCACATCAAAATGCTCTAACTTAGTTCTGCATTGATTGTGTTGTTTCTTTTCAACTGATCAAACAGCAAGACATCTTCTACAGGGTACGGACAGTTAACCCTTAGGGCAATTGCCCATCAGACAATTGACCTTTGCCAAAAACTAGCAACCCGGACAACTGCCCTTCGATTATAAACATATAAATGTTTTTTAACATGCTCCCTTTATCAATCACATAATAATCAGATAGCTTTGTTCTAAAATATGCATGCTCTCGGTCTACTTGTTTTGGAATTAGACACTGGGAAGATTTTGTGGTATATGATCTTTGAGGTAATACAACCTTACCGAATGAATATTCATTCACTGTTACTGAGCAAACATTGTAGAACCTGATCAGAACGCTTTATTTTATAGTGTGTATGATCTGGATCTACTTTTAGTGTAGCTCATCTTATCTTATTAACTCTTAGCCTGCTATAAAATGATGCCTGTTGAAACTCTGGCCTGTTAAAGTAATCACTTACTTGCAGTTAGATTAGGCTTTTAAGAAACTATTGACCAGGAGTAAAACTGCTTGCATTCTAATGAGATGCCAATTTACCAAATGTTTGCAAATACCAATTAGGTTGTACTTAGCAGGTGTTACATAAAATTTTGACTGTTAAAAACTGATCCAGCAGGTCAATTTTCAACGTTGAGAATCGACCGGACACAATTTAAACACCAGATTTTGACCAAGACAGTCGTTGAAAATGTGTCACCCTGTGATAGTCTGATCAGTTTCCGGGTTTTTTCACGTTTAGTTAAATCTTTGTTGAACTACACAGCAAGTATATGCATGGATCCAGCGAAGGATCTATGCACTCTTTACTACCTCCCGATCTGAACACATTCCTCTCAAAACTAGGTACATTTTCAACATTAATTATTGACCAAAACAATCTGTCACCTGTTCGTATCATTCCCATATATCTCCTAACCCTATGAAGTTCTTTATTCAACTTGGATCAAATTATTACCCCAGTAAGGCAATATGCAGAACCCATGAGTCGACATTGCAGGGTTAAGGTCAGTGTCACACTTGAAGGTCAGCAGTTTGAACATACGATTTCGTGACTGCTCATTTCCTAAACCCTTCTAAGGATTTTCATTTAACTTTAGTCAAATGTTCACCTCATTAATGCAATGTACAGAACATGAGTTAGTTATACCAACTCAAGACCAATGGCACACTTGAAGTCAGCAGTGTGCTGCGGCGGGTATATAGCTATCATTTAGACTGTATTTTCTTTCTCTTTAATACTATTTTAAAAACGATCGACCGTCCGTGTTTTAAATGAAACATTGCACAGACATGCGCGGATCCATCTCTACCCCCCCCCCCCACGCTCCGCACACACGCACGCGCGCACAGGCACACACACCTTATCATGATCCATTCAGCTCTAAAACACACGATTTGTGTTGAAACACTAGATAGCCCCTTGAAGGACCAGTTCAACAGTTACTCTGTTTGACACACTTCAAAAATAAAAAACACAGACCTTTTCACTTGTAGATTATTATTTGATATTGCTTCAAAATTAAACATGACCCTGTCGGAATGTATACCATAAGTGGTAAATGAGCTAACCAAATGCTTAACCCAGCAGTTTAAAACCATATTATAAAATATTTAACATTCGAATCTATATTAGGAGACCATATGTAAGGAAACACACTGTAGACAGATGGTAGCTAAATACAAATAAGTCAGGAAGCTCCAACAGGAGCTTTCTGTAGTACTTTCGACTTGTATGCAGCTATCAGCTGCCTTAAAAGGGTTTGTTTTTTATGGTCGTTTAACACAGGTTTCGTTGTGTTATGCAAACAAATTTGAGTATTATTAGATAGATTTGCTGGAACTGCCTGGTCAGGCTCTAGACTATTTGCATAATAGAGTACAACAGAGTTTAACTCATTTGAGCCCAGTGTCCATTAAAAAAGACTCATTCAGACAGTATAGACCCAGATCAGAGGAATCCTGTAGGAACCCTTTGATCAGGGTTTCCACTGTCTACTGAAACCAACGGGTTATTAAGGATGTATGGTGTTTGCCTGTGCTGCCTCCACATAAAACATGGACAGGTTCCAAAGTAAGATCTCGACGAACTTTACTTAAATAATATAGGGATAAATGTGTTAAATTCAACTCATTGCTGTGGCAATATACATTATTCCATGCATTCACACGTGTCAGTCTATCTCTCCATTGCAGATTATATGGTTGTAGTGGTTCTTCCTTACTACTGTCATTTAATAATATTTCTTTCCAAATGATACCCATTTTCAGTACATGTAATTGAAAATGTCTGAACCTGTGTATAAACGATTTAATTGCCAATAATAAAAATACTCTTGCTTCTCAATTTAGAAACGTTATCATTTATATGTGCATTTTAACTATTATCCCGCAATGCATTACTGTTTGCCTGTCTGCCTTGCCTGTCTGCCTGTATGTCTGTATGTCTGTCTGTCTGACTACTGTCTGTCTCGTCTCTCTGTCTGTATGTCTGGATCTCTCTCTCCCTCTCTCTATCTCTCTCTGTCTCTCTCTTTCTCTCTCTGTCTCTCTGTGTTTATCTATCTCTCTCTGTCTCTCTCTTTTGTCTCTCTCTCTGTCTCTCTCTGTATGTGTCCGTCTTTGTGTCTGTCTGTGTGTATGTCTGTCTGTATGTCTGTCTGTGTGTCTGTGTGTGTCTCTCTCCGTCTCTGTCTCTGTCTGGCTGTATGTCTGTCTGCCTGTCTGTCTATATGTATGTCTGTCTCTCTCTGTATGTCTCTCTCTGTCTCTGTCTGTGTCTGTCTGTTTGTCTGTCTGTCTCTCTCTCTCTCTCTCTCTATCCCTCTCTCTCTCTCTCTCTCTCTCTCTCTCTCTCTCTCTCTCTCTCACCATCCAAACTGTTTAAGACCCTGATCATATATGTTTGCTAGGCTATCACAAATCCATGCATAGTTCAAATCAGCATTCGCCGTAAATTGAAGTTTTTATCATGATCTCCATCATCATCATCTTTATCATCCACCATCATCTTTGGGCATAAACTTGATTTTGAACAGTTCATTGCGCATAGAAATGCTTAAAATGAACAAAACGTGTCCGGTCATGTACTGACGGAAGGCTCCCGGCACCTTGTGATTGTGTGTGTGCGGTTTGCTTGCGTCTGGCATTAATTCTACTCAGTCCACCATAGGACTTCCAATATAACAAAAAATGGTAAAATGTGTTCTCCTTCTATGTCTCCGAAGCCGATTTAGGACCACTTCGAACGTCGGGTAGTCTTTAAACTGCGAAAATCTATGGTAAGAGGTGACCCGGGCTCGGAATTTTCTAATTTCTTATCCGTATTTTGTGCATGCATATGCTTACTGGTATACATTGTATAGACAAATCAGAGTGGTCCTGGAGGCGCCCTCTGATCAGGATCTGCAATGTTCGCCATTCAAAATCCACTAGCATTGCAGACCCAGATGAGAAGGTTCCATTAGGAGTTCTTGACCAAGGTTTGTATTGTTTATCATTCGGAATCCCCTAGCACTGCGGACCTAGATGAGAAGGCTCCTCTAGGGGCTGTCTGAACAGGGTCTGTATTGTTTGTTCTTCAAAATCCCCTAGCTGTGCAGAAGCAGATGAGAAGGTTCCTCTGGGAGCTCTCTGACTAGGATCTGCATTGTTTGTCATTAAAATCTCCTAGCAAACCTTTCAAACTGAATAGATTCTATACTGACACGAAAAAGAAACCGTGCAGTTGGTTAAATGGCATTATTTTATATTTCTAGTATCTGAATATATGCATATTTAGTACCACAATGTGCGAAAATGTATTGGCTTTGCGATGGTTTACTTTTACTTTAAATGTGATAGTTGTCCGAAAAGTATTTAACGTCTGAACAACGCAAGGGTAAAACGTGAAAGTTGCAGATTTGTAATTTACCGTATCTGCCTTTTGATTTTGAATATTTGTAACGATTCGCGACAATTATTCAGTATCTGTTATGGCCTCCTCGTCTACGGATCAATGCTAATATTCTTGACCGCATGGATCTGACGTAACGTCTAATGACGACGTCAGGAATGGCGTTCCATTCATGCACTAAGGCTGCAGACAAGTCAGAGCAAGCCGGCCAAGGTAAGACGTTAACGTTGTTTGCAGCCAGGTAGTTCATGGTGAGTCTAGCAGTGTGTGGCCTTGCGTTGTCATGCATAACCTTGGGCATCTAAGTAACCATTTACAAAAACAAGGTTTGTTTTTCTTCCTCCCATTATACCTCCCCATACCATTACACTACCCCCTCCAAAGCGATCTCGCTCCAGTAAACAGTTCTGTGCAAACCGTTTACCTTTACGTCTGAAAACCAGGACTCTACCGTCAGCAGTGCTTAGGTTGAATTTTGACTCATCACTACAGAGCACCCTGGACCACATTGCACGGTTCCAACGGAGATGGCGGCGGACCCAGACCAGTCTAAGAGCACGATGTCTGTTATTTATGAACTGTCAACATAAGGCCTCCTTGCCCTCACTGTGTTGGCGTTGGCCCGCAATCGGTTTAAAACCGTATCCCTTGATATGCCAAGCTGTCTGGCTGTGCTTGTAGCCGTTTTGAATCATTGGTGTATGTGCGTCAACGTCAAATGTCAATCCTGACGTGCCGTCGTCACCCTCGGCCTACCGGATCGACGATTATCTCTAACGCTGTAACGTTGTCGGAGACTTCAAATGGTATTCCGATGACAGTTGAACTGCCTAGCGACCCCAGAAACGTTGACGCCAGCTGCTAGTTGCATAAGAGCTTGAATTCGTTCGTTTTCTAAAAGCCGTGGCATCTTGCTTACGAGCTAGTGAAATTCAAAAGTGAACTGTGATTTATGATTGCACAACGAGTAGAGATATCGGTCAGGGTTAATCTGTACCTGTACATAGGTTGCACGGGTAGCACGAGCGAAAAGTTGCATAATCGTCTGCGGTCAATTTGAAGGCTGTCTATGTACATAAAATGTCCATAAATGAGTTCAAAATGTGGAGGGTTATTTTCTGCAATCATGATGATAAAATTGTAATTATAAACTTTATAGCAGAAACGTTATCTCGAATATAAAAGTGAACAGTTTCTTTTTCGTGTCAGTATATTAATTAACCCGTTCCCTGTTTTATATTCAGTCTAATTTTCAATACCTACTGAATATTCATGGACAAAATAGTTATATTGAAATATAGAAGGCGTAACCTTGTAGCCATTTTAGAAACTAAAGAAACATATTTATCAAATTCCAATAGCAAACAGAGCAGACCCTGAGCTGAGTCTACTCTGTTTGCTAATGCGTGAAAAGATGTTTATATGACGGAAACGGTTAAATAAGGATTGGTTATTCCATTCCAAAACATCAGCGTTGAAGATGTTAGCCCCTTTTCTGATAGTGACACATTTGTTGTTTCTGTATACATAGTGGATCCAGATCAGAGGATCGCCGTGGATGTATCAGAGTCTGTTCTGTTTGCTGAAATGTTATACATTCTTATTTGTTTGCAATAGCAAATATTTGTACTTTTAATACAATAACTAAAATAAGTCATACATGAACATTCATCCGGTAAAAGGTTATGAACAGTTACAACATGGTTCTGTAATAAAATATAATTTTCTTAACAATAAGCACGACTGGCCAATTTTCCATTGCAAAATTGATATTTTCGTCAGCTAATCTTTCCCCTAATATAAAGTATATAAACGCCAGACCCAGATCTGGAGACTTCTGTAGAAGACGTCTGATCAGGGTCTGCTCTATTTGCTTATGGTATAATTGTCTTCCCTGTCTGCCTGTCGCAAAGTTTGTCTGCGCTTCTTCTCAAAAACGGCTGGGCAGATTTAAATAAAATGTCACAGCATGAGTGTAGTTGAGGTGATTTGGTTCGATTGTATTTCATAGTTATGTCCCCTATAATTTGTTTTAGAAAAACACCGGCAGTAAAACATCAGTTATAGTCAAACAACTAGGTCTGACGGGTCACGGGTTCGCCGAGTCCATTTTTAAGGGAGATCAGCATTTCGGATATCCACGTGCCATTTATAAAAGAAAATGTTTAGTTACAGGTATAAAGAATAAGCGCATTAGTTATCGGAAATATAGCGTAGTGGATAAGACGTAGGACCATAAAGAAGTATATGATCGGCGAACATTTTATTAGGCGCAGGTTCGAGTCTCGCATCAACCTAAAATATTTTTTTTTACTAAAAATATTAAGGAAAGTCCCTTTAAGAGCATTAGTTTTGTTGTGCATTAAGAAGCCACTTGTACAAGACATTTGCTAAAACTTATATTGATATTCATATTTTAGCATCGATTTATTATTGAAAATATGGCTAATATAGGACTCGAACTCAAACAAAGGCACCCTTCCCTAACATAGAGGACCATGTGCATAAATGGCCATTACAATTATACAATATGACATAAAATAATACTCTACTATTCATTAAAAATAAAAAAAAGTCTAAGGTCGACACGGGATTCGAACCCACGCTCAATAAAAAACTACTCTCGCAATGTCTTCTGCGTACCTAGACTTTACCCACTGCGCTAAACTGCTGACAACAATCCCACCTTCAATTTTATCTTATATACTAAACTCGTCTGTTTAAACAAATGGTCCGAGAACATGCGGAATGCTGATCTCCCTAAAAAATGGACTCGGCTGACCTTTGACACGTCAGACCTAGTTGTTTGACTATAGTAAATGTAATTACCATGTAATCGACGTCTTGCATCGATCCAAAGATATGTACTCAGGGAGCCAGTGGGGTCTACCGTGCAACCCCCCCCCCATCCCTATAGTCGGGGGGGGGGGGGGGTAGCACGGTAGACCCCATTGTCTCTGAGTAATGACAGAATTTTAGAATCTATCTCTCGAGTACTATCTGTAGATGTACAGTAAAACCCCTATAAACCGGAAGTTTAGTAGAGAAGAATTAAGATACTTTTAGGCAGGTGATTGTTTAATGCAGGGTGAAAGTCATGCAGAAAGCTCCTAGAGGAGCTTTCTGCATGACTTTCTCCCTGCATTAAGCTGCCACCTGTCTCCAAGACCGATAGTTATGCTACATTTAACGTGTAGTTTAGAAGGGTTTTACTGCATACCAAACACGTCGCTTATGTTAGAATAAAGTCAAAATGTAATGCCGTAAGGCATTCTGGCAGAGTCTGTAAGGCTGTAGATAAGAGATCGTAAAATGCGTCATTTGATTAGAAAGAAACCGTAACATGTACACACGGATGTGATAGTATGGATAAACTCGTCAAAAGCAATTTAAAACCTGCAAATTAAGTGTACATGCGGGTGCTATATGCTAAATAAGGCATTACCGGTACATACCGTTTAAAGATTTTTCACCTTTAGTGAAACGAAATGTAAAACAGAGCAAAATCTTCATGTTTTGAACAAGTTATTACTTTTAAAACCCTTTTTTTTCGCGCACTAATTGCTTTTAACTCGATTTCCTGCGTACGTATGATGTATAATTCGACACGATATACGATACTGCCTAAGTATTGAATAAAGGAACCAAAACTTAGGAAAATAAACAGCTTACTGAACGTTACATGAATCTCCTCTCTCGCATATTTGCAAACAAACAGGCAGGCGCCGTAACAGTATCGAACCGATACCTTCACGTGTCTTCTCGCAGGCGCACTCCTCATTGTAACACAGTCGATAGGGAATGATCAAGGAGCTGAAGAACCGCGGAGGTTCTTCCAAGGCTGCTATCATGAAATTCACTGTCGGCAAATACAAAATGGGACAGAACCCCAGCGTCAATACCAATTTGAAATTGGCACTGAAGAGTGGAGTGAAGAGTTTTGAAGCAAGCAAAGGGAGTCGGTGCTTCCGGTTCCTTAAAGCTCGGGAAAGTGAAAAAGGCTGCTGCTCCAAAGAAGGTCAAGAGGTCAAGGCTGCCACCAAATCATCAAAAAAGCTAAGACCGCCAAGCCGAAGAAAGCCAAAGCAGCAAAGAAGTAAGGAAGAGAGAAGTAAGGAAGAGAAGTTACCCAGCTACCCGGGTTTAAACAAAGGACCATTCAAAAACTTTCGAGAGGTCACGTTTCCATCGAGTTAAAAAAAAAAATAAAGTCCTATAATACACGTACCAGTACCCACCCACCCACAAACAAACAAACGAACAAGCAAGCAAGCAAACAAACAAATAAATACTTTGTCATGACGCTAAATAACATGTCTGCACCCCTTACTTACATAGCCCATGCCAGTACTATGGAAAAGTAAGCAGAATACCATTAGAACTAGTCAGTCTGTATCTCTCTTTCAACCGCTTATAAATATAGGTTCCGGTTGCCTCGCAGACGGCATAACTTCGGAACACATTAGTATGTACTCACAGTTTACGCAGTATATGTTTTCCATCGTTCGCCGTTTTCTTTATTTTTACTACATTCTGTCCTAGAACGGTGAAAAACGCCCATGTTAGAGTTTCAATAGCCCACACTTTTCTGTATTCTGATTGGTCAGTTTTCAATCCGTTTTCGGGGTTTAAGCTCGACGGTTTTGTCGTTGGCCAGTCAACGTAGACCAGGCCCGATAGCATGAAATAGACGCACTCTGCTCACTCCGTAATCATTGTATCTTACAACCGACATGGAGAGAACAAGGCAGACAGTTAGAAAGTCCGCCGAAGGAAAGGCTCCAAGGAAACAGCTGGCCACTAATGCCGCTCGCAAGAGCGCTCAAGCAACCGGAGGTGTGACGAAACCTCACATATACAGACCAGGAACCGTCGCCCTGAGAGAGATCAGGCGTTACTAGAAGAGCACCGAGTTGCTCATCAGGAAACTACCCTTCCAGCGTCTGGTCCGCGAGATTGCCCAGGACTTAAGACTGACTTCTGATTCCAGAGCTCCACGTCCTGGCTCTGCTGGAGGCTAGCAAGACCTATCTGGTTGGTCTCTTTGAGGATACCAACTTGTGCGCCATCCATGCCAAACGTGCCGCCATCATGCCAAAGGACATCCATCTTGAACGTCGTATCTACGGACAGCGTGCCTAAGACTTGGGGCTGAGTCTAACAAAACGGTCCTTTTAGGGCCACGCAAATATTTCAGTAAGATTGTATCTTAGAGTTCGTGTAGCCCACCGATTCCTAGTTATGTCCCATAGTTTTAGTCAAATACAGCGCATTTGCAAGATATTTTACTTCTCACAAACCTAGAACTTTCAAGCCTCGATCAGATTTTTTGTCTTTCCTTTTTTGTTTGTGTTTTCGTTGAACCAAGTTCGTAACAATGCGTATTTGGACCTGTTCCTCGCCAAGATCTATGTGTATATTTGCCATTTTTATTGCCATGAAGGTCGTACATTTTCCCACGCAACCGCTTGAAATCGACCATCGTGCTAAGAAACATCATTCTTGTTACGATATTGTCTTTCAAAAATCGTTCGGATCCACATCCAAACTCTATTAATAGCGAAAACTTACCAGAACATTTATGGATTTCTATCCCGGCCGCGCGCGTCGCATATTTCTCTTTCGACTCCGACCCCACACTGACCTAACTAAACCATGAGTCAGGTCAGGTCAAGGTGAAGGCCGGATTTGGTGTTTCAAGTACGATGAAAAAAAACTGCGCTGTCGGTATTGCAACATTCGAATTTGAACTCTATATCCAGAAACATATAAGTAGATTCTAATGAGAGCAAATGAGGAAAAAGTCTAGGAAAAGGAGGCGCTAAGCGTCACCGAAAAATTCTGCGTGATAACATCCAGGGTATCACCAAGCCAGCTATCCGCCGTCTGGCTCGTGGTGGTGGTGTGAAGCGTATTTTTGATCTGATATACGAGGAGACGAGAAGTGTCTTGAAAGTTTACCTTGAACACGTGATCTGTGATGCCTTAACCTACACCGAACATGCCAAGAGGATTACTCACAACCATGGACGTCGTCTACGCCCTGAAGAGACCAGGCAGGACACTACGGGTTCGGAGGTTAAACTTCGGGTCTTACCGACACAACAACGGTCCTTTTAAGGGCCACACACTTTTTTCCGAAAGACTTAATTCTCCTAGTAGTTAAGTGTGTATATGAGTATGTCTGGGCAATCGGCGCATTTTCTATACAATTTGTCCCTTGTCCAATTTCTATAGATTATAACCCAAAATTAATGTCTCTTCAATGATTTCAGAATTTCTCTTTTATAATTATTGTAATGTATATATCAAATACTGGTAGTGTCGAGCCGTCTGGCCGGGGTCTACTCTGTTTGCAGATGCGTTTTATATGAGGAAAAGGGTTAAGGCACATAGAATCTACTTAGACGTGGTTCGGTTGCCCACAAAGGCCGTTTTGTTTTGGTTTCCGTTACTTTTAGCATTTCAAAACATATTGGTCTGAATCATATTTTTCACTCCCTGTGATCTGCGGTAAGCTCACTCTTATTCTTAACAGTTTACTCATGCCTGTGGCACGTGTATCAACGTTTTGAAGAAATGCCATTCTATCAATATTTTGGAGGCATTTCGTTCGCCAAACTGCTTTCAGAGAGTCGTAAAACACGTTTCCAATTTTCCTTGGGACCAAATTTGGTGCTATATTTTTCCAACACCCGGTTACGTCTGGCACCCAACGAGGGACTGTGACTGTATGAGCTACGAGTTCGATTCCCATTCGTTCTCATACCCATAGAAATTCGGGACTAATTTCAACTTGCTGGGGAGTATGTCACAGTATGTAGGTATATCACCACTTGCACGGCCTAGCTGTACAAGCGCGCTTTTATGGCGACGTGGTTGAGTGCATGACTGCAAACTTGGCGACCCGGGTTCGACCCCAGGTCTGAGCGGGTTTGTTTCCTTATAAGAACACCCGGTTACATATACTTCACAATTATCGAAAAGCGGTTGATTTTTTAATCGATGCTTACATTTAATAGGGTTTCGGAATCTTACTAAAACGGATTTTTTCAACTGACTAGCAAACAGGACTGAAAATCGCTCGACCAATCATAAACAAGCGAATTATTTGCACACGGAAGTACATGTTTCCGCGATATGCTTCCAAATAAAAACAGCCGTGAGGCATTGGCAGTCATAATCATTCCAGCAAAGGGTGGTCTTTACATCAACGTCGTTAGACTATATCGTGATTCTTTAATATAACGAATGTTTTTCGCTTAAGTTTGTTCTCGAATATTACAAATACACATAAAACACAACCCATTCCAATAAAACTGAGCAAGAAAGAAGTACCTAGCCACATGTGAGAGTTGTGTTGTTAAATCTATTTCGAAATCAGTTACATCTTAAGTACCTATTTTGTCAGGCCTTTATGACCGGTTTTCGCACAGGCACACATTTCAAACTCTTTAACGTGGGGGAGAATGTCCCAAACTTCTAAAATATGTACACGCATTTATCCTTGGATTTCGTTACCCGTGGAAAAGGGTAAATTATAACCAGAGTTTGCGTCGTTCTTGTAGCAAGACGGCCAATTCACAGGCTATTTCTGATTGGTCGAGCCGGTCCTTTAAGTTAAGTAGGTCAATCCGTTTTATCGCATATTTAAAGAAAGGTGGGTTTGATCATTCACATTGCCTTGTCTACACGAGAAGCCCAAATTACGTACAAACATGACTGGACGAGGAAAGGGAGGAAAAGCTAAGGGAAAGGCAAAGAGGACGTCTTCCAGGACAGGGCTTCAGTTCCCAGTGTACAGGATCCACCGTCTGCTGCGCAAAGGTAACTACGCAGAGTACATGCACCTGGCTGCCGTCATCGAATACCTGGCTGCTGAAGTACTGGAATTGGCAGGCAACGCTGCCCGAGACAACAAGGAGACCAGGATCATTCCCAGTCACCTTCAGCTGGTCATGGCAACGACGAGGAGTTGAACAAGCTTTTGTCTGGAGTAACCATCGCCCAGGGTGATGTGTTGCCCATCATCCAAGCCTATCAGCAGTGCCCAAGAAGACACAGAAGGCCAGGTAAACTGTCGTCTAAATTTACACAAGAATTGAACAAACGGCCCTTTTTAGGGCTACTTCAGTATTTCGACTTGATTTTATCTCATGCTGTTATGGTAATGAATGAATAAATTCGAAGCGTCCCGGTCATAGATCGCCCCTTTTTCAACTGTTTGCACGCCCCCCCCCCCAAAAAAGTCGCCTGCTAATCATTCTTACAGTAGATCTTTTGTTTTCTTGCCCCAAAAATATTTTACTAGAACGTATCATCAATGATAATAGGTACGATGTCAACGACATAACTCATATGACACAGTATGTCTCTGTGTCTGTGTAGGTCTGCCCCTCTGTCTTACCCGCACAATGCGTCTGTGTCTGTGTCTGTCTGTTCGTTTTCGTAAATAGTGAAAACCCCAGATGAGAGGGTTGCTGTGGATGCTTGCATCGTTTGTCATGGAAAACATACAGCACGGTTCTTTATTAAATTGACAACTCTTCCGGTGCAGTTCTGTGCAGTACCAGTTAACTTTAATAATAGAAAAATAAATAATACCAGTTTAATTAAAAGATACCATATATATCCATTTTGTTACGCCGTATGTTGTCACAAACAGTTTGGGGTGACTTGCCGGTCCACCCATAGGTGCTAGACGCGTGAAATTTTTAAAAAATACTACTGATTATTTACTGATCTTGATTTTTGTTTTCGTATAGTATATTACATAGTATTATAGTATACGAAAAAAATTAAATAAATAATATTTTCATGATGTCTTAACGTATCTGAAGATAGTAGTATTTATAGAACGGTCACCCGCCTGGCTCCTGTGGTCTCACCAGCATCCAAACTACTTGCAACTTTCTGAAAAGAGATTTTGACTGAAATCGGTTACGTTCCCGTTCGTTCTGAGAGACTTTGATAAATCTGATTTTGATTACGTTCAGTAGGCTGTATCTGTATAAATTATGCTCTTGTCATTTGTTTTAGTTAAGCACATCGTGAGCGTTTATATAAAACGAACTCGTATAAAAAAGATGTGGACACTTATCCTGCCATGAAAGTCAGGGCAGGCCCAAACTCTCGTCCGCTTCATTTTAAAGCTCTACAAATTGCCTTGGTTCTTTGGTAGAATTAAGATTGCTGAATGTCAAACAGGTTTGAGCCGGACGAGATGCCGAGTTACTCGGCGTCTCATACAGATCCGAAATGCTTGAATATGGCATTGCTGTAGCGATTGACAGGGAAAGAGTTAATATCCGATCGCTTTACAGTGCAGCACATCCCCGTCTTTCGGATACCGGTATATTTACTTTATTCTTGATTTTCATGGAATTTTCTCATTTCTTATCTTGTTCTGGCAATAAATGCCGTTATATACAACTAAATGCACAGTCTTTAAGTAGATTCTAGTTTATTCTACATTACAGAAGCTGTCGAAATTACACGTTAGACAGAAAAAGTCAATGTTGGTGATATGTACTAGGCCTAACAGACGCCACTTTCGTTAACCCATGTAATTGGCCTACCTACTGTACTTTATGCGAAAATCAACTGCAGTAAACCGCCTCTAGTGCGACCACCAAAAATAAGTCTATGAAGATACTAATTATGTCTCCCCCATATTTATATGGGGGAGACATATTGTTTTCGTGAGAGTTGTCTGTCTGTCCGTCTGTCCGTCTGTCCGTCCGTCCGTCTGTCTGTCTGTCCGTCTGTCTGTCACACTTTTTGTCCGGACGATAACTTCAATATGCCTGATGCCAGTTGATTGAAACTTCATATATGGAAAGAGCATAATGAGAGGAAGTGTCATGCACAAGGTCCATAACTCTGGCTTCACTAATATTGGAGTTATTGCCCTTTGTAAAAAAAAATCACACTTTTTTGTCCGGACGATAACTCCTACATGCCTGATGCTATTGGATTGAAACTTCATATATGAAAAGAGCATAATGAGAGGAAGTGTCATGCACAAGGTCCATAACTCTGGCTTCACTAATATTGGAGTTATTGCCCTTTGTAAAAAATATTATAATTTTTTGTCCGGACAATAACTTCAATATGCCTGATGCCATTGGATTGAAACTTCATATATGGAAAGATCATAACGAGAGGAAGTGTCATGCAGAAGGTACATAACTCTGGCTTCACTAATATAGGAGTTATTGCCCTTTGTAAAAAAAATCACACTTTTTTGTCCGGACGATAACTTCTATATGGCTCATGCCATTGGATTGAAACTTCATATATGGAAAGATCATAACGAGAGGAAGTGTCATGCACAAGGTCCATAACTCTGGCTTCACTAATATTGGAGTTATTGCCCTTTTTAAAACAATCACAAATTTTTGTCCGGATGATTACTCCTATGTGACACATGCCATTGGAGTGAAACTTCATACATGGAACAATCATAATAAGAGAAAGTGTCATGCATAAGATCCTTAACTCCAGCTTCAATAAATTTAGAGTTATTGCCCCTTGTACATTTGTTTAATTCTTTCTTGTCCGGACGATAACTCCTACATGGCTCTTGCCATCGTATTGAAACTTCATATATGGAATGAGCATAATGAGAGAAAGTGTCATGAACAAGGGCCATAATTCTGGCTTCAATACTTTTGGAGTTATTGCCCTTTGTTACATTTTTTGGCCGATCAATAACTCCTATTGACTGATGCTATTGGAATGACGTTTTATTTTTGGAAAGAGCATGATGAAAATAAGTGTCATGCACAAGGGCCATAAATCTGGTATCAGTATTTTTGGAGTTATTAGCTGTTATCATTTTCTTCTTGAAAAATGTAGTGTGGAAAACGCATAATGAGGGGAAGTATCATTCGTCAAGACCATAACATTTTTAGTGATTTCCCTTTACATATTGTTTTTATTAGAGGGGAGACATCCGGGTTTTTTTACAAAAACCTCTAGTTTAACATTATTTTGATAGAACAAATATACAAACGTAGATCTACTTCAACCTTAAATATATTTAGTAATGTAGCTCTAATTGAAATCGATTGTAAACCTTAAATGTATTCAGTAATGTAATAACAATCTAGATCTATGATAACTACTGTGATCATATATTGGCTGTCCTTTGTCGCCTAGAACAAAACTATACAATTTTGATACCAGATGAAACTACTTCAATATATCTGGAGCAAACATTTTGGACCCATATAAGACGTATTATTTCGTCTATAACTGACTTTAATAACTGAAATTATCTGACACCATTGCAGTAGGCTAGTTCTTTTTCCAAACGTTTGAGTTTGATTCAGATTACAATTTAGCAGATTACAATTAAGCATGCACGAAATATTAGTTATTGCTGTTCATGCATTTCTTTTTTAACACTTAACTTAATTGTTTGTAAATTTCTTGCCACTGAAAACTTAAGCAATCAGTTTGGGCCTAAAACAGGTCGAGCGTTGACGCATGTCTGATCTGAGATCCACATTAGTTGGCTCTTGAAAAACCTATATTGATTCAAACTCTGGGAATTTAGATAAAATACTATTTTTTTTCTGATACTGCAGATGATAATAATAAAGTAAACACTTTTTCAACATGTTAAATAATGTATTATATTGTTCTTCATTAATAATCAGGCTTTCAATCTCTCTCATTCATTCATTTATTCTTTAATTCCTTCCTTCCACGCATCTTTCATAAACCAAACTGCATACATTTTAGATCCAGCTAAGACGATGATAAACTCGACGTCCCATCAGATCAGGGTTTAATTCGTTTGTACTCCTAGAATCGAAAGACCACTAGAATGTCAATCTTTTTTTTCAAAATAATTATTGAAGCAGAGGACAATCTAGCTAACATGACAATCGACATTTTCTCGTGTTTACGACAGCGTTGGAAAATGACGTCACAAATATCTGGTTTAAATAGCGTGTGTACATGTATGGATCAACCTGAATCAGATTTATTTAATTAAACAGCATCATAAATGCACAAGTTATGGAATAGATCTAGACTATTCCATGTAATTCTTTACAGATAGTTTTGCATTAATTAACAAAAGCATGACTTCAGACTGAATCCTGATTAGACACCGAGACGCAGTTAGCCTACTCTGAATTGCATTAGGATATTAAGTCTAACATTTTTCAAGCAGACAACAATTGCGATTGTAGACGCAAAATCCCGTAGCATGCGAAGAGTTATAGATCTACTGAAAGTTTGATAAATTAAATTGTTGTGCGTATCTAGAGCTATCTAGAGTGTGATACTGTTTTGTATTTTATATGAAAAGCTTTCGTTTGAAGGTCTCAATGTAGATTAGTGATTATGATTATATCTAATTAAACTATCCTCGTTATATAAATTAATTAATTCATTCATCAACTCATTCATTCAATCAATTCTGGGTAGATATATTTAAGGCAGGTGGTAGCTTAATGCAGTACAAACATTATGCAGAAAGCTGCATGGGCTGTTTGCATTACTTTAGCCTTGCAATAAGCTCCCACCTGCTTAATATGTTTATATATTGAATTAAAGTGGTCATTTTAGAGGGGTTTCATTGTCTATGTTGGATTCATAAACATCAACTACAGAAAATAATCAAACCTGTAAATGTTTGGCCTCTTAATTTACTTATGTTTTAGAAATATTGCGATAATATCACATGCGAGGTTTTGTGCAGATATACTTATAATTTCCATTCAGTGAACATCTCCGTTTATTGTATTCAGCATCATCGTCAATATTCAATTAATTTAATTTGGCTACATGTTAAATCTAACAACGCGGCGAATGTAGTTTTCCTCGAATGCATTATGTTGTCAAAAATCATATGAGTTTTTCGAAGCAAAAAATTATTGAATATTCTATTCTTAGTGGTCTGGCGGGCATCTGGTAGAACATTTGTACTCCTTTCCACCCATAGATGGGTACAATATATACTGAAATCTACGTCAGTTTTAGAGTGTGCACTTGTTCAATTCCTTTATAAAAATGTGCGTATCAAACCAATGTGCATATCAAACAGAACTACTGGGTATCTGATCTAGACCCAAACTGTTTGCATATGATATCACAGATCTGTTATCTGTGGATAATGAAGGTGTGTTGAACCGCAAATTTCACGCCACGCCCACAAATTTGCGGCCCCATTTTTCACATAATTTGTGAAAATTGCGTTTTGCTCCTATACCCCCCTTCAAAGCCTGACGCATTTTTCACGTGTGTGAAAAATGCGTCGAGAAGATGTGATCAAATATTCACTTCAAAACACGCGACGCATTTTTCACTCTTGAGAATATTTTGAAGTTGACCAATTTCTTTGGTCATTTCGGTTATAGATCAAGGTCGCAGGAATCGAAATGCCAGATTTGTAGTATAACTCAGAAGTTGATTTGGGTCGCCGCTGTACATATTTTTGCCGGCGACCATCTCTGCTGAAACAGATGGAACATATTGTCGCCGGCGTTAATATGTCCCGAAGTTTTCGGCACATATAACTGCTGAAATGCACAAATTGTCGCCGGCGACTATATGTGACGAAGGTTATGGTGCTTTTGAGGGTATTTTTGGCGACAATTTGTCAAACGACTTTAACGACGAACAAGTTGACGACAGAGAACATACATATGGATGAAACAACAGGCAAACAGCCGGACGGATATGTAATCCTGTCAAAGCAGTTGACACAATACACAGCTTTTGATTATCATTGGCGCTATTACACTGTTGTGTCGTAAACCACCGAATACTATAATTTTGATTTCCCGACAAACGAGTCGAACGACAATATGACAATGGCGTAACCCTTGAGCACATATTGTCGCCGATGCCGACAATTTCCGTACATACTGTCACCGGCGACAATATGTGCCACTTGTTTCGGCATATATTGTTGCTGGCGACGATATATACACCGTCGACAACATGTGCTGCAACACCCGGGATATCGAATATCTAGGATATTTTGTCCCGATTGGCTGATTGTCTGTCGCTCTGGTCATAAATCTAGAACCGTTTGCATAGTGGGTGTGTACATTTCTTACGACCTTTTGTACAGTACGTAGCGTACATCATGCGTATATCTATCGTGCGTTAATCGTATATCAAGGGTATATCTTTCGTGCGAATATGTTATATATCACACGGTTAATATAATGGGTAATATTTCCATTTTATGGGATATTTGATTAATACTTTATGTAATATATGTATTACATGTATCTAATGAAAGAAAGAGTTGTTCTTTACTTAAGGTAATGATAATGCAAGGAATCGTTCCTAGCGTATCGTATAGTGTACGTATATGTATAGTACGTAAATAGTATATCATACGTGATAATATCGTATATTGTGACAAAAAATATGCTCACATATGTTGTATCGGACCTGACACGCCATCTTTCGGCAATAATTTGAGAGCGGAGGAAAAATTCTTTCTCCGACTCTGCACTATGTTTCCAGATCACAACTTTGTTTTAAAAGAGATCAACGCAGACATGTAAACCGAAAGTAGAAGTTTATTTTAGAATGTTCAGCAATTTAGGAAAACCATTGAAGAAAAATTCACGCATTGATTGTTCTGAAAATCCTTATATCCATTCGACTCATGTAGCGTAATAAAACGTATTGGCGATGTTGGCGTTCCATAACTTGGATATATATGAAGCAAATTATTTGAATAGTTAGGGTTATAATGACTCTATGCCAGTCTGTAAAGTGGGCCAGTATGATGGTCGTAGGTATATAAATGGGCGTTTTATCAGCTGCCAAAATCGGCTCAGCCACGGGTTTCGGCCCAAAAATAACGCACGCTACCTCCGCTACCTCACGTGTGATGACTGTTATGGTGCACCATACATTTGCAGCATCAAACCAATCGCATTATTCATTAGATCTAATGGCAATAGACACGACGCGCAAAAACATGACACCAAAATGTTTAAAAATGGGCAAAAAATTGGCTTCGTTTTTTTCCGAACAGTGAGTCATGACCTTTTATGACCTTCTATAAATATACGCGTACTGCCTATCCGGTTGTGCTTATCTGGCACCGAAACAATAACACAAGCAACGTTGTTTAAAGTTGTCACCCTCACGCCAGTTAATTGGCTTTAGTTTGACAGTACAATGAGAGTTTACTGAAAGTAATTTGACACATCACTGAGAGTGAACAGACAGTAACCTGACAATCCAATGATGGAAAATATCATACTTATTACATTGTTTTGCTTTATAATCATTTTTTATAATAATGATAATAATAATAATAATAATAATAATAATAATAATAATTTATTTCGCCACATCACAGCATTTCAAAACAAGAGGGCCAGAATGGCCCTGAAGCGCTCACCAGACAATCAGAGGAGAAGATTTTCAAAATTTTCACTATATGTTTCTATTGAAAGCTGGATACTCCTGGGGCAGGGCCAATTGTGACCACAGGGGCATAATTTATATAACATTTGTAGAGGACCTGAACATGAAGCTATGTGCCAAATATGAAAGGTATGAACCTTCCAGTTTCAGAGAAGATTTTCAATGTTTTTACTATATATTTCTATTGAAAACTGACCACCCCTCAGGTGGGGCCAATTTTAACCACAGGGGCATTATTTTAAAAAAGACCATACAAAGTTCTGACTAAAGGCGATCAACTGTTCTTCTGAACGGATATGTGTACCCTAGCATTCCAAACTGATTTTTTGCATTTGAATATTATTATAAATTATTACATAATAATTTCATATTCACAAGTTTAACTTAATAGTTTCAAGTAATACAATTTCATGTTAAAAAATATTTCATAATTTATTTTAAACCTTTAATTTGGCATTCTAGAGTCTTTAAATGATTTACCCTTCTTCTGAACTGCAGGGCAGGTTATAATAATATCATAATGCCAATCACTATTATTAATTAACCCTTCCCTCATATAAACGTGTTTTCACACATTAGAAAACAGAGTATACCCAGATCAGATGCCTCCTATAGGAGCCATCTGACCAGGGCCTGCTCTGTTTGTTAATGTAATTTGATACATCTGTTCCTTAAGATTCTAAACTGGCTACAATGTTCCAACTTCTATATTTCATTATAATTATTTTGTAGATGAATATTCAGTAGGTTGTGAAATTTGAAAAAAAAATGGCTACAATGTTCCACCTTCCATACTTCATTTTTACTATTTTGTTCATGAATATGCAGTAGGCATTCAAATTAATAATAAACATAGAACAGGCAAAGGGTCAAGGCATATTAGTAAGACATATTACTAAAAGCTATTCTACCGTAGACTGCCAGTTTACTCTAATTTAACCTTGTTTTCATTTCAGTATACTCTCAGTTTATTCTCAGTGCCCTGTCATATTTTATATATGTTTATTTACAAAACATTCTTATCATCTACGTCGGTTTTAATTTCGGTAATTGGATAATTCCTTAAATCATAATTTCTGTTACCATATACTAAAGTACAGTCGACACTCATTAGCTTGAACTATTTGCGAACATCAATATTAGTTCGACTTTAAAGAACTCTGAGATAAATGATCTTTCTACATACAATTCACGGGTACCGCATTACTTTTTAAAAATTTTTTTTGGTCAAATATACATGCTTCATTTGCATTGTTGAAAATGAAAACAGAATCCGAAGCAGTTTATATACAGACCAGACGCCGAGTAGCTCTGTATCTGGTCTGGATCAGAATTGCTTGCAATTCAAATAACAGCTCAATTTGCAGTGACTTTCGTGGATTTCGGCATAAGCAGAAGTTCGACTGACCCAAATTCGAGATAACGAGGGTCGACTCAGGGGATATTACTGTCATAAATATAATTCAGGGACAAAGCTACCCTATCCGATACTAATTCAATGTCCTGATGTCTGTTTAAGATCTCTCGTATCAACAATAGCAAAACCATCTATTGAAATATATGTGAAAAATGCGTTGGTATTAGTAGGTCTTCAGAAAATGGGGTTAAAGTGCTACCGCATTTTTCACAGCAGGGTTTTGTGAAAAATGGGGCCCCATTTTTCACATATGTGAAAAATGGGGCCGCAAATTTCACGCGTGTGAAAAATGCGTCAACTCATTTTTCACACGTGTGAAATTTGCGGTTCAACAAAGGTGTGTACTGTAGTCTGTACAGCTGCAAAAAAACCAACAAGATAATAAACAGACTATTTTAACCAATTGTGATCTTCATTTCCTCATTGACTTAACACAGAGATTCGATAAGCAAAACATAACTAGAACTGTCAAAAAGGTGACGAACACGCCCGCATGGCAGCCTTGATCGTAAATCCAAAGACTGATAACACATGTATGTTAGATACTGGAAATATTTATGTGATGCACATGCTTGTAAACTTCACAGACATCACATCAACATAAATGTGCGTATCAACTTTCATTGAATTACAGTAGAACCTTTCTTAAGCGACCATCAAAAAGAGGTATAATCATGGGCACTTAAGGTTTGTGGTAGCTTAATGCAGTGTAAAAGTAATCAGAAAGTTCCTATGTGAGATTTCTGCATTACTTTTGCCCTGCATTAAACAACCACATGTTGTTAAGACTTATATTCTGTAAATGAATGGTCTTATAAATGAAAAGTGTCAAACGGTTTGGACTGATGAGACGCCGGGTTACTCGACGTCTCATCTGGATCCAAACTGTTTGCTTATGATATCACAGACCCGTCTTCAAGACAATGAAGGGGTTAATATTTTTTCTTCATTCGGCAAAAAAATCTGCAGAATATTACTCAGGGAAACAATAAGTATGCACTCTGACAAGCATGTACATTGTGTACACGTTTACAACAACAAAAACGAAGCTTTTGGCGATAATAACATTTGTAAAAAATCATATTATGGCGATACTTTCATATTTCAGTGCTTTCTTAATCATATTCCTTTTTAAACATGTCCTATTTACGTATTACATGTGACCCATCTTGTCGACACTGACTTTATTGTCATTCGCTTGACAAACAGTTTGGATTCAGATGGGACACCGAGTAATGCCTAGTTTACATTTGCCCTGCGATGAGTTTACGGCGCCCGTAGACTCGACGTAACGTCATTAATTTTTTCGCGCGCTCTCCGTAGTCCGTACGGAGGCAGGCAGTCGCCGGGTGATTTTCATACGGATTTCATACGGGACATACTTCTTAGCGCATTGGCAAACAGAATAGACCCAGGGTCTGTCCTGTTTGCTAATGAAATCATAGAGATCTGATGCTTGAGTTTTTACCATGGTCTAAAAGTCATAGTGTCATCATTAAAAATCAATTATTTTCATACATTCATTATGTCTTACTTGAACATTCATTAACTCTTTCGCTGCCAATGTCACATCTGTAATTTCCCATGCAAACAGTTTAGATCCAGATGTAACTTGATGTCTCATCAGGATACAAACTGTTGTTTGTTGGCTTGACTACTTTTTTAGATAAAAAATGAAGAAAATTAAAAATAAATAGCAGACGACTAATGTTTCAGGCGACAAAATTCGAAAGCGAAATAGTTAAATGGGCTACGAGTGAATTAAATGAAATATGTATTTTTGTGATACATTTCACAGTAGATTTGTCTTTAAGTTCCTTAAACACATGAGTATATGGGATGTCAAACAGTCTGGGTCTCGATGAGACACCGAGTTATCCAAGCTGTTCTCAAAGTTAATCAGATTTTCATCCATTTCAGCAAGTCCTACTTGTATAAATTAACTTCCGGCAATCAAGATTGAAGACAGCTCCTACTTGAAGACGATAATGTTAGCAGAATAAATTTATTTGGCAGCAAAAGGATTAAACAAAGGAAAATTATACTCGATGACAAATTTATCATTAGAACCCTCTATAGTACATATGTAACAAGAAAGTAAAATGATGTGAGTGAATTTTAAAACCTCTCTTAACCGGGTATTCAAATTAGTATCAATGCCAGTCTGAAATACTGGAGGCAGCTTAATGCAGGGTGAAAGTCATGCTGAAAGCTCCTTCTTATGCGGAAAACTCATTTGGAAGCTTTATGCAATACTTTCACCCTGTATTAAGTAGCCAACTGTCTAAACAGACTTTTAAAGCGTAAAATATTGATGAAGGGCAAAGAGGAAATAACGCCCATGGGCAAATCATTAGTCACGGATAGTATTGGGATAGTACGTGTCCTCGGTCATTACTTAAAACTGTCCCTGAAACAGAATTTTAATGCATTTGCGCAAACAGGTTATACCCAGGTCAGAAGATCATGTAGGAGTCGTCTGGTGAGGGTCTGCTCTACGTACTTATGAAATAATATAAAGCTGATTATGTAGTTTCTGCTATTTTCAAAACAAGACATGTAATCATAAATTAAAGTATTACAGAAGTAAAGCTAATAAATATTTATGATGTACATATTTCTTTCATGAATAAATAGCAGGGACTGTTTGCCCTTTACTTAATATTTCTGTCGGAAATAATTACTGAATGGATATATAAATAGCCTCTTTTTTATTATAACACACGAATACATGAATGTTTAGCCAAGGCAGAAACTGCAGGATCAGGTCTATGTTATTGCATAAGCAACAAAAATAGATCCTGATCATTCAGCTCGTATAGGAGCAGTCTGTGTCAACTCTGTTTTCAAAGGTGTTAGAACGAGTATCTACGGAATAAATGGTTAACAATTTGCTGATTTATACCAATACTAAACCCACAGGGGTTAAAGTATACTGCATATTTCGTTTCTGACAGATTCATCTACATCCCTGTTATTGGAATCACTGCAAGCCCAATACGTCGCTCAAATAAACTCTGTTGATGGATGACAACTTGCGGATGTATCTGGGTTTATTCACCTTAACTCGGTGTCTCGTCAGGATCCAAGCTGTTCGATACCCCGTCTTTAGATATATTCCCAGTAGCTTGATTGAATAGAATGTAGTCAAAACTGCACCCGATCAAAATCTGAGCAGTGGACAATGATCTTTCAATATTTGCAGACGAAATTTATTTAGCGGCAAACGTTTCACTTTGTAGCTGATAATATCACCCGTAAGTTAAATAAAATCTGAACTATAATACGTTTTCATGAACATGATCATAAATTCCCATTGAACCGACACACGGACGGACGAACAGACATAGGGTCGACTATTCAGACTTTTTTTTAAAAAAACAAATGTAATATGATAAACAACGTTTGACCCTGATGAGAGGGCCACTTTATACTATTTGCAAAGACTGAAAGTTCTAGTATACAAATAAAAAGTCCCGGATATAGACAAATATTGTATGTATACCCTGACTGGGTGCATCATTTCAACAATTGCAAATTTTAGAGTAGCTCTTTTTACACGACGTTGGATGACATTATATTATACCTTAGCTTCATTGTCTTTATAAATTCGGATAATGGCATCTGTCATATTATTACTGTTAGAATCTACTGCATCACAGATGGAGATATGTTACTGTTAACAGGTGTCATTTACTGACGCCATTTCCCAATGCTCTGTATGAATCTTAATCTTCACATGAACAAAAATCAGCCACAAATTGAAATGATGTCGATCATCAGTATGCCGTCTGTACAGTAGAACCTTCTTAAGCGGCCATCAAAATGTCTAATTGTGGATCTGTAAGGCAGATCGTAGCTTAATGCATGTCAAAAGTACTGTAAAAAGTTCCTATAGGAGTGTGCTGTATTACTTTTGCCCTGCATTAAACACTACTCTTTTCAATTATAAACGGCCGCTTAACCCTTCTCTTGCTGAATTTTAAAATGCATTTCTCCTTCTTTACCCTTACCCTGTTGTATAATTACATATCGAGGGCTTGGTGCAAAACTATTCTAACTCCTTCACTTTGTTTTGCACCAAGCCCTCGATATATCTTCACTGTGTACAAGTATTTCGCTGTGTAATCACTGCTGTGGAGTGCACTGGTTGCACAATCAACTTGTAAATAGAGCAGACCCTGATGAGACAGCTCCTGTCTCATCTGAGTCTTCACTATTTACTGGTACGTATATTGACGTGAATAGCAAGCGAAGGGTTGGTTGTTCGTGGTTAGTAACGTCGTTAAACGTAGTGTGAAAGGTTTTGCGTTTTTGTCCGTCGTTTGTCTCTATGCTATCCAGTTCATTGGGGTTTATCTTGGTAAATACATATAAACTTGATGTAAAAAATTGAAATGCAGTGTACATAAGACAGGAGTTCCTTTCCTCGAGGTTTGACAAAGCAGTTTTCACTGAGAAAATACAATTTAGAACATTTTGTATGTATTTAACGTGCATTTATTGCTCGCCAGTTAATGATGTTTGAACCATTCTAATGTTAAATATTGAAATGTTTATCCATCCACCATGAATATGAATTAGTTGAATCATAATACGTTTAGATTCTAAACTTTAGATCAAATGCAGACACTGAATAATCATGTCCTATTGTGCAGACCGATACAAAACAGCTCCTCTAGGAATTCTCTACACCACATGTGCAGTTAAACGTCGATATCTCGAACTTCAATAGACCATCAAAATTACTTATAACAGAGAATCGAGTCATCCAATTTCTAATGTGAACTATTGCTCAAATTCACAATTTAATACAGGTTTTCAGAGCTTTCAGCATTACTTTAGACGTGTATTAAGCTGTCACATTTGTAGTGATATGCGTAGTGATACGTTTTCATTTTCCACCAGTTCAGCTGTATTTGCAAAATGCAAATATGCACTAAAATATGCAGGCTACTAGAATGGGAATGGTGAAGAAAAATACACCATCGTAGGTCAATTTATTACCTTCCAAGACCGTGTATAATAATCATTATTACCAAAGACAGGCAAAATGACTAGAAAACACTTTTAGAAGTCAGTACACGGCCTGTTGGTTGTCCTCAAATGTGATCGTTTTGAAAACAACGTGATCTTGTTGAAAACAAATGGACAAAATGTCTTCTTTAAAAAGATTTTTAGCTGACGACATACTCGGTCAACAGTTTACAGTGTGCTTATGGTTTTTTATCATGATGAAATCACCCAAAGTATGATCTCCTGCAGATTCCACTTACCTCTAATTTGTTCAAGCTTTTGAAAAAAAAACTTGATCGACTGTCAAACAACTTGGGTCCAGATGATTCTCGGCGTCTCGCCCGGAACCAAGATGTTTGTAAATGCCAGATCGCGCTTAGCAGGAGTATACTATTGTTGATGCCAATGTATGGGTCTTTTGTAAAATTCCAAACGCAAGTATAGCTACAGCATGTGACACCATCATCTATCTCCTAAACGGTCAGAATAAAGATAATGTTTGAAAAAAAACACCTTTGGGTATCAGCGATCTGTTTTAACACATTCCCTCATAGGCTAGTTTTTATTTGAAAGAATCTACTGAAAAGGAGCATTTACTAGAAAATGCCTTTAGAATTGTAGTTTGGAAACCATTGTGATATATAGAGCATGTGCTCCTTTGGAATAGACGCTCTATTTATCACTATGGTTTCAAAACGTGATTTTCACAGAAGAGGTAATGTGCTTTTAAAGGCGCATAAACGCCGGAGAAAATAGTGCGGATGGACCGTGCCGAACTGACGGTATGTAAATAAATCGAGTATAGTTAGCCTTTTTCCGGCTTCTGGCGGATCCTTGATGTTTACAAACAGTTTGGATCCAACTGATACACTGAATAAGGTCTCATCAGGATACAAACTGTTTGAAACACTAATTGCCTTTTGATAGAGATGCTGATTATAAATTGAATTTTGAAAACGTAGAGGATGACAATTGTATAAAAATAGTTGGTCGGCGGGTCAGATAGACATGTATTAACCCTTTTTCCGTGAGAACTATGTTGATTCCAAATTTCAATACCTACTGAATATTCAAGGATAACTAGTTCTAATGAAATGTAGACGGTGGAAAATTGTAGCCATTTTAGAATCTAAGGAAATGGATCTATCAAATTCCTTCAGAATACAGAGCAGACCCTAACAAGACAGCTCCTATAGGAGTCATCTGGTCTAGGTTTACTCTGTTTGCAAATGTGTGAAAAGGCAGTTATATGAAGGGAAGTGTTAAATGATAGGAATGTTTATGCAATAAGTTGGTGCTTAAATAATCTCTTCAACAGCTTTAGCAAATTGCACAGTTCGTACTCTTGTTTCGTTTGATAATAAATGACACCTAATCACTGTAATCAGTAAACAAATGACACATATATTTGTGGTGAAAGAGTTACGAAAAGTTAGGCGACACCAGTTTGCTTAGCCTTTCATCTGGGTTCATTATGTCTCCCCCATTTATGGGGAGATATATTGTTTTTGCCAGAGTTGTCTGTCTGTCCGTCTGTCCGTCCGTCCGTCTGTCCGTCACAAACTTGTGTCGCGCGTATCTCTGAAACCGGTTGGGCTAGAGTCACCAAACTTCACAGGAATGTTCACCAGCATGAGTTGTTGTGCACCTGGGGTTTTTGAATTGTCTCCCCCTGATAAGTTTGGAGTTATTGCCCCTGATGACTTAAAATTAGAAAAACTTTGTGTCGCGCGTATCTCTTAAACCGCTGGTACTAGAGTCACCAAACTTCACAGGAATGTTCACCAGCATGAGTTGTTGTGCACCTATGGTTTTTGAATTGTCTCCCCCTGATAATTCTTGAGTTATTGCCCCTGATATGAATACTTAAATTTATACAATTTTTGTGTCGCGCGTATCTCTGAAACCAGTAGGGCTAGAGTCACCAAACTTCACAGGATTGTTCACAAGCATGAGTTGTTTTGCTCTTGGTTTTTTTTAATTGTCTCCCCCTGTTAACTTTGGAGTTACTGCCCCTGATGACTTAAAATTAGACAAACTTTACTTAGTGTCGTGCATATCTCTGAAACCACTAGGGCTAGAGTCACCAAACTTCACAGGAATGTCGACCAGCATCAGTTGTTGTACAACTGGGCTTTTTGAATTATCTTCCCTTGATAACTTTGGAGTTATTGCCCCTGATATGATTACTTAAAATTAGAGAAATATCTTTAAAACCACTAGGACTAGAGTCACTAAACTTCACAGGAATGTTCACCAGCATGAGTTGTGTGCACCTGTTTTTTTTTAATTGTCCCCCCCCCGATAATTCTTGAGTTACTGCCCCTGATACATGTATGTTAACTTAGAATTAGAGAAACTTTGTGCTGCATGTATCTCTGAAACCAGTAGGGCTAGAGTCACCAAACTTCACAGGAATGTTCACCAGCATGAGTTGTTGTGCATCTGAGATTTTTAATTGTCTCCCCCTTATAACTTTGGAGTTACTGCCCCTTATGACTTAAATTAGAGAAACTTTACTTTGTGTCACATGTATCTCTGAAACCACTAGTACTAGAGTCACCAAACTTCACAAGAATGTTGACTAGCATGTGTTTTTGTGTACCCTGGGGCTTTTGAATTGTCTCCCCCTGACAATGTTGGAGTTATTGCCCCTGATGACTTAAACATTAGACCCTGATCAGTTTGGAGTTACAGACATTACACTTGTGTATTGGAAAGAGGATGGGAGGGGGAGACATCTGTTTTTGTGACAAAAACAAACCTCTAGTTTAATTTGTATATATAATTACTTATTACAAAGGTGGTTTATAGATAGATACAGTAAAATTACTCTAAGCCGATTGCATAAAATAATCCTGTGTCAGATGGTAACTCAATGCAGGTTGAAAGTAGTGCAGAAAGCTCCTACATTATTTATCATACATTAAGCAAACATATACCTATAACTGCAGCAATGTTATATTCATTAAGGATGGCTTTAGAGGTTTTCAACTCTATACAAAGCTACAGATAAGGGTGCGTACACAATACTAAAACTGTTATTTCTCCACCAAACCCTAGAGACGATTCTAAAGAGTGGTCGCAGTATAGGATTTGGTTGAGAGAAAAAATGAAGAAAATATTCCAAAATAGGGAATTAATATAATACATAAATACTTAAACTGCTCTGATCTAATATTCCGACCACTAAGAGCCTTTGTCAAAGATTATCATGTCAAAATACACGTCACATTTTTGTTACAAGCATTCAGCCATAAAATCAAATGATAATCTTTGACAAAGGCCCTTAGTGGTCGAAATATTAGATCAGAGCAGTTTAAGTATTTATGAAAAAAATGAGTTATTATTACAAACGTTTTAATATACACATCTTATCTGGAGCTCTGATACATATTCAATACATGTAGTATTGAAAGTGTATACCTTTATTGCAAGTGGATATCTATCACTGTATGGTGTCATAAGATTGAAGAGGAACCAAGTACATTACAAGACATGATGGCATTTGATATTTTTTTTATTTATAGGAACCAAATGCATTATGATAATTTATGAGATATGATGGCATTTTCAAAAAGCTTTTAATTTAAACATACCAACACTTCTGTCTGCTTAACCAATAATGCTTAACCCTTTCCCTTTTGTAAGCGTATTTTTACGCATCTGCAAACATAGTAGACCCAGACCAGGGTCTGCTTTGCTTGCTTATGGTGTAATATAGATTTGATTCTACAGCTTCAGCCTGGGCCAAAATGTCATGTATTCATATGCCATTATAAAATATAATCGTATTAATATTCATGACGTTGTTAGTTCTTACATGAATATACAACAGGGAAAGGGTTAACCTGATAAATGTTTATGAACTAATACAGACATAACAGCATTAGAAACACAGGAAAGTTTGGCCATATCAGAAATAGTCTATATTACTCCCTCCCTCTCTGTATATAACAGAAATTGCTGAATTTCAAGTAACACTTAAATACTGTAAGCACAAGGTCTCTACATCCTGTTTGGTCTTGTTAACTAATTCACAATGTCTCTATATCCTGTTTGATCATGTATCACTCTATCAGGGACTTCCCATGAAAATAATTCCACATTTGTAAGTAGTAGTTAATGTATAAACCACCAATTGTGTCATGGCATCTTTACGTGAACTAGAAAGCAAATACACAATGTTTTTGTAATCCTTTCACTTGTTTATATTTCTTCATAATTCATGACATCAAAAATATTCATTACCAAACTATTCATAGTTAATTTTTCATCTGATCTGGGTCCACTCTGTTTCCAAATTGTATGAAAAGGCATTTCTATGAGGGAAAGGGTTAACCCACTGATATTTTTAATCAAGGTTATGCTTTGTGATGATTCTTCAACTTTTCCTTTCACTGAACAGGTATGTTCTCGGTTTCCAGCATCTGTTATCAAGGGACAACTCTCCTAGGGACTCTATTTAACTGTGTCCAGGAGGTCTATAATCGGTTGTTTACCTGAAGAAAAAAAATAAGAATTTGAAATCCCTCATAATGAATTCCTTTCAGAAAAGAACATTATATTCAAAACAAGAGTGTTCGGAGGAACATATGTGTCACCTGCTCGTTACTGACACAAAAACTGTTAATATGCCGGAGTGCGAAAATCAGAACAAAGGGGAATAACTCAAAAAGTATTGCATGCAGTGATGGACCTTAGTTACATGAATGTTCCTCAATGAGAGGAAGACACAAGTGAAATTTGAAATCTCTATTTAATGATTAGTTTAGAAATGAAGGGCCAAAAAAGAAAGTGTGACGGACAGACAGACAGACAGACAGACAGACAGACAACAGAAAAGTGATCCCTAAGTGACATACTGCCTCTCGGCAGATGACACAACAAGAAACAGAAAGGTGTTTCTCCTCTGAACACATGTGTAACCTGTTATGTTTCTCTGAACATTGTCACCTGTCGAAACTGTCATTAAAACGTCATGTTCAACCAATCAAATAAGATATAGAACTGAGTCCAAATTAAAACCAGTTTCATGCTGCAAATAGAATTGTAAATAATGCACATGTAATGTTCATATAGGAAAAGCGAAAGAAGTGAGATTAAAGGTCAAGGTCGCAAACCTTTGGTAAATGTATACGACATTCCATACTGTTAGGATGTACACAAACTCCGAAATTGATGTTCCTGCTTAACAGCATAGGAGATATGCTCCTATTTGGTCCTCCTAATCATCATATTGGCCTTTTATATCTCTTACATAAGTCATCTGATTTGGGTCTACTCTGCTTTCAAAGGCGTGAATAGCATTTACATTTGAGAAAACATTGAAATATTAAAACAGATTTATGCCACCCCCCCCTACCGGTGGGCATATAGTAATCGCATTGTCCGTCCTTCCATCCGTCCGTCCATCTAAAATTTCACATCCCTGGTCCATGGGTCAAAGGTCAAGGTCATCCTTCAAGGTCAAAGGTCGAGGGCAATTCAAGATGGTCCTCTTAAGCACTGTTTCATCCTTTCTAACCCTAACACTATTTGGCCCTCCTAATCATCATATTGGCCTTTTATATCTCTTACATAAGTCATCTGATTTGGGTCTACTCTGCTTTCAAAGGCGTGAATAGCATTTACATTTGAGAAAACATTTAAATATTAAAACAGATTTATGCCCCCCCCCCAACTGGTGGGCATATAGTAATCGCATTGTCCGTCTTTCCATCCGTCCGTCCGTCCATCTAAAATTTCACATCCCTGGTCCATGGGTCAAAGGTCAAGGTCATCCTTCAAGGTCAAAGGTCGAGGGCAATTCAAGATGGTCCTCTTAAGCACTGTTTCATCCTTTCTAACCCTAACCCTATTTGGTCCCCCTAATCATCACATTGTCCTTTTATATCTCTTACAGAAGTCATCTGATATGGGTCTACTCTGTTTTCAATGGCATGAAGCATTTATATTAGGGAAAAGGTTGAAATATTAAAACAGAATTATGCATCCAATGGCGGGCATGTAGTAATTGCATTGTCGATCCTTCTGTTCGTCCGTCCATCCGTCTGTCCTTCGATCTGTAGTAATTGCATTGTCCATCATTCTGTCCGTCCGTCTTTCCTTCGATCCGTCCATCCCAAATTTTGTGTTGCTTCTTTACCTTTTTTTTATCTGTGAATGGATTTCAAAATAACCTGGCACAAATGTTTACCACACATAGACAATTTGTGGCGTTTAACTCCCTAGTCCATGGATCAACGGTCAAGGTCATCCTTATGGGTCAAAGGTCGGGGAATACCCAAATACCTCATCATAGCAATTTTCAGCAAAATCAAACAATATCTAAATTTTGACCAATCAGAGACCACCATTTGGTTACCATGGCAACATTTTAAAACAAAAAGTTTTCTACACATCTGCAAATAACAAGCAATGTCCATGTGAAGTTATTGGACTACATATTATTTTAAACATTGATAAGTAATTCAAGATGGTCACCCTAAGCACTGTTTCATCCTTTCTAACCCTAACCCTATTTGGTCCCCCTAATCATCACATTGTCCTTTTATATCTCTTACAGAAGTCATCTGATATGGGTCTACTCTGTTTTCAAAGGCATGAAGCATTTATATTAGGGAAAAAGGTTGAATATTAAAACAGAATTATGCAACCAACGGCGGGCATGTAGTAATTGCATTGTCCATCCTTCTGTCCGTCCGTCTGTCTGTCCTTCGATCCATCCATCCCAAATTTGGGGCCATTCTATAACTTTTTTATCTGTGAATGGATTTCAAAATAACCTGGCACAAATGTTTACCACACATAGACAATGCTCCTATTTGGTCCTCCTAATCATCATATTGGCCTTTTATATCTCTTACATAAGTCATCTGATTTGGGTCTACTCTGCTTTCAAAGGCGTGAATAGCATTTACATTTGAGAAAACATTGAAATATTAAAACAGATTTATGCCACCCCCCTACCGGTGGGCATATAGTAATCGCATTGTCCGTCTTTCCATCCGTCCGTCCATCTAAAATTTCACATCCCTGGTCCATGGGTCAAAGGTCAAGGTCATCCTTCAAGGTCAAAGGTCGAGGGCAATTCAAGATGGTCCTCTTAAGCACTGTTTCATCCTTTCTAACCCTAACACTATTTGGCCCTCCTAATCATCATATTGGCCTTTTATATCTCTTACATAAGTCATCTGATTTGGGTCTACTCTGCTTTCAAAGGCGTGAATAGCATTTACATTTGAGAAAACATTGAAATATTAAAACTGATTTATGCCCCCCGCCCCAACTGGTGGGCATATAGTAATCGCATTGTCCGTCTTTCCATCCGTCCGTCCGTCCATCTAAAATTTCACATCCCTGGTCCATGGGTCAAAGGTCAAGGTCATCCTTCAAGGTCAAAGGTCGAGGGCAATTCAAGATGGTCCTCTTAAGCACTGTTTCATCCTTTCTAACCCTAACCCTATTTGGTCCCCCTAATCATCACATTGTCCTTTTATATCTCTTACAGAAGTCATCTGATATGGGTCTACTCTGTTTTCAAAGGCATGAAGCATTTATATTAGGGAAAAGGTTGAAATATTAAAACAGAATTATGCATCCAATGGCGGGCATGTAGTAATTGCATTGTCGATCCTTCTGTTCGTCCGTCCATCCGTCTGTCCTTCGATCTGTAGTAATTGCATTGTCCATCATTCTGTCCGTCCGTCTTTCCTTCGATCCGTCCATCCCAAATTTTGTGTTGCTTCTATAACTTTTTTTTTATCTGTGAATGGATTTCAAAATAACCTGGCACAAATGTTTACCACACATAGACAATTTGTGGCGTTTAACTCCCTAGTCCATGGATCAACGGTCAAGGTCATCCTTATGGGTCAAAGGTCGGGGAATACCCAAATACCTCATCATAGCAATTTTCAGCAAAATCAAACAATATCTAAATTTTGACCAATCAGAGACCACCATTTGGTTACCATGGCAACATTTTAAAACAAAAAGTTTTCTACACATCTGCAAATAACAAGCAATGTCCATGTGAAGTTATTGGACTACATATTATTTTAAACATTGATAAGTAATTCAAGATGGTCACCCTAAGCACTGTTTTATCCTTTCTAACCCTAACCCTATTTGGTCCCCCTAATCATCACATTGTCCTTTTATATCTCTTACAGAAGTCATCTGATATGGGTCTACTCTGTTTTCAAAGGCATGAAGCATTTATATTAGGGAAAAAGGTTGAATATTAAAACAGAATTATGCAACCAACGGCGGGCATGTAGTAATTGCATTGTCCATCCTTCTGTCCGTCCGTCTGTCTGTCCTTCGATCCATCCATCCCAAATTTGGGGCCATTCTATAACTTTTTTATCTGTGAATGGATTTCAAAATAACCTGGCACAAATGTTTACCACACATAGACAATGTGTGGCGTTTAACTCCCTAGTCCATGGGTCAAAGGTAAAGCTCATCCTTCAGGGTCAAAGGTCGGGGGCGTACCCAAATACCCCATCACAGCAATTTTCAGCAAAATCAAACAATATCTAATTTTTTACCAATCAGAGATCACATTTGGTTACCATGGCAACATTTCAAAAACAACAAGATGTGTTTGTGAAACACTGTGCCCCCTCATATATTTGACCTCTTGTCCTTGAATGATGATTTTGACCTTGACATGTCACCGCTCAAGATGTGCAGCCTCATGAGATACACAAGCATGCCAAATATCAAGTCTCTATCTCTACTAGTCCAAAAGTTATGGCCAATGTTAAAGTTGGTGATTTGACCCATATATTTGACCTCTGACCCTGAAGAATGACCTTGACCTTGACATGTTACCACTCAAAATATGCGGCTTTATGATATACATATGCATGCCAAATATCAAGTCTCTATCTGTATTGGCTCAAAAGTTATAACCAATGTTAAAGTTGCTGACAAACAGACAGACAGGGCAAAAACAATATGCCCCCCCCCCCGGATCTGATCTGGGGGCATAAAAAGTTTTCTACGCATCTGCAAATAACAAGCAATGTTCACGTGAAGTTATTGGACTACATATTATTTTAAACATTGATAAGTAATTCAAAATGGTCACCCTAAGCACTGTTTCATCCTTTCTAACCCTAACCCTATTTGGTCCCCCTAATCGTCACATTGTCCTTTTATATCTCTGACAGAAATCATCTGATATGGGTCTACTCTGTTTTAAAAGGCATGAAGCATTTATAATAGGGAAATTGAAATATTAAAACAGAATTATGTATCTAACGGCGGGCATGTAGTAATTGCATTGTCCATCCTTCTGTCTGTCCGTCTGTCTGTCCTTCGATCCGTCCATCCCAAATTTTGTGTCGCTTCTTTAACTTTTTTATCTGTGAATGGATTCCAAAATAACCTGGCACAAATGTTTACCACACATAGACAAAGTCAAAATGTGTTGCGTTCAACTTCCTAGTCCACGGGTCAACGGTCAAGGTCATCCTTCCGGGTCAAAGGTCGGGGCGTACCAAAATACCTCATCACAGCAATTTTCAGCAAAATCAAACAATATCTAAATTTTGACCAATCAGAGACCACCATTTGGTTACCATGGCAACATTTTAAAAACAACAAGATGTGTTTGTGAAACACTATGACCTGTCATATATTTGACCTCTGACATTGAAAGATGACCTTGACCTTGACATGTCACCTCTCAAAATGTGGGGCTTTATGAGATACATATGTATGCCAAATATCAAGTCTCTATCTGTACTGGCTAAAAAGTTAAGACCAATGTTAAGGTTCCGTTGAAGTTACAAAGAAACAGACAATTTGAATTTTGACCCTGAAGGATGACCTTGACCTTGACATGTCACACCTCAAAATGTGCAGCCTCATGAGATACACAAGCATGCCAAATATCAAGTCTCTATCTCTACTGGTCCAAAAGTTATGGCCAATGTTAAAGTCGGTGATTTGACCCATATATTTGACCTTTGACCTTGAAGGATGACCTTGACATGTTACCCCTCAAAATGTTCGGCTTTATGAGATACATATGCATGCCAAATAGCAAGTCTCTATCTGTACTGTCTCAAAAGTTATAACCAATGTTAAAGTTTATGACAAACAAACAGACAAACAGACAGACAGGGCAAAAACAATATGCCAACCAGATCTGATCTGGGGGACATAAAAAGTTTTATATACATCTGCAAATAACAAGCAATGTTCATGTGAAGTTATTGGACTACATATTATTTTAAACATTGATAAGTAATTCAAGATGGTCACCCTAAGCACTGTTTCGTCCTTTCTAACCCTAACCCTATTTGGTCCCCCTAATCATCACATTGTCCTTTTATATCTCTTACAGACGTCATCTGATATGGGTCTACTCTGTAATGTAGTAATTGCATTGTCCATCCTTCTGTCTAGCAGTCTGTCTTTCCTTCGATCCGTCCATCCCAAATTTTGTGTCGCTTCTATAACTTTTTTATCTGTGAATGGATTTCAAAATAACATGGCACAAATGTTTACCACACATAGACAATGTGTGGCGTTTTAACTCCCTAATCCATGGGTCAAAGGTCAAGGTCATCCTTCAGGGTCAAATGTCGGGGCGTACCCAAATACCTCATCACAGCAATTTTCAGCAAAATCAAATATCTAAATTTTGACCAATCAGAGACCACCATTTGGTTACCATGGCAACATTTTAAAAACAACAAGATGTGTTTGTGAAACACTATGACCTGTCATATATTTGACCTCTGACATTGAAAGATGACCTTGACCTTGACATGTCACCCCTCAAAATGTGGGGCTTTATGAGATACATATGTATGCCAAATATCAAGTCTCTATCTGTACTGGCTAAAAAGTTAAGACCAATGTTAAGGTTCCGTTGAAGTTACAAAGAAACAGACAATTTGAATTTTGACCCTGAAGGATGACCTTGACATGTCACACCTCAAAATGTGCAGCCTCATGAGATACACAAGCATGCCAAATATCAAGTCTCTATCTCTACTGGTCCAAAAGTTATGGCCAATGTTAAAGTCGGTGATTTGACCCATATATTTGGACTCTGACCTTGAAGGATGACCTTGACATGTTACCTCTCAAAATGTTCGGCTTTATGAGATACATATGCATGCCAAATAGCAAGTCTCTATCTGTACTGTCTCAAAAGTTATAACCAATTTTAAAGTTTTTGACAAACAAACAGACAAACAGACAGACAGGGCAAAAACAATATGCCCACCAGATCTGATCTGGGGGGCATAAAAAGTTTTATATACATCTGCAAATAACAAGCAATGTTCATGTGAAGTTATTGGACTACATATTATTTTAAACATTGATAATTCAAGATGGTCACCCTAAGCACTGTTTCGTCCTTTCTAACCCTAACCCTATTTGGTCCCCCTAATCATCACATTGTCCTTTTATATCTCTTACAGAAGTCATCTGATATGGGTCTACTCTGTTTTCAAAGGCATGAAGCATTTATATTAGGGAAAAGGTTGAAATATTAAAACAGAATTATGCATCCAATGGCGGGCATGTAGTAAATGCATTGTCCATCCTTCTGTCTAGCAGTCTGTCTTTCCTTCGATCCCTCCATCCCAAATTTTGTGTCGCTTCTATAACTTTTTTATCTGTGAATGGATTTCAAAATAACATGGCACAAATGTTTACCACACATAGACAATGTGTGGCGTTTTAACTCCCTAATCCATGGGTCAAAGGTCAAGGTCATCCTTCAGGGTCAAATGTCGGGGCGTACCCAAATACCTCATCACAGCAATTTTCAGCAAAATCAAATATCTAAATTTTGACCAATCAGAGACCACCATTTGGTTACCATGGCAACATTTTAAAAACAACAAGATGTGTTTGTGAAACACTATGACCTGTCATATATTTGACCTCTGACATTGAAAGATGACCTTGACCTTGACATGTCACCCCTCAAAATGTGGGGCTTTATGAGATACATATGTATGCCAAATATCAAGTCTCTATCTGTACTGGCTAAAAAGTTAAGACCAATGTTAAGGTTCCGTTGAAGTTACAAAGAAACAGACAATTTGAATTTTGACCCTGAAGGATGACCTTGACATGTCACACCTCAAAATGTGCAGCCTCATGAGATACACAAGCATGCCAAATATCAAGTCTCTATCTCTACTGGTCCAAAAGTTATGGCCAATGTTAAAGTCGGTGATTTGACCCATATATTTGGACTCTGACCTTGAAGGATGACCTTGACATGTTACCTCTCAAAATGTTCGGCTTTATGAGATACATATGCATGCCAAATAGCAAGTCTCTATCTGTACTGTCTCAAAAGTTATAACCAATTTTAAAGTTTTTGACAAACAAACAGACAAACAGACAGACAGGGCAAAAACAATATGCCCACCAGATCTGATCTGGGGGGCATAAAAAGTTTTATATACATCTGCAAATAACAAGCAATGTTCATGTGAAGTTATTGGACTACATATTATTTTAAACATTGATAATTCAAGATGGTCACCCTAAGCACTGTTTCGTCCTTTCTAACCCTAACCCTATTTGGTCCCCCTAATCATCACATTGTCCTTTTATATCTCTTACAGAAGTCATCTGATATGGGTCTACTCTGTTTTCAAAGGCATGAAGCATTTATATTAGGGAAAAGGTTGAAATATTAAAACAGAATTATGCATCCAATGGCGGGCATGTAGTAAATGCATTGTCCATCCTTCTGTCTAGCAGTCTGTCTTTCCTTCGATCCCTCCATCCCAAATTTTGTGTCGCTTCTATAACTTTTTTATCTGTGAATGGATTTCAAAATAACATGGCACAAATGTTTACCACACATAGACAATGTGTGGCGTTTAACTCCCTAATCCATGGGTCAAAGGTCAAGGTCATCCTTCAGGGTCAAATGTCGGGGCGTACCCAAATACCTCATCACAGCAATTTTCAGCAAAATCAAACAATATCTAAATTTTGACCAATCAGAGACCACCATTTGGTTACCATGGCAACATTTTAAAAACAAAAAGTTTTCTACACATCTGCAAATAACTAGCAATGTTCATGTGAAGTTATTGGAATACATATTATTTTAAACATTGATAAGTAATTCAAGATGGTCACCCTAAGCACTGGTTCATCCTTTCTAACCCTGACCCTATTTGGTCCCCCTAATCACCACATTGTCCTTTTACATCTCTTACAGAAGTCATCTGATATGGGTCTACTCTGTTTTCAAAGGTATGAAGCATTTATAATAGGGAAAAGGTTGAATATTAAAATAGAATTATGCATCCAATGGCAGGCATGTAGTAACTGCATTGTCCATCCTTCTGTCTGTCCGTCCGTCTGTCCTTTAATCGATCCATCCAAAATTTTGTTTCGCTTCTATAACTTTTTTATCTGTGAATGGATTTCAAAATAACCCGGCACAAATGTTTACCACACATAGACAATTTGTTGCGTTTAACTCCCTAGTCCATGGGTCAAAGGTCAAGCTCATCCTTCAGGGTCAAAGGTCGGGGGCGTACCCAAATACCCCATCACAGCAATTTTCAGCAAAATCAAACAATATCTAAATTTTTACCAATCAGAGATCACATTTGGTTACCATGGCAACATTTTAAAAACAACAATATGTGTTTGTGAAACATTATGCCCCCTCATATATTTGACCTCTTGACCTTGAATGATGATTTTGACCTTGACATGTCACCCCTCAAGATGCACAACCTCATGAGATACACAAGCATGCCAAATATCAAGTCTCTATCTCTACTGGTCCAAAAGTTATGGCCAATGTTAAACGTGGTGATTTGACCCATATATTTGACCTCTGACCTTGAAGGATGACCTTGACATGTCACCCCTCAAAACGTGTGGCTTTATGAGATACATATGCATGCCAAATATCAAGTCTCTATCTGTACTGGCACAAAAGTTATAAAAATGTTAAAGTTGCATACAAACAAACAGACAGACAGGGCAAAAACAATATGCCCCCCAGATCTGATCTGGGGGGCATAAAAATATGTCTACACATCTGCAAATAACAAGCAATTATCATGTGAAGTTATTGGACTACATATTATTTTAAACATTGATAAGTAATTCAAGATGGTCATCTTAAGCACTGTTTCATCCTTTCTAACCCTAACCCTTTTTGGTCCCCCTAATCATCACAATGTCCTTTTATATCTCTTACAGAAGTCATCTGATATGGGTCTACTCTGTTTTCAAAGGCATGAAGCATTTATACTAGGGAAAAGGTTGAAATATCAAAACAGAACAAGATGTGTTTGTGAAACACTATGCCCTTGACCTTTGACCCTGAAGGATGACCTTGACCTTTGACCCATGGGCCAGGGTGTTGGATGTGAGCCAACACATCGTCTTTGTGTGGTGACCATTTGTGCTAGGTTATTTTAAGATAAGATAAGATAAGATAAGCTTTATTTTGAGTCGGCAAGACATATACAAATAACATAAGCTCTCAAGAGCTTTTATAACCGACTATTTTGAAATTCACAGATAAAAGTTATAGAAGTGACATGAAATTTGGGGCGGACGGACGGATGGAAGAACAGAGAGACAGACAGATAGACGGACGGATCTATCATAATTCCAGTCAAGCAAATAGAATAGTAGACCCTAATCAGATGATTCCTCCAGGAGTTGTCTGATTCATACCTTTTCTGCTTGCAAAGTGGTGAAAAAGTTTTGTAAAAGGGACATTTTAGGATCAACAATTAGACCAATAATTATTGTATTGGAAAAGATATATAGATGTATATATACAAGAGGCCAAAATGTCACAAAATACGCCCGTCAAATGTCTTCAGTTGAATGGCCCTTACTCCATATCAGGTGGTAATAAATCATGGGGAAGTTAATATTTTTTTACGTTTAATCTATATAAGTCCCTAAACGAAAAAGGAAAAACGATTAATTTTAAGGAAAAGTTACCTTGACCTTGGTTGGGAAAAACCCATATTCAGTAAGGTTCCTGCCCTCATTGATATCTATGCACATGTAAAGTTTCGTGAAGATTGGATATACAGAACTAAAGTTATTGTCTGGAAATGGAAAAAATCTACTGAAAAACAATCTATTTTAGGAAAAGTGAGCTTGACCGTGGTCAGGCAAAGCCCATATTCAGTAGGGTTCCTGTCCTCATTGATATCAATGCACATTCGAAGTTTCATGAAGATCTGACATACAAAACTTAAGTTATCGTCTGGAAATGGGAAAATTCTACAGAAAAACAATCTATTTTTAGAAGAAAAACAAAAGACCTTGACCTAAGTCGGGCAAAGCCCATATTCAAAAGGATTCCTGCCCTCACTGATACCAATGCACATGTGGAGTTTAATGAAGATTGGGCATACAGAACTAAAGTCATTGTCCGAAAAAAATACCACTGAACAACAATCTATTTTTAGGAAAGGTGACCTTAACCTTAGTCTGGTAAAGCCCAGGGTTTCTGCCCTTACTGATATCAATGCACATGTGAAGTTTCAGGAAGATCGGACATACAAAACTAAAGTTATCGTCCGGAAATTGGAAAATTCTACAGAAAAACAATATATTTTAGAACAAAATGACCTTGACCTTGGTCGGGCAGAGCCAATATTCAATAGAGTTCCTGTCCTCATTGATATCAATGCACATGTTCAGTTTCATGAAGATCAGACATACAGAACTAAAGTTATAGTCCAGAAATGGGATATTCTACAGAAAAACAATCTATTTTTAGAAAACAAATGACCTTGACCTTGGTCGGGCAAAGTCCATGTTAAATAAGGTTTCTACCCTCACTAATATCAATGCACATGTGGAGTTTCATGAAGATCGGGCATACAGAACTTAAGTTATCTTCCTAAAACGAAATAATACTACTGAAAAACAATCTATTTTTAGAAAAAAATAGCTTGACCTTGGTTAGGCAAAGCCCATATTCAATAGGGTTCCTGCCCTCACTGATATCAATGCACATGTGGAGTTTCATAAAGATCGAGCACACATAACTAAAGTTATCATCCGGAAACAGAAAAATACTACTGAAAAACAATCTAATTTTAGAAAAAGTGACCTTGACCCTGGTCTGGTAAAGCCCATAAACAATAGGGTTCCTGCCCTCATTGATATCAATGCACATGTAAAGCTTCATGAAGATCGATCATACAGAACTAAAGTTATCGTCTGGAAACGAATTGAGACGCCCGCCCGCCAGCCAGCCAACCGAAGGGTTTAAATTCACATAATACATCCCGTCTGAAGACGGCCGTATAATAAATACATGAAAACATTTATTTGTGGACTGCAGTCAATCACAATATGTCCAGAATGAAGTTAGCTAGTGTTGTAGGGATTACCCCATTACTTAATGAATATTCATGAAGAAATCATAACTATCAATATTTATCACAGGGGGCCATTTCGTGGGTCTACATGGTCTAAAAGGTTAAAAAACAATTATTGGGTCGATTTAGTGTCATATTTAATTATATACAAGGGGTCTAACTACCCACTCGCAAATTTCACAACCGATTCGAAATAACGCCCGGTTTTGGACAGCCAAGATGGAATAACCACTAATATTTGGTATGAACGTGAAGCTGGGACATTGTACTTTTCAAATAATATAACTTTTGATACATTCCGACTAAGCCGACTAGCCACTGCTGACGTGAAATTCCTACAAAATACGCTGATTTTGCTTACTCGAACGAGATCTCGCAACAACGATTTACCGCTTGGACCCCCTGTAAAACGGCCATAATCGCGATGCCTGGAGACAAAACGATTGTGCAATCAATACATATGACAACAAGCTATCGTTTACCTCTCAAGCTCCCTGTAGACACTGATGCAGATCCGAAATGCAGGTGAATTTTCGTGCAATTAGCAGATTTAAATCTCTGTCAGGCTACTACGAGTCACATGACCCGCTTCCTTTACAATAGCAACATCCGTGTGTCTGTTTCTTGTTTGCCCTATAAGCATGAGCGAGAACGCAGGGCACCATCCCTCGGTCAACAGGTGCCTTTTGACTGGCTAAGTAGAAACTAGGTCAAGTTGTTGCGAGATCTTGTCGGACTAAGAAAAATCAGCCTATTGTGTAGGAATTTCACGTCGGCACTGGCTACAGATTATTCGGAATGTATCAAAAGTTATATTATTTGAAAAGTACAAGATCCCAGCTTCACGTTCGTACTAAACATTAGTGGTTTTTTTACCTTGGTAGTCCAAAACCGGGCGTTATTTAGAATCGGTCGTGAAATTTTCGAATGGGTAGTTAGATCCCTTGTATATAATATAACACTAAATCGATCCAATCATTTTTTTTTACCTTTTAGACCATGTAGACCCACGAAATGGCCCCCTGTGATATTTATAAGCAGAATAATTACACCTGCACATGAACAGGTCAATTTGGCCATGATAGAAATTGTAGAATCTGACCTATATCATTCAATAAGCAAAATACAGCTCCTACTGACGCTTCTGATCTGCCCGGTCTACTATTTGCAAATATAATTGTTTTTATCAAGTAAAGTGGTATGGCACTGCAAAAAGAGTATACCTAGATCTGATGGCTTCTGTAGGAGCCATCTGATCAAGGTCTGCTCTATTTACTTATAATATTGAATTATAAAGATCCTATTCTACAGTGTCTGCCATAGGCAAACCATAATGTGTTCATGTATGATTATAAAATTTAAGCTAATAGATATCCATGACATCATTATTTGTTACATGAATATTCATGAAGTAAAGGACTAATTAATGACCCAGAAATAGATTTCATTTTTTGAGGGCATTTAACCCTTTCCCTCATATTAATGTTTTTTCATGCCTTTGCAAAGAGGGTAGCCCTGGAGCACCAGAGGGGCCGTCTGATCAGGATCTACTGTTTGCTTATGAAATTATAGCAGAACATACTCTAGGGTTTCTACCAATACCGAACAATCGTATGTACAGAGTTCATTTTTAACAGCCAGCTAATAAATGCTATTGTTTACATGAATATTAAACAGGGAAAGGGTTAAAATAGGTTTTTGCTGTATTCTGAATTCTTACCTTAGACAGGTAAGCCTGTATCTATAGGCAGAGCATTATTAACTGTAGTCCCTTTTATCAATTCATCCAGCATCTTCCATCAACATGGTTGATTGGTCACTCAGATGAATTCCCATCCAAAGCTGAAAAACAGGTATATTGTACGTATTATTACGTACCTCATGTCAGACTATTCATGTAAGCAAAAAAGAGAAAACTTAACCCTTTCTTCTATAATTATGCCTAAAGTTCTACTAATTAATTTAAGATATTATACCAGACAAGAGAATATTTAAAACTTTCTTCCATAAACATGCCTTTCTACGCATTTGCAAATAGAGCAGACTCAGACCAGACAACTCCTATTGGAGCAGTCTGATTAGGGTCTGCGCTGTTTGCTTATGTGTAATACAGATATGGTTCTAGCTTCTGCCATGATCACAATTTCCTGTGTCCATGTGCTTTTATAACAATTTATCTAATTAATATTGATGATCATTTGATGTCATTACTTTTTACATGAATATTAATGGCGAACAGGCCGGGTTAAGGCAAACGCCAGATTGTGAATGCAAATGAGCATTACCCTTCCATATTTTTAAGCATAATGTGAAGATTCTGATTATATCATAATCATGCCTCTTCAATATCCATTGATCTGGTTCTACATTCACTGGTTTGCTGTGCTGCATAAAATACTAAAGGATTTATAGGACTCAAGCTGGAGCTCTCCATCAGGGAGAAGTTTAGTGGTATTGAGGGAGAAGTTTTGGTCCTTATTTTGTATCTCCCTGTGTTCTACATAATAAAACTTCTTCCTCAGCTCTAAACAGGGAGAAGTATGCAGGGTTAGGGAGACTTTTTCTCCTAAATTACCCTTTTGCTTGAGCCCTGTTTAACTCAGATACCCATGCATATTACATGTGTCACAATTACAGTACTACAGTTTAACCCTTTACAGTCATGAATATTCATGTACCATTATAGAAAATAATCTTATTAATATTCCTGGCATCATTATTTCTTACATGAATATTCAACAGGAAAATGGTTAATTGGAAGTTATTCTTTAATAAATTAATTCTTGCACATTAACTATTCGTGCCATGGTTATTATGTGTAGATGTATACCAAATATAAATTTAATAACTGAGGGAGGAGTGTGCGATCCGAGCAACCCATGTTCAAATACGGACGGACCAACCGATCGCCCGAATGACTGCTGGGCAGGGTAATTCCAGTATACCCCCTGGCTGTTATTGTAAACCTCTGACTTTAAATAAATATTAATTAAATTACTTGACTTGACTTGACTTACCTTGAAGAAGTATGCAGGGGTATAATGAAATATGGAACATGGAACACTGTAGCCATTTTAGAATCTAAAGAAATAGATCTATCAAATTCCAAGATTTCCAGAAGGGTATTTCAAGCACAAGAAGCAGAAAAAGACTGCCCAATCAGATTTCACTCAACAGTGCAGGGTGAATTTTAGCATAAAAGGACATTGCTTCCTATGGTTTGCATACCTTCAGTCACTGTCAGCATTAATCAAAGATCTCAGCCGCATGTAGCCGGCTTCGGCGGAAGCAGCACCGAGTAGCCGCAAAAGTCTTTTCACCATAGACCGGCTGGTATTTCCTGTCATGCTCAGTGGTGTTGTACATTTATTGGCTCAAAGAATATGCCACACAAAGCCAAACTATGGAAAAAATGTGTCCTTCCTGATGTGCCGCCAAGGCCTGAAAAACAGGGAAACCACATGAAATATACAAAAATCCTTGAAAAATGCTTTAAGATACATGTTCAGAACTCTAATTTGAGTGTTTATGTTATGATTTAGCTAAATATTGTTGTTTCTTTAGTGAAACTGTCAAGTTATGAGAAATTCACAATAAAAACAATGCTTTGTTACCTTTCTAAAGTCATCTGACCAACTTAGCTTCACCATATTCAAAGAACCCCATAACAGAGGGCACTCAAACTTCAAAACTCAAGGCCAGCAGATACAAATAGATTTCAGAAATAGAAATAGCACTCTTTTCCCTTGCTTAGCAGCCACAGAAATAACAGTCGCGTCTGTCTGAAGCTACAAATAAGGGTTAAGAGTCGCCCGCTTTGCATGCTTGATGAACAATCTTTAGCGGTTACAATTTATGTAGAGCTCTGCACTGTTAAAGTTATTAAATGTAGAAAAAATGCAATAAAACTAGAAAGAGACACTCTGAAAATGCAAATTTGATTGAGATGAATATTAGATCTTGGAAATTATGTAAGAAAACACATTGGAAGAGCCAAATAAAATGACAGGAAGCACCGAAAGAGTCGGTCGCGCGGCTAGATCCAATGAAAAACTGCGATTTATGCGCTTCAAGCTAAATTTATGAGATGCTAAATGCTGGAATCTGTCCGAAACTTCACGAAATACTTTACTTTGCCAAATTTGATACATATGAGGGACCTTTGATTCCAGAGAAAGATATTTCTCCAGCAGGGAGATGTCAAAAAGTAGCCTAAGGCAATTATAGGAAGGCTTTCGGACGATACCGACACTTCAAAGTTGCCCGTCATTAGCCAAAATTTCTCAATTTAATAAAAAATGCTTGAAATTCAACAAAAATATACTCAGCCGGGTTGTTATATGCTGTTTAGATCCTATCAAGGCCAAATAGTCTGATGTAAGTGCAGGAGAGGTCTTTATACTGAACCGTTTAACACATTTTTTTAAAAAATCTCAATTTCTTCAAATCTACTGAGATCTGTTGAAAACTCTCTCATGTGCAAGCTTCTTTAGTCATAAATTACCTACATGTGAAATTTCAGGGTAGTAATCCTTACCGTTTTGAAGATATTCCATTTTAACAGTTTCTGTTATAGGTGTGAGCCCGGTCACTTTTGCCCTTCTTTATTCTATGTAAAAACAGGCATTTTCTGCGTCCCATAGCTACTTCCAGGCATAGATTTGGGTTATACCCTCTTAACACGTTCATATTTAGTCCAAACACAGTCTCTAGATCACCAGAAAACAAGGTCAAGAACGTTGACTTTTTTCGCTACACACAAAAGTATGTACACACCGTCTATTTCGCTTTAAATTTGGGCCATTCTGACGCTCCACACACATATTTCCCAACATCCACCAGAGGAAGTAGTCCTGCAAGAGAGTCACAAAAAATGACCCCAATGGGCAGAGAATACACACAATAACTTGAAAATATGCAATTATTCAGCCTGTCAAGTTCTTAAGAGACACTTATTAGCTCATATTTAAAGCACTGCAGTTCTAAAGAACTACTTCTTACTGTACTACGACCTCCGGAAGCAATTGCTCACCGGGGTCACACCATCTGCAGTCCAAGATAGAGGGGGAAACCCTTAGACTGTAGAAGTATATTATAAAGTATAACCCACAGGGCAGGGCAGGGCCAAATTTAACCTCAGAACTATGATATTTACAAAATTTATAAAGATATACTAAGTAAATATATACACCAATTTCACCAAATATCTAAGCTCTGGGACTTGTAGTTTTTGACAAGTAGATTTTTAAAGCTTTCCCTATGCCTATAACTACTAAGTGAACTCAACACTCTGCTAGTGCTAAAGAAAACTTAAACAACAGTCTGCTTCAAAAAACTGGCCACCCCTGGGACAGGGCCAATTTTGACCCCAGGGGTGTAATTTATATAACTTTTGTAGAGAATGTGAATATGATGCTATGTGCCAAATATGAAAGTTGAGAACCTTCCAGTTTCAGAGGAGAAGATTTTCAAAGTTTTCACTATATGTTTCTACTGAAAACTTGACACCCCCAGGGTGGGGCCAATTTTGACTCCAGGGGCATAATTTATATAACTTTTGTAGAGGACCTACAGATGATGCTATGTGCCAAAGATGAAAGCTGAGAACCCTGTAGATTCAGAGGAGAAGATTTTTAAAGGTTCAAATTGTTGACGTGGGACGACGTACGACGACGGAAGACGGACATCAGGCAATCACAAAAGCTCACCCTGAGCACTTTGTGCTCTGGTGAGCAAAAAAGCCTTTGTTCTACGCCTCTGTAATAGTCACTTTATGAAACCATTGTGATAAATAGAGCATTTGCTCCATAGGAGAAAATGCTCTATTTATCACAATGGTTTCAAATCTACACAATTCTGAATTTGTCCTTGTCTCTAATTAATGCTCCTTATTAGTAGATTGATTCAAAGAGGTAGGATCTGAAAAAAGTCTTTGTGATAAATAGAGCATTTGCTCCATAGGAGTAAATGCACTATTTATCACAATGGTTTCAAATCTACACAATTCTGAAATTTTCCTTTTCTCTAATTAACCCTTTCCCTCATATAAACATGTTTTCACGCATTTGCAAACAGAGTAGACCCAGATTTACCTCTTTGAATAAGCAGACAACATTTCTAACAGATGACAACCCTATCACTGCTTAGCATGACTTGACCGAAATTAGCAAACAGTTTGGATGCTGATCTGACGCATACCGGTATGTAACTTTATATGTGGTTTGTATATGAGTTAATTTACTCCTATGGAGCAAATGATCTATTTATCACAATGGTTTGAAATCTACACAATTCTGAAATTTTCCTTTTCTCTAATTAATGCTCCTTATCAGTAGATTTATTCAAAGAGGTAGGATCTGAAAAAGGCCTTTGTGATAAATAGAGCATTTGCTAACCATTGTGATAAATAGAGCATTTGCTCCAAAGGAGTAACTGTTCTATTTATCACATTGGTTTTAAATCTACACAATTCTGAAATTTTCCTTTTCTATAATTAATGCTCCTTATCAGTAGATTTATTCAAAGAGGTAGGATCTGATAAAATCCTTTGTGATAAATAGAGCATTTGCTCCATAGGAGTAAATGCTCTATTTAATTATTTATCACAATGGTTTCAAATTTACACAATTCTGAAATTTTCATTTTCTCTAATTAATGCTCCTTAATAGTAGATTTATTCAAAGAGGTATAATAGTCATTTTATGAAACCATTGTGATAAATAGAGCATTTGCTCCATAGGAGTAAATGCTCTATTTATCACAATTTGGTTTCAAATCTACACATAGATTCTGAAATTTTCCAAGAGGTAGGATCTGAAAATAGCCTATGAGGGAATGGGTTTAACGTTAACAACAGTGTGAACAAACAGACACTAATTCTGAAGCAGACACCTTTATAGAGTTTTGACCAGGAACTTGACCTATCCAGTGATTGCGTAAGACAGACTGAGTATCTGGGGTCCTTCTAGCTCAGGGGAGCCTTTATAGTGTAAAAGTCTATTTTAAAGTATAACCAACAGGGCAGGGCCAATTTTAACCTCAGAACTATGATATTAACCAATTAAGGTATACTAAGTAAATCTATACACCAAATATCTAAGCTCTGTGACATGTAGTTTTTGACAAGAAGATTTTTAAAGTTTTCCCCATGCCTAACCTAAGTGAACCCAGCATTCTGCTACTTATACAGAAAACAACAGTCAGCTAGAGAAAACTGGCCACCCCTGGGACCGTGGCGGGGCCAATTTTGACTCCAGGGACATAATTTATATAACTTTTGTAGAGGACCTTTTATAGGTGATGCTATGTGCCAAAGATGAAAGCTGAGAACTCTGTAGATTCAGAGGAGAAGACTTTTAAAGGTTCAAACTGTTGACAACGCACGACAAACGCAGACAGACGGCAGACATCAGACGATTACAAAAGCTCACCCTGAGCACTTTGTGCTCTGGTGAGCTAAAAATATCATTATATTTGATAAAGTACTGTTGGTTACTTTAGGAATTTTGTTGTTCTGTCTTCAATATAAATAGCAATTATTCACATATACCTCCCTAAATAACACTTTATTCAATCAATATTCATGTAAGAAATAATGATATCATGAATACTAATTACATTAATTATTAAAATAACGCTATAACTTTAATTAGCAAAGGAATTTTTTACCATGAAAGAAACTGTACAATCATACCTACTGACAGTAAACATAATCAAACAGAGCAGACCCGACTCAAATAGGAGATGTTTGATCTGAGTCTACACTGACTGCAATCTTAAAATTATCAGATTTTCCAGAGCCCCAGATAAGATGCTTAAATTTAAACATTTTCAAGCATAGCTCATTTATTTCCCCACAAAACCCTATACTAGCTGTGACCACTCTTTAGAATTGTCTCTCTCAGACAGCATACATGTGATAACTACCGACGGTAGGTGAATTCTACCGTTTTCAGAGGTGGTTTACCGTTCTACCGTTTAAAGAAATATGGCGATTGGAACTTTATAGCCATTTTAGAAAGTACAGAAACATTTTTAAAATTCCTAAAGCAAACAGAGCAGACCCTGATCAGATGGCTCCTATAGGAGCTGTCTGATCTGGGTCTACTCTGTTTGCAAATGCATGAAACCTTGGTTTATATGAAGGAAAGGGTTAATGGGGGTTTTAACACCACATTGGATTTTTTTGCCAAACCAGAAAGTGTAGAATCATTCCTATACCATAAGCAAACAGAGCAGAGCCTGACCAGACAGCTCCTGTAGGAGCCATCTGATCTGGGTCTATTCTCTCTGCAAATTTATGCGTGAAAAAGGTGTTTATCTGAGGGAGAGGGTTACGTGTGTAAATGTTATGTGTGTAATGTAAGGTTTATAATGGTATGATATGCATTTATTGTAAAGTATGAATGATAATGTGAAAAAGTATAACAAACATAGGTATCAAGCAAATTTCTTTTTTCTCCTCCATATATTTTGTCGCGTCAGTAAAATCTACCTGATAAAAGTAAAATCTACCTGACAAATTTCCTAAATCTACCTGACATGCCTCAGCAGGTTATCAACATGTATGAGACAGATTATTCTAAAGAACTGGTCACAGTATAGGGTTTGGTGGAAAAATGACGATTTTAGTATTTGAGTATGCCCTGTTATCTGTAGCTCTGTATTTTCACTATCTATATAGACAAGAAATAACCGGACATAAACAATTTAACCCGTCCCCCACTTTCAAATTGATTCTATTATTTGATGTAAATGAATGTTTTCACTTTTGATCAGCAAACTTGTCTTCCCTATAGATGTAATTACCTGTCTGTTTCTACTAGGATTACTGTCATTCATTATCTACTTAATTAATTATTGGTTTACATTCAAAACGTACCTTTAAATATCCTTGCATTCATGTAAAATCCATGTTTGTTGAGCAATGTCACTCGGCCTATTTTGCAATCCACCATTACCATTACAAACTGAAAGTAGGTAATTTTCTAGGAATGAAGCAATATGACGTCATTCAGTCTCTATGCCCTAACAGGCTAACAGGGGACCAAGTCAAAACGTACCCAATACCAAAACGTACCTACTTTTTTTTGTCAAAATGTAAAGTTATTATTTTAATAGATACTTCATAATGTGTTTGATCCTCATGCAGGTTATTTACTTATGATCTGGTTTAAAAAAATATCTAAAAAATATTTTTAATGTAACATAATATACATAGAACTAAATAGAAATAAATGTTTTAAATTGTTATGTTCAAATGTACCCGCTTATTCTGATGTAGTGTAATACTGAAGCAGGCGTAGGCATTTTCTATTGTTATAATCAAATGATATAAAAAATTTACTTCATAGAAATTTGCTAACATTAGTATTCAAGTTATTTTTAAATGAAATGTTACATTCCGTATGTCCAAAAATAAACTTATAATAAGAACAACTAAATTTGTTCATATTAATCATACCACTGAATGTGTGAAATTCCTGTCTCCTTATGAATACACCAGGAATACCTGTTTTATGCTGCTCACACTTTATGCTTTAACATTCGTATTTCCCCAGGTTAGTTCTGATAGTGGTTTATTTTATATATTTATTCATTTACATTTAAGGTCAATCAGCAAATATACAAACACATGAAAATCACAATGTTATTAAAATGAAACTTTCTTTTTTATATTTTGATGTGGTTATCATATATGGGCCATTATGGCATGAATGAAATAATATGAAAATCAATATAAATTCACATACAATGTATTATCAAATTATCCAAATTTTCCATTTCAGATTATACATTAGTATTGTCACAAGTAAATACAATTTTGACAACTCAGATCTGATTGCCCTTACATTAACCGTGGGCTTGCTGTGACAACATAATGTTTCTTTCTGCAGTTGAAACTACACGTACATGTATTTTTATTGAAAAAAAAGTCTATGTTACGGGAAGATGATTCTGTCAGGAGCTATGTGGCAACGGAAGTTTGAAGAAATATATTCAAAATTAAAAGAGAAGGATTGTGTAAAGATTAAATTTTTACTAGACTACAGTTTATTAAGAATTGTTCAATCATATGGTGCAAATAAAAACTTCTGACTTTCCCAAACTTGGAATCGAAAATACCGTTAAAATACATAACTTGAGTGATGTCCTATGTTTATTTGCTACTTCAAACCAATTCATGATTTTTAAACCTAATATTGAGATGGGGTTGTTTTGCCATGAGGACGAATTGGGCAATGGCCGTCAGCAGGTTGCCTTGAAAGCTATGGCGTAATATTGTTATAATAATTGTTCAGAACACAAAGCGAAACAAAAGGTGAACGGTGGTAAAACAAACCACTGTCTCATTATTAAAACAACGCAATTATCAGAATAAAAGCATAAAATTTACCATGCACTTTCCACCGTTCAAGGACGCAGCCATATTTCCTTCGTCATTGCCGTCTCGGCTGTCAGGATCATTCGATCAATACATGTACGTCTATTTCAATGTCTTAAACATTGTTTAAAGTAAATGCACCAAATCGCAATAACCATTTTTTTTATTGCAAACCGAATTATTCTGATCACTGGATCTTTTGCAAAGCTAAAGCGGCCATTTTACCGGAATTCGAGAAGAGCCTACGTACGTCATCGATGACGTAATTGGTTGTCACCGGAGTTTATTAAAGCAATTTGTGGAGTGTGAAAAATCGATTTTTTTATTATGCATTTTTTGGCTATATATCATGGCCCACATGGTAGTTAAAATGACAATTAAGCTTTATGTATTTTATTTTGTAATAAATATAGCCAGTTTAATAAAAAAAAAATAGAAATTGGGAAGGCTCCTTAATCCTGAAAATAAAGGTTGATGAAATATATACCACAATTTCTCAAACTCTCTCTAGTTTCAAAAATAAACTGCAAATGTCAAACTTTTTTTAATTACACAATAAATAAAGTGAGTTTGAATCACAGAGCAGTAAAAGTAATGGTCTGTTCAGTCTTGATTTTGGATAGTCAATGTTCAAAATATTAAGGAGACCACTTTTTGTCTCCCTATTCTAACGGTCCCCCTAATGCGGTGGTCCTAGGACGGATGGTCTCCCGAAGGAGTAAAGTATATATATATATATATATATATATATATATATATATATATATATATTCCGTCCGTCCGAGAGAGAGAGAGAGAGAGAGAGAGAGCGAGAGAGAGAGAGAGAGAAGGAGAGAGATGTAAGCACAATAGAAAAAGAGAAAGGGGACACCTCAAGGTACGGGACATAATCAAATGAATGCTTCCATCTAAAATTTATTCAGAATGATCTCCCTTCACAGATGGTTTCAGTGATTTGTATAGACCATTATAACAACAGGGCTTTAAAATTTGCAACGTATATCTTTAATGTAATTGTAGGCAATTTCAGAAATAAAGATAATATTCTGGGTTCTGTATGAAAACAGTTACCTGTCTCGTAAGTTTGTCCTTCCTATGAACATTTTTACCTTTACAAGGTAAACGCCGACCAGATGGCTCCTATGGGATCTGCTCTGTTTGTTTGTGTAATTATACAAATCCGATCCAAACCAAAATCGCAGCCAAAATGACATAATTGTGAATCAAAGATAAAAGTAATACGTATATGTGTTATTAAAAACTAACTAGTAAATGGTCACGATGTCATTAATGTTTACACGAATATTCAAAAGGAAAGGTTAATTACACGGGTGCACGTAAAACAGTTTGGTTTCAAATAAGTGTGAATATTAGTAAGATAGTCTAGAAGAAAATTACAAAAACATCTATACATTACTAATGCGTTTAAAGAAGGCAATCCGCGTGTACACAAACTAACCACACCATGGATGCGTGCTCTCCTGACAGGTTAGCAGTCATATAACGGACTAAAACAGATAATAAAACAGATGGTTAGATGTTTTCCTAGCGATTTTCTAAGCCCCTACTCAATGACTAATGCATGCGAATGTATATTATGAAGGGCATTTTAATTATGAATGCAACTGAGGACTATCTCGCTTGAAACCGCTATTTTAATAAAATATGTGCATGTGTCACACAGGGGCTTGTGTATACGTTCAACTCAATTCAATTCAATTCAATTCAATTGTTTATTGCATAATCAGGCCTCCGGCCTATACACAAAATACATATGCTAACGCAAACATACAGTAATATTGTAGAGATGTAATGACAAAGAGCAAAGCAAAAGTAGTCTAAAATTCAAACAGTAGAACATTCATACTCACTACACATAGCTATGTACATATATAGATATGTACACACATACATATACATACACACATATATGCGTGTACCTATATACTCAACATGTGTATCTACATGTATGTCCATACACAAATACATTTATATACCATCACATATATATATGGTACACGTACACATACCAATGCATGCATACACCTGTATGTCCGTACACATATATACGTATACACACATATACAAACGCATACGTACATACATAACACATGTGAACATACAAACGTTAAACAATTCAAACCCTCAGTACGTATACAACTTATATGAAAATTCTGCAGATATAGTGATGGAACTGTTTCAGGTTTAATGAATCAGGTTCACAGTATAATATTCTCCTAAAATAGTCTCAGACAGGTAATAATGATGATATTTCATTTATCTTTGGTTTTACCACTACTCATAGAAATTTTAAACCCTTCCATATAAAAACTCAGTTCTTGCTTCAAATGCATAATACAAATACATTGCAAGATTTCGTATAATGGTTTCATTTGAAGATGACATTAGTCTACAGAATTTTTCATAATTTGCACTTGTTACAAATATTTCTTTTATATATTTCAATCGGATGCCGCTGTATAAAGGACAAATTAAAACAAAGTGATATTCGTCCTCCAGGAAGCATTCACAGTATACACAATGTCTGTCTTCTAAAAGAATATTATGGTGTCTACCTCTTTCAATCATTAAATTATGACATGAGAATCTGAAGGAAGCTAAACATTTCCTGAATTTATCTATATCTATGGCGCTTATATATGGTTCTTTTGCGAATGTAAGTTTAAAATCTTTATAAGTGCACAGTTTCCTACTATTTACACAGGCAGAACGCCATTCCTGCAGGTATTGGTCCTTCAGTCTCTCTACATAACGTAAGATAAATAGTTGCTCATTTGGTACGGCTTGAGCTTCCCACACATATCCAAATCCAATCCTGTACAAATGGTTCCTTAAATCAGTGACCCAGTTTGTATAACCACTTGCATCATAGCGTTTTAACATTGTGTAACATAATTTTGGGAACCTATGACCTGGCGGTTTGAGCAATCTTAGCCAATATTTTACAGTTCTTTTTGAAGCATAAATAGCTAATGGAAATCTGCCGAGATCGCCCATTATGGCATTGTTACAAGCTGAGTCATGCACATTTAGCAGTCTTTTACAGGCATGTATTTGTACACTTTCAATAGATCTCATTTGTTTTAATCCCCATATCTCTGAGCCATACAATAATATGGCACTGACCTTTGAGTCAAAAACTTTAAAGAATGTTTTAACAGGCAAAAATGACAACTCAGAAAAAGAAGAAAAGAGCTGCGCGAGTACTTTCTTTGCTTTTATGGCCATTGCATCAGCCATTTTATATAATGATAACCTGTTCGTAAAATATACACCTACATAGGTAAAACCATTAACAGTATCTACTGGCTTATCATCATAAGTCCATTTTTCGCGTTCAGATAATTTACCACCTCTTTTAAAAACTAGTATCTTTGTCTTATCAATATTAACAGTGAGCTTGTTCAAATCACAAAATGTTTTCAGTACATTTAATTGGTGCTGCAACCCAAATATTGTGTCAGATATCATTCCAATGTCATCTGCAAACATTAAAATGAATACTTCTATTATATCAGGAAAAAGTTGTACCCCTCTTACATTTTGAGTCTCCAAAAAACCTTGTAATTCATTGATATAGAGGGCAAATAATATCGGACTTAACTTGCACCCCTGTCTCAAGCCTACCGGACATGAGAATGGCTGCGATAATACATTATCAGATCTAACACAAGCCTTTACAGAACTATATATTGAAACAATAGCTTTATACAGTCTTCCTTTTAAACCATCTCTACGTAATATTTCATACAGAATAGTTCTGTCTACAGAGTCAAACGCCTTTTGAAAATCAACAAACGCCACATATAGAAATTTTCCCTTCATAGACAAATATTTACTTACAATAGAGTATAGGATGAATGCATTGTCTATAGTCGAATACCCAGCTCTAAATCCGGCTTGTGACTCTGCAATCTTCCTGTAAGCCTCTGAATAGAAAGTTACCCTTTTTGTTAATATAGCAATGTACAACTTGCTAAAAACCTCTAACAACGCTATACCCCTGTAATTTCCAGGGTTATTCCTGTTTCCCTTCTTATAAACAGGTATTAAAACTGATTTAGACCAACTTGAAGGGAATTCGCCATTTCTGAAAAGGCGATTGAAAAATGTTCTTATGTAAGGCAACAACTACTACCATACATGTTTAAATCCGACAGTCTAGCTATGGCAGTAGATCGGCTAATTCTAATCGTGTTCACTAATGCTAACATGGTTAATTTCTTTTTACTAACTAGGCATGGTCTTATATAAAGGTACGCCTCATTTCCACATAGTCCAAACACTGCAGCAGAAACGGCTAAAAAGCATGATAAAAAATAACGATTGAAGATAAGCAAATAGCGCAATGCGTAGACTTCTCAGTAGGAGCTGTTTATACCATACCAAGCGAGATTTAAACACGAAGATAATAAGTGTCATCTGTGTACTGAAACTTGCTCGTGTAAAATAGCTAAAATATTAATATTGTTCTCCAAATACAACCATCGATCGTCTGTAATTGTCATCAACGGCGAAGAGACGTAGGTTCACTTTCAAGAGTCCAGTCGAAAGATGGATTACGATAGGGAGCCAAAGACCTTCCATGACAAAACGCATATAGTCGCAAAAAGGTGTTTGTTATTTTCTTTTCAAATCAAGGTCCTGTCATTCAAATTGCCGTACAAAAGGAAACATGAGCAAATGCTATTTTTTTTGCAAAGGCGAAGTTCTTCGCAGACTGAATAACTATTTCAGCAACTGGTATCCGTAGTGGCAAGCTGTCACATGACATTTATTCTTTATACAATGCAGCAATTGTACCCGACGTTCTGAAACAGGAAAGTTTCCCAAATGTATGTCCAATTAAACAACACAGCACATCTCTAGTCTAACTTCCACTCAATTCACACACATTGTACGTCACGTAAGATTTCAGAGCTTGCAAATACTGGAAGTCAGTACCTGCTTCGACATACACGTCGAACTCATCATTGGCCAGCTTTAAAAGCGTGTCCATATCAGTGTTACTCCCACTGCCTACACAAACGGTTGTTATGTTTCTGTTCAGTAATTGGCCTTTAATAATCTCAAATTCCACGTCCGTGTTTATTTTGAATCTTCCATTGGTAACAATCACTACTAGTCTTTTCGACCCCGGTCTTGCTCCCTGGAACGCGTGTGATTCTATGTAATACAACAACTCGGTCGCATTGACAATGTTGTCTGGATATTGGTCTAGTGGTCCAATTTGAGTGTTGATTATCATTTGGATATCGTCCTTGTTAAAGTGTTCATTAAATCCAAACACAGGCTGTATACTGGAACCTAAGTTAGTGATGCTTATATGCGTTGTGTTTATATGTAGATCAATCAGCTCGATAATTTCTGAAAGTGCGCTCTGACACACGTGGAAATCTTCCTCATTCATGGTGCTTGATGTATCAATAAATATGGCAACGTCGGTAATTGAACTGTGAAAACATTCTGCAATAAGGAAATAATAACAAGGAACCAATTACGGTAAAATCCATTAATACGATTACCTTTTGAATGACTATAAATAACTAAAGATAAGAGCAGGTGATTGCTAAATAAAGGACGAAAAAGCAGAACGCTCCTACAGGTGCTTTCTGCATAACTGTCATCCTGTTTTAAAGTACTACATGCCTTGAAGACCCGGAATTATAACTGTTTAATTGACAAGGCGCGATAATGCGTTTATATGCGGTTTCCAAAACAGAAAAAAACTATAAAACGTTGCTCACATCTAAAGTTGCATTACTCATCTTAAATGAGCTTTGAACCTACCAGCACATGTGTAGTGGACCAGATGTTTCAGTACAGTATACAGGGAGTCGTAATCCTGCACAGAATATACAAGGGTGGGTTTGGAGGCGATGTCCAGCAACTCTTGGTGGGAAACCTCGTTTCCAATACCTGAAATAAGGATTTGTAAAGTAATCTGTTGTGTAATGTGTTCGAATAGTGGGATGTACGGGCGTGTGTTTTCATTTAGGCTGTTCATTCTGCTTACAGTACATCAGCTATATGGAGACAGTGTGACTATTTGCCACTCGTTGGTGTAGTTCGACTCCTTGCTTGGTCATTCATGGTTTTTATGTAAGGAAGCCATGTTTTCGGAGGACGAAAGTTCTACCTTGGTTTTCACGAAACAATCCAATATGTACGGTGCATGGAAAACCCTCGAAGGTATTCTTTCATCATTGATTACCTTAACGTCTCGTCATGAAATGCTTTAAAAACGACGTAAACACCGATAAGGAAACACAATATTCGAGACATACATATATTGATGTCACAATGTGATTACCATGTAATAGACATTTGACACACTACTATGCCCAGTCACATTGCAAACGGATGCAACGTCCAAATGTCTTAATGAGTATTGTCAGGGCATGAAACTAACTAAACTCATATACAAACTATAGAGAGATGTCAGACCGTTATGTTCCGTACGAACTCTATTTATTATGCCGAGTGTACTATGCCCATGCTGAACAAGTTTGACATGTCGCTGTTACGGAATTTAACGCTAATGGACCCGTTGAAATGTACTTTTGCTTGTGTTAATTAGAAATCAGTTGGTTCTATGTGTGACATATAGCAATCAAGTAGTTTGCATGTGTTATTAAGAAATCAAGCCGCATTACCTGTTATTTAGAAATCTAGTAATTAAAACTTTAGTCATTTGATTCGCGCACTTTTCTTGTTTTATTTAAAAATCGAGACTATTTTGCTTGTCTTATTTAGTAAACAAGTATGTTAAGATTTGTTTATGATTTTTATATTCTTGCGGTATTCAGAAATCAAGTATTTCCTTTTTTTGTGTTATTTAGAAATGAAGTTGTTTTGCTTGTAAGGATTGTTGATGTCATTTAAATTAAAGCAGCGCTGCTTGTATCCTTTAGAAATCAAGTAGTTTTGCTTTGTTGTTAACTATGAACTGACTTTGTGTTATTGAGAAATAAAATAGCTATGTTATTTGTGTAATTTAGAAATCAATTAGTTTCGGTTGACGTATTATTATTGAGAAATAATTTATCGTTGCTTGTTTCAAGTATATGTGCTTGGCTTTGCATTGTTTGCATCAGAAATCAAATTGTCTTATTTTATTTAGCAACAAAGACATTACAATTAGGATTGATTTATCGATAGCAAGATCTGGTATGATATTCATTCATATAAATCTGTTTAATTTTATTTGCAATATAAATGCTTTGAAGTATAAAGTCAAACACTTTCCGATATTGTATGTTGTTGTTGTTTCTTTTCTTCTAAAAATGCAGAAAGTACCTTTATTAAAAGTACAAATATGAGTCATGCAAAAACACCTAAAATAAAATAGAAACAGCCACCCGAACAGCACCACTGTCGTGAAAAACAATAACATCTCCTTAAATCTTGGAACGGTTAAAATTTTATTTATTTCTATTTGAAACTTCTCAACCATTGTCAAACAGCCTAGGTACTGACAATGTATGTTGTTTGCCAATTCAGAGGATTATCACATAACATCTTCTGCCTGACGTGTGTTCTTTTTAACACATTCCTTCATATTGGCGACATTTGACGACTCTGTAAAAGTCTCTTTAAGAAACCATTGTGATAAATAGAGCATTTGCTCCTATAGGAGCAAATGCTCTATTCATCACAATGGTTTCAAACTACAAAATTCTAAAATTTTGCTTTTCTCTAGTTAATGTTCCCTTTCGGTAGATTTGTTCAAATGGGTTGTATCTAAAAAATAGCCTATGTAATAGGTAACGGGTTAAGGTCATCGATAAGGATGAATCTAGTCTCTTCTGCTAAGTATACAGTGAAACCTCTCTAGACCACACAATAAATATGGTATAAATATCGACCTTTTTGAGACTTGGCAGCATACTACAGGGTGAAAGTCGCACAGAAAAGGCCCCTAGGGACTTCATGCATGACGTTCACACTGTATTAAGCAGCCACGTTTCTAAATGTATCTAACTTATTATCTACAAGTATTCCGGTTTTGAGAGGTTTTACTGTATATTTCATATTTCAAATTTCTATGAATATACGGTTGACATGTGATATTTCTTATTGTAGGTACACTGTATGTCAATACGTCGTACCTATTGCGACCATCTGGAACCCATATCCATATCTATTTCTCATTTCTTCGGCGACCTTTTTAGTGTTTTTCCTGTTTGTGGACATACCGTCCGTCATTACGAATACGAATCTGTCAGGAAGTGTGTTGTTTATATGCCTCTCACCACAGTTTTCCTTCTTAAATACCTCTGGAAGCTGTAAAGGAAATATACAACACAGCAAAAGGTAAGAAAGGTAAGAACAAAATAATAAGATACAATAGAACACTGTAGACGAGACCACTGAATGAATTAACACACATGGATGACTGTGATAGCACGTGACCACCTACCACTTTACCATTTTAACCCTTCGCTTGCTATTCGCGTCAATTTACCTACCTGTAAATAGCGAGACCCCGATGAAAACGACATGTATGTAATACGCGGTTTACCCATTATTGTCCAGTGTTCCTTTAAAGGACATGTGTAAACAATGTAGACCTAGATCAGAGTGCACTTGATGAACCCCTCTGATCATGGTGGGCACTGTTTGCTACACATATCGACATCATAAGCGGATTTTAAGCAAATTTGTTTGCCATGTCCCCTCTGTATGAACAATGCATGGGCTCCAAAGTAAGATCGGAACGGGCTTGTCTTAAACCGTTTCCTCAAGGATATTTTTACACCCAATATCTTTGAATAAATTTACCGAAAAGTTTCAAATTGTGTAGTTTTTAAACCATTGTGATAAATAGAGCATATGTTCCTATGGAGTAAATGCTCTATTGATCACAACGGTTTCACGGAGTGACTTCTACAGAGATGTCAAAAGGAAGAATGGGTTGAATAACACGAGACTAAATAGGTTAATAGTTTGTAACAAATTAGAACGAATAGGAAGTGTTCATGAAAGAAAACAATGACATCATGAATATTCATTACATGTAGGTGAATCTGCAGGGGCGTTTTTGCTTTGATAAAACGTATAGAATCATATCTATGTCAAGTTATTAGCAGGAGCCCACTGATTTGGGTGTGCTCTGTTTCTAAAAACGTCAAATACATATACCGGTATGTGAGGGAAATGGTTCACACACACGCACACACACACACGTACACGCACGCACGGAAGGTATTAAATGAGGCTCTGGGTCAATCATTCATATCGGATTGAAATTTGATTGACTAATAAAAGTTTCAGATGCGCGAGACAGCAAACATTTTTTTTCAGGTAAAACATAGGGTATATCAGCAAGGTAATCAGGGTCTAACTTGTTTGGCACTTGGCTATAAGAATAACAAGGCTCGCATTTAACAACTTTTCTAACTCACCAAAGTACAGCTGAACTTCCAAACTACTAGCATAGTAATTCTTTTATCATGCAACTCCAAGAAAAAAGGAGAAAATGAAAAAAAAGAAAGATTGCTAAAGCGGTTTCGTCCCCTGAATGAAAATACATGCAGGTACGTATTACGTGACGTCATGTTGGCATGCAGTGACGTTATCGACTTTTGCAACATAAACAAACTTGATTTAATCCTTTTATATGGACAAATAGTTGAGATAAAGGTGAACAAATATGTTATTTTGATGTTTATGTTTGATAATGCCCTTTTCCTCCTTCTGTTTTCCTCCTTTTTGCTGAACAAAACTTGCATTCCAGTGGGGCCAGTACACATGCACTATACCTCCCAAAATACAGCGTCGACGTGGAAAATATTATGCTAGTAGGAAGTGACTGTATTTCATGACGTTGCATGATAAAATAATTTATCACAAAAGCGTGCCATGGTTAAACCTGAAGCAGTTACATGTGCAACCGATCAATGCTCGTGTGGCGACTGTAAAAAGTCTACCCCTACTTTATTCTAAGTGTTGTTTTATTTCCTGGTCCTTTGAGATCATTGGTTTTGATGCAATTATTATTGACAATCGAATATTGCTTAAGCCAGTTCTAGGGCACATGAGTAGTGTTGCACTTTTAATTGCTACTCATAAACAAACTCAATAAAACCTAGTCTGCAATTTTCTCTTTTCGCATTTCTACTTTTGCTCTCGAAGGATCTCCCAATTTTAGAATATATTTATTCTTTCAGCATTGAATGGGTCTATTCAAACAAGACAGGGGTCTTTAAAAGAAATGAAAAACGTAACATGGCAAATTGTGCAGACTTGATGAGAGCGCTCTTCTAGAAACGCTCTCATTGGGGTCTACACAATTGCAAATGACATTAGTGACCAACATGGTTAAAGCAAAGTCTATTTATTCTGAGTGTGTCTGAGCCTAGTAGGACATAATTAGTCACAGACATATTCAAGGCAGTTACTATAACATTTGAATGTAAAGCATGCCACAGACGTAAGATGGGTAAGAGCATAGTATAATTATAGGATCTTACATTAATATTCAATAAAAATATATTATACAAGCTTTTGCGAGGTCATATTCATTATAATAACACAAAAACTCAAATGTAACATTATATGCACAGTGTCAGTACATCACACAGACTTGTGTGTATGTAATAGTGCCTTACATAGGTAGGGTAATGGAATAACAACATAGGTCAATTCGTAAAACATGCACATAAAATATGCATTGCCATACAAAATAACAGATCATGTGATAAATAAAATTAAAATGGTGGAGGAACCACGACAGATTACCTTTTCGAGTGCCTTATCTGTATACGTTCCCCCGGGTCGATACTTTATATTCGACACTGCCGCCTTTAATGTACTGTTGTCCGTGTGATTATTCAAATAAAATTCAATCTGAGCCTTGAATGAAAATGTGACCACGCTTAGCTGGAAATCCCTTGGTCCTACGACCACGTGGTCACTAAAGTTGGCAATGAAATCCAGTTGTTTCTTAAACTGTGATTCTGTCATACTGATTGAACAGTCCAAAAGAAAGACGACGTCGGCAGGAGAAGGATGGCAAATGTCTGAAAATGATACTCGCATTGAAAGGAATTCGTACCCGCATTTTAAGAAAATGGTACTCGCATTTAAAGAAATATAACTGTGTAGAGTGAAATAGTTTTAAAACAGACCACCAATATAAACCAAAATAGAATGTCCTTTCAAACGTTTTAAAGAGCCACTAAAGATATGCTAAATATTGTCCGAGTATGTAACAAAACTGTTCTAAAACAGCCAATCAATATAAGAACAATATAGTCTGTTTTGCATAATTTGTTTAAAACAGCAACTCAAGATTAACCTAAGTGTGTGCAGTAAAACTGTTCTGAAACAACCACAGTATGTGCAGTAAAACTGTTCTGAAACAACCACCCATGATAAACTAAATATTGTACAGATAATGCAAATGGTAGCTTAAGCAGGACGAACAATTATACATAGTCATATATTATGGTGAAAACATTCCTGTCAATCTGCATAAGTTTGTTCCTGCTTTTACAGCCAGTTCTTCAGACGTTTTACTCTTTACCATAAATCATATTGTATTTACAGAGCTCCAGATAAGATTTCAACAATTTCAAGAAAACCTATTTTCCATTTTCCCACCAAACACTATAATGTGGTCACTCACTTCGAAAAGAGTCTAAAGAGTGCTCGTAATATAGGCTGTTGTGGAGAAAAGACAATTTAGTATTTGGTTACATACTTTTATCTGTAGTTCTGTAGAGTAACATGAACAAAGCCAGGAACTAGCTTGGCAGTATAGTAAAATCTATACGCACGGAATTCTGGGTATGTTAGACAAGACAAATGGTAGTTTTCTGCATTACTTTCATCCTATATAAGCAACCGTCGTCTCTTATGTGTCATCGGGGTAATTCTTTGACATAGGCAGGTTGAATGCTGTATATCTTTTATAACTACTAACTGAGCTTTAATGAGTGAGACAAGCATGCGTATTAACATTATTTGAAACCTTTGTGTTAATATCATTTGACACTTATGCGGTGTTTGCCAGATTGATAGTGCTTTAATATATACACGATTTGGTTTTTTGGTGTATACATGCATGTTATGATATACGTAACACCCATCCCGGTATTGTTTTCTATAATGATTGTTCTTTCCATTCTTATGGTTCTTAGGCACCTTGTATTTACTTCTGGTTAGACATACTTTACACTTTCAATATCCCTTACATGTTCAAATGCTATTGTTAAAAGTACAAAAATGAGTCATGCAGGAAACACCACATACAGAACAAACACTCGCCCGAACAGCAACACAAGGAAACAGCAAATGTACATAGGTAGAAAAAACAACAAGAGACGCACAAAGACAAAACAAACATACAATAGGAGGAAGATGGAAGTACCGCCTTGGAACGGTCAGTGACAAAAGTCACCGGGGGTTTAAACCGGTTTATGGGCGCCCAACCTCACCCTTATTCCATCCCTATCCTAAAAGACAAACAGTGTAAATAAACGTATCCCCTCTCCGCCTAATCTACAACAACCGCGACAGCAAATACAGTGGTAAAGTGCATGAAAACATTTAATTGAACATACTGTATCCATCTATCGGATTTTAATTTGGTGGAAAACAACAACATACTGCATGTTTTACTGTCAACCCTTTTACAGTTGGCAATCAAGCTGGCCTCTTTGCATGTACGCCGACAAGAAAGGTTTAGTACTATATGAAGGCGACCTCATAAATACAGAAACGGAAGGGGAATGTCGGATATCTGTACTATTTCGTTTTTGTTGTACCCTTTATTACTTTTCTACAGTTACTTTATTTTCAGCTCAAGCATTGAGTACACTAGCGATAGGTGGATACAGTTTGTTCACTTAAATGTTTTCGTTATACATGCACTTTACCACTGTATTTGTCATCGCGGTTGTTGTAGATTAGTCGGAGAGGGCATACTATTAGTTATGCAGTGCTTAACAAATTTATCTTACCGAATACCTTTAATTTCAAATATTTACACGCATGTTTGCATCATAGACCTACATGTATGGCTTTCCGTGGGGGCACAAGGGAATTAACTCTTGCAAACTTGATATTACAATAAGAGCAGGATAAATTACCTCCCTTTAATAGAATTAAAGTAAATATTCTTTATTTGCCTCAAATCTCGTTTACATATTTTGTTTTTTTCTTTTTTATCATTGTAAAACTAATTAATGTTTATATTTTAACTCCAATTAAAGCATAAATTATAAGTATGCATTTTTTAAAACTGTAAGGATGAACATAAACGATTATTATAAGTAGGAGAAAAGCATATGGCTGTCAAGTAAGGGAAGCAACTCTTGTAAAGCCATGATATGGATTTTAGTAACCCCATAAGGAAACTATGGGGTTTTCTCGTGGCCTCCATTGGCCAATGGAATGACTAGAATTTAGTAGGAGGTAGGATAAGTTGATTTACACTGTTTGTCTTTTAGGGTGGGGATGGAAAAAGTCTGAGGTTGGGCGCCAAAAGCCCGGTTTAACCACCAGTGACGTTTGACGTTCTAAGGCGGTACTTCAATCTATCCACTATTGGATGTTTTATTTTTGTCTTTGTGCGTCTCGATGTTTTTATAGCTATGTACAATTGCTGTTTCCTTGTGTTGCTGTTCGGGCTGCTGTGCGTTCTGCATTACCCATTTTTGTACTTTTATCACTGTATGTGTGTATGTTAGTTTTTATACGGAATAGCTGAGTAACTAAGTTGGTAGAAGCTAACAGACCACCATTTCTGTAAAAAGGGCATATATTCTGTTTAACCTAACATTTATCCAATCTGCCCAAAATTGTATCTTGTTAAATTCTACTACACGCTATTGAGAAACTTTTCAATGTCAAATAGCAACGATCCTGATGACACATCAACTTACTCAGCATACCAACTGGGTCCAACCTGTTTTCAAATGCGATTCAGGTTGCAGATTACAGGTTGGGATTTAAAAATGATTTTAGGGAATTATAAGCATAAATTGGAAATGAACTTTTGTCTGTGTGATACTTTATGGGCTACCTATTGATATATATAATTACACTCATGGTAAGCTAGATTTAGGATCATACTTACTTGTGTCACAGAGAACACCGTAGAATCTACCAACACACTCGCATTTGAACATATTAACACCGTCATGACATATGGCTCCGTTCTGACAGGGCGAACTAACACACTCGTCGATGTCTAAAATAATAAAATAGCGACACATATTATGATTTGCAATGTATTTTAGAGATAACTGGGATATTTTGTGTTGATATTAGAACAGTATGTTTGTAGCCAAAGGTAAACATCACCGAAGAAATATCTGGTATATTTAAATACATTCTTTTTTAATCTGAAACAATTAATCGTGTGTACAAATTGCAAATAAATCTCTTAAAACAACTCACGAACAGATATGAATGGACGTACTCTTACCTCACGTCAGACAGTTTTAAGTCTTACGCATTATGCTTTTATAGATTTTCCCTAATGCCCCAACATAAGTTTGTCAAATAGATTTTGACAAGCGAAATCATAGCATTGATATTCCGTGCCAAAGGTACATGTATTAGGTTTCAACATACTTTACAGTTTATTTTGATATAGTGAATTATTACATGTTGGATTGGGCGTTGCATTGGCGACATGGTTGCTAATCTGTTTCTGAACTGTTTGAATCATAAGGCCTATTTAAATAATGGCACTGCTTGAATATGAAAGCTGTATAAAAGTATATCCAAGTACTCAATGCAAACCAGTATTCAATGAAATACAGTTTTCTTCTGCTTTCAGCAGGGGATACGGCAATAAAAATATTATTTTTGTGTATCAATGGGGTATACCTCCTGACAGCTGCACGGAATCTAAACATGTAATGCATGGGAAGGATGCCATCGCGATTCAACAAATAATCATATTGAGTTTAATTGACTTGTATAAATCTGTTGCAGAGATTAAGCATTGGACGAATAAATGTGATTTTTGAGTATCAAAGGGCAATAACTCCTAACGTATTAAACTGAAACAATGCACCAGCTATAAGAAATATGCCTGTCCAGTTTCATTGAATTCCTTCAATCTGTGACAGAGATTTGGCATATGACAGGAAAAAATTTAATTTTGCGTATAAAAAGATAATATAACTCCTAAATGCAACAAGCGTTCTGGAAAAGTAATACGCGGGACTAATGCCCCAGTAAGTAACACATATCTATGTCCAGTTTCACTGAATTCTGTCAATCAGTTACAGGAATACTACATCGTACGGAAACAATCTTCATTTAAAAGGACAATAACTCCTAAAGGCCACAAGCGATCTACAGAGGCAATACATTGGAACGATGCCCCAGTGATAACAGTTATTAATGTCTAGTTTCAATGAATTCTGTCTATCCGTTACAGAGATATGGCATCGGACGGGAATAAAATGTCATTTTTCTGTATAAAAGGGCTAAATGCCACAAGCGATCTGAAAAGGTGATACATGTGAATGATGCTCCAGTGAAAACAAATAGTCATGCCAAGTTATATTGAATTATGTCAATCCATTACAGAGATATGACATCGGACGGAAACCGGACAGACGGAAGCATGGAATTACGAACGAACGGAGAAACCCTAAACAAGATATAACATCGGACGGAAACCGGACAGAAGGACGGACGGAAATACGAACGAACGGAGAAACCCTAAACAATTCACTCTAGATTTTACAGGGGATAAAAGGAGAACACGTCCCTGTGATCAATGCATGGAATAGCGTTTATTACAAAAAGAAAAAAAATGAGTCACACAGGAAACACCACATGCAGAACAAACAGTCGCCCGAAGAGCAACACAAGGAAACAGCAAATGTACGTAACTATAAAAACATCAAGAGACGCACAAAGACAAAACAAACATACAATAGGGGGATGATGGAAGTACCGCATTGGAACGGTCAGTAACAAAAGTCACTGGGGGTTAAACCGGGCTTTTGGCGCCCAACCTCATACTAACTCCATCCCCACCCTAAAAGACAAACAGTGTAAATAAACATATTCCCTCTCTGACTAATCTACAGCAACCACTGTGGCAACTACAGTGGTAATGTGTATGTATAACGAAATCATTTAAGTGAGCAAACTGTATCCACCTATCGCTAGTGTACTCACTGATAGAGCTGCAAACAGAGTAACTGTAGAAAAGTAATAAAGGGTACGACAAAAACGAAATAGTACAGATATTCAACGTTCGCCTTCCAAGTTACATGAAAATAGTTTACAGTTTGTTCATGTAAGGGAACGATTTATTTAATTTATACTATACTGTACATACAGTTTGTTGCCCTTTATTGTATACAGAGAAATAATGAACTGGTTGATTGGTCAATCTACGTGCGTGCGTACTTGTGTACATGCGTGCGTGCGTGTGTGAATGTGTTTGTATATATTTGAGCATTTCGGTGAGTTGGAGCTGTGGAGTACAAATACTAGACAACAGAAAGCATATTGGACATTCTATAAAACACGTGGTTCAAAGGATGCACAGCAACCTAATATTCGAGTGGTAACAACATAGAGTGTGGTTGAGAGATAACAATTTTAACATATAAACAAGAAAATGCTGTAGTCGAGACATCAATGGAAAAGTAGTAAAGTCAAGCAGGCAAAGCCACATGCAAGACGCAACCACCACCAAAACACCGATAGACAGCATGACACACACACACACACACACACAACCACACACCCAAACGCACACGCACACACACGAAATGAACACAGAAAACACCAAAAGACACACAAGAACCAGGGACAAACGTTCCACAACATGAACAAACCACAAGCACAAAGACGCAATGCAAACAAAAGGAAGGGTGACAAAGAGAGTACCGCCTTGGCACGGTCAGCAGCAAAAACACCACTGATCAAGCCGGATTTTCCATCAATATTAACTTTGTGCCAAGCTCTTTATCGAATACCTCTGTTTATCAGGTATGGTATTGGCTAAATTTATGTTTTGTTTTAGTAGACCACATAATATTTTGATAAAAATCTAAACGATGCACAATGGCATTATATGCAAAACATTATTTCAAAGATACATGAAATTCGTTAACAGGATTTAGGTTGAGTTGCACTCATAAATTGAGTTCCCAAACTCCATGTACTATTATGGCTAAATTCATGTTTTGTTATAGAATATCACGCAATATTACACATGGAACATTACTGTTAAAGCTTTACTGCCGATGTAGGATTTGCACTAAGTTCATATCTTGAATAAATCCTAAAAAGTCAAATTATCTCCCCAGGAATATTTCATATCAGACAGATCGTTCTTCATGCACATATTCATATGATGTATTGCCATCTGTTAAAGATTCATTGAAATCCGACTACCTGTGTATGAAAATTTGCGCTTACGAGTTCAACCATACTTACAATACTCGGATTAAATCCTTAAGTCTGATACTCTCCCCTGAACTGTTTTGGACCATGAAGATATCAAGCATATCGTCATTTGATGTACTACCTTCTGTCCAAGTTTAGTTGAAAGCCATTTACCCATGTAGGAGTTGCTCTTACAAATTCAAAAATATAATATATCTGGTAAAGATCCTTAAGTCAAACTAACTCCCCTGAAATATGTTGGTTCGTTAATATCATCCGTCATGCACATCTTCATATGACATATTACTTTACGTTCTGTTAAAGATTCATTGAAATCCGGCTAGCTATGTGCGAGGAATTGAGCTGATGAGTTCAACCATAAATAATATCAGGAATAGATCCCACAAATAGGGTCAAAAGACCTATTCATTTCTAAGTTCAAAAGGTCATAACTCCCAGCAATAATGCAGAATGAAACATCCCCGACAATGTACACATTTACATACAATGTCCTTGCTACATACACGGTTTTATGAAATTCTGTTGAACAGTTTGAGAATAGTTGCATTTATTTAGGATAGGGTCAGAAGACCTAGTGATTTCTAAATTCAAAAGAGCATAATTCCGGGAAAATTGCAGAAGGTAATATCCCTGACAATATGCACATCTACATATTGTGTCCTTACTACATACAAGGTTTTATGAAAACCTGTTGAACAGTTTAAGAGGAGTTGCGCATACAATGATATGATCAAACGACCTATTGATTTCTAAGTTCAAAGGGGCATAACTCAAAGAAAAAATACAGAACTAAAAATCCCCAATCAGCCACCGAATCGTACATCACCGTTTCAATAACCGGGTTTTCCGTGAAAAACCCGGTTAATAGATGTGTAACATATGTTTACTAGATCTGGATCCTTACCTGTCTCACACTGCAATCCAGTATACCCTGTTACACATGCACACGAAAAACTGTTAAATTTATCCGTACATGTCCCACCATTTTTGCACGGATTGCTCGCACATTCATCTGTTTCTGTAAATACAAGGTGCTCGTTGTAGCAAGTGTAGAAAGTGCCAAGTGGACCAGAACAGAAACTGTCCAAGATATTTATAATAGGGAATCATTGATGCACATTAAGGAACAGGTTCTATTGGGTACAAATTTGACATAACCCAGTTGAACACGGGTATCAACACGAGCTAGTTAATACTATACACTTAACTGGCTCGTACAACAGGTGAGAACAGAATTAGGATCAGGTCCAAGCGAGTAAAAGCTTAACAGGGCCTAGTCGGAACAGAATTAAAACAGGGTCAATTAAGTACTAGCTAAACAACATGGTCTAGTGGGTATACATGTAACATCTGGGTGTAGTGGGTACAAATGCAACGTCGGTTTCTTACCTGTTTCACACTGAACTCCAGTATATCCCATCACACACTGACATGAGAAACCGTTGGAATTGTCTGTACAAGTCCCACCATTTTTGCAAGGGTTGCTGTTACACACATCTATTTCTACAAATATGATAAACCATAATACACCTTTAGCCATTGTTTTAGTTAAAATATTGTTCAGACATTTAATAAAATATTGTTAACCCGGATAAGTGTCCATTTTGAAAACGCTCACTTTTCATTGAAATGACCTTTACTCTCCCTTTTTCACTCAATTTGAATCGATATTTATACATTGTATTTATTTCAGGACAGATAGAACTTATATCTTCATATTTTGATCGCATTGCTCTTAAGGAACTCTCGTGCTCTATGGGAGAAAACTAAACAAATGACAATTGTAACAGACAATAAATGTTGCAGACGACACTACCCGGCAGGGAAACAACGTTCAACATGTGTTGCGCTTTTATAAAACGGGGTGTTCTTTCTGTTTTAAACAAATAAATGTTGGCAACTTTACACAACAATGAAAAACAGATTCAAAAACGGGCTGGTTATATCACGTGATCACGGACGAATCGTATGCAGGTAGAGCAATGTAGACGACGCGATAATAATAGGTATAACAGACGCTGTTACATGGCGTCATTCCCCGCGCCTCTCGGCAAGGGATGCGGTCTGGGAGGCGCTATAGGAGGCGCTATATGAAATACTATGGGAGGCGCACTGGTCCAGAACCCTGGTTTTTACACTACTCACTACTACTACGGATCGACGGGGATATGGGAGTGATATCAAATGTGTGGGCCAATAATACTTTTCGGGTTAGGTCATCCATTTAATTTCCTCTTCCGATGTTGATAGTTTTATCAGTAACATTATTATTTTCATAACAAATTAAGTGAGCTCATGCACCAGTCCTGTGATCTTTGGTCGAAAGTTACATTTCAGCAGCAACTAAAATAGTCACTATCAAATAAGTAGCTGTCTCGATCCATATCAAACTTTAACTATTTTAAGAACTGAATACTTCTGGGCGATAAATGTGTTCACATTTCATTTTATAGAAATGTTCATATAAAGCGACTACAACATGTCCACGTCGATATGACGTAACAGATATAACGTCGTCCTGTATGCATTGGAGCATTATCTCCCTAGATTTGCACACTAGCATATATTTCTCCCAATCCTATTTACAATCAAATATGCATCTCAAGACTACAAATGTTACACTATAATTATTGTTGACTCACTGAAAGTGCCTTTTTATCGGATTCGCTCTCTTAAATTCACACCATTCAGGCTTACCACATGTACAGTAATAGTGACAACCGACCCCGACGAAATACGCCGTCGCAATTAATCCAGGTCCACATGACTTAGGACAGTTCTGGACGATGTAGTTCTTCCAAGCAGGAGTCTGTCAAAATAAAACTGAGTCTGCAATTTTCCCTTTTTGCATTTGTACTTTTGCTTTCGAAGGATCACCCATTTTCAGAATATATGTACTTCACAACAGCAGGTGTTAAGTGGTGCTTGTGTGGCGGCCGTAAAAAGTCTCCCCGTACTTCATTCTCAGTGTTGTTATATTTTCTGGTCCTTCGGGATCATTAGTTTTGATGTTATTAGTTTTGAAAATTGAATACTGCTTAAGCCGGTGCTAGGGGGCATGAGTAGTGTTGCACTTTTAATTACTACTCATGAACAGACTCAATAAAACCGAGTCTGCAATTTTCTCATTTTGCATTTTTACTTTTGCTTTCGAAGGATCACCCATTTTCAGAATATATGTATTGCATCTAAATTTCTCTAACGCGGAAAACATAATGCGATGACAAAATCCATTATGTTAACAATTACTTAAACAGTTAAACGAGAGAGATATAGATATATATATATATATATAGAGAGAGAGAGAGAGAGAGAGAGAGAGAGCGGAGAGAGAGAGAGAGAGAGAGAGAGAGAGAGAGAGAGAGAGAGAGAGAGAGAGAGAGAGAGAGATCGGACCGACGTATATTGTCATACACTGTTTATATATCTTTCTTATTTATAACTGTCAAATCCCATACCTGATTAATCAGCCAACACTTTTGTATGTCCAAAACTATTTTGTGACTAAGTGACAGTAACATAGCGTTAGTCGCGAAATAAGATTTTAACCCGTTACTAAGGGACATTAGCATGAAAGTCGGTCACGAAGTCATACCTGTTTGTGGTGCACCGCTTTCAACGAACAAAATGAAAGTGAGTAGTCGAGAAACAAATCAATTAATTTTTGCATGTGTGCTTTGATTTATATTTCTTTCTGAAAGTGTCTTCATGTGAGCAATTCTTAATTATGCACAAATACAGAATAACAATAAATTAAAAGCATAAACCTATATGACGTCACTTGAGCGAAGGGCGAAATAATGCCGTCTCGTGAAATAACGGCAACTTTACCCCACGTCGCTCTATATGTAATTGTGGAATGTCTACGTTTTTCCTGTAACTGCGATTTAGAATAATAGCTAAAGACTAGAAATGCTATTGTAACATATAAGTGTTAAGATAATTAACGGAATTTACGTCAGCCATTTGTACGTTTTATAATACAGTCGTTAAAACCTGACATAAAGATCGATAATTGAGTGGTCTTGTACAGAGGTTTTACTGTAAATATACAGTAAAATATCTTCTAAACTGTACGTCACATTTAGTATCAATATCGCTCTTGGAGACAGGTGACAGCTTAAAGCAGGATGGAAGTCATGCAGAAAGCTTATCTTGGTACATATAAAGCGATGTTTCTTATTAAAAAGTACCTACCGTAAAACCCAACTAAATAACACGATCAGTTTAGTGTAAATATCGGTTTCGGAGACTAAATATCGGTTTCGCAGCTAAATGTAGTGTGAAAGCCATATAGAAAGCTCTCTGTACGACTTTCATCATATGTTAAGCAGCCATTTGCCTAAAGTAGTCACCTGCCTCAACAGTTGATGAAAAGTGTACTTACGTGACATTGGTTTGCTCTTGCGCCGATTTCACAGTAGGTTTCACCGCAACATTCAAGTGGTGATGGCATAGGAGTTAAAAATGAATTTTGCCTTTTCTTTACTAACAACGCGGTAGTGACCAGTGTGCACCACCGTATAGAGGTGTGTTTGTACTTCACCCATATAGCGCTGGCATTGCTGCGCTGAAACTATGTTAGACAAGGTGATCATTGGATAATATGCTGTACAATAAGAATGGCCGAACCAAACGGTTCAACCTAGCTACGTATTTGCTCCAACCGATATTCACACCGGTCGGACGGAGGCGTACGGACTTCCTGTGTTGCGATTAGCGAATCGAGGATAATGGAGTGTTAGTTCTCTAAGCATGGGATAATCCCATATTTCTCGTTAATAAATCGATTTGAAGCAGCAGTGACAGGTACGTATATTATCTTTATAATTGTATGCTCATACTCTGTTGCGTATATTTTTATTATTATATTTTTATTTATTATTATGTTGAAAATGCTTGTGAATGCTTGTGACCACCGTGGAAGTCGAAGTGCATGTAAATGAGAAGTTGTTAATATTTAGCTGAACATATATACCTCGTAGAAGGTGTTTCGATTAATAAATTATGCATGTATATATTCTTCGTAACCCCTTTAAAGCTGTCAAAATAGATCTACTGCTTCGTTTTTTGTGATGAAACAGACCGACCCAAACGTTTTTCGCTGTACGGTTTGTAGCAATCGTGTGTACGGTTTGTAGTGATTATGTCATTTGTTACTGTACGGATTGTAGACAATCGACAGAACTTGTTCAAATTAAGCGAGTTCAATGACTTACCGTGTCATTTTGAAATGAAATGTGTTCGCCTGATCTCAGAAATACGATTTACAAATGTGTCCACCTTCATTAATGATGCACTGTGTTTTTATCCGTTACAATTTTTTTATATAATCAGCTATATTCGAAAACTTGTCAGATACAACTGGCTAAAGTTTGATCTAAATAAGAGATGTGATACGTGGGTGACACGTTTCGATTAATTAATGTTCCTGAAATTTAAAACAATATATTTAAACGGAATATATAGCCTCATACTTATTTCAGATGTATCGGACCAGATACAATATGGGCGAATACAAGTGTTACTACTGTGACAACATTTTCAACTTAAAGTGCAGTTGCTTCGGTCAAGTTTATATAGTGGTTTGAGCATACAAATATTTCCAGCATCACTAATAACTTGAGCTATATAGGCCTACACGTGTACACAGTAAGGTACTTATCATACGAATTTCAAGTCGCACTCTCAACGCTGAATAAGGAAAACCCCTTACACACCATAAATACACGGATTAAACGTGCAGCAATGGACTAAACCCCTTAATGGAGACTATGGTTCAATTTCAAGCGCTGGGCCGTGACTGCACTTTTCTATTCATAGAAGTTGCAACCATTCTAATTCATAGGTAAGTCAGGACTGAAACATCAAGTTGAGAATACATGTGTCCTTATTATACCATGAACATACATGATTTGTGACGTGTTTTAATTCTACGGATGGATTCGGCCTAAAGGTCACAGCTCACGGGTCAAATTCGATCTATACATCGCACGAGAGGGATAGTAGTTTTCTACTTTTTCATGTACTGCAACAAAACACTGTGTATTCGTTTTCTGATTTTTCACGAAAAACATAATTGTGGAATATTGAGATTTTCGAAAATACACCGGAATCATCCGTCTCTTAAATAGTCGGTCTTAGAAATAAGCATTCGATCATAGTTAAATAGTTCTAATTACGCAATGAAAAGGCATCTGGAGCCGAATAAAGGCATGGTCATAATATTGTCATGCAATCACTTTGTATATAGAGTTTGGTGCGACTCGGCTGAGGTGAAATTTGCACCATGTACATTTTTAACCCTTCGTTTGCAATTCGCGTCAATATACCTGTAAATAGTGAAGACCCAGATGAGACAGCTCCTGCAGGAGCTGTCTCATCAGGGTCTGCACTATTTACAAGTTGATTGTGCAACCAGTGCACTCCACAACAGTGATTGCACAGCGAAATACTTTTACACAGTGAAAATATATGTAATTATACAACAGGGCACGGGTAAAGAAGGAGACATGTATTTTAAAATTCAGCAAGAGAAGGGTTAATTGTCACTAAACAGTACATATAACGCTACCGTCGTACAGATAAATTGCAACACGCAGTTCGATCCCTACAAACCGTAGATTTTGATCCCTACAAACCGTACATTTCTGACTCGCGACAAACCGTACACCAACGAATTTTTAAAACATCTCCTTTTCTTGAAATCAGCAAACAGCTACATGGAATTTCCATACAGGTAGTAAAGAGATCGCACTAATGTTCATATAGCATCAACTCACTGTCTGATCATAATCAAGTTAAAAATATTAGGTTTAAACTGTGGCCAAAATATCACGTGAAGCATGTAAACAAGTGATCAATGGCTAATTACACCAATAAATGGCTAATTACACCAATACCAATCGACATGCGAATCAAATCAATGAATATAACGTTAAATGGGTTCATGCACTGTAGATCTGATAACTTGTCACGGTAATGAAGTGGTTTGGATTTCATATGGATACAAAACACTCTACTGCTGGATCCGATTGTCTCTCAACTTTCGATTCGCTATTCGCAACACAGGAAGCCCTCACATCTCCGTCCGACCGGTGTGATATTTATTATCGTAAATGTGTCCAAACAATGTCAGGCAGAATGACTAGTATGCATAACGTGATGTAAATAAGATTGGACGAACTGATACTTTCATACTATGTTTTTCGCAACAAATGATATTGATGAATACAATTCTGTGCAAGCAATATAAGACAATATGAATAATGTTGCATAACGTGATGTACAATAAAAATGGTCGATCGGATCTGTGTATACAGCAAACCCTCTCTAAGCCAGACGTTCAATTTAGTATAGATATCGTCTTAAAGACAGGCGGCAGCTTTATGCAGGGTGAAAGTCATACAGAAAGCTTCTTTAGAACAAGACTTGCACACAGCATTAAGCCGCCTGCCTAAAAGTATCTACATTCTTCCCTATTAGAATACTGGATTAGACGGGTTTTACTGAATAAAGCTACCTGTCATACATCACTTAAACAGTTATCGCCTAATTCTGTCATTGATGCCTGTCATGACGTGCCCAGTGGTTGTAGTGTTTGAAGTGTGTAATTATGCTTTTATAAGAAAATTGGGAAAAGATAAATGGAACTTGTAGCAGACAATAAACTGCAGCGAAAAGGGATACAATGCAAAGAGCTTACTATTTGAACTTATTAAATGGTGTCGAAGAGAACATGTTGAGTCTAATGCCCTTTCTTGTTGGAAAAAACTAATGTTTGATATAATTGATAAACGCATTTCCTTTTACAGCTCTAATAAACACCTTCTTCCACCTAAACCTAGAACTTCATTTAGACATCTTAAAAAGGGTTTACAGGATTTCCATTCAAAATACGTTTTTGTTCCTGCTGATAAGGCATCAAATAATGTGATTATTATTTGACGATTACATTATATCGATGTCTTGAAGCAGGAAATTATTAATACCAAGTCATACATTTCAGTTACCACTGACGAAAAGACCATCATTTCAGACCATGTCAAAAAGTGTGAACAATTTGGAACCGATATTAAAATTACACAACATAAACTTCCTACTATGTATTGGTTACCAAAACTACATAAAAAACCATATAAAGCGCGTTTCATTGCAAATTCTAGTTCATGTACAACTACTAAATTGTCTATACTTTTGACTTCTTGTTTAACGAAGGTAAAGGAACATGTAAAATTTTACTGTGATAAGACTTATGAAAATTCTGGAATAAATCTCTTCTGGTCTATTAAGAACTCTTCAGAAGTCTTAAACAAACTTAAGAACAAAAGGTATCTTGCATCCACTGTAAGCACGTACGATTTTTCTACTCTGTACACAACTCTTCCTCATATTTTAATTAAGGATAAGCTTACTAACTTGATCCAGAAAGTATTTGCCCGAGAAAAAACATCATTCTTGGCATGTAATGCTGAAAAAGCTTTCTTTACTGACGAGCAAATGAAATATTACACCAATTGGACTTGCTCAGAAGTTTGCGAAGCACTAACCTTTCTTTTGGATAACATATTTGTACGTTATGGGAATGCTATATACCGTCAGGTAATTGGTATTCCCATGGGTACGAATTGTGCACCACTTGTCGCAGATTTGTTTTGTACTGCTATGAGAGAGATTTCATGTTGAGTTTGAATCCTCAATCACAAGAAGATGTTATAAAAGCCTTCAATGAAACTTGTCGATATTTGGATGATATTTTTAACTTAGATAACCCTTTCTTTGATGCTCTGATTCCTACAATTTATCCTAAAGAACTCAAATTGAATAAAGCTAACCCGTCCGACAATTATGCAGCGTTTCTTGACCTAGACCTTAAAATTAATAATGGAATGATTTCTTCTAAAATATATGACAAAAGAGATGATTTTGATTTTAATATTGTAAATTTTCCTCATCTTGACGGGGATGTTCCCCGTGTTCCATCTTACGGGGTTTATATATCTCAACTTATGCGTTTTGCTAGAGCTTGTTCATCTATTGACGATTTTAACAGTCGAAATCTCATTTTAACTGATAAACTGCTTAAACAAGGATATAGATACCATAAACTAAGAAAAACTTTCTCTAAATTTTACTATCGAAATCTCTCGCTTATTGGCAAGTACAAATGTAATCTCAAGGTACTTTTGCGACACGGTATTTCACATCCGGAATTTTATGGTGATGTGATTTACAAACTTCGTAAAATTATTGGACATACCCATTTTCTCACTTTGTTCATCAAATATATAAAACAATTCATTAAAAAGGGATATGATCCTGTATTACTACAACATACTGCATGTTTGGTTGTGAACCCTTTTACAGTTGGCAATCACGCTGGCCTCTTTGCATGTACGCCGACAAGAAAGGTTTAGTACTCTATGAAGGCGACCTCTTAAATCCAGAAATGGAAGGAGAACGTCGGATATCTGTACTATTTCATTTTTGTCGTACCCTTTATTACTTTTCTACAGTTACTCTGTTTGCAGCTCAATCATTGAGTACAATAGCGATAGGTGGATACAGTATTTTCAATAAAATGTTTTTTTGTTATACATGCACTTTACCACTGTATTTGCTGTCGCGGTTGTTGTAGATTAGTCGGAGAGGGGATACGTTTATTTACACTGTTTGTCTTTTAGGATGGGGATGGAATAAGGGTGAGGTTGGGCGCCCATAAACCGGTTTAAACCCCCGGTGACTTTTGTCACTGACCGTTCCGAGGCGGTACTTCCATCTTCCTCCTATTGTATGTTTGTTTTGTCTTTGTGCGTCTCTTGTTGTTTTTTCTACCTATGTACATTTCCTGTTTCCTTGTGTTGCTGTTCGGGCGAGTGTTTGTTCTGTATGTGGTGTTTCCTGCATGACTCATTTTTGTACTTTTTGTAAATAGTGCAGACCCTGATGAGACAGCTCCAGCAGTCTCATCT